>VUYV01000001.1:2275714-2470823 GCA_008711295.1 Anarhynchus alexandrinus
AAAAAAAAAAAAAAGAAAAAGAAGGAAAGAAAAAAGAAAAGAAGGAAAGAAAAAACACGAGAGAACAACTAAACTGCGGCGGGCAGGGAGGGCAGGGAAGGCGGGGAGCCCCGGGAAGGGGAGCCCGCCCGAGCCCGGTGGCGGGGCAGAGGCGGCGGGGAGGCAGCGCCGCGCCGCTCCGCTCCCGCTCCCGCACCCGCGTGCGGACACACTGACGGCGGCGGGAGGCGGGCGGCGCGCAGGACACGGCCACGGGGGATTTCGCCGCCCCGAGCCCCGCTGTAGCTTTAACGCCGGGAGACGGATGGAGACGGCAGGGCGGCTATTGGCTCCCGCGCAGGGGCTGGGCTTGGAGCGCGGCTGGGGGAGGCACGGCAGTCGGGGCCGCCTGGCCCCGGCCCCGCGGAGTGCAGTGCGGGCCGCTGGCACTGCTGAGCCTGGCACCGCAGCCACGGCGACGGGACCGCCGGCAGCGCGGGTGACACGAAATCGCAGCACCGGTCCGGTCCCACCACGGGAACGATCACAGCGGCAGCGCACAGGCTCCCCTTGCCTCTTACCCACTAATCTGTCTCTCGTGGGCACCGGCTGTAGAGTTTAGGGTGAAACAAAACCTCACGGGCCCAGACAGCGGTCTGCATGCACAGCACAGTGCACCAGTGTGACACTTTGTACATGCATGTCACAGGCACCGCTACATGGAGATACATGATTCCACATACACACTTTGTGCACACGCACAGACCTGCGTCTCAGACTGACACAGCTTAATCACGGTACTCGGACATCCGTTTTCCCATGCACACACAAACTCTTTAATGCACGCACACAGAAGAGTTCCCAAGTCCCGTTCCAAAGCAGTGTAATTCAGATGTCACACTGGAATAAATCCTGGCACATGAGACCAGAATCCAACATTCAGGATAACAGCGCATATTCCCAGCCACACAAACCATAGATGTAGACCCTCAGAAATCCTCACAAACATCAAAACTGGCAGGCACAACTAGCCTCATGAAAGACACATTTTCAAAGCTCTGCATACGTACTGACTACCATTAGGGTCAGCGTGCTTTCACAGTTCCCGCACACATTTTCACACTCATACAATTCCACTGCATATTTACAGCAGCGTACCGATACCTATCTGAAGATCCCTCTCCATACAAGCACACCAGCCTCTCGGGCACATGCCTAGCACACGCAGTCTTGCACTGAGAGCCTGACTCGCAGAGAGATGCCCTACAGGTTCTAATTGTCCCTCGCTACCTACTCTCCACCTTCCAAACTGCACTCATGCAAACCTCTACTATGCTTCTACTTCATGTTTAGAGGTCCAGTTCTCAAATATATAAAAATATCCTTAACAGATAAACAAGAACTAGAGGCCTTTTTAAAAGGAATATACAAACACACCTGGATAAAAGCTTCATTCTCTTATGCCAGGCAAACAAAAAGAAAAAAGTAGGAGCTAAGAGAATATTTCTTAATATAAAACTCAGTATCTAATTTGATGCAAGAGCGTACAATACTGGGAGAAGCAAAGGGTGGACTAGAGCATTTCAGATGACAGGGGCAATGCAGCATAGAAGAAAATGCAGTGTGGTTCAGCTATAAATATGGCAATAAGCATTGACTAAATTAGGCTAAACCTTTTCATACAATCAGTATTTGTAGGAACTTGAGAATATTCCAAAAAGAGGAATGGCTAAATTCACAGCCAGTGTAAACTGTCCTTGATTTACTGAAGTCTATCAGTGCAACTTCCCCACTACCTCTTCTACCAGACATCTTAACAAATGTCATACAAACTAATGGTATGCCCTAGCCTGTCCCCAGGCCATGTGGGGGCAAGCTGTGTGATTCTGATCAACTGTCCTTAAGACAGGAGGACAGCCTAAGGATGTCAAAACAGTGGTCTTTTATGGTTAGAGGTACACATGAAGGTGGCACAGAAAAAAGGTTAGTTTAGAAAATGGGAGTCAGAGAGAAGACTCATCCACAGTTTTAAAAGTACAGCAGAATCTGATTACCTGAATGTTGCAGGTGACACAATTCATATTATACACCTTTCCAGGAAGCAGAATTAATACGAATGGCACATATACACGTATATCTTTGTACACCTAAGTGATATATCAGCCCAGCAGAAACTGTAAGGTGCTTTAAATGTTGGAAAGACAGAAGACAAGAGCTTTAGTAGGGCATTAGCATTAGTAGGGCACAAGTTTGTAACCAATGAATCTCACTGACCCCATCGGAGAGGCAGAAGGCAAGAAGGACAAAACCAGTGCCAGTGCGTTTCCAACAGAAACCTGAGGTCAGAGAGGGGATCACTAATGACCTAGTTGCCCCATGAAGAAGATTCCTGATGCACAGTGGCAAGAGAGGCTGGAGGAGGCACACAGGGTCAGGGCCTGGGCAAGCTACAGTTAAAGAGCAGTCAGGGTGTTTGCAGTGAGCTGGTTTTGATGGAAAACAATTTTCTCCAGAAAGATGCACCCTGGGTGGATCCTGACTGTGCAGAGATTACCTCTGGTGTGGGCTCTCAGCGTATGGGAGACTAGGGTGGGAATGGCCTGGCAGGCAGGTCCTGCTGTCCCAATAGCTGATGTTTTAATTTTGCACTTTTAGCTTTTATTCAGGCCGAGGTGAGGCAAGCAGGGAGCCATGCGATCGCCTGGCACAAGGTCTACAGGGCCGAATTAACTGATATAAACAGTACAATGGTGGGTTTGTACTCTGGAAATGGGCTGCTGCTGACAGAAGACTGCCTGGGTAAGGTGGGTATTTACAGACTGGTGCAGAAATGTAACAGTAATCTCTTCTGACCCAGTGCAAATGGACAAATGAAGCTTCCCCTGCCTTGAGAGTAGCTGTGCAAAGGCCTGGCTCTTCCTTTCTGAGAAGGATAGAAAGGAATAGTCTCTGCTGGCTGGGCTGGATCTGCCAACCTGAATTCCCCAAGAAAAAGGGCAAGAGTCCTGCAGGTTGATCTTGGAACTTCAGGAGGCTTCATCTTTTGCAAACCCCTCTGCACACAGCACTTGCTGAGCTCTTCTCACAACTTTAGCCAATTTCTCTTCCCCTCAAAGCATAAAGAAGGAAACATTGATCTCTACATGGCCTTTCTTCCAATGTATTTTTTTTTTAAAAGTACCAGGACGAGGTTAGAAAGGACTCTTAAGATTAAGCTGGCAGATCTGGAAGCCAAAAAACCCAGTTTGGATGAATACAAGGCAGAATGGCACATGCAACAGCAGCAGCAGATGTTCCCTGTGAGCACAGCCTTTGTTTTCCAGCCTTGCTGTATCCTGCCCTGGAACTGCTGCTCATTCCCTGCAGGATGGGCAAGAACAGTCGTGGCCCCTGAGTCTGCGGCCTCTGAGCAGAGCACACACACAGGTGTTCTACTGCTACCCACTGGGATGACTTTCATAAGGCAGCTTCTGGCTTTTGAGATCACTGGTTCTTCTCACACCTGGTTCAAATGCAGAGCAATGACTTGCCATCGATGCTGGCCTTGGACAGAGCATGATCGGAGTGCTATAGGCTGATGCATAGGCAGGAGGATCAGTTCTTTGAGACGTGCAATCCCCTTCCCCAGAAAGAAAGCAAGAATTGTGAAGACATGTCTCTACTTTTGCTGGCTCTTCCAAGAGATGACAGGTAGAGACTTTCTTTGGAGACTTTCCCGCCATCCTTTAACGACTAATCTGTTTTTGATAGATTAATTTTTTACTTTTTAAAACTTTTATCATGGAATAATGATCAACTTTCCAGCAAGCTGACTGATTGACTGACAGAAATTTCATTTGGTCTAACCTGCAAATCATGCCAAACAAACCTGATTTCACTTGTTGATAAGGCTAGCTTTTTGCAAATAAGTAAAATGCAGCAGAGGGAGAGGTCTAGTTACTTTTGCAGGTTTGGGATTATTTTTTTTACCTTTTATGAAGGCCCTATTATTGTATTCTCACAAGAAAGTCAATGAAGTGGTATCTGCACGGGGCAAAAAGCATACTTAATAATTAGGAGAACTAAGCTGGGCAGAACAGACTTTTGTATTCACATTCCTCCCTTGTCTGCTGGGGAAAGAGGAGTTCTATGACAAGAGACCTTTCCCAGCCCCTATCTCATTTAAGGAATCAACAGTTACAGAGGGGTCATTGTAATGAATTTGGAAGACAACCCTTTCACACCTTTGAGGCTAATAGTACTGCTTGGACTCACACAAGTCACTGTGTTGCATGTTCTCACCCCTCTTGCTTTGCAAGGCTAGTAACCCTAGAGAAGAAACTTAGGTCCATTGAGCCCAGGTCCCTCATCACTGGTAGGCTTTCACCACTCCCACATATATCCCCTTCCACAGCAAACAGCTGTCCTAGATACAGACTCTATCCATGAGAACAAACCAGCCTTCTTTATTTTGGGCTCTATTCTGTTTTCCCTTACTGCACCTGAGTAGTTTGCTCTCCTCACCAAAGGCAATGTCTTGTTTTCTACCAAACTCCAATAGATTATTTTTTCCCAAAAAAACTCTTAATTGGTCTTACGAGCAACAAGCTTCCAAGGTATCACCGTCATCACTGCTTAAGTGATCTATTTAAGCAGGAAATAGTTTTCACATTGTAATTTTTAACTAATTGCCCATCTGAACATCCGTAGACATGCTTCAAGCATTACCTAGACTTTAAAAAATCTGTATCATAGTTCTCAACCTATAGACTGCCAAATCATAACATAAAGAGGTTATGTGGTTTGCCCCAGATCATTCTGAGCAAATCTGTAGCAGAGCAAGAGTCTGAATACAAGTGTCTTAACTCTTACTGTCCTGCTTTGAATGAGAGTTCTCTGCCCCAAAAATGTGACCTTTCATTAAGTTCTATGCTTGGATACAACAGTGTTAGGAGCCCTGAGATAAGACAAACATAGTTGCTACATTGCCAATGAAAAGTCAATACTTTCTTTTAATAACCCCTATTTTTGTACGGCCAATGCTGTTTTGTGTCCTTCTTTACCTGCTTTTGTCTTTGCAGTGTTAATAGCAGGACTCTATTTCCAGAGCAGAACATGTTCTTGCTGACATCTTAGATGAAAGTGCACACGCAGACACACACACGCACAAAGGCAAACCAGGCGAAGCCATACTAACTTTGGTAGAATTCAAAACTGGGCATCAGAGTAAGAGGCAGGAGCAGAGTATTTTAGCAAATGGGAAAGAATAAAGATGATAGGAAGACAGATATTGTTTTCCAGATTTTGGAAGAGCTTATAGTAAGAAATATACAGAGAGGCAGGAGAAAAAATTATGTAGCTGGGATTATGCCTTTTGCTCTCTCTTGCATCATCAGTTAGCTGGGGTATTTGATAGGAACTTCTATCTTCCTTGCCCAGAAATACTGCAGTGTATCTGCTTTCATGTTTTGTCAGTCTACTTCTTGGTCACTCTTGTTTAACTAAGCAGACAAAAACCTTCCTCAAAAAAGATAGGTAATTACAGAGGTAAATGGATCTCATAGACTTAGAAGACTTCAATGGAGAGCTGTGATCTGGCTCCAAATTTTGACCTGTTGCTGATCTGTTTCTGTTAAACTAACCCTTAGTTGGGCCACTGTGGTTCGGCAGAACATGAGCAAGACATTGACTGGAAAGTGGTTTTATTCACACTGCCAGCTACACATCGTTTACTAGCACACTCACTGCTATTTCCCATCCTCTTTCCAAATTGTAGCAAAGCAGAAATGAATCTTTCCCCATCCATGGTCTCAGGTGCCCACAGAGCAGTAGCTGGGATATTTGCTTAGCTACCAGGAAGAAGAAGGGAACACAAGGCATCAAGAAATCTTGGAAAAAACTCTGCTTAGCTGTTGCCAATCCTCCCGCACAGAGGCATCACAAGCATGGCTTTCCCAGTATGGTGGTTCATCCTGTCAGATGGGACATAAAGCCAAACAGCATCTTTCCATCTTTAGCTTTTCTACCTCAGTACACTAGCTTCAAGTCTTGTATTGCAAAGGCCAAGGAGGGAGGTCGGGAGAACAGGGGATGCTTGTTCATTCCTCTAATTTGGGAAGATGATTTGCTGCTTCTCTCTCCAAGCCCATGCATTCTAATCACCTCAGGTCCCTAATAGTCACAGTACCAGCTTCCTCACTGAACTGATCAAAAGAAAAATCTGTCCTGTCAGGAGAAATAACAGTTACTTACTGTTATGCTGCAAGCAAAGAATAAAAACATTCTTGGCATGTGCATTGATAATGCCAAATCTCTCAACCCAGAAAAGGAGTGGGGCTCAAAGAACCAAAATGCTTCAGAATTATTACTGTTAAAGAGCATGCACACTGAAGGTTAGGCAGTGAAAATGGAGGGTAATTTTTCCAAGTCTGTGATGGAAACAGGAACTTAAACACGTACAAGTTAACTTATTTCCCAGCAACAGCAATGAGGCCCAGACTTTACAGTTTGAATACTATGACATGACAAAAAATAGTGGATAAGTGTGCAATTTCCTCTTAGCTGGGTTCTCCAAGTAGGTGACAGAGTCCTTTTGGAAAGTGATGTAGGCAGTTATAAAGCAGCAAAGCAGTAAAAGGACTTTTCTATCCATGGTATAAGGGGTGAAGAAAGCAAGGATTAAAGACCTTCCTTTCCCTGCAGGAACCTCCATCTAGCCTCTTTTGGGCACAGTCAATAGAAGACTATTGACTTCACCGGGTCAGCCAGGCCAAATACAGAGGAGCTCACCGACAGCGGATCTATGCAAAATTATTTAACAGTGAGATGAACCTGCAGGTCCCAAGTGACCTTAGGAAACCTGATGCACAACAGTATGGAAAAAGCAGAGATCATCAGATGGTCAGGGCTGCTCTCCTGGTCACCTTCTCCAGCCTCAGAATATTCCAGTTTCTTAACAGTAAGGGGCTACAGGTTTTGGCTAGAGCTGGCTTCCTTCTGACAAGCTGTATTAGCAGCACAACAACTGCAAGTCTCCTCTGCTCTGGCTCTCCAAACAGCTCAGTTAAGTACACGACCATTTTGAAGATTTGTTCTGTACTAACTTTAGTGTCTAAACAACAATACAGATTTTTTTCACAACTCCCTCTTGAGTTTATTAATTACTTAAAACACATTTATTTCACTTGCTGGACAAGAGCAAATTGGTGTGACAGATTATTTGATTAGACAGCTTTGCCAACAAACTCTATCCCAAGCTTCTTAACATACTTTTAACTTCTGAGTTCCATCAACTGTATCTCATTCAGACACCATCAGTAAAACATGTTAGGAAATTGGTGCTGTCTACAAGTCATTAACATGCCACATTATGCCTACAGACCATGAATAATCATGGTTTTGCTGTACTTTTTCAAACAAGAAATCGAAAAAGAACAAGAAAAACAATCCTTGCCTATACCACAAAACATCATTTAGAACAGGCAGGTCAGCTCAGGACCATATAAACATGTCTGCTTTAGCAACACAATATATGCAACATACAGTATCAAGAGGGTAGCCAGTCACAAGGAGACAGATGCTGGTTACCAGTAAAAAAGCTTTTCTACGCAAAGGAAAGGAGAAACTTCACTAGCTCAGTCCTACTTCTATTATGCAGCCCTGTGTACTCCAAAAGATGGCAATCTCTCTCATGTGTGGAAGTACAAGTCCCTGGATGTTTATGAAAAGGTCTTATTGACCTGACTTCCAAGTGTTTAAGTTTCTCACAGATCCAGGCACAGAGGCAGTTGTGGGCAGCAGTAAAGCCTTCTCCTGGAAGACCTGAACATGCGTCACTGGATTTCAGCAAAAATGCCTTCATCCTTCAAAGTCACGTGTTGCCAGCTTCACTGTTCCTGTGGCAACATTAGAAAAGATTACTTTTCAGTATCATGGTTAAGGCAAATTTAAATCTCAGTCCCATGTGGTCTAAGGGTGACTTTGGTGCTGCAGCCTCTTAGCAACAGGTCCCCTCGGTCTCCACAGTGCTTACAAAGGAAAATCCAGTTTTGGTCTTTTGCTCATCTCTTGAACACCTTTATTTTAGCAAAGATCAAAGACTACCAATGCCTCCCCTCTCTGCTTCTCTGTTAAACATACCAATCTTCCACTAAATATTTGCAGTCAGATGAACTCAGTAGTACTCAACTCATCTTTTAGACCTTGCCCCTCAACATTTGGTAGTATTTCATAACTCTTGCGGTCAGCAATTCAGCAAAGAGTAGGCTTTTATGACATAACTTCCAGAAGTTGTTGCTACCAGGTTCGTCCTGGGAACCATATAGCCTGGTGACAGCCCTTCTCCTTGTTAAACTTTTTCAGAGTACCAAGAAGTTAGACAGAAGCAGGACAGAAGGAAGATGTTAGGAGAGAAAGACTGTCATTGCTCCAGATACAGAGGTCTGCCAAACAGCCAATGACATGGCAGGCCCATGGCACCCAGGAAGGCCCTGCCTTGCTTCTGAGGGAGAAGGTATCAGGCAAGAGTACCTTGAGACACCACTTTGTTTCCAGGGGCTCATTTCATGAGGAGAGTCATTAAACTGATTGGTTGAGCAGGATGCTTAAAAGAAACCCCCAAAATGTAGCTTATTAGCCAGCAATCATTTGGGTTGAATGAGCCCACTTAGCATTATAACCATAGGCACGGCACCTGCATTCCACCCAACTAGACTAGTGCCCGTTCCGAAGGCACTATGGGGGATTGTAATTGGCCTGCAACACAACACAAGGCTGTTCTAGTACACATCACACAGGACACCTGACCAGCACTGCAAGGATGTTGAGAACATGCCTTGCACGTCCTACTGGCCAGCAGGCATGTTCTGCCTGTGGAGACAGTACTAACACTTCCAGAAATACAGAATACTTCTGCATAGACAAACCTAGATGACACCCATCAGATGAGGAATAAATATCTCCAGGGGTTGCCCTAGGATACCAACCAAGCACCTTTATATTTGCCTATACACTTGCTATGTAAGGACCACTTTTTTCTTATTATTTTTGAGCTACTACAGTTCATATAAACAGAGTGCAAGAGCACCAATATAAGCCCTAAATATTTGGCAAGCTGTCAAATGCCCATTAATGAGATGCTGTAGGTCAGCTGAACAGACAACTGAGAACCTGCCCTCCTAACTTATGTTCCCAAACTTTTACCTACACACTGTGGGGCAAAGGATAAGCACTCAGATGTCTCAGTGATTAGCTCTCTCAACAGTAAAACATATCCAAAAAGTGCAGCATCTTAGAGCAGTGTAAGAGTTATTAAATGTTTATGAGATGTCCATGAGAATCACATGTGTCCAGTGCTCTCAAGCAAGGGTCAATGCTAGCTTCGATACCCACGGAGGTCCCTTGTAGAGGTTTGTCAGCATAAGGCATGGGCAGCCTGGTAGAACCAGTAAACTGTAGCTTCACCTGCACTGCTATACTGTTTCACTTCAGCCAAAACTCTTGACACAATATAAATACTCCCCCAAACCCTCTCTCTAAAAGAAGAAATTGTTCCTCCAAAAATAGGAGGAGAAGCTGGGTCATCAGATGAGGGCGAAATTGGTTTAAAAGCCATTAAGAAGAAAGCAACCCAGGCATTCAGGAACAATCACAGCTGCTTGGGCTGATCAGGAGAGACAGAGGGAATTATTTATTCATGGACTTCTTGCTCTCCCTGAGCAGGTGTCTCCACTGGGGAAGCTTTAAGAGGAGTGGGGAGCGGGAGGCAGGTGTTGCTTGGAATCCTCCAGAGGTTTTCCTGGCCTGGGCCTCAGGAGAGTTAAACACAGTTCATGCCCAAAGCATCCAAGAGCCATCAACTTGTCTTTCTCAGAGCAGGAAAGGCCAGAAAGAGCACCAGACAGGTCTTTGCTGGGATGGAGCACATAGAGGGCCCCAGGCACCTAGATTGCCATGCAAGCTTTGCACAGCTTAGAGTAAGATCCCTTCAGAGCAATACTGCTTAAGTACACAGCCGTTTCTTCTCATGGTTCAGCTGCTTTCCTTTAAACACAGATCAAGTGTCTCTAGGGACTCAGCAAGCGTTTAACAGACCTGCCTGATGGAAGGACCTCCAATGAGAAAACCAAGACCTGAAACTCCCAGTAGACATCCTCAATTCAATCCACAGCTGATAAAGCAACCCTGAAGTTACACGCAACCAGATCCTAACTACACAGAAAGCATATCAGACTAGTCCGTATCCAAAGCTCATCTAAACATTCTAAACTTAAGGGGGAGGGAAGGACAAGCAGATTAAGCAGGAGGAAATATGTGAATTGAAAAAGTTAGCATGGAAATACGGAATTCTTTATATTGTACCAAGAATTCTTTTTCAAGATACAGTACTGCCTTTCCTGATGCCTTTCCTTATTGTTTCCCCAAATTGGAGGATGAAGAGGAATTATCCCCTAAAATCACAGAGTTCCCTTCAGTATTCAGAATTGACCCTTCACCACTAACTAAAAAAAAAAAGAGATGTAGAAACAGACAGATCTGGCAACTATCCTCTTGTTCTGGCTTTGGTCAGAGGGCCATGAAGGGGAACCAGGGCTTGGAAACTATCAAACACCACCAGAATTTTTCATTGGAAAATGCTGTGGAAGAGTAGTGTTACAAAAGGGTCACTGATGGGGACTGAATAGATTATGTGAGTGGTACAGCCAGCACTGTGTCAATTCATGTCTCCCTGCAATTCACTACTGATGAGATGCCAGAGATTGAGATGAAAAGGGCAGGAGCAGACAGTGAGCTACTGCTTTAGACACATCTCATTCAACATTCCCCATTTATTCCTGTTCTGCCTCTGCTAGTATATTTTGCATTACTCCCCAGCAATGATAATCTTCCTCAATTCTGGTCCCAAATCAGTACATTGCTTTGTACCATTAAAGCTACTGCAAAACCAGTTGCAGTAGCAAAATAACTCATTAATGCATAAAGTGCTTTGGGAAACCTTTGGAAAAAAAAAAAGGACTGAAGAACACGCGAATATCGTCTTCATCAAGATCAGTGATCCAAGGTAGCTTCAACATCAAAAAGGCACAAAGTCTAACAGTGAGAGTGTTTCAGCGAGTCCTAACTCAGACTGCCTTCTCCCCAGTCTGCTCCTCCCCACACATAACAAATTGATTTCTGGATTTCTGCTACTTGTAAATATATAAAAACAGGTTTGTTCTCCCAGTCTATGTTCCTCCAAACAAAGGGCAGTATAAAAAGGATCCCTTTTCCATTCAGTGAAACAGGTTGTATTTGGTCTTTCAAATGAAACTTCCTTTGCTGCCTGTTCAGAGACAGGTTACATTTTTAGGGTTTGTGTGACCTTTGTTTCCCACTCTGGGAAGAACATCATTAAGCACTGATAACTACTTAACCCTCCAGAGAGGAGGCAACTCCAGAGAGAGTTGCATCCCCCAGGGAGCTGAAGCACAGACAACCCAGGGCTCTCTGGGGAGCTGTTCTGCTTTGACCATTGACTTGTGGCTTGAAAATCTTTACAGGGCCAAACCAAATACACTGCTAGTTCATAAATGCCACGGTTATTAATTTGTGTGCTTCAACACACATTGTTTGGGAAATTCAATTCATCCCTTAATTTGCTAAATACAGCTTTAGGTTCTAAAATCCTCCAGAGTCTGCAGTGTTCTTTGCCCCTTCATGCTCATTTGCCTTTTTTATTTCCCTTCCAACTTGCCAAAAGAAAAAAAAAAAAAATCCATTTTGATTCTGTTCCTGGCCAGTCGACCTTGCTTTCAGAGCCTGGCACACCAACTTCCTTCCCCACTGCAATGGTCAGGTTACAAAAACAAAAGGAGAACATTTGCTTCCTTGTGAAACACTTCCCATTGAGATTTTTCAGTCACAATAATTCCTCTAGCATGCTCTGTGCTGTCACAGCGTCTCAGTTTAGCAGAAATACAGGGCTTAATCTGCACCCGTTTACATGCATTTGACAGCCAGAAGGAGGCCTCTTCTTCCTGGCTAAAGTACGCTCAGGCCTCTGCACAGATACCAAATGGCTCCATGCTGCTGGGCATAGAGGTCCCCCAACGGCGTTTGGTATTAGTGATGCCCGGTGTTCACCTCCTCTCCTCACAGGCTTTCCTTGCAAGAGAATGTTACTGCAGTACATCTCAAGGTACAATTTTAAATAGATTAACTTAAGCTGGTGCAAAAGGCACTCATTACTATTGAAACTAAACCTGTTTAGGCATCTAATGAGCAAAAATGAAGTGTCCTCAAACTGGCAGTAGAGCATCCACAGTTTGGATTTTCACTAGTTTAAATGGATTGTCTTCCAATCGATGCAATTTAAAGTGTACAGCTTCCTTGTGTATAAAAGATCTCTGGAGTGAGGAAACAGCAGCACTTGTAAAATAAATGACTGCCTGTGCAAGGGTGCAACACCCATTAACAAGTACCACAAAGCAGCAGGGAGGAGAAGAGGCTGAGGAGATACGGTGAGTTGGTTGCACACAGCTTGTTAGGAAATACTGCATTCAGATTGACTACCTACAAGCACCCAAGAAAGGGCATCCAGAATTGACAGCCAACTAACGAAAGTTTCAGAGACATGCCAATATCCTCAGTATCCTCCCTTGGCTGGAAAACATAACGGGGAAAAAAAACACATGTGGGTGCACCTTCCGAGACGCAGAACATTTTCTGACACTCGTACAGCATGTGCATTACATAGGGGTGCAAGTCTCAGTCAGCAGAGGATGCAGGTTAGTTATTGTAAAGTGTTTGTAAAGTGTATTGTAAAGTGTATTGTAAAGCAAAGAGGCACATCTTGCAGCACTCCTGTCCTACATCCCTACCACCCAGCACAGCCCACAGAGCGTTGCTATCTAGAAAACCCTCTCAGAAGACACAACAACCTTTGTGGGAGGCTGGAGCCAGAATCCGCTCCTGTCAAACAGCTCTCCAGACCAGGATGTGACTGCGGCTGGCGAAACATGTTAGCTAATGAAGATTGAGTCAGGCAGGCAGAGACGATCCCCTCAGCCTGTTAATCCACTTAGGGAAGGAGAAGGGAAACCTGAGCTGAATTCCTGTGCTCCCTGAAAGGGACTGTACTGTGCTGGCTTTAGCACCTCAGCAGAGCAAATCCAGCCAGAGCTGGAATGGGGAGAGCTGTGGGTGCAAGACTAGTGTTTTTGGGAGACAGGAGCAAGAGCAGAGGCAGGGAACAGCAGTCCCTAGGGAGGGAGCCAGGGTCGGATTTTGTGTCCACTGGGAACTAATGAAGCAAACTGAGCTTTACTTGCTCTCTCACCAGGAGAAAGCAAGAAGGGGCTGAACGTGAGCTTTTGCCCAACAGCAGGGCAGGGAGAACACACACACCTTACACCTTTCTCACAGGGCAAAAAGGCTTCCCAAGGGGTCGACTTAGATTCCTGGGTTAGAAAGTCAGAGAGAGGGTTTGTGCCTCAAACACCCATCCCAAGAGTGACAGAAAGCCAGCATTGCCTCCCTAACTAGCGCTTGCGGGGATGATGGGTGCCAATCCCACGAAATGTCAGATTATCCTTAACCACCAGAGGGTGCTCCCCATCTCAAAGACAGACTCAATGTCACAGATGCACCCAGACAGCTACAGAAGCCTTTATTTCCAGCAATCGTGGAATCCAGCAAGGGAAAAATTAGAAAATTGATAATAAATAATAATTAACTAATCTGATCCTCTGTTTCCCCATCCCTCCTGGCTGGACAAGGTAAGGCCCTCTGTTCCATTTGTCCTCTGCGTCCTGCTCAGTGAGGTGATTTTCCTCACATTGGAGGTTAAATCACTTTTATTCTTTTTCCTAGACTGTGGATCCAGAGCAGCAAATAAACATTTTCCACTTGGCAGGTCTGTAAAGAGTGAGACTCTGACTTGCCTGCTTCTGAGCACGGTTAGGATCACACCCTCCAGTCACAGGCAGTTTTTGCGATGCCAAGGCCTGACCTTACCCCTGCACTGCCACAGTGGTGTGGCAGCCACTAGCCCATATGCTCAGGTTCATTTTCCCCACTCTGTCCTAAGCTGGTTTTCCAGAGGCCAGAGTGCCGGTTGTGCAGAGAATCCTCAGGTTGGTGTTTTCAAAACATCAGTTTTGGGGCACTAACACTACCTAACCCTGTCAATAAGACACCTGTAGGGAAAGACTGTTCACTTTGGTAATGCAGTGCCCCCACAGCCTCTCTTCCTTCTCTCATCGAAGGGAAAGCAGAGGCATGTGGCTGAGGTTGCACACTCAGGAGCTGTGCACCTGGCAACACCCCACCTTGTGCCTCGGCTTCCCATTTGTGCATGTTAGAAGTAATACCCCAGAGTTGCATCATATGCAGAGAACAGAGCAATTAGGATGAAATCATAATGGTTATATTGCACCCTGAGATTCAGAAAAGAGAGAGTTTAAAGCATGCCAAGTAAGATCAGGCGCCTATGCAAAACAGACTAGCTCTGCTGACGTGTCTGGCATAACATCTGTTTGTCCCAGCCCCAGTTTACTTTGATAGTCCAGGTCTGCATATCTCATGGGGAAACCAGCTCTCATTGATGGCTCCCACCCAGCACACGTGCTGCATCTTGCTGTCTGACCACTACAAGAACAGATTGTTGTATTTTTTTAATTGGCCTTTCCTCTCTCCTTTGGCCAGTAGTGCCAGGCCCTGCCTGAGGGGATTTTCATCAGAGTTCCTTCTCTTGGGTACCCTGGCATCACTTTTTGTTCCATCCTCTTTAAACCATGCAATACATTTGTCTGATGAAACTGTTAAAACTGAGCAGTTAAACCACTGCACAAAGGACACTCATTCAGTCTCTTACACAGATTAAAATGTGTTTGATAGGTTTGGATTACTTCATTTCCAGAATGAACCATTACCCGCAGCACATGTGGGAACCAGTGCTTTCCAAGTCGTCAACTGGCCAACAAGACTAGTCATCTTTGAGAGGCATCACATTCTACAGCCTAAATAGGCCAATGAATTCTTCTTCCAGTATTTTGAGATTGTGAAAAGAAGGGGAAAATATAAGAGAGAAAGACTTTATGATACGTTTCTTAGACATCTGCAATAGACAACTCTATCTCCTACAAAAAAAATGTCAGGGGTACATGTCACAGCTCCACTTAAACTATTCGTAACATTCTCCCTTGGAATTATAGCAAATACGAGACATGCCATGGAAGGGTTAACCAGCACTAGGTTTGGACAGTGATCATTGCAGCACCATTAACACTCAACTTCTCAACTTGATAGATTTTAACACTACACCGTTACCATTACAGTCAGTATATATTTGTTCCTAAACATGCACATCATCAAAAGTGTGGTTATTTAAAATTAGGTATTTTGAGCATTACATTTCTGCATACTTTCACTAGGAGCTTTAAGATTTGCCGTTCTTCCTCCACCCATTACAGCAAAGACTTTTAAAGTAATTTCATAGCCCTAGTGACATTCTCCTCTCTTGCATATTGCTGTATAGGAAAATTACTGGGGTTTTTATTGTTTTAATTACTGCTAGCAGGTTGTAAGATCTCAAATATCCCCAATTCCTTCACTGTTAAGAACAGCAGCATCTGGGTTTCAGTTTTGCTCATGACGGCAAATTACACGGTCAAATCTGCCTTTCTCACTCACACAAATCTGCACCTCAGTGGAGATTACAACTTGTGGAATACATAATATACTAGATGAGCAGGTTTTGACTACCTGCAATTAGCTGATCTGCAACTATATGAAATGGCAACACTTAATCCAAACGGAGAGGCCAGGACAACACCATCTTACAGCACATAAATCTGCAAAGCGTAACAGGACCCGTGAAACAAAGACAAACAAAAAACATGTATGTTAAATAAGGCGGAGTACAAATGAAGTCAAGAATTAGGAAATGGCACAATTGTGTTTACTTTTGAGAAATACTCTTAGCCCTCATGTACATATGTATTATTTTATAGCCCTTAATTACACGATCACTTTTTTCCACAGTACCCCATTCTGAGACTGCGCTCAGAAGGGATTGCTCCCATGTAATGAGCAGCTCTTTGAGATGCTAGTTTCTGCTCATTGTTCAGTGCATGGCCCCAGGCCTTATTTACCGCACATTATTCAAACCTGGCTCTAGAGATTTATTCATTTCCTTATGTGTTTTTCTATGGGCTTATCATTACACTGTCCAAGAGCTTCACCAGTCCAAGATCATTTATTTTCACACACCTCTGTGAGAGGAGGGGGTATTTTTATTCCCATTTTCCAGGTGAATGATTGAAGACTATCAAAATGTATTTGCTAATTCTAGGTGCCCAGTCTGAGACACCAATAGCCTGACTGATCTGTGCTTGTATAGCACTTTGGGTTCAGTGGATTCCCATTCACTTCATTTGCAACTGTAAGCACTCAGTGTTTCTGTAAAGCAGGTCCTTTGGGATCAAAAAGGTCCCCTATAAAATAAGGAATGCACAATTAAACAACCACTGGCACAACAGCTGATTCAAAAAACCTGAAAACTATCATACAGAAATGGTCACAGAAAAAAGTCAACTGGCAGGTCAGAATTTCACTGCCTCAGCTATAAAAGCTTCCCTTTCTCTCCTGCAGTCCCTTGTCTCACTCAGTACACACCTGACAAATGAGGCAGGGGTCCTACAGATGGTGTCTTTCACTGTGCAACTCTGATTTATCTCAGAGCAGGTCCACTGCATGCAGTGAATGAGGCAGGGGTCCTGTGGAAGAAACAGCACGCAGTGACGTAGCTAAAACATGAGTTGTGTACGACACACAGCCAGGTAGACAGAAGTGCATGCAGAGGATGATTGGTCTTTCCTCAGCTTCCAGTTCTTGCATTAGCCCCCTTCAAAGTGCACTTTTCACAAAGTATTTTGTTTCTTTTACAGCGAACAAATTCCCTCATGAAGCATCACAATGACACCTTTGTGGATTATCAGAAGAGATGAATCCAGCCTGTGGACCACTACAACCAAGGAAATGGACTAAATGGGCTGCAAGGGTAGCTCATCCTCCTTTGTGAAGACTAACATGAGGAGCAGGAAACACTGGGTGAATTTCAGACACTGATGACAACTGAGGAATAACGATTCAGAGGCTCTTCCAACTATTCATTCCAAGTCATGCCTCTTGCTCTCTCCTCTCCAGACCATCCCAGCCTACTTTCTTCTCTTCACTGCCTTTGCCTTCTCACCCCATCCCTTTCCTTTGCTCTCATCTCATCCCTCCAAACACCATTACCCCACGCTCCACAGCCCCAGCCTCCTTGTTCAACAGCTGCTTGTAACTATTTGCTTCCCCTCCTCACCTTTTTGCCCAGCTCCTTTGCCCTGCCTTTTCATTACTGTTTGGTGGCCCCGCTTACTGACACTGTCTCTGCCCCAACACAGTCCCGTCTGTCCCCACAGTCTGGCTCCAAAACACAAGCTGATTTAGAGCTTTGCAAAGAGGAATCTTCTGGATTTGTTTTTAAATGGAAGGAATGCATAATTTGAGAACATGGCATACTCCCTAATTTTTCTTTAAAAAAAAATATTGCTGGTTTTGACAAAAATTTCCACAGAACAAGTCTATCAGAAGCATAGAAAGTGTTTATAGTGATGATTAAAGCTTGGCAGTGGTATGGACAGCTGAAACTAAGTTTTACAGGAAGCACTAGTAAAAAAATGTGGTGCTACTAGTCTGTTTGTTGTACACAGCAGTGAAAATGAAGATAAAAATTAAGGAAGTTGGTTAAGCAAGAAAGAGTGCTGCCGCTATCTCTTTTTAAGAATTACCACAGTTTGGTACATTAGCATTTGGATGGTGGCATTTGAAAGAAAGTGGATTGCTTGAAATCCTTCGTATACTATCCTGGTCGCTTATAGGTGCTAGTGCTTATTTGATATACACACCTGCACCCATCCCAAGCATGCATCAGCTGGACATCAAATTATACACATCTTAAGATTTCACAGAGTCACAGAATACAGGGCTAGGACCAGCTCAGGTGGTTGGTGCATCCCTCTGTCCCAATGGAGGATCAGCTATAGCAGCATTATTTTTGACAGAAGTTCTGAAAAACTTTCAGCCCGTCTCAGACAGTCTGTTCTAATGCTCCTGCATCAGTGCTTATAAAAGTTTGTAACATCAAACTGAAATCTCCCACATTGCAATCAAAGCCCATTTACTTCCAGCTCTATCAACAACGGACATAGCAAACGGCTTAATCACTTCCTCTTGGACAAAGCCTCTTACTATCTGAAGACACATTCCTCAGACCTTGCCTAATATCTAGATGTCCACGACAGAAATATTAACCTGCCTAACAGAAACAAATTAGCACCTCAGTCCCTCTAAGTTCATTCCTGGGTCTCCAAGTGCATCACTTGAAAGGCCACAGATTTTTTATGAACACCTACAACAAGGAACAAGCTTGCAACTAGCAGGCTGGCTTGCTGTTGACAAGCCAAATTTCCCTTCACTTCTAGGGGGCTCTAATCAATTCAGTAGTAATGCCTCACTGCAGTAACAAAAAAAAAAACAAAAAACAAAAAAAAAAGTGTTTTAGCCCTTCACTGAGGCAAATCTCCCAGCTGGATTCAATTTCTCATGCTCTTTCAAAATCTTGAGTTGAAATTTTGGGAAACATGAGAAAATACCTTCTGATAAATCAAGGCTATCATCTATTACATTCACTACACTAGTAGCAGCAAGATTTCTTAGCTGTCCTTGATGAAGCTGAGAGCTGTGCCCATGGTCCTGACTTCCAGTGCTGTGCCTTGAGCACAAACCAATCTTTTCTCACTGACAAGCAATGAAGACCTGCCAGATTTCATACGAAACAGCTCCCAGGAAACTGGAAGTTGGCATCCTTGGTACACGGGGGTATGAGAGTGTACAGAATGGCTGGAGTTGTAACTGGAAATGTCATAAAGTTAAAAATGTAGGACTGTGAGCTCCCAGGGAAGCCAGGAGCCCCTCTGTGCAGAAACAGAGGTCCCTTCTCTACCATACGTGTTATGATGGGGTAAGGTGAACTGACAGCTCAAAGGCGCGTGCAACTGCTCTGTACTGTGTGTTTGCACAACTGCATGAGAGTGTATCCCTTGGTGATGTTATTCACAGGCCTTGGCCGACAGTAAATAAGACAGTGGAGCTTGATTCATGCGGGATGACAGGAAATCTATAATGTGTGGGCTCTATAATCTGCTCGCTACTGCGTAGCAAAATGAAAGAACAACAGTCCAATTACTGAGTCCTTGCTGATCCCAAGCACATCCTCCAGGTCTTGTTCTGCTCAGAGCAGTGGGAGTCTGTTGGCACCAAGGGAAAGCAAGCTCTGGCACAGGCCATCTTCCATGCTGGGATGGCAACAGTATTTTGGAAGCACCAGGCTACCTTACAGTGCATACAAACGCAGACAAGACTGTAACATGAACTTCACAGCAAATGTATAGGGAGCAACAGCCTGCTGAGGCTGTTCACCAAAGGACCACTCACGTGGACACCAATTGCTGCACTCCACTGCAGGCATCCCATGTCCCAGAGGGCTGGCTGAGCCAGGGAGCAGTGATCCACCACGGCAGTCTGGCCCAACCCCTTGGTTTGGTGGGGACTGTGAACACCATTCCCCTGTGATAACACGAACCAATCAGGATGCAGCCCCATGAAACTAAAAACAGGGCTATGATCCAGCAGGACATAGCAACTGGGTCACAAATGGTGTCCAAAAAGCACCTTAATGGGAAGGAGACAGAAGGTGGTGAGAAATGTGTATTCTGGGGCAAGACAGAAGAGGGATGGCAGAAGATATGATTCACACTGTGTGGAGAGCTGGCCCATGAGGGAGCAGGGAGGAAGTCTGCAACAGCAGCAGCTGCAGAGCAGGCTGCTCTCCTACCATCAACGCTGAGGACAAAGGCAAAGATGGAAGAAGGTTTCTTTTGGACAAAACAGCAATGGTGGCAGTGGGAGGGAGGAGGGCTGCCAATTCCAGACAGAAGGAGAAGGAAATAATTTTGCTTCCTACTGTGCAGTGTCAGAAAACCCACAGGGCTGCCCAAGGCTGGGAAGGCACAGGACAGCTCAGCTGAGGATCCTGGCAGCTTAGAGGAGACAGTTCTCTCATTTTTCTCTAACCAAACCTATACTTTTCATTCCTTGTGTCTCTGGCCCTTACCACTTAACACCTTTCAGATCTATCTTCTGCCCCCTAGGAAAGGGGCAAGGGGAACCTTTCTCATGCTGGCAACAGGTAAACAGCATGGCAGAATGAGCAGGGGGGAACAATTTCCTCTCCATCCCTAGCAAAGGCCTTCTTTGCTGAGCGCACACTCTGGGGACTGCCGTCCTTTCCCTGCTTCCCCCTACAACCATCTCTGCTGCCACCTCCCCTCCCTTGTTATCTGTCAGTAAACAGTAATTAAAGATGTGGCCTGCTTGATAAAGCTCCCGCCCGCCCTCACACGGTGCTGCCCTCTCGGACGTGTCTAATTAAAATCCTGATGAGAAGATGAAGAAATCCCAGCAGCTGGGAGTCTGCTGACTCTCCCTACACTCGGCCTCTTCATTACTGACGACGAGGCAGAGAGATATAAAGGACCCCGGGAAACGCTCCGACAGACCAATCGATACAGCCTTTTGTGGGACGTGACGGACCGCTCAGGACTGCCTTTTGAACTGTGTGGATAATGAGGATGCTGGAGCGTGGCTCACTGCATGGGGCTGATGGGGCTAGACTCCCCCACTAGTCCTGCTACACTGCTGCTCCCAGAAACAGCACCCAGGGTCCCTGCAGCTTAGCAGCCACTCACACCGTATAAGCAAACTCACACAGTTATAATAGCTGGGGCACTTGCCCGTCCCCCACCAACCCAAGCTTCAGAAATCATTGCTTGTAGTGCCAGAATATTGTCAAACCTCCAGCCACTCCATCATTTCTATGCAAATACAGAGCATGCATGTGTGTACATACACTGCAGAGTGCTGAGAACCAGCACAAACCTTCCCTAAATGAAACCAACACCACACATGATGTGCACACCGTTGTGTTTACCTGGACACTCATTAATTGGAATGGTGTCTTCACTGCTCTCCCAGGATTTTGTGCTAAGGTGAAATTCTTGGTATGCACAAAATGAAACAGCAAAGGTTTACATGAAGTGCACAGCAATATCATCATCGTGAATCACCGTAACTATATTTAGACACACTTCACTTCATGCAAATACATCCAGTAAATGGTTTTACTCTTGACTTTTTTTCTAATATGAGATCAGCTTTACATGGAAACAAGCCCATTTTTACTGGCAAACTCACATTTATTCAAAACACCAGATATTTCATTGCTCTTAGTTTCAAGATGAAAGAAATAGTAGAGATGGAAGTAGATTTATACTTTCTAAAGTTTGAAAGTGCATCTTAGGCACCTGCTTCCATGTCCCTTTTGAGCAAGCCCACAGGAAGCACAGTCACCCTGGGAATTAGGATCATGTGCAAGAATGGGAGCGCATACATGGCTGCAAATACAAGTGCACCATGCATGAGGGAAATGCATGTTCCACATGTGGAATCAATAAAAGCCTGAGCTTTTATCTGTCTGAGTTCACACCTCCTGCTTCACAAACCACTACTGCTCATGCAATCAGCATCAGTCCAGCAATAGTTGTTGCTCTTTTCAGAGTCCCAGTTAGGTCTTTGGGACTTGGTTTACGCAATAAAGCCTCAGTTGTTTTCTTTCCCACTCCCCCAATTTTAATTACTTTTCCAGACCACATGGACCAAAAAAAATTAAGAAAAAGCTTGAAAATGTTTCCTAAAAGTCTCATAAAGTAAAAAAAATACCTATATTTATTATTTTCCAGTTTGCCATAATCCTGCCCCCACTGTCCCCTTTGTTAGCCCAGGCCCAGAGAGATAACAAATCATTCTTGGACTGGTTTAATACTGAGTTAAACTTGCCAAAAAAACCCCCAAACCATCTCAAAAGAAATGGTCCCTAGCAAAATACGATCAGTAACAGCAAGAAGTGACCAACCAAATGCAGAAGCAATGGACTCAAAGGTAAAAGCTCAGAAGTGCTACTGGGAAGGGACTTTGGAGAGTGAAGAAGGGCAGCAGAGGGGAGGTCCTGCTGGTAATGGTGGCGGAAGCATTGTTGCTGGGAAGTTCACAGCCTCTCTTGGCCCTGTGGCCTCCCTTGGTAAGAGATGCTGTTGTGCAGAACAAGCCAGCAGCACTGGATGCACAGAGCTCTCCATGCAATCCTTGCCTGTCCCAGTACCTGTACTTGATGGAATGACACATTGCTGCGGCAGCTAATAAATAGAAGTAATTTGATTAGCTTTCCCTAACTAGCGATAAGATCCTGACAAACCCTTTTTAATGCGTTTCTGGAGCAGGATGAAATTGTTTCATTTGGCGAGCAGGGCCCCACGGGAGTTGCCTCCAAGCTCCTTTAGTGAGAGGTAAAAATATGCCAATCATTAATGAGGGGAGAATTACGGAGACTTTAATGCAATCAGAAAAGAGGAGCCCTGAGGCAGCTGGGGAATAAAACCTGCCCTTAAATCAGAGGCAGGCAGCTGGAGCATGGAAATAAAGGCATACACAAGCATGTACATGCACACACGCATACCTACCGCACACACAGAGACTGTGTAGAGCTGCTGTAAATACACTGGGAGTTTTGCCTGGGCAACAAACACCTATCTCAGCAAACGGTATCCATCTTCCCCAAAAAGCATTTGTAAAATCACTGCAAGCTATATCCATTTAGCAGCCCCCTCCCCCCACCAGGAGGGGACTGCTGCCTGTTCAATCTCCACCCCTTCACACACTCATAGGCACACAGAGAATTGCAGTTTTCAACATTTCAGACCAAAGCCTTTTGTGGAGGAGGCGTATTAGCCGCTTGGGTGTCAAGCGGCAGCAGCGAGGCAGCTTTGCCAAGTGGAAAGGTGCCTCTCTCAGGGCCAGACTTGCTGCATGAACACAACGTGTACAAACCCCTCACTCTGTCCTCCAACCATGGCACTGATGCCAGAAGCAGCATCTACCATGGATGTTGAAAGGCAACTCCTCCCATCCCCTCCCCACTACCTCCTCAGCCACTTCAGTGAATTCCCTTCCTCAGGTGAAACAGCTCTTGCACAAATCATCTCACTTTTATTCCTAAGCAAACAAGAAGTTTTTAAGCTGCTGGCATTTTCCCTGGCACTGCAGCAGGCATGAGCTGGGGCAGACACGAGTGGCCTGTCTGGCTCTGATTTTGCAGGTATCTGTGTTCTTTCAGAAACTCCTTCTCTGACAGAAAGTGTCCCATCTTTCGGCAGCGATGCTCTAACCCCAGCCAGCGCAATACAAATGGCTGCATCAGCATGGACCATCCCAGAGAACGCTAGCTCCCGGTTTAATGGGATAAAAACCAGGACAGGAGTTTTCTCATGTCTCTCCCAGATTCCTCACCTTGTTTACTTGAAAATAATGAGCAAGAGTACTGGGATATCAAACACCAGCCACCTTTCCTCTGCCAGATACACAAAACATGATGCTACAAAGGCCAGGCATGCAGTACCTCAGCCCTTTTCCCTAGTTTGCATTACCAACTAACACATAGGGGAGTAACTGAACGGCTGCTGAGGACTCCAAGAGGAAAGTCAGTACTTACTTCTGGCATTAATATATATTGAGGGGATGCGATACAAGTATTTCTTCCTCCCAGCACTCCTGCACTATAGTGAGAGAGTATCTGTGGCATGCCCACCCTCTGCTAGATGGAATGACTGTTCTGCTTAGTGTGCACTGTAAGTCGTGTGTTGAGAAAGCTACACTGCTGCTTCTTCTGCCACAAAGTTGTATCAGACATCTCTGCCACAAAAAGGCTGCTTCTGCACCATATTCTCACGTACACTAGACAACTGTGGGACTAAAACACTGGTGTAAGTGACTCTTAGCCATTTAACCCTACATACAAAGCAGTTATACAGTCACCAAGACAGAGTAAAAAATGAAGGACAAGTAAAGAGGGACCTGTCCTGAGACGCAGAGCTTGAAGCTTAGCAGGTAAGTGAGGGTACATAGCTGGCACATTCTCAAATGTGTATCAAGCACAGAGCCACGTGTCCCACTGCTAAATCATAGAATGGTTTAGGTTGGAAAGGACCTTGAAGATCATCGAGTTCCAACCCCCCTGCCATAGGCAGGGACACCTCCCACTAGACCAGGTTGCCTAAGGCCACGTCCAGCCTGGCCTTGAACACCTCCAGGGATGGGGCCTCAACAACCTCTCTGGGCAACCTGTGCCAGTGCCTCACCACCCTCAAAGTGAAAAACTTCTTCCTAATGTTCAATCTAAACCTGCCCTCTTCCAGTTTGAAGCCATTCCCCCTTGTCCTATCGCTACATGCCCTAGTAAAAAGTCCTTCCCCAGCTCTCCTGTAGGCCCCCTTTAGGTACTGGAAGGCCACAATAAGATCTCCCCGGAGCCTTCTCTTCTCCAGGCTGAACAGCCCCAACTCTTTCAGCCTCTCCTCATAGGAGAGGCAATGATCACAGAATACTTAGCCCCAGGCAAGAGGTGCTTCATGTCCCTCAACAGCAACTCCTACAGGCTGCTTGAACCATGTGATGATGGGGTCCCAAAGAAGTACAGCAAAGCTCTCTGTGGCTGAAAGTTCAGAATTAAAAGCACCTCAGAGGGTAAAGAAAACCTCCAGGGTTCTCCCAAATTCTCTCAAGTTCTGTGTCTCTAAGACTGAAAGGATCAAAGCAGTCTTGCTGTTGGGCACATCACTCAGCCAGACTGCATTCCCTTGAAAGTCAGAGAAATTGCTTTCCAGAAACACAAACAAGTGAGAAGACCCTACCACAGAAACCATCAAGACTGCAAAAACTAGCTAGCAGGAAATTCAGCATGGCTACAGCACAATGCTGTCTAGCATCTAAAAATAATATTTCTGCCCTTTTCAGATCAGGGACGGTTTTGTTCCAAAGCTCCAGTCAAATTCAGTGATTTCTTCTGGTCAAGAGCTTTAGGCTATTCAAGATAGTTCCTGGACTCGCTCCCTGGATCCATTTCTAGCGGCGATCCAGGTTTTACTGTGGTCACAGTCCAACCTAGTTTGTGGTGGCACTCAGGCACACTAGTCTTGTTCGACTGCCTCCTCTGAGCAGCAGGCAGAGGTCTGAGATGGTGTCACACTCTGTGGCTCCACACACAGGCCTGCTTTGCTGCAAACAACTCCTTCTCATTCTGGTTTGTTATGATTAAAAATGCACATCACCCAGCGAGGCCTTGGAGTGGAACCCAGCTGGAAATTGGATCATTAATATTCCTTCTCATGCCCATTGCCACAATTTCTTACCTCTCCACAAGTAATTGCTAACAATGCAACAATTTAGGGTTTCGGACTAAAAGTGAAGAGAAGCCAAGACTAAACTGCCCATTGTTACTCCAATTCATCCACCCTTACCCATATCCTGGCATCTCATCAACCTTACGCTAGTGTGTTGTATATCAGGTGTCTTTCAGCCCTTTGAACCACCTGTCCCCAGTTGATCTACCAAAAGGTCCATAGCCTCTTAAACCATCAGAAAAGGGATTCAAGATTATCCTCATTCCTGAGCAGTTGGAAACACAAGGAAAGAAAACAATTCATTCGCAGAGTCTAGACACTGCGTGGCTCTAGCTTTTGGCCACCACACTTTCCATACAGTTGAAGTAGTCTCAAAGGGCTGGAGGGATAAAAGCAAGGGTAGGACATACCACATGATGGAAAATCCCACAAATGTACAAATGGGGATATTTCAGTTTCTAGCAGACAGGATTACTTACAGGAGCTCACCTCAACCCTATGTGCTGTTACTGCTGGAACTCATTAGCTTGGCTAGCTGTGAGAGATGTGCAATTCCCCCATCACTGCTACAATGACCCTTTGACAAAAAGGATCCAGAAGCATAGGAATGGCACAGGACACACAGCAAGTGATTGAAATCCCCCGATAGTCATTGTGCACGCTCATTGACCTCTTTGAACCTTCCTCCCAGTATGGTGTTTACAGTAGACAGCAAGAAGCACAACATAACCAGGACTACAGCACTGATCATGGAAAAATAAAAATCAGAAGACATATCTTCTCTTGGGACTCTAGCATCACCACTGTGGACTGCTCATGCACACTGGCACCAGGCAGAGGAAGTTTGTTCTTGCTTGTCAATTCACTGAGCTGACATTCCTTCGGTTCAGGCAGCATAGCCTCCAAGAGGTTGAATGTCTGGTTGAGAGGTGGAGAAACCTGCTAGACAGCAACTAGTGCAAGGCAGCTGGGAAAACAGCACTGGTCACAAGGATCAGGACAACACCAACTATAAATTCTGCTCCAAACGCCTATTAATTCTCCATTGCCTCATTCAACTACCCCAAAAGCATCTGCTCCCGGTAAGCATTTTGCACCTTAGGTGGCTAAAGTCTTTGGGAATCAAAGGATCTGTTACACACAATTGAAATGCCCATCAGGCTGAGGACTTGCTCCATGTGCCTCTCCATAACACAAGTACAACACAAATAGCTCCAGAATGAAGTGCTCACTAATACAGTGGCATAATTTAATGTAAACTGCTCCTGCCACACACAAATTTGTATGTTTGGCACTTGCCCTTTGATGTCACTGTTTCTTTACTTTTATTTTATGTCAGAAATAATAATTTTCAGTGAAAAATTTTGACAGTGAAATGCATAGCTACATTACCAGCCATCTCAGTGCAGAAACATGAATGGTGACAGTCTCAGAGTGATGGGCCCAATGAACATACACAGCAGTAACTGCTCAAAGGAATTTGGAAAAGGAGCTGTCCTATCGGTCATCTAGAGTAGCTAAGACCCTGCCACACCAATCTGACATAAGCACAAAGAAACAAAAAAGAAGAACCGGGGGGTCAGGAAATATATTCCTGGTCTTACCTTCTTAAAATAGGTAACTGTTTCAAAACAAAAAACCTAATAAACTTACTGTGCCACACCACAGACCTTTCCCTTCAAATAAGAGGAAGTAACTACCACCGCCTGTTCCCTTTAGCATCTCCAGCACTTGTTGGCATCTCAGCCTAGTGGTCTGTTCACAAGCCTTGATTGCTACTGAAAACCAACAGAGCTCCAGCAAAGTCAAAGCTGTAGCCCACATGAAGACAGGTAAGTGACTAAAGGTATTTTAAAGAGACAATAGATAAGAACAAAGCTCTGCCATAGGAGTTGCCAGCTCCTGGCTCCGTCAAAGAAATACAACATGCAGTCTCCACACAAGGCTGGTGACTTCTTGTGCATCACTGAAAGCCACAAACTGCTGGATGTGGGCAGCTCAGTCATTCAACTTTATCTCAATGCTTGTGTGTCAACTTTTCCTATTGGACTGAGAGGCAATTCCTGAGTCCTTATCCACCAAGCCCCAACCTCCCCAGCAGTCCTAGGGCCAAGTTACATGCCTTTCCAGACGACCCCTTTTGTGAACAAGACAAGGGCAGAGCAGAGGGGTGCTCTTAGCAGTCTTGCTTAGGGAGCACTGGCTGCCATGCCACAAATTAACATCATACTCAAATTTTTTAGGGGGGGGCAGACAGAAAAATCTTGAATAGTTTCTCCTTTCCTGCCAGTTCTTCCCATCTTCTACCTCAATTCTGGCTGGATTCCCCCTTCCCCCTGTCCTCAGCTAGCACCGCCAGGCTCAGTCCTCCTCACCCTAGCCCCCCCTCCCCAAGGACAAGCAAAGTTATTACAATAATGAATTAGCCAGGCTGCTTACTGCTGCCAGTGGCGAAGGCAATTATCCCACTCCACGTCCCCAGCCACCGCTCAGCTCCCTCATAAAGAGAGGCTTTTGGGGCCGCTTTGTGCTTTGATTGGAAATGAAGAGATTGCTAATTAGGGAACCCCTGCTGGGATCGGGCTGGCAGGAACAATGGTGAAACGGACGGAGCACACGTCCATTTAGAGAGGGAGGGAGAAGAGAGAAATGTGAGCTCCTCTGTAATGTAGTGCATCCTCCATTCACACCATAAACAACAGGGCAGACAATTTTATAGAGCTTTTCACCTTTTAAAGCATGCTAATTTGTTTATAGGAAGCGATAATTTGGTGTGTGTTTGCATAGGTCAATGCCTGTAGTTTCTGTGTACAATATGGATTGACGCATGCGTGCATACATACACACAGTCATTTCCAGAGGCATTTTTGTGAAGAGTGTGTTTTCACAGCTGAACGTATATTTCTTGTCATTCACTGCGCAGCACACATCAATCCTGCATTAACAGGGAAAGATGCTTAGAAAAGCCTGTTGAGGAGTATTAACACAGAATTTTAATGCCTGAATTCACAGATCACCAAAGTTGAAAACGACTTACCAAATTAGTCAGTTTACCTGTCCAGCAAGCACTTCCACTGCTTTGACCAAGTGCTTTAAATGACAAGCAGACCTCCAGGAGGAGAAAATTTCACCATTAACACAACATTTTCTTACATTCATCCTGAAATTTCTTCTTAATTCAGTTGCTCTGTCCATGGGGGGTGTCACAGGAGCTAAATTCACCTTTCTTAGCTGATGAATTGTGCATGAAAAAATTAGAAAAGATCTCTCTCACAGTGCACAAACGCATCAGGAGAACTTCATAAAACTGCATCAACAGCCCTTCTATGCATAGTATGCTCTTGTTTTGGGATCTAGTCACTTTTAACTCTTGTGAAAGAGAAAAATACCTCCCCAACAGATCAACATCCAAATCATGCCATTTATAAAATATAGCCTGTTGACAAAAGCAAATGCCTCACCTTTTTGTGCAAACCTATCCTGCATTGCTCAGTTGACTAAGTAATTCCATCAGGGAAGCACACAAGTGGCATGTTAAAACTGAAAGTACAGTTTGCAACCACATATTTGACTCGCCATGCAAAAAATTAGCATACTGTTGATTAGCACAATGTACTACACACTAGGTGACTTATGTAAGCTAAAGCAAATTTCAAATTTTCAGCTTGAATTTACATTTCAGAATTCCCTTGCAGATATTGAATATACAAGCGTGCTTTTCCCTGAAAATATTTTCAGTAAAGCACAAGTCTTAACAGAAAGTGAACACTAAAAGGTGGAAACACAGTTGAACTGAAAATGACTTTCAAATTCACAGACTATTTCTCCCCGCTGTTTGCTCACCTCTAGTGTTTATATCCTTCAAACAGTTGTAGGTAGTTTTCATGTTCCCTTCTTAGTCATCACTTAGCCAAGCTCCACATATTTACTTCTTTTGATCTTCCCTCATAAAAACAATCCCTCCAGCTCTGTCATCATTTTTGTTGTTCTCCTCTTACTACCTTCCAAGTTTCCTCTGCATTTTTGCTGCTAGTGCCCAGAGCTGAAAGTCTCACCAGGACGGTACCAAGCAAGAAAACTACCTCATTGCTTCACCGTGTCCTGCCTGCGTACAACACAATCAAATCTCATACAAAGGCCAGCATTTGCAGCCTTTCCCCCCCACCCGGTCTGTTGTAACTCAGATCATACTTGCTTATTACTACCATTCCGCCACACTCCCTCATTCATTTCTTCACTGTGTTCCACTTACCTGATGGGAATATTACCCTTCATGTAGATACAGTCTGAAAGTAAAACCTTCTGCTAAAACCACACTTAGGGTTGTTTTAGGTTGCTGACAACCCTGTAGTTACTTATTGCATGCACAAAACCTGACCACTTAAAATCAAGGAAACATCTACCTAACAACATTAATTGTAACGCAGTGTACAGTGGCAAAGCTCATTTGGTTTCACTGCAGCTGTACCAGTATACACCAGCTGAGAAGTTATTTCCATAAATCTTAGACTGTCCGTATCACAAACAATCACATTATTCAGAGAAAGTACAAAGAAGGATATATTTCACTACAGCAGCTGCAATTCTGATGCATGAATCCCTGTTACCTTGATTTCATAATCCAAGTATTTTCTTTTTAGGGACACAGCTATAGTGAATGTACAAGCAATTCAATATATCTACCAACTGGTCCTGGAATTCTTTGGTAAAGCACTTAAAATTGCTCTCTTGATAATCAAATTCTAATTTAATAGAAGAGGAATAAAACTCATGGTAAAATTATGGATGTAGAGGCCACCTGCATTTGAGACTGATGAATGGGCTTCATTACTACATCCATTCACAGGGTCTGATTTTGACTAGCCTTAATATCCTAGCAAAGGGGGATGAAAGGAGGTGGCCTTTTCATGGTATTATAGCAGGCACGTCAAGGGGAAACATCGGAAGAAATAATCAAGTATTCTAAAATCCTGCAAGAGAGAAGAAAGCTCATTCACTGTCAGACTGACCATCTTATGCCCCTAACAACAAGCTACTAGTTCTATTCTCTTGTGAAACTCACTTTTTTTAGAGCACAACTTCCTCAAAGTAACTCTATTCTTAACGTCCATTCCTGTGCAAAGCAGGGAAAGTATGAATGTAGAAGTGCCCAAGCCAGGATTTCTTCCCCAGATTCTTCCTAGAGCAACGCAACTACATTCAGCCATGTACAGTATGGGCAAAGCCCCCAAAGGCTTTAAAGTGTATTGAGTTTCTTTCTCGGGGATATTTTAGTATAAGATTTTTATTTAAAAATTACCAATGAAAGAATCCCATCTCTTTCTCCCCTCTGCAGAAGTGTAGGTTTTCCTTTCATTTGATACAAATAACATAAGCGCGTTGCATTCAAAGAGCATACAACTACGTTGTTCTTGCCTATTTGTTTCTTTTAGGAGTTTAGCTTTTACAAATCAGATTGTAGAAAAGTGAAGTCTCACTACATAAGCTGCAGAATCTTTTTAATCCACCTCTGTTGCTGTTCCCATCATCCTTCCCACCTGAGCCACATTTGTCCTCCCTCCTCCCTTGTGTTAACATATGTGTTTGTACAGCTCAGATTGAGGAGCTGCTCTGGGTTAAAAATGCCAAAAGGTTAGTTTAATTCAAACTGACCACAAGCAGGATTACTATAAATCCAGATGTACACAAATACTTCTACATGACATATGACCCCCACATTACAGCAGTTGTGAAAGTTATGAAACCATTAGCAATGTCAAATGGTTTCTTAAAAGCACTCATATCTGGGGTATTTTTCTTTGAAAACTTCTCCTTTTTTGTAGGTAAATGATGACATGGTTGAGACAGAATGAGATTGAAAGACATAAATTACTGAACTGAAAAGCATGGTGCTGTCAAACTAATACCTGCTTGAAACAAAGTCTATCCAGTGAGAGATCTGAGAAGCATAATAAATTTAATTCCAAGAATAGGCTAAGGGGTGACCTGATCTAATTGTAAGTGGGGGGAAATTTAATACTGGAAAGTTCTTTAATCTAGCTTTAAAAGGATATAAGACAAGACTATTCCTGGTATCCAAAACTAGACAAATTTCATTTAGCAATAGATATTTTTAAACAGCAGGAACTGGCCATTGGGACAACTTGCCATGAGGCATGCTGGATAATCTATTGCAATGTCTTTAAATCAAGGTTGTATGTCTCTCTAGAAGATGTTGATGTTGAGAAGCTGCCCAGATAAGTGCAGGAGTTACTAGGTGAGTTTTAACAGTCTGTGCTATGCAGTGAGGCCTAGAGCATCGGAGTGGTATAGATCTGCCTTAAAATCTGTTTAGATTCCCTGTGGTTCTTTAACAGTTATAGAAAGCAAGACAAATGTGTGCAAAGACAACATCTGCTTTGGTCTGATGAAACCATCCACTAAGAAGTGTTTGTGCTGTATCTACTATCCAATACTTTTTTGTTCCCAATAAGCTTCAATTAAGAGGAGTCATACTTGGTTTTTATAAGGCAATTTCTTATACATTATAGTAACCTTGCTATGAAAAACTACCTGGTTTTGCCAGACATATGCTTTATCTCCCAGAATGTATAAAGCTTATATAAAGAATGTATAAAGGCTAATGGCAAGTGCTGTGCAGTGCATGAATCATAAACAAGAAAACCGGTCAGTTAAATCTGTCCATGTCCACGTCTTGAATTCAGTAATCTTTGGGGTGGGTGGAGATGAGGAATATGAGATTTATTTTTTAAAGATTTTACTGTTTTGAAATTTTATTCAAGCTCCGCAGAGTAAGTTGACAGTGAGAACAAATACTATAAATCCAGTACAATGTGGTTACAAAGTGAGTGAAGAGAGCTGCTTGTCAATCAGTCATTCCCAATATGTTTGCCTCACTATCCAGGTTTGCCTTCACTACTACAGTATGCATTTTCAATATGGGTGCACTGGGAGCCTGAAGTCAAGCTGTGAACTCTGCTGTAATACATGCTTATAAATGGGAGAGGAAAATCCTTGTTCTTCCAGTTCTCACATGCTCTGGCTAACCAAACACTGTTTTAATTTTAACAGATAAAACAAATCCATCACAGCCATGTTCCATCAGAAGAGACTCTGTCATAGTACTGGGGAAAATATTTTTCTATTCTTCTCCATTACATGTCAATTTACCACTTTATTGCCTATTGAAGGCTTCCTTAAAGGCACACCCCGCTTTTTCTCCAACCCCTCTCTGATTTCCGTCATAGCAGGCTGCTGTTAAAAACTGATCCTTTCTGCAACATCTCTCAAACCTCAGCCTTAGCTTCTAAAACAATGTTAGGAAGACACACATTCCTGCTACAACTTACTGGCCCTTGGGTCTCAGCAAGGAAACTCTGTATTGCCTTTTCTCTAAAGGGATCATACCAACCTTTTCATCCTTCCAGATTCTACCTTTCCATAAGGGTGACCCGGGACTAATTATGTTCACCCCATCACTCATCTGGAAAGGCAAAGAACTTACAAGATGAAAAAGAAACTGCACACCCACTGAATGTTTTCTAGAGTTTTCTTCACTCGGAAATTAAACTCAAATATTCTAGCTGAATTCAGTGAGGTGTCTTTTTTTAAAAAAATCACTTTCTGAAACAACTGATAGTTGGAGCAAAAATCCTTGACAACATTGTTAACTTTTAGGAAGCCCCAGTTGCACATACTTATCTGAAAAGTTATACTAGCACAGCCTGGGAAAAGAGGAGACAGCAGCCATTAGAGTAATTTGTGCTCTCAGTTTCAAGTACCTGACCGAAGAAGCAGTTCCTGGCAGATGCAGACTTCCATTGCAGAGCTCCAGTGATGCACCCAGGAGGGCTGGCTCAGGTCACAGGTGCAGGACTTGCCAGGTGGCCAACTCTCAAAAAAGGCCTTCTCCAGGCTTGAGAGGGAATGTCCTCCTGCCCACAAAGAACTGCTACCTGTGACCAGCCTTGCACCCTGGCCTAGAAGACAGGTTTCAGACAAAGAAAGGAATCATTAAACTGAAAGTGTAAAACCTGCTCAATAGACCCACAATAAAGATTAGACAGCAGTTCAAGAGGCTGATACAAGGTTATAGCAGGGCGAAAAAAGACACAGAGCCTGCTGGAGGCAAGGAGGATTTAGAGACAGGACTTATGTCCATAAAGTATTGAAGAGTGAAAACGGTGAGGAAGGAACTGAGCAACATGAGGGAGAACTAGGGAGAAAAAAAAAAATAAATTAAGAAATAATTTAAACTGAATAACCAGAAAAATTTCTCTCATAGCAGAAGGAATTAAGCTGTGGAACTGTTAGCCCAGAAGTGAACAGGGATGGAAGAAAGCTGTGTAAGCAAAGCAAATAAAACAGAAGAAAAAGAATTGAATAACCCACGAAGCTTTTCCCACCTCTGACTGCTGTGATTCCAAAACTTGGAATAGCTGGCAAGGTGTAGCAAGGAAAGGTGTAGCTACTATCACAAAATGTCTGTAGAAAATGGAGCACCCCCAAATCAGTAGCATGTTACTGACAGAAACAGTTTTCCATGCTCAGAAAAGATTATAGGCTTCCCCTTTAGGGACATTTAAGCATAGGAGTATTTTTTCTTCCCTAATGATAGGAGAAGGAAGTGAAGGAGGTCAGAGTCCTGTAGACCTCTCTGGACTCCCTGTGGTCTAGTTTAGGAGACTTAAAAGGATTCAGATTAACTGGGGTGGCTTTGTCGATTACACACAGAGAGGAAAATGACCCCATGTGGTAAGTGTTTCCAGGACAGCTGCTCCGTTGGTGAAACACTGCTGCATTCCAGAAATAAACTCCTACAGTCAAATTAGCAGCTCAAGTCCTCTCTGCAGAAACGTGCCTTTACCAAAGTTGCAGCAGTTCCCAGATGAATGGGAAACCAGCAGCATAAATTCCTGCTTGGCTCCACTTTTAAATAGAAAATGGTACAAAAAGATGTTTGTACAATATCAAATCAGTCTTCACAGTCACATAATTGCCCCACATTTTGATGGGCTCAAAAGAAAAAAGGAAAAATGGGAATTTCTGGCTGGGATAGAGAGCTAAAACTAACATGGTTCCCCCAACACTCCAGGCCTGTCATGAGTTTTTCAGGTCTGAGTGCTAATCAGGACTTAAGTGTAAGAGATTTTGGGTTTGATTCCTATGTCCATCAGTACCTACCAATGCAAAGTACTAAAGAAACATGCAAAAGATTACAATCTACATGAAGCAAGATAGGAGGCACTGTTGCCCCTTGCCCGGCCTTTTCTAGCTCCCAAAAGGTAATGCAGAGCTGTCCTCTCACTACAGAGGCGTATTCTGGGCCATGAAAGTAAATTTGCTCAGAAGTCCCAAGGCACTCATGTTTTCATAGAATCATAGAATGGTTTAGGTTGGAAAGGACCTTGAAGATCATCGAGTTCCAACCCCCCTGCCATAGGCAGGGACACCTCCCATTAGACCAGGTTGCCCAAGGCCACGTCCAGCCTGGCCTTGAACACCTCCAGGGATGGGGCCTCAACAACCTCTCNTGTCTACCTCACCAAACAGCTTGGTATCATCGGCAAACTTGCTGAGGGTGCAAGACATACTGAAGACATACATGAAACAGCAAAACTACATGAGATAGCTTCCAAGTTTACACAGGTTTACAACTACAAGTTTACAGATGGCTGCACTGGGGAAGGCCCATGAAATCCTGGGGGAAAAAAAAGCCAAAACACGAACCTACAGTTTTCGACAGATAATAGGGCACTTTTTCAGTGCTCTGGGTTCACAGGGTAGGTGTTGTACAAGAAGCAGGCTGTGCCATATCACCACTGAGTGCACAAATGTTTGGCATCCTTCCTCTTTCTCACACTGGCCTCACATCCTGGGAAAGTGTTCCCAGATGCTCCGCTGCAGAAGGAAGGTACTGCAGGCACATCACTCCCCCTCATTCACAAATGGGATAGATGAAGCCAGAAGTCATCATCAAAGTTGCAAGGAACAAGTATCAGCATGGCGAAGGCCCTGCTGGATGTTATAAGGTAGTGCCCATTTACTTCAAGAAACCTTCACCATCTGGTGATACAGCAATGCAATGCTCCTCTGTCTCAACACACCACCAAGCCAAAACCCATCGGGTGACTAAACCTTCTGCAGACCTATGCATTGCAAAGCAGAGGATTTTATACATCAAAACAAACTCACAGCTGCTGCATAATATGGTCTTAAACATAAATACCTGAAAGCATTCTCTAACCCGTTGCCTCTTTCCCTTTGGGCATACCTTCTGCCCTGCAAATTCCATCACAAGAGCCACCCAGTCAGTGGGAAGGAACATAGTACCAATCAGGAAGGATAAATTCAGGAAGCATCATTTCTGCTTAGCTCACCCTCACTCCCTGGCTGCATTCTTGTCTTCACTGCTACTGTGACAGTGGCATAGATTATCTATCCTAGGGACTTTCACAGCTTTAGAAACACTGCTTATAATAGTAGAAAAACATTCAGGGTAAGCAAGATCAGGCACCCCAAAATACAGATGCTGCATGTCTGTAACAGAGTATCGTGTAAACAAGTAATTCAGCTATGTGCAAAGAGTGGCGACACTGGTTCCAGGTGCAAGAGAAGCTGTGAGGACAGCTATGCCAGGTCAAATTAAGAAGTCACATAGTCCCATATTCTACTATTCTGCTATCAACCACTAACACATGGCTCAGGGAAAGACTATAAGAAAGGAGAATGTTTTCCCTGCTCTTCACCTTGCTGCACCTTTGCAGACCACACAATCAGTATCTTGGCAGCCTGTGGCTTAGGCTGTTCCATCTAGACCATAACGTGTACTTGCCATTGGTAAGTCCACATGTTCCTTAAATTCCTTGATAACTTTGAGTCCATCCATAACTTTGCCACTGAATGACACAAAGGCCAATAAATCCCACAGTTCAATTTTGTGTTATGTGAAAAAAATACTTCCTTTGGTTTATTTAAAGCACTTTTTTTTTTTTTTTTGTAAGAGAAAAGGATGACTCCAGCATTGAAAAAGTGGGAGAAATACTCATGCTGGTATAAAGATATCAAGAACATGTAGCAGAGCTCTCTTCCTAGCTAAGAAAATAGAGGTGCTGATTTTGCAAAGCAAAGTATTAGGCAGGTTTTACACAGGAAAATAAAGGCGTATGCTCTTTTTTTTTGTTATCTTTTAGTTAACTGCACAGCAAGTAAAGCCACCTGTACTCCAAACAAGCCACACTTGCAGCAATACATTACCACAAATTCCTCTCTCTGTTACCCTCATCTTTCTTCTAGCAACAGACTTCATGACTGACTTCCCCCCTGATAGTCTCTTGTCTTGAATCAGACTGGAAGCTCTTTCAGACAGAAGCTGTCTCATGGCTAAATGCAGCAGCCCCAGGAAACAACGAGGGCAAAATGGAAGCAACGGCCAAAGCTGCCAGTACAACTTGTAGCCATAGACTGAGAGCTAGTTAGAGAGAAGTGGAACAGTCACAGCATGAGATTTATTAAGTAGTAGATAATAATTTTATATTACATAATACACAATGTTGGATGCTATATTAAACCCAGTATTGTGAGCCTCAAATGTTCAACTACTGATCAAATCCCAAAATAAACATAATTATATTCTATATGATACATTGGTGGTTATTCTTATCACCCCTTTTTTTTCTTTTTTTTTTTAAAAAAAAGACGATAGTTGGCATAGATAGTTGTTCCCTGAAACCTTGTGGTCTAGACACTTTTCTTCTTTTAAAACAAAACTGCAATTTGCATCATTTGCTTTCACATGGTGGAGATGGGTACAGTCAAACATCAAGTACAGCAATAAAGTTGTTGGCAACATCAAAGAGCATGAAGTATAGAAATGATATATAGGGTAATTAAATGGCTCTGTAAGTTATTTGCGTATCTCTATATATAAGCTGGCCTGACTTAATAAAGAAGCATTTCACAGTAGCTTTTTGGCCCGCCTGGCTTTGTGCAGGATTTTGCAATAACCTCCAAATGGTCCCAAGCTTTCACGGCCTTCTAACCTGGCTATGGGAAGCTGCAGTGACCTGCCTGAGGTTCCTCAAAACACAACACATCCAGAAAGCGAAAGGGTGCGAAGCACGTACAAGTACAAAGCAGAGAGAAAAGGAGATAGGGAGCATGATGAGCAAGCTGCTCTTTTATTTCTACAGGTGAAAGTCCAAATCTTGTAGTTATGAGCAATCATCGAACTAAGAGTGTGAGCCAAACTCAGTTCATCAGCTGATTGCAACTGATGTCTCACGGGGAACAGTGTGAGGGCTTCCCCAGCCCACTGTGCTGCTACAACGACAACTGAGAGCACAAAAACAGCTGGGACCATATGACTCCCACCCCTCACAGGCCTGTGGTTGCAGAAGCACCCAATAGATCCTGAGGGCTGACATTCTGCATGGTGTGCTCTTTAGACACGTTTCATGCATCTATAGGGGTAGTGTAGCTGAGCAGACAAAAAGCACTGCTCCTCCAGCAGCTCCCATAGCAGGTGGGTGTTCCTCCCTCTGCCACCCTGAGGCCAGAGAGAAATGCCTGACTTCTCAGGGCAGGTCTGGAGCTTCAGTGCAAAGCAGGAGGGATGTTTCATCATCCACTCCCCTATCAGCCCACACAGGGGGCTAGAAGGTAGTACTGGGCTCACAGAAACACTCATCCACCCTGTTTCAACTTAAAAGCAAGCCCAACTGGGGGGTATCTGCCAATTGGCCAGAAAGGGGAGGGGAGGGAAAAAGATGGAAGAGGTGGTTACCCTGTGACATGATAGCCTGAGACTTCACAGAATGCTCCAGACCAAGACACTGCCAGCAAAGACTCAGTACAGTAACTCACAAACTACCATTTGCAGCCAATCTCCATTAAGCACTATAAAGTAACAATATTTGCTGAGCTACCTCTCTTCACATGCACCTCTCCCTGGGAGCAGACAGACAAGTGGGAAACTCAACACATGTCTAGCACGGGGTTTTTCTGGAGTGGGTTAGCAACAGAGCAGCTCTTCCTTTGCACTATCCTAGGTAAACAGAGGATGTTGCTGGTACAAAGTGCCTCAAAGTGGCAGGAACAGCATTATCACTTCAGTGCTGTTTCCTGAAGGATCAATAAGCCAAGACAATCAATTCTTCTGGCTAGTCCTTATTCCCCAGGAGAAGCTGTGGCTCTCATCCCCAATCGTTTAACCCTTTACAAACATAGCAGCAGCCCCTTTAATTCTGTCCTCCTTAAACACACGTTCCACGAGCCCGTGTGCCAGAAGAGACTACAGAGCTGGAAGTAATGTAGCCAGGTGAACGTGGCATTGCAGAGAGGTATGGCCCATTACTTCACCACAGCAATAACATGTCTATATACTGCCTCTATATACTGCCCCTTGAGTCACAAGAGGCATCCTTGCATCTGATTTCCTTGTATGGGATAGATGGTCCCAAAGAAACCATAGTTCTCTATCCACCAGGAGCACCAGGAGACAGTCACAGAAGGGGGCTGCATAGGCAGTAGATGGCATGGACAGTCGTTACAGTCACAAGAGTAGAGCCTATTTAGAGGCACAGAAAACTGAACTTTAAACCTATATAGCAAGGAGAGAGTAAGAGGGATGGGGAGAAAGTTCAGGAAGAAACATGATTATTTGCAATGTGAAAAAGGAAATAGGGTCTACCAGAGGCAAAACAAAGGACTGTTCTCAGAGCCTGAAGTAACACAAAGCATTTTACTGTGGTCGTGCAATTCTCCATAGACCATGGAGAACAGGCAAGAAGGAACCCCATTTAAGATGGACAAAACACCTCACGTCAGTGAAGGGACTCGCTGTAGACTGAACAGGGAGTCTGTGTCAGAGCTAGAATTAAAGAACAACAGTGAAACAAACAGCTTGGTATAAAGATTGGCCATGAATATTTTTAAGCTGTACACAGAAGTTTTCACCTAAAAAGCAGTGGGGCTTGGGAAAGGCCCCAGAAAAACTTTTGGGCAAAGCATTAGAGAAGATGCTCATGGAAGGAATCCCTTCCTAGCCTATGTTTTACTCACAAAATCCTTGCTGTCCTCCCCTGCAGAAAGACAGCATTAGCTAATGGTTAGAACTTGAGTGATGCAATACTCTCAGTGCTACACACTGTGCATCCAAAAAGTATGACTGAGAAAATCATATTCACATGAGCTCTTCACCAATCTACATGGGTTCACATGACCAACAGAGAAAGGTTGAAATCTCCTGTACTAGGCCATGGGGACATGATATAACAGGAAAGAACTTCTTATTTAAAGGTAAGCAGTAGAAAGAGTAACTGCAATGAGAGTAACTGCAATTTTTAAAAGCCCAGGAGACCCGTGGGAAAAGAAAGGCCTGAGGATGGAGAACAAAGCAAACAAAAAGAAAGCTGCCTGGCAGGCCTGGTGGCAGACGTATCCTCTCTTCTAACCCAGAAAATCACCCTCTAGGTCCTGTGAGCTTTAGAGGGATGTCGATGAAATGCCTATGTTTTAGTATATGGCTACCGGTCATTTGCTCAGGCCTACTACAAAGAAGTGATCAAGGGAGGCTGGGGAAACAAGAACTTCTGGAGTACATTTCCTGCTGATCCAGCAAACACAATTAGGAAGAGAAAGAGAATCCATTCTGAGAGCAGCGTGAAACTCTTGTGAGCAGGATCATTCGCATCTCACATGGTTGAGGGAAAGGAAAGGGCAGCGACTCCTTAATGAATAAAAATAGCCACTTATGCTTCCCTCTCATACTTGCTGGGCATATGCTTTCCAGTATCCAAATAACAAGATTCAGTTGAAAGTTTTATCCCATTAGAAAAGAAATTTCCCCTAAAGACACAGCCCTTTTTCTAGAGACTTTCAAGAGTCCTGAGACTTTAAAACTGTCACTTTCAAGTCATTGAGTCAACTAAACTATGTGCTTTAAAAATTTAGAGTCGCAGTATTTCCTTCCATGAAATTCCTACACTACTATAAAATAATTTTTTAAGTACTTGTGGCACGCATGGAGGACAAGAACACAGTAGCTTTCTATGTAGCTCATGGAAAAGTTTAAAATCAGTTTTTAGTTCCCAAGTTCTTCATAAGCAGGCAAAGCGGCACTGAAATGCAGTCACCTTCAGGGTAAACAGCAGCAAGTCATTCACAGGATTCAGCTTAGCACCAAAAAGGACAAAAAAGAGGAGAAAGAAGAGTATTTTGCCTGAAAGGTCGGCAGGGGAAATCTAGGTATAAACTCCTAGGCCGTGGCCAGAGCAGAATAGTGCAGGAGAGGAAAAGGCTGAGGCAAACAGAAAGGAAACTTGGATGGGAAGGAGAAGGCGGCAGGAAAAAATGTTATACAGTGTTCAGCTCAGCCACAGAAAGCTCCTGTCTCAAAGAGATCTGCTGTGGGTGCCAGCTATTAGAGGGAAAGAACACAATTATTATGTATTTCAAATGCATTTATTAAAGTATGCTTTAGCTGATGGTGCTCTCCTCAGCAGGTCCAGGCACAGAGCACAAAGAGAAAGGGGCCTCAGGCATTCACATCAGGTCGCAGTTTTAAATAATTTTTTAACTAGGGCAAGGTGCCAATTCCTACCTCAAGGTGCTGCACCCAGATAGACATGTCAGCAAAACCACCAAGTTTGGTGTATACAGGATGACCATTGATACACATGGCTCTGGAACCAAACAGTAACTTACTTTTTTTAGCCAAAGTATACTGCTTTTGACTAATAAACCTGGAGCTTCACCTCAGCAAGAGTCACCAAGACCAAATTCAGACCTAGTGTGTAGGACAATGCCATTGAATGTTATACTAAGAGTCTAAGTTAGCCTTCTATCTGCTTGTCTTACCAAAAATCAGAAAACCTTTTTGGTGGCTTGTACCAAATGTATTTAAAAAAACAAAAAAACCAAAAAAAAACCCAAAAAAAACCCAAAAAACCAAAACCTAACAAAAAAAAGCCCCAAAAAAGCAAAGTGGGGTAACTCTTGTTACCAACAAGAAACCTCTTGTTTTCAAGCTATGCACCTGTGTCACTGATTTGCAGCTTTTGCCAAAGGCGAACCAGCCATTTGGGATTTATATAAGATTGTTCTTTGTAGATCTTGGAGTACTTTTGATGGCATCCACGTATCATTTTACAGGCAGGGAAACTGAGGAACACAGAGATATGACTTGGCCATGTGACAGAAAACAGCAGGTTTCTATCCCCATTCCTTTTCAGGAGCTCTTTACAGAAGAGAGGCAGGATCATGGCAGTCTTGATTTTGTGCAGTTCACCTGCTGCGGACAGATTTTCTAAGTCCAAGCTTGGGGCAAAAAAGCCTACTGCTGGCTAGTTCACAACACACCAGGCCTTAACAACACAGAGGTCCTCTGCTTGCTACAGGCAGACAGGCCTGCTCTTTTTCAGCAACAGCAGGGTCTACCCAAGCATGTGTGATGAACTCATCACAAAAGCAATCAGGCATTAATTTGGTCAATCATTCCTGTGACGGCGAATCCAGTTCTCCAACTAGACAATTTGACGCAAGACTCCAGCTAAGCTGAGGGACAGAAAAAATGCCTCAAAAGATACCAGTCTACAGAACAGAAGTAGAACAATTTATAGATTGACCCATCCACACTTCTTTGTCTTTTTTTTTTCTTTTTTAAGAAAAGGTTATCCAAGAGTTAAGTAGAACCAAAAATAAAATGCATTTAAAAATTAAATCAGGTCTTCCAGGCACTATTAATAAAAAGGCAGCCCACCCTCCAATTCTTCTCATTTAGAAGAGTATTTATTTGGAGTTTCTATTAGGCTGCTGCATGCACTGCGTGTTTGCTGCTTCACTAAAGAAGAGCCTTTTTGAAGCATCACTTGACTTTGTTTTAAATATCTTGCTACAGTTTCCATTTTAGCTCTGTGAGATGATTATTTTCTCTCACCAAACTGAAGTTATACAGCAGTTGAAAATGCTGATGGCTTAACTGGTTTTCTTTTTTTTTCCCCCCCTCTCCACAGCAGCCCTGAGGGGTTTTAACTCTTTCTGCAGCACTGAAATCCTGCTTTTGGAGTTCAATGTTTAACTCGCGCTGGGAGACTCATAAATATTCGGAGTCACTCTCTCCCTCTCTGTTTGATTAGGAAATGAGCCTTTAACTCAATGTAATCCCCAAGCCATTAACAAAAAAGCCCTCAACAGCTCCACTATTAGAATTTCACTCCTAACCCACAGAGGATTGAATTAGATTAACATAACTACCCGCAATCTGAGTTTATTTTCTGTGCCAGATAGAAATGTGTCTTCAGGAAAGGAAAAGAAGAGAGCGGAAGAGCAAGCATAGCATAATGAAATGTAAAAATAGAGAGATGAGAAATAGATGGACAGATGTACAGGTGAAGCGATAAAAGAGGTAAGAGAGAGCAAGAGAGAGAGAGATAGCTACACAATCTTTAATAACTGGCTGCTGGCTTTGGGGTTTTATTCAGAAGGCCCCTAAAAACACAGAATTGTTTCAAGAAGAGTATTTTTTTCCTGCTGGTGTTTACTCCATATTCTCAGGGATTTATAGCAAGACACCTGAGCATGCTGTACTCCAGACACCTGTGCAGCAGATTTGGCACAGGTTTTATTTATAATTCCCAAGAGATGTGATACTCAGCAATGAAAGGAGGGGCATGAAGAAGAGAATCTCCATGTCAATCATTACTTTGCAGTCAAAGAAACAAATAAACTAGGATGAAATAAAATATGTTTGTTGTTTCATTTTTTTTAAGGAATGAAAAAAATAATCATACAACATCCCTGTGACAAACTACATTATGTAGAAGAAGTCACTTTGGAGGTTGATAGGTGCTTAGTCCACAAAACACCAAACATTAGTGAAGCAGAAACTAAATAACAAAGACTTACTTCCACATAATGCATCAAAGTCTTCCCTCTAACCACAGATAACTCCCTCCCTCCAAATAAAAGTGGTCCCATAAACCATTGATTGGTATGCTACAGGACAGTAGAAGCTTAGTTATTTTTTCCAAATACAGTAAGAAAAAGATCCGGCAGGTTTAACAGAGGAAAAAAAAAAACCACGTTAAAAGGGAAGGATAAAGTCCAGCAATTATGTGGACACAACTATTGAATAGTCCAAACAAATTCTTAAGGCTAAATCTTTTTTAGCTTTATACTTAGAGGACTTCTTTGGGAATGCTTGGATTTCTGCAAAAACGTATAGTAAATGAGGTTTTGCAGTAATTCCTGAGCGTAGTCATGCTGATATTTCTGTTTGTGTAGGAAAGAAAGATTCAATTTTTATTTTTCAAGTGATAAGATGTATCTTGGTTTTCAATTTTTAGGGGGACCTCAAACCAGCTATATGATAGATTCTTTGTTAGTTACAGAGTCAGCAATTTTATTTCTTTAATGCCTTTCAGAAAAATCTGTTCTCCCTTTATTACACAATAACATTGCATTGTCACAGAGGTGCAATAAATGTAATATCATGCCAAAACAAACAGAAAAGGGACTTAAATAATTTAAATACATTCATTTTTAAGTAAAGCAAAAAACCTTAATAATCAAAATGAAGCTTCCTATGATGAGAGTGGTCAGGCTGACAGTTTTGTTTTATTTGGGGGGAGGGGAGCTTCATAGCAAGTGCTGTATTGTAATGATCATTTGGGTCATTATTTGTGTATGTAAATTCACCATGTTTAGCCATATTGTCCTAAAAGCCTTCCTTACATCTAGAATCCTAGCTGAAAGATGGAGTATTTATATCAATGGTTAAAAAGTTAGAAAGAATTAATTTGTAGTCAGTATTTTTTGTTCCTAGAACTTGAGTTAGAAACTTTGAGTATTATAAAATATACATTAAAGAAATGCAAAAGAAAGAACAAGCCTATTTGTCACGTTTCTACAGTCGGTCCAAGCAATTCAGCTATAATATATTTCTTAGGACTTGAAATTTTAATTGTAAGACAGCTCTGGTTTTATTATTCTATTTTTATTAGACACTTGTTCCTCCAAATTATTTTAAGTTTAGCTTCATTTTAATTATTGTTACTTTCAAAAATGGTAAATTGGGGGGGGGGAGTTTTCAGAACATATATTTCATGAGAAATTTATACTAAAACACTTAACACACTGAAATTAAAAATTGTAATATTGGCATTTTGGGGGGTAGAGATTATAAATACAAGAAATCAAGGAAATTTTTCTATATTTAAAAATCAATACAAAAACTAAATTTTGGAAAAGATATAACCCAAATCTCTGAGTCAAAAATATGAAACAAGAAAAACCTCTTTGTGTTTTGACAAAAATGTTATGCTAAAAGCTATTACTAAAAACCAGTTTCTGACTAATTATTGTCTTCCCTCTCTTCATATTCCTGTTAACAAAAATACTCCAAAAATACATCATTGTTCAAACATTTTGTATTTTGGCTGATTTAAAGCAAAGAGCTCATTGGCGATGAGAGAATAAGTTCCTTCTTTGATTGCCACTGCGCTGACTTTGCAAAGACTTGCACCCCTCTTTTGTCATTGAAGAGACTTCAGTTGCTTTGGGACTTTTAAAATTAAAGAAACATCAACTGCTCAATGATAAATGCATTCAGTAAAAGCAAAATTTCATTTCATCTCCCTGCTAAGAGAAGATTTGATATGAAGCCAGGGGAGGGGGTGTTGCTTTTTTTTTTTTATTAGAGGAAAGGGTGTCACTTGGTTCTTTTAAGACAGGACTGCTGAAGTTTCCAGGTTTGCCTTTACCAGCATGGGATAAATAGCACCTGTCCTTGGTAAGCCCTTAAGCAGAGTTACGTTATACATTGACCTTTTTGGAATGCCAGCAAACCTGACCGTTTCTATTCCCAAAACAAAACTGTTCCACTCAAACTTCAATTTGCTTATTTCCAGAGGAAAAAGCCACTCTCAAATAGTGAAACCGCCTGATTTCTACAAAGTTCTGAACCAACTCCTCTCCTTGTGGGTCACACTGACCTTCCTTTGACAGTGTGAAAACAGAAAAAATACATTATTACCTTTAACCATATTGAGATGCTGCCATAATTTTTAGCCCAGATAAAAGGATTTGTGCAGAGCAACATTTGGATCAAAAAACCCCAAAACAAAAAACAACCCCATAAATGCAATAAAAGGTAGAAGTTCGCTACTTACATGCTGCAGGCTGAGAGATGAAGCTCGAGGCTGGAGTAGAATTTCCCTTGCCCTCAGGTGTTTCTAATTGCTGATTAAATATCTTTTGGTTCCGCCTGCACCAGTCGACAGTCCCCTCTGCGTCTCTGCCTCTCTTTGTGACTAGGACACAGTACTCTGAGTCCCAACCTATAAATAGATCCCAGCTCTGTGATTGATATAACAGGCAGCTGACAAAANTTAAGCAAAGCAGCAAAAGCTGGGCTTTTAACTGTGCACTGTGCCCAGGGAGGAGTCCCCCACAGTCACCCGTGGGCATCAGAAAGAGAAAGTGCAAGGCAATTACTTTCCCAGCAGCATTACAGCAACTTGAGGCATGTAAAGTGAGTGAACAAAATTCAATGCACAAAGAAGGAGAGGGAAAGCACAACTGGCAGACTGCATCCAACTCTTTTGCAATTTAACAAAAATAAATGCCATTTTTAAAACAAGTTGGGGATTCTGACAGAATGAGAGGGGAGTTCTGAGTTGAGTTCTGGGGGCTGGTCCAGGCGTGCTTGTAGTTCTGCTGCAGAATAAACTAGGGCTAGTGTGTAGGTTAGCAATTTAACAGCTCGACAGCCTACTTAGGGTCTCTGCCCACAAGCACTATTTGATGGGGCTGTTCCTGAAAACAAAACTGAGGGCATTGATGGTACCTCCTCTATTGACTCAGCAGAAGTCACTTAGATCTCAAGGACCTAAACCATGATTCCTGCTCATGTCCTTGACTGCCAGGGGAAAACTGACAAGTTACAGATATTAGCACAGCTCTTTTGCAGAGGCTGAGCTGGGAGCCCACCATCTGGACAATGACTCAAGAGAACGAATCAGGAATGCTTCTGCCCTGGTCCCCATTAATAGACATAGAGGTAATGGATTTTTCCATATCTAACCTCCTCTAACCGTATTAGAGCCACAGTCAGGCAAGGCCAAAAGCTTTTCCAGGAGGCAGTTGGTTCTCCAAGCCTTTGGCAGCTCCTAGATATTCATGATGTCCAGTAGAACCTTAATGGCTATGCAGTTTCATAGCAAATGGACTCAAAGGCAAGGCAGGTCCTGATGAATACCAGGGGAAGGCTGGGGAAGAAGAGGGAGAACAGTAAGCAGAGAGAGGCAAAACGGCTTTTGCTACACTGCTACCTTTGGCAGTATCTCCTACAATCATCCCTAGCACCATGCTCAGCTCTGCAGGCAAAAGTACTAGTGCAGACAGAGTACCAGATCCACCAGCCTTCTTTTCAACATGTTGCTAGGCTTGCTTGAGCTGAGATGGTAAAGAAATGCTGAACTCATAAAGAGCAGGATAAAATCCTCAGGCACCAAGCCCATGCTGAACTCCATGGTTCTTTGGCTCAGTGGCTAACAGTACCTGAACTATTTAAGCTAGTTTAGGCATGTCTACACTGCAGTGCAGCTGCTGCTCTTGCTGGAGCGAAGAAAGTTAGTTCAGTTCAACAGGAGCAGCTATCCTAAAGCAAGGCAACGGCCCACCACATGATAGCCAAGGTCTCAGTTCAACTGCCACTATTGATTATGTGGGAAGATAAAGTCATTTCCTCTTTTGGGGCCAAATCCTGCTGCATGAATAATTCACCTCCTGTCAATATGCTTTGTGTCTAAACTGGCAGGATTTCATCAACAAGTTTTTCAAAAAAAAGCCTTTCTTGCAGGACAGGGGTCTGATGAAGCACTGGGCGAAGACTCATTACATTTAGGCATTTTCCTCAGTTGAGCTACTGCCCTGTGTGAAGTCTGGCTTGTCACTTTACCACTGCTGCATATCCCCCAGCTTTAAAAAAACAGAGATAACAATACTTAACACTGCACTTTAAAGCACTTTGATATCTACAGATGAAGACCTACAAATGAAGAGGGGAAAAAAGAAAAGTATCTGACAGGCTGAGATCCAGTGTGGAAACACACGCTCAATTCCCTGCCAGATTCTGGTCCTTCACCTTCACCTAGTTGAATCAGATCTCAGGTAAAAAATTACCTGACCAAACAAAAAAAAATCTGAATTTCTGCCCTCTCATTTCGGCTGGCTAGTACAAGGTATCTTGGGCTTTAATGCTAAGAGCTGTAAAATATTTTACACTTCCCATTGCCATTGGAAGGAATTTTAGAAGCTCAGTCCGCAGAATAATCAGGCTGAGGCACTGCAGATCAAGGTCCCAAAACAGGGGCACCTAAATCCAACAGTCACTTTTGAAAAATTCAGCTTTAATAAAGGCATAGTCACATAGATCCTGAAAGTGTTACTGCTGTCAGACTGTTCTTTGCTGTTCTATATTGCTGACATCTGAAGTTCTTCAAATAATACTCTGTCAAGCCTTGTGTTGTATAGAACAGCATCATCCCTGCCCCCTTACACTGCCATGGGTCAACCTGAAGCCCAGCGATGTAGTCTAAATCACGAGAACACTTTGGGCACATCTCAATCAGGTAGCTGGGAAGCTCTATTCAGTTCTCAGGTCCAGTGCTTATCATTGGCATCCTATATCCACAGCGGAGAAAGACCTGGGCATACAGTAGTCCCCCATCCTTCCACTTTCTGTTTGGAGGACGAAGGGATGAGGACTTGCCAGCATGCTACAGTTAGCTAGTATGGATGAACCCTGAACGGAGTCAGCTTTCCTCCATCCTTCCTCTCTGCCTTTAGACAGCAGGATGTATGACCTTAGTTGCTCCCCACTGTGGTACCCAGCAATCCAGAGAAGAGCTGATTTAGGTAAAACTTCAAACACAAGTCCCCTGCCCCCACTGCCAGCACCCCTGTGCACAAACACCTCTTAATTCCAGCCTCCAGACTGAGGGCGAGGCAGGGAGAGAATCCAACAGTACAGGCCATGAGACTGAATGCCCACTTCAAAACACTGCAAAAAGAAAGCCAGAAGATTTCAAAAGCACCCTCAGATACTTTTAGAAAAAAAACAAACCAAACAAACAAACAAAAAAGATCAGCGTCAGTGACTTGTAGACTGTATAAAGGGTCAACTCTTTCTTTGAGGCACCCAGATAGAAGACATTGTAAAGTGCAAGTGCAGATTTACAGCCTTTTCTACCTGTTGTTTGGGAAGGTATTTTTTTAAATGCTACTTGCCAGGGCCACTTACATAATAAGCCTGTATTTCAGTCTCAGATTCTCAAGTCTATGGCGGAGATAAAATTTCAGTGCTTAGTTTTCTTCAAACACAAAGAGTTTGAGCTTTGCACATATAAATCCAGGCAGAATTTGCTCAGCTGCATACAAGCTACTATAGAAGAATGCAAAATATACTTTACTTCTAATGACAAAAAACAAAGATTCACAGCTACCCTTTTTAGATAGGGACACACCAAAACCGGTCGAAGCTTGAAAATACTGGTCCAATCAATGGAACCTTCCAATTCCCCCACCCGCATATTAAACCACACAGATAATCTTTGTCCCTTCTCCTGTGAACCTCAAGATGCTTCTGTGCACATCTGATTTATGGGCCATAAGTTTAGAGCTCAGAACCACTGCTGCTTTTATATCAGGAAAGGCAGGTATGAATATAAGTTTTAAAAGATAAAATGAAAGTCAGCTCTGCAGTTTCCAAGGCTAGCCACAAACTAAGAAGAATAATGGTAACACACAACAAAAAGTTTCTTCAGCAGAGTGACACTACTTTGAAAGAGTCTCACAAACCCAAAATTCCAGGACAGCTGATTTAGTGCCCTGCTGGATTTAGTGAGGTGTGAATTGCACAGATTTCAAACAGGGACTACTTCAACACTAAAAAAGATACTATAAATGATAACTCTTTTCACATAAAGGAAATGAACATAAAAAAACCCCTCTTCCTAGACTGTGAAAATAATAATATAAGGAATAAAAGAGAAACAAAATGAAAGTTTCAGTAGCAACACTCTTCTGAATGTTTGGCACAGATAGTATGATTCTTAGATCTGATTTAACAGGTAGTTAAATATACTGTGCATTTTGATACAAAGCATGTACTCTGAAAAACAGCAAATGCTCAAGAGTGAAATGCTGATATTATCGCTACCAGTTTAGCTGTTTTATTTCCTTATATGATTTTAATGCTGTAGACTTCGTATTACTTCAATGTTCTTTTTCTGTGCAACCAATATCCATAGCAGGATATTTTTTGGCACACATTGAACCCAAAGTCCATACGTCTGCATCCAGTTCTTTCATTTACCCTCCAGGAGAGTGCATGCTATGCTGACATGTCAAGTCTCTGTCATCACCAGGGAAAGTCACACTCCTCAGTTAATACACTTGTAAACTTTGCTCCTTCTTTAACTTGGGTATATTTTACTGTTTTTCATGAATGTGAAAATGACTAAGATTTTAACAGAAGTCCCCTAACAGATTTAACCATTCCAGCTAGACATGTTACCACCCTCCAGCTGCCTGCCAGCTGGAGATTATGACTCCAAAAGCTCTTTAGCAGAAGAGAACCTGCAAAAACTTTTCAAACAGCTTCAAGCAAAGCACGTCAGATTGGGACTAAGGAACTTTCCTGGAATAGGCAGCACCCAAACCTATTCTTCCATTTTCAGAGCTGCGGGCAGAGAAAAGTCTTCACCTGGCATAGCTATTCACAGAGTTAGGCTGTGGAGAGGCACCATCTGTGGCTACTCAGCTGAGGTTATGCCATTGGCTTTAACAAGAACAAGAGCAAGCACAGAAGAATGCTACTCTCCCTTGTTTTTCTGAGTCCACCAGTAATAACAATGCACTAATGAAAAATAGCTTGGCCTGAGCAACAAGTCACATACCAGAGTGCATTCAGAGTCTATCCAGAGCAAGCATTCAGTTCTACATGTACACATAGAAATAAAATCTGTAAGGATTTAACTAAAGCCTGCAAGCAGTAGGACAATCATATGCTGCATTACATTTAAACACACAACCTTTGCCAGTCTATCACGTACAGTATGATAACACAGTCCCTTCTACCCTTACCTCATTTAGATCCCTCCTAAACTTCCGCTTCTACTGCAGAGCCTTTGGCTCAAAGAGCTTCTGTGTTTATATCCAGCCAAAAGCAATGCAACAGAATAAGACTTCTTGGATGTACTCCTGGCCTAAATTGTGTAACCACGATATTCTTTCGCTGGAAACCACCATCTTCTTCTTCCAATTGCACGCTGCAACGTGTTTCACCAACGTTGGGGCTGTCAATTCCATCATTTGGGGCAGGCATCTTTTGTGCTTTCAACTTGTTGTGGATGCTTTTCAGAAACTCATCACTGTTGTTGTACCACTTGTTTAGGACCTTGTTTAGCACCAGCAAGTCCACACCTGTGCTGGCAGAGCATTAGCTGTGCACTCGGACAAATCTCAAAGCAGCCCTGCAGCCTACAAAGGTCGGCTTCAGGCAAGAGATACTGTTTCATGTTCTCAGTGACCTTGGCCATGGTGGGGAGGGAGACGAAGCACGGTCACTGTCATAATAAAGCTCATAGCAATTTTGATAGCAGGAGAAGGAGGACAAAGTGAGATTTAAACCAGTTCTGGTGCCAGTTCAAATAGGGACCAGGATTGCCAGAAACAGGTTCCCCTTGGGTTTTTGTTTTTGTTTTGTTTATAATTCAGATTCCTTCAGACAACTTGTACAAAACCCAAATAACTACATTATAACCACAGACGGGCCTAACCATGATGTCTGGCTCCAGATCTAAACTCCTTACAGCCAGACTGTTAGCTCAGCTCCCCAGGAAAATTCATCACCGTTTTCCAAATGTGTGTGTCAGGGGGGGTTATTACCGCTCCTTCTTCTCCTCCCCAAAGAGAGGCTCCTTACTCTTTGATTGTGTGTCTTGCTCAATTAAAAGATATTTTATAAAAAATAAAAATGAAGGCAAATATCTGGTGAAGTTCCTCAAAGGAAGGGAACGTTCCTGCCTGCAGACACCTAGATGAGGAATAAGCCTTTCTAGGAGAAGCCCTTCACACGCAAGCTGAGGGGTTTCAGGGCTGCTCACCTGCCTCCAGCCCCACTGAGGACATGCCTGCAGGTCGGCAGAGCTCTCAGAGGAAAGTGAGGTGCCACGCAAGTTCCTCAGCCCCTAAAGTGAGGAAATAAATAAGAGAAATTCTGCAGTGGGTCCCTGGTGAGCCCCCTTCCAAAGCAACACCACAGATCTCCCGTCCTGCCTCATCTCCCAGTCAAGTCAGTTGTGTCTGAAGAGCCCTTACCCCTGCCCTGAAGTTGGGACTCTCACTGGTCTGAAGGAGAAGGTGCAGCTCTCCCCCCTGTCGAAAAAACATTGGCCAAGTATCAGTCAGCATATCCACACAGGGGGCCTGTGGCAAGGTGCTGGCTCCGGGATGGCTGCAGGGCCTCCTCTGTGAGGAGAGGCCGGGGCTGCCCCGTGCTGGACACAGCTGGTTCCAACCCGCTCTGATGGACTCGCCACTGGGCACGGCTGAGCCCCTCAGCCAAGATGGTGGCGCCTGGGGGAAAAACGTGTTTAATAAAGGACAGAAAATGCCACACAGGCGGCGAGGAGTGAGAAATGGCCCCGCAGACACCCAGGTCAGAGCAGAAGGAGGGGAGGAGGCGCTTCGGGTGCCGGAGCAGACAGTCCCCTGCAGCCCCTGCAGAGACCAAAGTGGAGCAGGTGGATATCTCCTGAAGGAACGGCAGCTCGCAGCTGGCCAAGGTCAGCCCACTGCAGTATCTCACAACTGATAAAAAAAAATAAAAATCTGCTTTGTTCCGTAGCTCTCCCTCTGCACCTGAGACCCAGGCAAGCAAGCAGTCCCAGCCAGGTGATCTCCGGCTGATGCCGCCACGGCTCCTGTGCCAAGCAAGATACACCACAGGGATGGGTAGGAGGAGACAGGCCACCAAAAATAACCCTGAACAGTACTGGAAGCTGTCTTGTTACTGTGGGAGAGACTATTCTCCCACACCAAAACCCTACCTACAACTCCTGACTGATGAGGGAATTAAACCACCTGATTTGGGAGGCACTTGAGGGCACACATGACTTTCACAGACACGGCAATGTGTATGCAGATGCCTGCCTCAATTCCCTCGCTGGCAGTGAAGTTCTGCCACCATAATATCGCTCCCTCACTGTGGGTAAATCAAACATGAAATGGCAGGCTAAACATTACCTTCACAGAAGCCTCTCCAGCACATAAAGCTACGGCAAGGTTCACTTGCACCCGAAAGGGAACTGAGATCTGCATTTCCAGCTAATGCCTCTCAGCTCTGTGCCACCTAAAATCACTTCTGAGCCCACTCTGTGGCTGCCAGGCCCATGGCAGAGAGCTGTAAGCCCTTGTAATGTGTTGAACAGGCACAGATGCAGGTAAAATCCGTGCCCCGCCCCCTCCCCCCCCCATCTCTCTTCAGGCTAACCAGAGCAAGTTCTGCTGAACTTTGGCTCGGCTTCATCTTAGCAACAAGTGAGGTGGTTTCTCCTTCTTCACTGTGATTCTGCCACAGTCCCCTCGGCTTCCTCACCCCATTACCTCAAGTCCTTCTTCATCTGAGTTCATCTGAACACTCTCCCACCCCAGACCTTTCCTGCCCTGCAGTCTGGAGCACCTCAAAACTCAGTGCATTTCCTCTCCAGGAGAGTGGAGAGAGGGAAAGGAAAAAGGGCGAGAGCCTTTTCATTAAGTGTAGTTACCCGTATTTGCAAGAAAGAACAGTTTTGCAAAATGATTTAGCGTTGTCTTCCTCTACTCCCCAGGCAGTCAGAAACTCTGCTCCCCGGCACTGATGCCATCCCAGACAAAGGAGCAAGGCTGCAGCACATACAGAGAGGGGACAAGCTGCAGAGGCCGTCTGTGCTGCTGCTTAGATTTATTGCTTGTTTCAGTCATTCAGGATTTGGTCTGAGGATGCTATGCACTAAGACGACATGAAGGAAGGGCCACAAACACGGTCCCAGAAGAGAAGTGGCAGTGCCAGGATAAGGTGGCCAGCGCTCAGGCAAGCACACCACAGCTGTCCCCTCAGCCAGCCGGAGCTTCGTGCTGCCAGCCAACAGCCTGCCAGGCTGAGAAGCAGCCAAAAACCCAACAGTTTCCCTACCAACAGTCTTGGCATGTGCCACAGACAGCATCCCCCCCTTGCAATGCCTCTGAAGCCCTGGTAGGGAGCACACAGTACCTGTCCCCCCCACCCCAACCTTGCTCCTGGAAGAGCTGTGGGCCACTTCTGGGCATGAAGGTGCCCTGCAGCTCACCACAGATATTCAAAGCTGCTGGAACCTGACCTGGAGCTCAGGTATAGCACAGACAACCTATATTGTCCTCCATCCTCCTCTCCTCCTCCCCACCCCACACCTACCCCCTGTAAAAAGATGTCACATTCATTGAGGCTTAACAGTGAGGAGGGGGGGGAAAAAAACAACTGTCAAATTCTTAACCTCAAGTGGATTTACCCAAAGCCCCTTGGAAACAGCTGCTTGAGGAAGGTTTCGGTCGAGTCCGTGTTTCAGATGCAGACATTTGGTTGCTCAGTCCCTTGCTGCCGCTTTAGTCTGTGCTCTTGCCACACCTGGACCTGTCCTTGCCTGGAATAACCAGTCCCTTCCATCGCTTCTGCCTAGGGCCCTGCTGCTGCGAGCAGGTGAGGCCCAGCTCCTCGCCAGTCCCCTCCCTTGAGGAATGTGTCATGGGCATGGCCTCACACACACTGGCTCACACACGGCTTGGCTGCGACTCCTCCTGAGCAGAGAGGAAGATCTAAAGCAATCACAGTAGCTTCTTCCCTGACATGCCACATACCATGCAGCTCTCCCATGCTCACAAGCTTGAGAAAAAAACCCAAACCCAGCCCACCATGAAATCACAGCCTTTCTTTAGCACCTCTGTGCAACATTAAGCGCTGTGCAAGAAGTGATGGATTCAGCCCTCTGCATCTTTGCAGGGCAGAGCAGTGGCATCAGAGCACTTCACAGCCAGGTAACAGAAACTCCAGGAGAAGCAGCCTCATTTTTATGTCACACAGCAAATAAGGGTATGTTAGCAAAAAAGACCTATACAGGGCTACTTCAGCATGCTCTGAATGAACTGTTTTGTATTTTGGCAGAAAGATAGCCTTGTTCATTTGGACTTTATATCCAGATAAGAACCAAGCTATACTAATTCAAATGGAGAGCACCCTGAGATTGTATCCAAGCTGAGTTATCACTGCATGGTGCTCTCCTGTGCCCTGTAAATACACCTGAAGTAGCATAGACAAGAACAGAACCTCTCTGTCTTGAATACATCATGTGCCTTACCATGAGATCCCAGGATTCATTCACCTGGTGAAACTCCATGGAAACTTGCAGGACAGACTGCCTTCTGCAATTTGGGAAGCTTGTTCTCCAGAGTTGTGCTACATCTGCATCATTCTTCCAGAGAAGTTTCTTTTTGCCACATTATCAGATGACACAATTCACATTTTTAAATTTGTAGAAATGGGATGTTAGAAAATGTACAGATTGTGGAAATTTTTTCATGTCTTCTTTGAAGTTTCCAAAGAAAATAGCTTCTGTTTAAAAAAAGTTATTTTATTCTTCACTTTCTCACTGGTCACAAGCTCTCATCCAGCAGAAAGCAAGGCTCTAATTTGGAGGCAGGTGAACTGCTGGTCATAACCATAGGGCATTTCTTATTTCTTGTCTGTATCAGCAAATTGCCCAAGAAAACACTTTCTTAAAGCTCAGTGGTCCTTTTATGAAATTTAACAAAAGCTGAGTTTTGGAGGAATTACTTGGAAGTCTTCTATGTTAACTACTATTGTTCTGAGTGGTGGTGGTAATTTGGAAAAATTGTTACTCACTCCAGAAAACTTTAATCAAAGAGCAAACAAGACTTTACACCAAAAGCCACAATATCAGGAAGCAGCCCCCTACCCTGAACTGCTCATTGATTCCCTCCTTCAAAGGTGATTTCTTCAACCGGATTCTCCATAAATGCAAACTCCAGTTTCACCTCCTTCTTCAGAATGTGAGTCTGTGGAGAGAAACTGCTTCTGCGTTGCTACATTATGCTTGTGAAATGTTACCTGTTCCCCTTGCAAACATTAAATGAGTCATGGACAGCCTCAGTGGTCCATGCAATGGCAAGATTGCAAACAAACACCATACAGCCATTACCTTTATTTCGTGGTACAGAGAGCAAGCAAAAAGTAAGGAAGTTCCCTGACAAAAATGTCATTAAGGCTGTGGCATGACAGTGATGACTGCATAGTTACTGTTCATCTCTGAGAGTTAGTTTGTGTTTCCAGATGCCTCATAAGTGATAATTTTTACTACATCTAATTACAGACACACTGTGGTGACTCCCCAGCCAGACTTGTAACCCTTTTATGTTATTGTTATTATCATCATCATTATTATTATTATTATAAGCAGCATTCAGGACCTGGGCCCTTTGACACTAAACACCACATATACATAAATATGCAAATATAGTCTCTACTGCAAATACTTTGTAATTTGAGGCCTGGTCCGCATCATTTTTGTGTAAATGTAACTATCCCACTTCACAGGAATGATTTTATAAGAATATTGCACTGAACAAAGTTATATAACTATAACCACATTTATGTTAGTCTAGCTTACATCTCCAAAGAAGCTATGCTGAACTAAGTATGTAATACCAAAATAATATTCATGCCAGAACTGTACCAGTTTAACTATACTGGGATCCAGAATCACAGTGAAAACAGTACTCAAACTGTCTGAAACGAATGTGATGAAAACTGGGGCATACATAAGCTAGAAGGCAGAGGTACAGTCAGTACAGACATCAGCAATTTCACATCTGTACCTCAACTTACCTCCAGAAAGAATCCTCTACTGAAAATTTTGGGCGTGCATTGCCTTCTCAGGTACCTGAAACAAAAACGCCTTGTTTCCAATAGCTTCCTCTGTTGTCTTTGACTGGCTTTTTAACTGTATTATACAGAGGCAGCAATATTACTGATGTCTTATTAAATTCCAGGGAATCCACATGCATTAGCAGCATTATGAATGTCCAGAAAGAAAGAAGCCCATGCCTTACTAGTCACTAGAGAATCTACGAGAGACACTGACCAACCAATGGATCCTCTGATGCACACACAGTAAGATGTGAGCCTCAGCTGAACTCTTCTGTAATTGGGGCATTTGGACAGTCCCTGTCCCATGTGGATTTCCTGGACTCTAATAAGAGTGAGCTCATTCTGCAGTCTTTCCCTAAGGGATAATAATAAGGTCTTCCTCCTCTACCTGTCACCTATTTCATGAAACTTGCGTGAACTTAATACCTTTCAGACTTCTGACTGGGTGCAAAATGTATTTGAAATTAGATAACAGGTTCAAAAGTTACACAAACTCACTCAGTGCAATCACATACACAGTATTCCCTCAGAAAAACAGGCCTAACAATAAATATGAGTTAAATTGACAAGGCATTTTTCCTAAGCGACACGATGTTGCAATATAATCTGTATTTCATTTTCTTTAAAAAAAAACAAAGCAAAACAAAAAAAACCCAAACCCCAGCCAAACAAAAAAACCCACCCCACTTTTAAACCAAAAAGAGCTGGATCTGGAATCAGGAGCCCTCACCTGTGCAGTGCTCAGCTTCATCCTGCTTCACTCTTCTTGTGCTGCCATACCTCTCCTTGCTGATGAGGTATCTCACCTCTACCCTTCTCTGCCTTACATGTAGCATAGGAAGAGGGCAGGCAAGGGCTCTGTGAGTGCTCCTGGAATCTATGATTGGTGGCAGATTTAGGGACAACAGTTTCCTTGCTCCCCAGCAGAAGTGCATGGGCTAACAGCAATCTTTCACATACTGATAAATTGTCACTGTCGCACACAAACCCCTGGAATTGAAAGCCAAGTTATCCTTCTAGATTTAGTCCCTCTTTTTACCGATTCCTCTGCTTCAAACCACCTCTGTTCACTCTGGATCTCTTAGGGAACTTGAAGGTTTGAAGTAATGATGGTAGTCTGCAATCTGGATAGCTTTTTTTTCTTCTGTGTTGCATTACTCCAAGGAGGCTGGGTAGGTCCTCTGCATGCTCAGAATCCAACTTCCTACTAGACAGGTTTCTTGGAAGAAAATGCAGCAGACAGCTATGTTCTCTAGAGTCAGATCTCAGGATAAATAGGTCTGGATTGTGTTGGTCCCATATGAGGTATCAATGCTATGTCTTTGTCTTATCACTCCACTCCCTCCCCCTTCACAAACCCAAAACACTTTCTCTGAATAATCACACCTGCACTGATTTCTTCCCTCTGCAAGGGAGCCTGGAGCCTGCACTGATATTTTTAGGTAACCCACTTGCTCAGTTTTCTTTCCCCTCTGTGAATAGATCCTTTGCTTATTCTAACTCATACTGCCACACGCATTCCTTGTCTTTTTCTTGTTCTGGCACTCTCTCAGACTGTAAATGCAGGACCTACTGCTTAGATACAGGGATACACTATCACTTTATGCTGTTTTTTTGTGTCTGGACTCTCCCAGGGCTGTGCACACTATGACCAGAAGTAGAGAGCTAGAGACCACAAGGAGACCTTGATAAAGGTAGTAAGTGGTTGAAGTATTATGTAGGAAGCCAAGCAAAAATTCCAATTAGTATTTTTATTATTATCTATCAAAGTTGATAAAGATCCCATTCCAAAGGAAGCGGGTAAGACACCCAGCCAGCAAAGGAAGGTAACCCACAAGAAGTTTCTCATCCAAATTCTCTGACATGAGGAGGCTTTGGTGCCAAGTTTGTGGAAGTATGAACAACAAAACCAGTGACAAGACAGGAGAGGATCAGTCAGTTCTTGTGTGGCTGTGTCCAACCCACACTGCTGCTGTCTGAAAGGAGTTTCCCCTTGGGTTCTAACCATATCCTGGTTTCTTGTTCTTCCCGTCTTCTGCTTCGGGAATCTTAGGAATGTCTTTTTACACATACCTCAGACTATGTGTTTTGTCCTACCCCACTGCTTTTTTTCCTCATGCTTTCCATTCTCGTTCCCAGTCTTTCCGTTTCCCTTTCCTTTTTATTTTGGCCCACAAACAACCCCCTTCCCCAGCATGTCAACAGCAGTGGGAAGTAACCTAATTAATAGTTCCTTGATAGCCTACCCCACACACGCATACACCCATCCCCCCAGTATCCCACTGGCAATTCAACAGCCCTCTCTAAAGAAAGGAAAATATTTCCATACTAATTAATAACAACATTGGGTATTTCTGGGCGGAAGGATCTGGGATTCCCACCTGGGCCTAGATCTCTCGAGCTGACAGAGCAATTGTACCTCAAAGCACATTTCCTTTTCCAAATCCTTGTGTCATTAACTGTTTACAGTGCTCTTTGTATCAAACATCTTTGTCAGCCTGGCTTGTATGTTAGCTGGTATCATTGCAATTAAGTTCAGGATGAATTCCTTCAGCACTCAGCCTGTGTCTCTCTTTCAGCACATGGCACTTGCTCATAAACTTACATTGCTTCCCTTCTCTCTTCTCCAGCAGGATTCACGTGAGCCAAGGACCTTTCCACGCTGTGGTTCTCAAAGGACACAGATGCTACTAGATCCATTTAAAATGTCTCTGCTGCTTGACATCCCCTGACATCCACTTCATTGTCTCTTTTTCTGCCACAACCACTTGTAAAAAAATCGAGTGCTGTTTTCGAAGCGTGTCTACAGAGGAGTAGTTCTCAGTACTGACTGATCTATAGCACAGATTTTTTCTATGTATAGTAGGATAGTCTCACTCCTGTCTTCACAGAGAAGGGAAAGGTAGGAAATACTTCACTGAGGACTGTGTTGAGAGATGGGCTTCCAGAGAAGAGAGGGAGCATATGTGAATTTTGATATCCCATCCCAGAATCACCAAAAAGGAAGAGTTGTGTCTCCTGCCTCTAGAGGTACTGTGAAACGTGACTAGTTGCTTCTTCTGCATCACAGGCCAGCAAAAGAATGAAAAGCAAATACAGAAAAGTGTGGGAAACACTGGTGCTTCTGAAAAAGTGCAAAAGACAGAGCTCTTCCCAGTGAGAAAAAGCAATAGTGGTCCTATACCACCTATCAGCTCCTTAAAGCTATGACAAATAAGCAAGAGTATGTCCTAGAAGCCTTATATAGACAGCATTGTGTTGGGGGACACCAGTATTGAAGTGAAACTGCCAGATCCCTTCCCACACATTGGAGGACAGCAAGCTGTCTCCAGGGACTGTTGAAGTAGCAGCAACACCACCAGCAGCTACAGAAAGGTTCACAGCAAGCAAGAAGTGGCCCACAAGCGCGCGTCCTTCTCCTACCCAGAGTGAGCTGGAAAAACACTTTCAGATAAGCGTTTAGATAAAATAAATACGCAAGGAGCATAATTACTAAGTAGTCAGCCAGTGAAAGGCATCTTCAAAACAGTGTAATAAGGAAGGAACTGTAAAACAGAATAAAGAAGAGAGATAAGTAAGGTGCCTCCACTTATTCTGTCACTGCAGTGCTGCCTGTGCAGCCTCCGCTGTGTCACACACTCCATGTGTCCATTTCCCATGCCAGTCTTCTTCCATTTCATCCCCCAGCTGCTGCCCAAATTTCACTGCATCCCCTCTGTCCCCAGTGCCTGCCTGGCCACAGACTTCCCCAGTCTCCCCCATCTCCACAAACAGCCATCCTTGTACAGCAAAGCCTCGTACATTGAAGTACACATTTCCATCCACAAGGCTGAAAGAAGGAAGGATGGAAGGAACGAAGGAAGAAAGGATCCCTCTTAAAGGAGGAGGAAGAAGGATGGAGGCAGAGGCAAATAGGAGGGAGAGTGAGAGGGGCCATAAATTCCCTTCTAATTCCAAATAATTCCGATTACACGGATGAGTAGTTTTCAATCAGAAAGATAATCTCAAAGATAGATGGCAGGATAATTGCTCGTCGGCGCGACGTAAATATTGTGTCGTTTCTATTAATCTCAGCGAATCGGGTGTCAGGGTTGTCACTCATTCATCAAAACAAATTAAAAAAAAACATATTAAAAAAAGAGAGAGATGCTGGAGGGAGGGGGATGTGTCTCCAATAAGCAGCTGAAAGCGTGCAAGGTAATGAATGCTGCTTACATGCTGTTTGTATTTTTTGGCTTATAAAAGCTAAAAGTAACTCAGGCAGTAGGTCTTTATTAACCTCTCGGTAAGGACTGCAAGGGGCACTGCTGCATGCGGAACAGAGCAATAGGGCTTCAGAATGGGACTGTGGTTGCACAACAAGGGGAAGGGAGCAGACAACACGCCCTAGATATTGGGGCTGAATAGTCTGGGCATTAACAACAGGCAGGAGGTACTGCAGACTCACAGTACCTGGGAGAAAGGACACGGATCACAGCATAAAACAAAGGCAGTGCCTCCATCTGCCATGTATAGGAGTGGGAAAGGAACAGAGCGTGATGTGGGGAGGTCAGCAAGCAGGGCACACAGTACTCTGTGGTACGATATCCCCACTGGCTGCAGGATGACAGCATGTCTCTGCCCCACTGCTATATCCCCTGTCCCCTAGCATTGCATCCCCAGGCATTGCACACCCCCCTCTCCCTGCCCTTGCAACCTGCCTGACCTCAGGCACCTTCTCACGGGGCAAATACAGCCTTTTGGTCCTCTGGCCTGTCACTGACTAGTTCATTTCTGTTCACTGCTTAGTTAATTTCTGCTGACACAGCAGGACCCATCCTCCACCCTGCACCCCCTGGTACTCTCCCTCTCTCCTGGGACCCCTCACTTGCCTGGGAGCTACAGGTAACAGCTTGGGTCACACACTGGTCAGTCACCAGTGCTTCCCCACTGACTGTGCAGAGAAGTTCTTTGGGAAGACGCTCATCCCACTCTGATACCCCTTTCCTGAGGGTTGACACCTCTTTCCCCAGGTTAGGAGCTGCAGCCTTAGCTTCTGCACGTGGGATTTTCTCTAGTGGATGCTGTGCTGAAACTACCACTCGTATCACACAGCTGGCACAGCTTTACTGGTGGAGATCAGGTAGGAACAAGCAACCACAAAGAAAAGGCTCCCCATGCAACTTTCTCCTTACCCAAGAACATAGTCACGTCTTTCCAAGAGTGGAAAACTTCTGCTAGACAGTAGCCTCCAGCCACGCTACCTTGTGCTGCAACCCACAAGAGCTGGTGAACCAGTCAAGGCTTGATAAGCATTTGGACAAATCACTTCCCCACTAAACTGAGGTGCGGGCAGGAAGTACTTCATAACTGCACAGGGAGGTTCTCCAAGCCAGGACTGTTTGAGCCTGCTACTTGCTGCTGTGACGTGATAGGGAGGCCTTCAGTGCATCACCATCATCTATAGTCACTGAAGTGGTGCCCTTTGAACAAGTCACCTTGGGTTGCTGTTGCCTATGTAGCATTTTTGTGGGGCTTGAAGAAAACTGTTCCTTTCCCTGCCTGCAGTCTGGAGTGGCCAAAACACTGCCTGAAGCTTGTGCTCTGACTGACGTGCTGTAAGTACTTTGGGATGAAAGAAATGCAAAGGTATTATGTTTTTAGACCAGACTTAGTTTGTCAACCAAGACAAGTTTTGCCCTCCTGAGCTCCAGGAAGAAGCTGACAGGTTTTGGCTGTAAGTTAGCTTAGTGCTTTACAAACAGCCCGCTAACACAAGGACCTGAACCAGTGCCCAGGGGCTGTCTTCACTAAACGGATTTGAAAAATGCTAATATTTCATCCTTGGCCATGTCAGTGTTTCTGTTTATTTACTGCTGTTGTTTGCTAAGTGAACTTATTTATTTAAAAAGCCATTCTACGGGTAGCTCCTGTTGAAAGTTGGAAACAAATTCCCCATGGATGTTCTCATGCCAGGCTATGGCAGAACTGGTGCCAATGTAGGCCAAGAATCATTAGGATTGAGTGCTGTTCTCACTGCACAGTCCTCTGGGACAGAGGGAGCTGGGAGACTTGTCCCAGCAATACTTTTAACCTGTCAATCCAGCCAGCAACGCAATATCCGCTGGGGATTTCAGCTGCTTCTGTGATCCTGCCTTATCTCCCTACATCCCCCGGCGTGCCCGCCACTCGGTGAAATGTCACTTCTCTCTCCCCTTCTTCCAAGATGGAAGTGAACTTGTGTGCCTGGCAGGGGGGCTGACAGACATGAGCTGAAAGGCTGTCAAGGACCCACTGAAAAGCAGGCAAGCCACACTGTGTCAGATTTCGGGGTCTAACACTGCAGCTTTCTGTCTGCTCTCAGGCTAGCTCTAAATGGAGCCTTTGATAGGCAGCCAGGCAGCTGTCATCACAGGGTCGGCCTCAGAAGCAGGAGGGTATGAGCACCTGGGAAGCACATGCCAGTGAGCAGAGAATAGCAGGAGTATTGTAAGGCTGGGTACTGAGGGACCCAGGAACACTGGAACGAGGGGAGAGTCAAGCATCGCACAATGGGATACACCAAGTGAATCCATCCACAAGTCCTGGAGAAACCTCAGTTCCACAATGACTTCTCAGGACTGAAGTGTCCCACAAAACCAGCCTCCTACTAACTCCTCAGTGCTCATTTCCCTCCCTAAGAAATAAGCCTAAAGGAGACTTCTCAAGGGGAAAGAGTACAAAGCCAATTATCTTTGATAACCACCCGTCATTTCCCACTCCCCATGGGTGGGGCCTGTAGGAGCTTTGACTTCCCCATGGCTGGAGTCAGGGCACCTAAATATGACTTGATGCTCGAGAAGAGTATACCTCCTCCCAGCATGTCTCAGCTTTCCCAGTGAGCACCTGGATGAGTCCCTACTACTGAGCTCACCCATGGTGGATGTGAGGGAAGAATAAAATGCCACACTAAAGGGGAACTCCATGATTCACCCACTCAAGGGCCTGATCCCTATACCCATGCAAGCTGGAGTTACAATTATGAGTTTAACTAAATACAACCATAGAAACTATACACACAACTATACATAAATAATTAATTTACAGCTACCAATTAAGCCAGTTCTCTTGCTCTGGAACAAGAGTTGGCCCTTTGTTTAGTGGACTTCTTTCAAAGTACCTCTGAAACAGCTTGGTGAGGTAACCAGCTGACAATCTGGACCTCCAGGTAATGTTTTTTTCAGAGACACTCTTGGAAAACCAGCATCTGTAGAGTGAAAGTTCTGTCACAATGAGAAACTGGATGAAACCGAAAATGTTAGTAAAGAATGAACAGCTAGTCTTCAGCACAAGACCAGGTCAAAAGCTCAGTTGCACCAGGGTCTAGGCTAGGACTACTGTGATATACTATGGGTGACCTGGAAACCGAGAAGAACAGGTGGTAGAACACTGCAGACGAGAGCCTCATTTAAATTAATCAAGGTAAAAGTGGACTGAGAAGAACCTGAGAGTGACAAAGCTGGATAGAAAGGCAGACAATTGTGGGTCAAATCCAGTGGCAGCCAGGCAATGCGGACTGCCCTCAGACAGCACTTCCATAGGGCTGGAATTTCCAAATGAATACAGGAAACATAGACACTTCAGTGGAAATGACCTTTCACTCTACAGCAGTGGCAAGGGAAAAAAAAAAAAAAAAAGCCGGGGCAGGGGGAGGCGATGGGGAAGCACTCATTCAGATAGACCAGGAAGGAAATACTAAGCGATAACAGATAGGAATTTTTGTCCCTATGTTCTGTGCTCTACAGTAGCACTATCTCTGAACGACGGAGGAATCTCTTAGGGAAAATGTCTCTGCCCTCCTTCTTTTTCCTTTTTCTTTTTCCTCTTTCTTTTTCCTTCCTTAGATACTACGATAAAGAGCACAAGGGAACCATGCCCTCAGAGAGAGGTACCATAGCTGGTTAGCACTCAGTATGTTCTGGAAGAGAGCAGAAAGAGGAGTGCAAAGCTGGGAAAGTGCCTGGAGAATATAGAATATATGAAGCCACATTAACTCATGGGACTTACCCCCACCAGGTAGGACTGAAGGTACAGATTAAGCAGGATTAAAAATAAGATCAGATAGTTATATGAATTATTATGTGATCTATCCAGGCTCTCCAGTCTTCTATTCTCTCACTAACAGCAACCAAAACTTGCTGCAAGAACCTCATAGTAGTTTGGGACAACCTACCTTCTCTCGTAAAATTATCATCCTGACAGTCAGAGATTAATTTAAAACTCATAAACTGGTGAGAGAGTCTCTGAACATCAGAGAATAACAGTGCACTCAGCCCCACATCTGTGACTGGATACCAGCTGAGAGAGCCTCCCACAGGCTTTATGGATAAATTGGGTGGCAACTCCTTGGCCTAAGGGCCTGATTTGTCTTTAGGCTTTGTGCACTGACACAATAGGTGTTTCAATATCTAAAGCTCCTACAGAAAGAGATGAGAACTGTACAGAGCTGTCCCCTGAGCTTGCCAATCCACCACCAACTGGACCCACTTTCTTGGAGAAAAGGCAAAGAATATCCAAATTTGCAGGCTGGAGCCAACCTCAAACCAGCAGAAAGAGGAAAAAAAAAACACCTTTCCCCCAAACTCGACTCTTCTGGGGCATCAACCACCCCGGGAAACAGGACTCAGGAGCGGGGAGATAATTGATGCACGCTGGTGTGATGATAACTTCTACGCTTCTATATGTCACCCCACCTAGGTCTATTTCAAGTGCTAGATGGCTTTTTTCAGCGTAACTCCCCTAACACCTTCTTCTGTTCAGACTTCCCTCCTCTGCCTCTCTAGATGAGGAGATAGGTGTGGACGCCAGAAGCTGCAGCAAGATAAGTCCGACTGGTTACCCAGAGGCAGAACAACTGTGCTGGCCATGTGAACCCAGCTTGCAGAGGTCAGGCTGGAAAGCACTGCAGGGTACAAAAAGCCATCAGAGGAAAAAATTATAAGCTTCCTTCCCTTGTTACACTTCCCAGCTCTGCCTCACCCTTCCATGACCTTTACAGACTGGCAACCCACTACTGCTGAAATCCCCCCTCTTGGACACAGCCTTTCCCACATGATGTAACAGCCTAGGACCAGCCAGCTCCACCATTTGGTGGTTGGCCCAAACATGGCCTGAACAGAGCGGCAGTACCTCATTCAGAGCTTGGAAAAGTGGTTCTCAGGCCTGTCAGAATCGATGCTAACCTACAAAATAGTTTTAATATATATTGCCTTTCACCTTTTCACCTCTCCCTGCTCCACTGAGAATGGGATAGGCACAGCAGAACTTCTGCAGACTGGTGAGATGAATGGTACAACCTCACCCTGAGGAAAGTTCATTCGCTTCCCCTCAGCTTCTGCCAGCCTCACCTGAGCACTACGAAGGCTGTGTAGAGACTTCATCACTGCTGTGAGCACCTCTGGGGGCATCCACAACCCTGCTCAATGGAAAGCCCCCACGCAGAGCAGCACAGCACTCATGGCACCCAGCCATGAGACAGGCAGGTAGAACTGCTCTTCAAGGGACGGATTTTCAGAGTCGTCTCACATCCCATCACTGTCCAGTGCTGCTACCTAAAGCTGGTGGGGGGTGTATGGGCCATATTTACCACATGTCCCAGCAGAACAGGTATGTCAGGGGCATAAGGAAGCACAGCCTGCAGCAATAGCCCGACACAGTCTGGGCTGACAATGAGGCAGATTCCCCAACAGTACTAAGGGTGAATGTTAACCTCCAAGAGCACTACTGCTTCCTTTTGTCTCTCAAATGCTAAATGGACAAAACACAAAGTGAGAGTCCAATGTCCCAACAAAAACCTGGGAATCCCAGGCCTGAGCTTGGCTCACTCACATTAACACCCCCCTGGCACCAACCTCATTACTTTCCTGCTCCTCTTTCTCTACCAGAAGTTGGTGTTGACCAGGAGGCCATGTTTGAGCAGCTCTCTGGAGTTGCTGGGAGGGGAGCCCTGAAGAAGGCCAGAGCAGGTTGGTTATACTGCATTTAGTTACTGATTTCACTCATTTCCTCCCCTGTCATTCTCCTGCTCCCGCATTACAGTAAAATCCTTTTGCTCCCACTCCTGCTCCCCATTCAGATCCATTCTGACGTTGCGATTAGCTACATTGGTCTGAGGACACTCTAAAGATGGAGCTCCTTACAGAGGACATGGGTCCTCTGCTCCAAAGCATGCCCACTAACTCAGCTGCATGCACATAGTGCTTCTGACCACGCTCCCACTGGCTCCTATCAGCACTCAGACACAGTCTATAGGCCACATCCAAACCTCACTGAAGCTTCTGGGAGGCTTTCCATTGGCTTCCACAAACAACGAACCAGACTAATTTTTCTCTCCAAGGAGCACAATCTCAGGATTCCCCCAGTCGACAGCAACTTACCAACCTTCAGACACCAAATTAATACCCTCACACCTCCTTCTGGCATTACATTACTTTAGGTTTCTCCTTTCCCACGTATCATGTTCAATGTGGTTTTCTTTTACCTGTACTGTGTCCTGGCAGCAGGGACCTTTATTTCTTACCTTTGTTTCTAATTTCAAATTCCTTTGCATCTTCACACTGCAGTCACTGGTTACAATGCTCCCAATTTAGTATCCTTTGTGGATTTAATTAATGGTCTGTTTACCTCCTCTTCCATATATCTAATGAAAAGGATTAATCATACCAGCTTGAATGCTGATCCCTGTCCCACCTCACTGGCCATTTCAGGCTATTAAACGCCAGGTTTTCAATAGCAAAGATCAGATCTTTCTGTCTAAAGCTCATATGATTCTTTTACAATCATCATCATACTTTGACCAGTTTTAAGTTCCCAGTCCACCTCCTATCTGCAGAACAAACACACATGGCTAATGGGATTTCATAAAGCAGAATCAAATGCTTCACCAGCACTCAGATGCACGTAAAATATCAGACAAAGAAAACATGAGGGAATAAGCAACAGCAACTGAAAGCCAAGAGCATTTGCTCAACCTGTTTTGTTCTCCATACTGCCTCTACAGGTGTCATTACCTGCTCTCTAGAGCTCCACATCATTGCTTTCTCTTTTCCACCTCAGTTTCCAAGGAGACGCGTCCGCTGCAAGAGCCCCAATGCTTCCACCATCCCTATCGCTTAATTCCTGCCTCCCTTGAGCACATTTCTCCTGTGGATGTTCTCTCACACAAAAGACAGGGGTAGGGAAAACAAGGGTACATGCTGAAAAGCTCAAGAATTTGTATAAAAGTGTCTGCAGTAGCTGAAGGTACTTTCATTTCCACATGCAGGCATGCCAGTGGAGATAAGGGTCACATTCCCCCATTTAGAAGATGGAGCACATGGAAATCTCCCTTTCCCTCTGGGAAAGCACTAGGCATAGGACAGCTTCTCAGCAGAGCTGCTTCTCTCAACTGAGGCCACAGCAGGTGAGCTGACAAAAACCAGCATCTGATACTGGGCTGAAATCTGTCCTCTTGTCCTGCAGCCAGCAGCAGATCAAAAGAGGTGCTCCCAATGGCCACGTCTTCCCCTCTCTCAGCCTTATCTCCCTTCTTCCCAGCCTGCCAACAAGGGAATTATCTCTCTACACTTCTTGCAAGAAGGAAGTGGACACAGAAAACTCTCAACATACAGAGGAACTTTGCAGCTTTGATTACAACTGTTGTGTTTAAGCTGCCTGTGGATCACTACTCACAATGCCAACAGGTACACCTTGAGAGGAATGAGACCAATGCTCCAGCTCTCTCACTCCGAGGCTTGCAAAAAAAGATGCATTCATTTTTATCTGAACTTCTCTCAGAAAGAGTGCAGGGCAAATGTTTCCTTCCAATGTGCATGACATTTGGTGGGGTTGGAGTAGAGGCCCATTTTCCACCTCAAGGAAGGGGAGAGATACAGAGCAAACAGCATGCCCAAGCATGAAGGCAGATCTCCCTCAGTGAGAGGCAGAGTGATACTTCATGGAGTTGCAGAGAAAGGGCTTTAAGGCCCCTGAATTGAATCCCTCAGGGATCTTCATTTCTGTGAAATAAATGTATTCACCCTGAGCCTGTGATTAGAAAGCAATTAGCAAACCCTCAGCTTCATCAGTCATTGCTTAAAGGCCAACTCATGAGAAAACCCACCACGCGCTGTGCCCACCATGCTCTCCTAGGACCTGCCTGAGGCGGGCTCTCTCCACTTCAGCGTTGCAACTGAGTTACTCTGCCCCTTGTTCCATTCCACCTCTCCACTAGCACCTCCATGTTGATTAAACCCCACCTCTGAGATTTCACCTCCACTCCAACTTGCATCTTAGCCCTTCCTTCGCGGCTTCTCATGTCCCTTGGTAGCAAAATTGAGGCAGACAGAAATCTCTCTCACCCCAAGAACACTACTGGCTACTCTGTGCTGGCTGTAAGCTGACTAAGGAAAAAGCAGCTGAAAGTAGCTGATTTTACAGACTATGGGTTTCTCTCTAACCTATAACTTCGTTCTGATCCATTTTTAAAAGAGGTCCAAAATCCAATAAATTAGGGCCAGTCAGCCTCACCTGTGTCCTTGGGAGAATGATGTAGTGAGTCCCCTTAGAACATATTTTGGGCACACAAAGGAGAAGGTGATTGGCAACAGTCAGTGTTGATGTTCCAAGGATAAATCAAGCCTGACCAACCTGATTCTCTCCTATGATAAAACAATGGGACTTGTGGACAAGGGGAGGGGCGTGGAAGCCATTTACCTTGACTTCAGCAAAGCATTCAACACTGTTTCCCAGAATGTCTCAAGTTTTATATAAAACTATTATGAGTGGACTATAAGATGGGTTAAAAACTGATTGGATGATCAGGCTTAGAGGGCAATGTTTATACACTACCTGGAGGCCAGTAAAAAGATGTATGCAGGGGTGTATCCTGAGACCTGTCCCGTTTAACATCTGTATCAACAACCTAGAGGCTGCAACAAAGCACACTCTTATCAAGTGTGCACCTGACACCAAACTGGGAGGACCAGTTGATATGCTCAAGGCAGGGCTGCCATCCAGAATGGCCTAGACAGGCTGCAGGAATTGGGCTAACATGAACCTTATGAAATTCAACAAGGACAAACGCAAAGTCCTACACCTTGGAAGAAGTAAACCACTGTGACAGTACGTACCAGTGACTACCAGGCTGGGTAGCAGCTCTGCTGAAGATGACCTGGGGGCCTGATAGGTAGCAAGCTGGATATGAGCCAGCAGTATGCCATGGCAGCAAAAACAGCAAACGGAGCCCTGAGCTGTATTCATGGGACCAGAGCCAGCAGGTCAAGGGACATCATTATTTCACTTCACTTGGCTCTTGTCAGACTCTGTCTAGAATATGTTGTCCAGATTTGGGGCCCCAGTACAAGAGAGAGATTGATAAACTGGTACAAGTTAAATGGAGGGTGAGCAAGGTGGTCAGCAGGCTGGAGCATTTGCCCTGTGAGGAAAGGCTGAGGAACTGGGCTTGTTTAGCCTGGAGAAGAGAAGGTTTTAGAGGGACCTAACAGCAGACTTTCAATGAGGATCTTATCAAGAAGATAGAGACAGTGGATCGTGGGTTGGCAATACACAAGAGATACAAATGGAAACAAGAGAGGTTCAGACTGGATAGAAGAACAAGCTTCACCAGCACGAGGACAGTCAAGCATTGGAATGAGCTGCACAGACAGGCTGTGAAACCTTTGTTTTTGGAGGCTTTCAAGACATAGCTGGATAAAGCCCTGAGCAACCAAGTCTGAATTCAGTGCTGACCCCACGTTAAGCAAGGGACTGTACCAGACCTCCTGACATCCCTTCCAACCTGAATTATGCTGTAACACAATGATTGTACAAACAAACTGCAGAAGACATTAATTTCTTGCAGAGGTACTTCTGGAGTAGAAGGAGCAGGTACAGAAATGACAGGGCTTGGCTACCACTTTCCACCAGCTCTGCAATTACTGCCTCTACACAACAGCTCTCCTTGCAACACCCATAGAATAAACGGGCCAGGGGCCCTGACAGAGAAAAACAGCTACTCATGTGCACTCTAAGGTGAAGGCTTGACCCTGGCAACCGTCAGACCCATCAAAGTACAGCCATTTTTTCTAGTACAAGTGTGGGAATGGCTCATGGTTTCTCAGAGGTACCACTGACCAGTCTTCCAGCAACAACAGAGCGCTCTGAATGCAGCGTGCTGTAGAAGTACCAACTTCTCCAGTATGTCTCTCCATAGATATACAAATCCTTCAGAAAAAAAAAAAAGATTAAAAAACAATTTGTACCAACCAAAGCGGGCTCTGAGCAGAGCCACATCACAAAGAAATTGGGGCACTTTATTGCCCCTCAGTCTTCACCTTTAAAAGAAATGTTGTTTCCCAGTAACACATGCATAGAGCTGTCTCCTCAAAAACTAAATATTGGGGTAAGAAGAATGTCCTTGTCTTTGTCTAGGCCTAGATAGTTGGAAAGATGGCAGAAATCTGCAGCTAGTAATTCTCTCTAAAACAGAAAGGACAAAAGATGGCTCATCCCATATATCTTATGATGGAAGAGATCCTTTGTGCTTTACAATCAGGGGAAACATGAGGAAATATCTGTTGAAAATAAAACCTTCCCATTGAAATACCTTGAAGGGCCTCCAAAGATCTCACCAGTGATATCACTTAACACCTTTCTAAAAAAAAAAATAAATAAAATAAAATACGAAACTCAGGCAAAGATTGAAGCAATGATAGTGAGATTCCTGTATTTTGAAAAGGACAGAAGGGACGTTGGCAGGGAATTCTAGATAAGTTAAACTTCATCTCAGCCTGGACAAAACAATGAAACAGTTAATCCAGAATTATACTGGGAAAAATAAAATCAGAGGCTAAAAATACAGTGGAAAGTAGGTCTTGTTAGGCTGCTATCTTCTCTCTCCAGCTCTTTTTTTTTCTTTTTTTTTTTTTTTTGCAACAGGATGACAGGCCTGGTAGGTACAAACAGCAGTGCTAGTGCAGCATACCTGGATGGTCATAGCAAGGCTACAGCCATAGACAGTTTAGGTGTCGTTTCACACCCAGTGTGAAGGTCCTAACACATTCCTGGCCCACAAACCACCCTGCTGCCCCTGTTCAGTACAAGCAACAAGCTCAGCCCCAAATGTACTCTGTGTATAGCAAAGAAGCAGGGGGCATGAAGGAGGCAGAAGTGGCAGTCTGATGACAGTGGCATGCTGGCTGTAGGGGCATGGAGAGCTGGACATGCTGCTTTCACTCAGTCTGCCCAGTGCAATCTGCTCTGCACATCCTGGAGCCAGGGTATACTCTGGGCTGGGCTGCAGGGGAGAGGGACACGGACTTCTGCCTGAGGACTGACAGGCAAGAATGGCAGGGAGATCTGTGTCCCCATGGAAGGAGAGGGATAGAGCTGGGGGCTACAAGCTCTGTTCCTGGTTACGGGCAGGATGCAGCCCCTGTCTCCGTAAATACAAGTGCCATGAGGAGCTTGGGGCACTGTGAGCCAGAACAGGCACCTGGGCAGGGTACAGAGACGTGCCTTGGTCTGGGGCAAGGAAGACACTGCGCTAAGTTTTCAGGAACCATTCTTTCCCACCATCACCTGCTCATGAGAAGACGAACAAGAAGGACAACATTCTTTGTCTCAAACTTCCTTCTGTGACATCTCAAGTAACAAATGTGTGCTGTGAGCAACCCATAGAGCATGCAATCTATGGATTAAAAACTGGCTCCCCATTTGAGATTCAAGAGCAATTCTCAATGGTAAGATAGTGTTAAACAGAGACACTAGCAGAAGCTTGCACTGGCCCATTGCAATTCCAACTCGTTGGTACAGGTACAACATGCAGATGTGTGGGATGAGGAAAAAACGAGGAAAGAGGCTACTCTCAACGACATGGCTCACATCATTCCGCATAACCCAGCAATGCACAGCCCAATGCAAAGTACAAAGTGGGACTGATGCTGCAGGGGATTGTCACAGAGGGAGACTTGGAGGTCCCAGGCACATGAGCTCTCACGTAACCCTTGGATCTACAGCATGGGAAAGATTAAGAGCAATATGTAAGCATCTGCATGCATCAATGAGGCAGTTACTAGATCCCTTGGCCCCAGCAGGTGCAAGCTTTTTGTTCCCTTGATTATCCAAGACTGAGAGGACGTACTTGTCATGGTAAAGAACCAGAAAGCAGGGTGCCAGTCTTGTAGGCAGAACTGTAGGCAAGGAGATCCAGAGACAGGAAGTTGAAGTTGACAGGTTCAGGTTTAGAATGAGATACTGCCATACTGCCTCCTCATGGCAAGGGGAATTATACACCAGCCAAGGGAGACAAGAATTCACTGTGGTTTATGCCTGTTTACATGAGATTAGTTTCAACATGAAATTGCCTTCAAATGCTGCTTACCAATCCTTGCAGATGTCCTGGAAGAAATTCTGTTGCTGGAATTTGTTTTCACCCTGATGAGAATACACCACCATGGACTGCTGAAGCAAGACAAACTGTGCGCATCTGAGAATGTATTAAAAGTCAGCTATCTACAGAGGACCTGCAACAGGACTCTGTGGAGATATGGAACAGATCATACGAGGTCAGTGGAGACATGGCTTGCTCACAACTCACCTAGTTGTATCTGCTGTTTCCAATAGCTCAGCTCCCCAAAAACCCTGCAACACTATCCTTCAGTAACCAGTCAAAGGTCAAAAGACATGCAGAAACTGTCCCAGAAAATGAAAGGGGAGCTGCTTTCATAAAACAAATTTCTCTTTTACTAAGAGCCACCACAGATCGTCAAGTCCTCTTGATAGGTAGGCTGAAAGACAAAGTAGCTGAGTGCTCCAGTGTCACTCCATAAAAGCACTGCAAGTCTTAGCCTTCGGTAAGTGATCACCAGCTGTCTATCCCACTCTATACAGTTCCCACTCTATTCCTCATCCTTTTTGCCAGGAGGTATTGCCTATTCAGTCCTTGTTGTATTGTTTTGTGGAGCACTGTGATTAGCACTGAACCAAAATCACCCAACCCTTGTGGACCTTTTTTCCCTTCCTACTATCAGAATGAGATTTCATCTTGATGTTCAGTGCATGGAGACCCAGAGGTCAGAGGCCAACACACGATCCACTGAGCCACCCAGTCCCTAGATCACAATGTTAACAAATCACCATTTATCTTTGTTACTGCAGCAAGTGTCCAAGGCAAAACGGTGCCAAAGATCATATCTGTTGGGATAACCTATTGATTTGTGTCATATTCTGCCCAATCCCTATTTTATTCTTGCTCAGGCAGAGGTCAAGGCAGGTTAAAAATAACTCCTTCAGTCTGAGGTGCAGGACTGAGGAATTTAAAGCCAGCCTGTTCTTCCCAAGGGTGGGGGTTCAAAAATCCCCAACACAAGCAACAGGAGCAGTAAGCTACAGCATTTACGAGCAAGAACTTGCTGTCAGGGAACTCGAGCCATGGCAGGAGGTTTTGCAGCTTTAACTAAAAGACTTTTTTTTTTTTTGAGAGAGGGAATAAATCAGTCGTCTTAGTTCATTCAAGCAACTAAGCATTACAAAAGTTTACGTGATGTACATACACAGTATAAGCTTTGAAGTGCAGACTGTTACAGCATTCACACCTCCTAGCCAAAGTACACAGACCAACATCAGCATAATTCATTGTCTTTATTCCCCAGTAAATTAAAATTTTCAACTTTACTACAGGGATTAGGAAAAAAAAATCAAAAAGATCAGAATTGAAGTTGTTACTGTTGTTCGTAGCACTAATGTTCACCTGTCATTTTTGTCAGATAATTCTGGGTAGATGCTAATTTTTGTTTATATTATTTTATCCTATTTCAAGCTTTTTCTACAGGAGTTAAATTGCCAACAGTTTGGAGATATTTTGCCTTCCATTAACATTATGCAGGAAAATTAAATTTTAAACTAATACACATTTCCACGGCTTTTTCATTAAAGAAACATAATGTACATGCAAAGCAGAAAACACCTCTTTATAGCACCTACATGTTCTCCTGAAAATTTTCCCCAATGATGCAAAAGAGGATCTTACCTTTACTCTGTCTTCATATTACCACTCTCTCATACAGATTAGATGATTAAGAAAGGAACCCAGTTTGTTATTTCTTCTTCTAACAACAGAGTTTCTCACACTTATACTAAAGCTCAGCAGATTTTAAGGGGGCCGTAACAGGTGGATAAGTCCTCTTTTCCTCTCCACACAGAGATTTACATGAGTATCACTCACCTAATGACCACACTACTGCAGGCCTCTGAAGTCTTCTGTAGAAGGAAGGAGATTAAACCAACCTATGCTACCAGAAGGTAGAAATAAGCTCTCTGAATGACAGAGAGAGAGAATAAAACCACCCACTGATTACCAGCACCTTGCGGGTAGAAGAGGGGGTATCATGAACTGTGCAACATATCTCAGAAATTTCACTCACCCAATCAAATGTCAATAAAATTGCTTCCCTTTCCACTTCCTCTTTGGAACTGAAGGACCAGTGTATTTGAGCAGCATACTTTAGTCATATCACGTGAACCAACGAAAGAACTAACTGCCCTTGTGCAAAAGTAGTGTGGCAAGGATGGTGTGCAGCACCTCCGTGGGAAGTGAACAAAGCAGATACCCCACCTCTGACAGGGCAATGGTATAAATGGCCCAGATGGGATCTCTGAATTACAACAGTAAAACCACCCTAGTGCTGTGACAAAAAGCAAAGAAAAAAAAACACAACAGGGGGGGCTGAAGTTCTCCTGGGCTTACAGACAGGTACAGGGGAAGCAGGCTGGCTCACCCCACACAGCCATTTACCCCTTCCTCAGCATCCTGCAATTGTGGCACAGAGGGGAATGGCATGTGAGAGCAGTTAGGGGAGAGTGGGCCAAAACCTCATACACACTACTGAGAAACATGAACATGTTCATCTCTGCCCTGTCACAAAATTGACCTGCCCCATGGTTAAGCAGGCTCAGAGATGACTGACCCTGCTGACCGTCACAGACAGGTTTCTGTTTGCAGCAACCAACAGGCGGGAGAGTCAAAGCGCAGTTTAAGTCTCAGCAATACCATGCTTGCTTGTATGGCATATGGTCCAAAGTCATCTCCTCCCTTACCATTTTCTTTCACCAGCCATTTCTGGAGCAGCAGGGCAGAGCCCAGCGCGGGGTTGCAGGAGCTGGCCACAGCAAGAGTTAACCAGCTGCGGCTGCTCATTGACAGGTTAAAGAGGAGACCACCAGCACAGGCTGGAGGAAGAGCATCCGGGGGCAGGAGGCAGCAGAGACCTGGGGAAGCACTCTCCTCTCTGCTCTCTCTCTAGCGGTTCTGCGGGCGATTACTCCGGAGCACCCAGCCATACCAAAATCAATAAACAATTTCTACGCAGCCCAGGGAACTTTGCCACACTTAATAAAAGTCTCCAGTCACAGTTATGGCTTCATTTCACCTTAACGTCTTCTTTAACTGTCGCTTCTTTTCAAGATCAATTAGAGGCACGTGCAAAGGGAATAAAAAACAAAACAAAACAAACAACAACAGGGGAAAAACCTAAAAAGCAAGGTCAAACTAAGCCTCCCAGCTCTCTCCCTCCCCTCACCTCTCTCCTGAGGCAAACATGGAAATACAGGGACTGACAGGAAACACATTGGGACACCTTGTTTACACGTGCTTATTGCAGCCTCTGGTGCTGGGCATAGATCAGTAAGAGACCAGCCTTATTTAGGAGTGCTGGAGTATTTGGTAAGACTCAGTTGAGCCTGTAGAAGACACCTTTGTTCCTTGCAATTTCAATGCAAATTCAGCACCCCTGAAAAATTCCAAGTACAAAGGGCGAAACTCTACCTATCCTCAAAAGGGATACAGCACAGGCACCTTTAAGCAGATCTTCATCTTGTGCTGGGATAATCCAGTCTCACTGTCCCAATCATGCCTTGGCTTCTGATGACACATCCAGAACCCTGCCATTGGATCATCCTCTATACTCCAGCGACTTACAAGAGGAAAGGGGTAATGAAGGAGGGTAACTTCCATTAATAGCAACTGGGGGCAAATAGCTTTTGGTCTCTTCTCCCACTTTGCGAATTGAGGTGCTAATATTGCTTTGATGTCGTGTATTGAGGTTGAAAGTATTAGAAAAGTTGTCTGTGTTTTTTTGTTAACTTGTCTGAAATAGCTGGTTCAGCACCAGGGATATGCTCTTGAACAAAATATATGACAGTCACTTTGTGGAGGGCCCATCCCATATGCCAGACCTTCAGTCCTTAAGAGGCTTCTGGAGTTTAAATGCTTCCTCAGACAGAACCCAGAGTCTCTGCCCTAGCTGAGCTGAGCCCGCAGCCCACCACAGCTATTACAGACAATAACAGCTGAACCAACTCGTTCAGTTTTCCAACGGTTTAGACCCATGCAGATTCAATAGCTCTATGAGCCTGATGCCACCACTGCCTTTAGGTCCTTGACCAGAACTGTATAGCAGAAACAGGCTGATATCAGTACAACTCCTCAATTCTTCTCACTGCTGCAGGAATCAGCAAGGGAAGATCCGCTTTGCGTTCATCCCATCAGACACTGGAAAGAGTCACCACAGAGCAACCCTGGGAAAGCAGCAACTGCGGAGACTGACCTGTCCAGGCAAGACACTGCTGAACTGCCCCTGCTTGGTAGCATTGGCCCAGCAAATACTATTCCCACAGGTAAGAGTTTGGCCTCTTGGATTGCTCTTAGAGAAGTGGCTCCTCCCACTGAAAGCATAGCTTCGGAGCGCAAAGCATGGGGCTTGCAGAAAGCAGGACTACACTTACCACCATGCCACTGTCACCAGCAAAACATCTCCCCAACTCAGGCCTCAAATCAGAAGTGCATCTATGCTGAGCCTGAGTCTCTGCTTCACCAGAAAAAAAGAGCACAAGGGAGGAAGCTTGGGGCAGGCAGACACCATTCTCGAGCTCGCTCCCACTGCTTTGGTAGGGCACACAGAGAACTAAATGCATGCACACAGTCAGCAGGGCAGGCTGGCTTTTGAATTGAAAAAACCCAAAGAAGGTGGACAATAGGGTAAGATATAAGGAACAAAAATTTGCTCAGCCTTCAATCTAAATCATATTTCTCTGATAGCATCTCCAAAGTGTGAGCTCTGCTTCCCAGCTAGATCTCTATTCCAAACACATCTAGCTCTTATCTTGGTTCCTCTTCTTCCTGCCTATACATGCCTTCATACATGTATCTTCCCTGATGACTTTCAATATGCTTTAGCTGGTATCCTGAGATGCCCTGGCTTAGGTCCTGAAAATTAAGGACAATTAATTCAGCAATCAACAGGTCAGCAGTCTCTCTTTTTTTTTTTTTGCCATTTCATTTCACACTGATGTCATCATAGATCGTGTATCGTCCTGTCCTTCCTCTCCTTTACTACTTGTGGCCTATACTCACATCTTTCTGTTTGGACAGTACATTCTCTGGACAGTAAATGCTCCTATTCAAAGTCTGTAAAGCCTCAGGGTCAGGTGGACTTCAGTATTGACCAGAACCTTCTAGGGACTATAGTAGTACAGAAAGTGGGGAAAGACTGACCTTACAATGATCCCACAGGCTACAGCAATTGCTGTACTTCGGAGCATGGATTGCTTTGCTGGAAGAGCACTTCTTACATCTCCCAGAAAGAAGTAGCACTTTTCCAGGAGGCCACCCAGTGACTTTTCTTCACATGACTCTTGCTGGAGAATTTTAAAGCTCTTCAGCCACCACTCACTGGACATTGTGCAGATTTTTCAGCACGCTCACACCATGGCAACTCTAAAACAACCCAGGTATGCATTGGATGGAGTGAAGCATTTCAAAGCAGGTTATGCAAACCTGTGCCTGGTTATATCCTCATAATTTGAGGCCTCTCAGGGAACATTGAGATCACCAATATATTAAAGAACACATCAGAAACTAATAGGGTGTTAAATATTTCCAATTGAGAAGAGCCTACATGGCTGGGAGGAGACAGCTCCAGTAAAAGACTGTATCACAAGCCTTCAGCAAGAGCAATGATTTTCTTGATTGCAATATTTTACAGACTCTTCGAGGCTAAAGAAAAATCTACCTTTGTTATTTAAATGTAAAATATCTCAGTGATTTCCTGTGATAGGGAATTGGTTGTCATCTTTAATATTTAATCTTGTGCTGGCGTTCTACTGCCTGTATGAGTGCGTACACAGCAAGGCCTAGAAACTGCACCTATGACAGAATGCAGTGACAACCACCACACCTGTAAAATAATATAAAAATACTGTTTGAGTAGCTCCTGGTTTGGTTGGAGTGTTTGGAGGAAGAGAAGGGGGCTAGACAGAATAGGCATGGAGGCCAAATAATGAAGGCCCTAAATGAGTCACTGCATGGCACCACTAAATACATCACTTGAAACAAAATAATTCAGTGAAAGTATCACTGGGACAAAGGTGACTTGAGGGATGAGATCTCGTAAACCATCTGCTGGTTGGAGTCAGCAGAGAGCTTTCTCCTCCACTGTCACATTACTACACGTTTATTACACATCAAGTTTACATATACCTGGAAAGCACCAGTTAGAAGCAAAGCAATCTCCCAGGCTGTGACAAAACAAGCTTTCTGGTAATAATCCATAATGCCACCAGGAAAAAAAGAAAAAAAAAAAAAAAAAGGCAGCTCACAGCAATTTCAGAACTGCTCAAGATTCTCACCTACCCATTCAACCTGGTTTTGTAAACATACATTACAGGTGCAAGTAAGCTGATTCCCCTCCGCAACATCCAAGCACTTGGCTACATCCAAGCAAGGTCAGGAGGTGACCATTAGCATTAACTGTGTCTTGTCTCCATGGAAGCAGAACCACCTTCAGGGACCCAATTCTGTGGTTTCTATAAAAGAAAAATTCTCCAGTGGAAAGGTAAGAAGCCATTTACCACAGGCTGCATAAGAGCCAACTTCTGCGGTTGTTCAATGATGAAACCTATCATGGATGAAGCAATTTTTCTTTTTTGGAATAAGCAAGCACCTTATATAGAAGTTTATTCCTATGGTACTTCCCAAGCACTTGAAGGTTTCCGTATTCAACAGAAAACCTGTCTTTACACTGAGCAACCAAGGGTCCTTATCTAGGGATGGGAATGGAGACCATGTAGGATGCATAAGTAGAGCTGGATCATGTAGCCAAACTGAATAACATCCACTTCATAATGACCTGTCATAATCCTGTGCCAGGATATGGGGAAATGGACCAAATGGTTTCCCAAAGGGAGACAGATAATGTTGGAGTGGGAATGGTAAAAAAAAACAGACTGAGGCTAAGTTTCTGAGCATTGCATTGCATCCCCTGGGTACAAGAGGGAAATGGAGGGGCAGCTTGAGAAACAGATCCCTTTTCTCTGATCCCTCTACTACTGGCAAGGCAGGCAAAAAAGAGAGCACTAGAAGGGCCTGGAATAGAAAAGATGACAGCTCTTTTTCCCTCTGCCAAGGTGACAGCCCTAAGGGCCCAACAAAGCAACATATCTGCTTGTCTTACTCTTTCAAGGATCGCTTCAGCTGTGGCACTGTACTGCACCCTCCCATCCAACTGGGATCGCCTCCAGTGGCACTTATGCTTCAGTTGAGAGGAGGAAGGATTTAATACAGGAGTGCCCTGATGCTAATGCCATGCCAGAGGTGTGTGAAGCACTCCAAGTTGCCAAGAGGCCTGAAAAATATTCAGTCCTTTGGGACAAAGTCTTTTGTGCTTTTTATGGGCTGATGCACTCTCACAACTGGAAGTGGAACTGACAACTAGCAACACAGGTCATTGCAGCACCTGAAAATGAGACCATCCTGCCATTTAAACCAACCTGCCTTACTGCTTTCCTGGGTGGAAAAATATCGTCAAATGTCATGCTCTTTCCTCAAACCCAGACCTTCCAAACTCCAGGAGCATACAGAGTAACTCTACTTCTGCATCTGAGAATTACTCCGCACAGCCCACGTCTGCCTTGGATGGCAACAGCATTGCCTGGATTGCCACCCCACAAGCGCAAGAGGACTGGAGAGTCAGACTATCTTCAGCTGTGGAGGAACATAACCACTACATGTGTGTGCACCCAGGCATGCAGAACTTGAACAGTACCGAAGCATTAGCACTGCCCTCACAGGATGCATATGGCCTGGCTCCCCTGGACCTGGCAGATAAGAGAAGACAGAGACCTTTTTGGATTTGAGTGCACACCTCAATTAATCACGCCTATTTCAGGCTTNACTTCAGGGCTCCAGAATTCTTCGGCATTCCCCACCTTTCATCCACCTTACCTACTAAAAGTGGACAAGAAGCATCTGTGCTCACACATGGCAGATTGGTAAAGCTAGATGGGGATGGGGCAGGGCAAGCTGAGAGTTGTTTGTTGATATGACAGCAAATTTGACAGTGGGGTCAAGAGACAAACAGGTGAGAAAGAATGACCCCTGCATTGCCCAGTGTGTCCCTCATTCCTTCTGAGACAAGTTTGTCCCTCCTGTGAAATCCTCACTTGGCCATCTCACCCTTCTTGAGGGATTCGGCTGCTTAGCAAGTGTTCCCTTTAGCAAACCCTCAGACTTCCTTTCGCAAGTGGCAGCCTGCTGTAGAAGGCAGCTACTTTACCAGGCAGTAACACCTGGTGGAGAGAAAACCTGTAAGCAGATTCCTTGTGCCTGAAGCAGCAACCTTGACCAGTCACTTCAGAGCCTTGTTACATCCATAATGATACTGTCTCCACCTTTCCCTTCCCCCCAGCATGAAAGATGAGTGGTTGTGTGGAACGAGTCCCCGAGCTGTGATGGGAAGCCGTCTCGCTTGGCTGCAAAAAATATATATATCCTGGTATGGCTGTGATGAATCCTTTCATTATTCATCTGCAATTGCCCTGCTACTGCTGCTGTTCCGTTCTCACTCTCTCTCTTTCTTTTATAAATAAAAATGGAAACAGATTAATGACAAATGTTGACAGTGATTGCTTTTAAACAGCCACACCTGAATGTGGGCTATGGGGGAGGAGCAGTGGCACAGCAGCATCACAGGGATGGGAAGACCAGGAAAGACTAAGAGATGGGAAAAGATAAAGATGCTCCCCTCCAACTGGGCTAGATGAGCAGTGACTGGAGCACAGTGTTTCTGGTGATGAGGACCTCAATTTGCTACAACAAATGAGCTCTGGATTAACAGAGTTATGTATTCAAAATATCTGGAATAACTCGCAGTAGCCAGTTGTACTGTCAAATATACTCTGGAGAGAAGTTTGCAGAGACTCCAGCAAAATATTCACTGGACGAAATGGCAACACACAGAGGGGCAGTTATGCACAGCATTCCCCAGTGATGAATAAATAGTATCTGATAATGCTGCTGATCTCACTTCACTCCTGGAGACTGGCGAACATCAAGACTCTGGTTTGTGCAACCAACAAAGCCACTTGTATTTTGGGAACGTGGCTCAGATGGGCAAAGACCATCTGTGACCAGTCAGGCCACAGGTTGACACAGTGAGTGCATCCAACAGAGACAAACCTGGCCTTGGGACACCCTTCCCTGTTCATTCCCACTGCATGAAAATACATGACAAGCGTTTTACTGTCATCACTTCTCTGTGTACCTCTACCCTTGTGGTGATATCCAGTGATTTTAGTCTCTCCCTCTACATCCCATGCTTCCTACCTCAAGCACCGCCTATCCACCTGAAGATACCACATCTGCTAAAATCACCCTCTACCTAACCCATTTCCAAGGCTATCTCACCTTTCTGCCATCAGTTACACCTTCTAGCTAGCTCCTCATTCCCATCAAACTGTTTGGCATCACATTTGAGAGCAGAGATGTGCATGGTCTCATTGCTGCCTGCTCCTTGCCAGCCTCCCACTTAACTAAACCCATTTTTATCCTTCCCTCAGAATTGCTCCTGCTCTTTCGGTGCCAAGTCACCCTCCTGTCCTCCTCAAAGCACACTGCTCCTTGGACTCCTTTCAACAGCAGCTAATGCAAGACATTACAGCACAGAAGCCTGCGCCAACATCCAGTGCACAAACAAAGACCAGATACATGAGAGGGGAGAACACACTGTCAGCATTTAATAACAAACACTAATTACAAACAGGGGGATGGAGTTCTCCATCCCTGTTCTCTCAGCAGCCAAAAGCCATCCGAGCCAGGAGACACAGCCATTCACAAACCAGGATCCATTCATCGCTGAATGGCCCCCTGCTCAATATCTGACTGACTGCCACCAGCCTGCTCGGAGTCTGACTGATCCACTGAACGGACAGCCAGCCTCTTGCATTGTCCCTCCGTAGTGCAGGGACGCAGAACTATAAGGCCTTTAGGGAGGCAATCTCAAAAGCCTTCTGGGCCTGCCACAGATTTGCCCTCATAACCCTTGCAATGTTTTAACTTCTCTCTGTGCCTCTTGCTTTCCTGAGAAAATTGTCTTACATCCCATCCTAGAAGGCTGTGGAAGGTGTTCTTTGTGGGCCTCAGCACTGCAGTACTTCTATTGAAAGCTGTTGCAAAGGACAGACGGCTTTTTTAGTAACATTCTCATTCACCAGAAAGGCTGGTTCTCATCACATGCAACGGGGTGCAGATACACCAAGTATTTTCCATCATTTTACCCCATCACTCATTACTCCATAAAGGTAAACAAATCAGCCCCCTAAACAGTAGAGATCCACATGAGAGACACTTTGAGTTCTCTAATGCAGGCAAGTCCCCTCCAGACATAATCCCTTTTTAGGAAGCATATATGGTTATGTCACAGGAAACGTCCCTTCTCACCTCAGCCAAAGATGGTGTCAAAACCCCTAAGGAGCACCCGGGCAACGAGGAGCACACAGTTCTTGGGGAAGCAATTCCACATGACTTTACAACCCTGCAAACACCTCTTGCAGCCTTAGATTGTGTGGAGCTCCTACGAGCTGATGAATCCCTGGAGAACATGGGGTGGTGGACACAGGTCTGTAAGCAATTGAGCCGAAGTTAAAAGCTTGGTGCTGCCAGTTGGGTGAGTCTTCCTCATTCAAATCATTATTACCCAGGACTTTCTCCTAGCCCACCCATCTCCCCAGCCCCAGTCCTGTCCTCATGGCTTGGGCTGTCTCTGGCACTCATCACACACATCAATCAAGCCAAAAAAACCTGATTAAACCAGCAGAAATCAACTCATTTTTTGTAGTTAAGGGGGTTGATGTGACTCAAAGGGGTCCAAGGAGTGAAAGGTAAGCATCAGGAGCTTACACCAGGCATGGGGAGACAATGGGGTGCAGCTGAACTTACTGTCCAAATCTATCCAGCTGCACATGCAGTCCATCCTACGTGTTGCTATAGTCCTCACTGTACTTCTCAGTTGATTTTACCCAATACAGCCCTTCAGGATTCCGAGTCTCAGTGCCCCCAGTATCCACCCCTCTCCTCAGGCTCTGGGGCCAGTAGTTGCATAGCTGCTTGCATAGTTACTTAGGTCAGCCTTATGAGAGTATTTCAGCTGTTGCCTTGCCTTGGAAACTTTATTAGCTTTGATGTTATTTGTTGTTTTCCAAATGAACACCCTGCATTAACCCACATGAAGTTTTAGCCCTCCCAGCACTGAGCAGATTTGAACTCTGTGGAAAGACAGAAGATCTGGAGTCTATTGACCTTCACATCCCATCGCAAAGTCCACCTTTCACTCAAGCTTATGTTTAATGAGATGACATGAAGTGCCTAAGTAATGGGGTATAGTATTCATATGGATATAAACTGCCCACGCAAAGGCCAAGTCCAGCCTGTTTCTTTTCCTCCTTTATCTTGCCCCTTGTGTCTCACAGCTTTGCCCCTTTGCCCTTGTTCTGACTCTTTCCTGATCCTCCCATCAGGTGACAATTTGAATTTTAAAGCCATTTACACTCCAAAAGGTGCATAATCAGATTTTTATCCTGTACTTTTCTGATGTGACTTTTTTATTATGACATCAAGTACTGACCCATAATAAGGATGTAAATGCCCACTTTAATGTCTATTACCAGTATCTGCAGATGCATATAAAATTATAGTATCATCACATAACTACATATTAACCTCTTGAGCTCCATGACAGACAAACTCTCCAGGGAACACTGTATTCCAATTTTCAATTACCAGCAGTAGTTCAGTGACAAGCAGTAGAAGTTGTACTCATCCATATCCTAAACACTCAAGGTACTTGCAGAATGATAGAGAGTAGGCACATTCTGAATACACCAGTTCTGGTGCTTCTAGTTGCCAGCTATTTGTGACAAGCATTTGGGTCCTTCCCAGGAACAAATACACAGTTACATTTAAGTATATGTACAGCTGGGATGTAGCTTACCTGAAAGAAATTTGTGGTTTTCAGCAAAGTTGTTTCTGAGTCACGTGGCAGTGCACAATCATCACTTTACCCGCAGTGATTAGCAGAGAGAAGATAAGGTGTACAGCAACAAACCATGTGTCATCTTTTATGCTTCTGTTAAGCAAACAATGCACTTTGCTCAGAAAATGCCCATTTAGCACAGGTGTAAAGGTGCAATGTGTGAGCAAGGAATGATGTGGTCTACAATACTTTATTGCAAGGATAAGGACACAACTGCAGCTACCTGCCCAACCTCAAGATGGTATTCGTAGAAATTCAAACATTCCGATTTTCATCTTTCAGGTTAATGGCATCTGCTTACATCAGAAATCATGTATTCAGCTGCGAACAGTGCCTGCCAACCCACGTTTAACCCAAGAATCCTACAAAAACTTGGAGAAGGGGGTTGGTTGTTGTATTTTTTTAAAAATGCACTAATTTCTCTAGAAGATCTAGACCTGAGAGTCAATGGAGAGAACAGAACAAAACATAGGCCAACAAAGACAAAAGGTAGTACTGTTCTTTCTTTGTACCTTTCCCCTTCTTTCTGATACAGCTTAGTCAGATGATTGATTCTGGTTCCAAAGAGAGTCTCTGACCCGAGTGCATTCTTCCCAAAATATACACAAAGATTTCTGATATTTTAATACTCTGCTGAATTGGGCATTAACAGGCAACCTATCATTTGTTAAATAACAGCCAGCTTTTCTGCACTGGACAGTCATTACTTTGGAGTTTAGGGAAGAGAATCAGAGGACACTTGAAGTATCAGTGGAAGACATGAGTCAATAGTTATATCATCCTGGATGTTCAGGTAAAAGCATATAAAGTGTAACTGCTCAAAAGCAAGTTTTCACCCACCTATTGCTCTTTCTTCAGTTGTAGTAGACAAGGTATTTCATAACAGATTCTCTGTGATATTAGGCTACTCTTCCACTTTCAATTCCTTTGAAGTCCAGGAATCATAGACATTTCCAGAGACAAAGCATATTTTGGGAAGCTAAAATACCATATAAGGAAACCCCAATACAAAGTGAATACATACCAAAAATTCCTAGCTCAAAAATAAATGAAATCTATATATATACACATATACACACACACACATCTGGTTACAGATAAAAATAGTCAAAAGTGAAGAAAATAATTGCCATCCTAATTTTTCCCTCTGTGCATACACATTACAATAATGCCAAATTAAATGATCATACAGTTTATTTTCTTGATTTTTCCAGCTTCATTCAAAGCACAGAACACACACCTGTGGAGAGGTGAGGGCCGAGAACTGAAGGAGATTGCATCTGACTCATTCGCTGCTAAAGACAGAAAAGACAAAGCAGGAAACTGTCAAGGCAAAGTTCTTGCGATGAAAGCAATTTGACCACCAGCCCTGGAGAGATGTCTGCCTGTTGTCATCTCTCTGATATCTGAGAAGCCAGAGCGAGACTTCAGCAATGAGGACACTGCTCCTCACCTCATCAGTAATTGTGGCTGGATTTGCACAAACTCTGTGCGCTCATAGCTAAGGAACTTTGTAGGAAATGTGATTTGAACCTACAAAAGGCTTCAAAGTAAGTCACTCCAAATTGCCAGTTCCCGAGTATCTCATCCTGGGCCCCCCAAATTCAGAGATAACTCCCAGTTTTTGCTTCAGTCATTCTGACTTAAACTCCCCATCTATAAAATAAGGGGAACAATAACATCCAAATTCTCAGCACATAAATAAATTCATTAACATTCTAAGCTGCCATAGCAGGAGGTACCCTGAAGACACTAACAAGGAAATTACTTCTTCCCTCTTCAGAGTGGAGTCTGTATGCTGTGCAGTAAATAAAGCTTGAAGTCAGTCTAACTGAGGGGAAAAAAAAAACCACAAACCCAAAACCAAGCAGCTGTACATTCAGAGAGCCTCAACCCTCCTACACTGACTGAGGCAGGAACCTAATGTGAAGGGAGTGGGGGGAATGGGCACATGACCCTCAAACCCAACAACAAATCAGGCAACTGCTTACCTGCATTGTACTGTGCATGCAGAAACCTGTGGCTTAGAGTCGTGCAGCTTACCGATGTGGTAGGAGGGTGGCAAATGCCACCTGCACCAGGTTAGTCCAGTGGCAGCCTCTGCACTGCTTTGAGTGCAGGGCAATGGCCACATCTCATGGTCCCTCTCCCCCCTCCTGGAAATCAGACCCTGCACTCCTCGCTGTCTCCACAGCACCTGAGAGGACCAGCAAGTGATAAAAGGCTCACAAAAGCTCCCCTTGCTGCTCTTCTTTGTATAGGCTCCTTTCATGGTGACACGGGACATCCAGGAAAGAAAACACAGGACTTATTTCACTCACCGTACAACACTCGGCATTAAGAGTGTCTTCACCTCTGGCTTTCTCAAAACGGGAATGCATGTTTCCCCATGGTGGGGAGCTGGGTGAGTCCAAGCACTTGCAAATTATGTGGTGAAGCAGGGTGAAAAAAAAAGTCCTACGGCAATGTTGGTGAACCTCTCAGGAATCTGCTGTCAAAATTACTAGAAAAACATCAGTGTCAGTGCTGGAATTAGTTTAGCAGAACCACTGGTTTGCTATCACTGCCCCTGCAGGCAGTCTGTGAGGAAGAAGCTATGGCACTTCTCAAAGTAAGATTTCTCCAACTAGGTGCAATTTTAAAAGTGTGTTTTACAAAATCCATGTGTTTCATCTGCCTAATGGCAGCAACTCCTAAGTAAGATCTGCTCTTGCTTTTATCTTTAGATACCTCCCTGTTGCTCCCCCACTAGAAATGAATGAAATGAATTCATTAAAAAAATATTATCAAGTATCTGCTCTTACTGGAAAATTGCTTTACTTCAGCAGAGAACAAATCTTGTACCCGCAGATTTGAAATACCCTTTATTTAGATGTGAGAAATCCTCCATTAGTACGTAGCAAGTCTACTTGTACTCATTTGTAGTTTCAGGTGATTCTCTGAGCTGGAAAAGTATGAAGCAAGCATGGTCTGAAAAACATCAAAATAGATAAAAGCCACCATGTTACTGAATTTACCACCACCTATTCAAACTGAACCAAGAAAATTCTCAGCCCTTGGGTGTAAAATTAAGGATGTGTAAACAAGAACCATTCAGCTTTTTTTGGTTTTGTTTTTGAAGAAATGCCTCCAGTTATCAAATGAAATGCTTCATTCCTCAGGAAAAAAAAAAAAGGCAAGTAGGCAGAAGACTGAACCAGCTTATAATGATTTTTAGATATCAGACCTTTTTGACTGTTAGCCATAGTTGGTCACGTTTGCCAAATCTGGGCAATTCCCATAAAAGAATCTATTGTTAAGAGCTCTCTTCTCCTTGCTCCCAACAAAGATCAGCACATTTCACCAGCAACAATTCCCAATTCTCACAGGTGCAGCTTGCAGATGAGAGAGGAAAATCATCACTTTTAAAAATTGGACACTCCCCCTCCCTCCAACATAGTGTTGAGAACTCGAAGTGATTTCCAGAGGATCTTGACCTTCTTGTTTAAAAGTATTCAGTCAACTTGGGATCTAAATTTATACAATTTATTCCTTGGAATAGTTAATGTAGAGGGAGTCTGGTTTTGTTCCTTCCACAAGTGTGCATAGCTATCAATACTGGGACACAAATATATACAAAAGAAAATTCAAAGCTCACTGCTTTCATCTTCCCAGCCACTATCTGCTATCATGGTAAAAAAGAATGATGCCAATCTATCTTAAAAGGATGTTAGCATTGGCAAAATGAATAGATATCCATTAAACAATTGAGACTGACCTGCTCATTTAAATGAAATCCCTTTTGGGACTGGGCATATCTGAAGCAGTGACTTGGAAGTGAAAGGCTACTTAAGAAACTCTGGAATTGTTTCAAATTCCAAACAGGGAGCATCTCACTTGTCTAGAGACAACGTCATGACAAACTGGGAAATAAACAAAATCATTGCAAAAAACAAAGAATGGATATGATAGATTACCTCAAATCCTTCACTCAAGTTTGCAATTCAAAGGAAGAAAAGCATAGTAACTCCCTACAGACCTTCAGGTTACAGTTTATATTTAAGGAAACAAGTCAAGGAAGCACGCAGATTAATGGACATTCCAATACTGTAAATCTAGTTAGATGTCAGTGAAGCCTCTCTTCTCCCACTCTCAACTCAGTTCACTTTGTATCAGATAAAACACTTCTTTCATATATTGATTTATTTCCAGTTTCTAAAATCAGAACAAAGATTCTGCAAGAGCCTCGTTCAGAGAATACACATCATGTTTAAAACAGAGGAATACAAGCAAGAATCTTCCTTATTTACATGTTACCCCCAAAATAAGAGTCCTAGGAACCCGGAGTCTAATCCCTATCAAACAGTTAAATCTTATGACCACATAAAACATTTGGGACATGCACAATGTATCTCTTTAAAGATTTTGAGTAGACCTGTTTGTGAAGTATCTCTAGGTAAGCCCTCTGGGACAGAAGGAGGAAGCTAGAATGCAACTGATGGTAGCTCTGGCTAACTGTCTAGTGTTGCCAAACTTGAGAGAAAATTCAATGGCTTCATCAGTGCCCAGGGGCTCTGGTCGGGCCAGACCAGGCTCAGTTCACAGCACTCTTAGAAGAGCTTCCAGCAATGAGGTCTCACGTACACCAATCTGGGCAACAAAACCAAACGCTAACATGGGACATTAACACTAAGTCCAGGACTTGAGAAGCAACAATTCAAATGTGGCACTATTCCATCAACGGAATTTGACATTCATTTTGAAACAAAGGTACAGCATAACATACTCTGAAGCTCAAAAAGCTGAAGAAGTCATTGCTCCCTAATGTTAGAACACGCTACCAGAAAATTGCTTCCTCCAGTCACACCATCTCCTCTCAGATGAATGCAGAATAGATCTTCCACTTGGAGGAACCTACCATCTGCTCTTTCAGTGTGATAGTGAAGGTTACAGGCTACCAAAAGGGCACTCCTACAAGGAGGCATCTTCCTTATATGCCATGAGACAGAATAGCAGAAACAACTGCTACAGTGATCAAGAAAGATATTGCACACTTTTTTGGCAAGTATCCTATCAAGGTAGTAAGCCCACCCATGCTCTCCCTCATTTGTTTCTGATTTCAGTGCAATGTGCAGGCAGTTCACACAGCTGAGCGAAACAACTGAGACAGAGCTGCTGAAGCTGAGCACGTACACAAGGAACACAACCCCAAGACAGCAGAACTCTAGCTGCCAGTACAGCAAGAAAGGGGGAATCCTCACCAAGGACGCTCTTCAACTGAGTGATCGTATAGGTTCTGAAGATTGCACACTCATATGTCATTATACTACTTACTCAAATAAACTGGCATGCAGAAATGCTGCTTCATTTGATTTGGCACGGATATTATTTTTCTCACCTCACCCTCCCATGCAAATTTCATTACAATCTTTTGGTAACACCATAAAACTTCCATCACCATGACTTTTCCCTATGTTTGCCAAAACACTTCCCATTTTTCAACAGATCTCTATACTGTAGAAAAAAAGTCTTCTGTCTTCTCTGAGGTTCTAAACCAGAAGCAACTATCATTTCGTGTAGACTGACCTTCACCATAAAATTGACCACTCAGTGTCTTTTAGATGCCTCCGTATTTATTTCAATGACTTGCATTTAGCTACCACATTCCTTCCATAAAGCTACAGTCTCCAAATTGAAGCCTGAAGATACATAGAAGCTACTGCTTCCCAAAGTACTTTGTTCCAATGGTTAATTTATCCTCACTGTTAAAAGCTCACACTCTATTTCTAACTTGAATTCATTTGGCCTTAGCTTCAAGTTCATTTTTATGCCCATCTGCACATGACAGGAGACGCTTATTACCCAGTATTTCCATTTCCAAAAAGGACTTTCTACCACACAGGCAAGACACCTCTGATCCTCTTCTGATAAAACTAAACAGACTGAGCTCTTAAGTATTCCAAATTATAAAAACCGTCAGTCCAAAATTTCATTGTAATACTGCTAAAGAAAATGCAATGCATTTTGGAATTAAAAAAAAATCAAGATTGTTCTTACTCTCTAGGATTTTGTGCATTGAAAAGCAATGGTAAGAACTTTAGATTAAGAGTCAACTGCCTGAATACCACTTTTACGGTGATGCCCACTGCTTGGGCAGCAAGTGTTAGCATGATGTTTGGATATATGAGTATATGAAGCCCGAATAGCAATAGGGAAGCATTCCTGCTTCTGTAGAGACACCAGAACTGAATGCAGATGGGTGTGAAATACTGGGGATTTTCATGGAGCATAATTAAATGTTAAATGACAGGCTTATGAAAAATTACTTATATGGGTTAGTGGATTACATAGGACTTGTTGACTGGGTATAGGTAGTCATACATGACAAAGAAGCCTAACTATAAAGGAAGAATAGGACTTTTCAACCCTGCTGAAAAAAAGCATAGCAAGAAATAATGTCAGGATATCAACTATTAGGAAAAAACTATTCCAAGAGAAGATGCAATTTCCATATAACAAAAGTAATTAATAAGAAAACTGATTACCAAGAAAGATGAGCTAATCCTTACTTGATGTTTTTAAAGTCAGATTACATGTTCTTCTAAAAATGTATCCAGTAGCACGATAAATACTGTAGCCAAAAGGTTCACAAAAGTTTTCTCCAGCCTTGAAGAAAGAGTTTGTAAATCTTTTTGAGACAGGACACTGGGCTAAGGGAATGTAAAAGGAAAGCATCACTATATAACTAATTCGTCCTTACAGTACCCCCTAGGCATCCAAACCCAGCCACTGTCAGAGACAGACTACCAAGCCAGACAGACCTTTGGTCTGACCCAGTGCGGCCTTTCTTATGCTCTTCATCCCATTTCCTTCAGAGGTTACAAGGAAAAGAGGGCAGCTTTGCAAAACCCTGATCATCCTCATAATACTGGCAGCTCTGCTTTAAGACAATGAATACCCTAGGTCACACACGCAAGGCTCAGCAATACTTCTTCTGATTGTTGTCTGCAGGTATATATATTTTGCATCTTTCTCTGGTAAAACAGGTTATGCCAGTCCATTTTGCACTTTTACCAATTCTTTGAGTTGGTACAAGAATTCTCTTTTCCTGCTATGCCAGTTAACACATCTTTGTCAACTCACTGGAGTCACACTTAACAGCCAGGTTGGCGGTTGGGAAGGCATTTTACCCATAATAAAGTTGAAAAGGATGCTGAAGACTCCCTCTCTCTCCACAACATAAGTCTGTATGCCACCTGATTGAGGGCCAGCCATGCACCCAGGCACTGGTGACAGTTTAGTCTCCCTGCACTTGCCTATGGCACAGTTTACTTTCTTAAGAATGAGATGCTTTGATACAATTAAGACATTAAGTTTTCTATGCTGAGTTCAATCCTTGTACTGGGTAAAAGTTAATGGCCTAAGATAATCTTGTCATGCCTTCTGTATAGCAAGTGGCCCCTTATGCTTTATGCCTTAAGAAGCATTGCTGTAAAGTATTTTTTTTGCAAATTTGATGGTACAAAAGCAGGGTGTCTCAAGCGCAAAACACAAACTCGAACAGAATGCGGAGGACAGAGACACAGTAATGCAGTATCACAGAGAAGAGAGGTTTGTCCTCCTTTGATAGCCTCCTAAGACTATTTCTGAACAAATGACTGGTAGCGTCCTTTACTTTTGCATCACTGAAATGTTCTCTGGTTACGAATCTGTTCCTCAAGACAACAAAGAAAATTTCTTATCCACTTTATATAATTCCTTTTCAATATCCAGACACACACATTGTTTTTGGTTGCATCTTCTTTCTTCAGTGCAAAATGGGTTACAATAAGAGGCACTCAATCACCCTTCTTGTTGCCCTTCCTCCAATTTCCCCTCTCATTCTCTGCCCACTGAGCAGATCTCTGCAACATCCACAAAGTAACAGCACGAGCTTCTACAGTTCGAAGGACAGCACTAACCATCTCAATGTCATTATTCAGGAATGCTGGCAAGACACACCTCTGCATACCACAATCATGAAGCTAATCTATCATTCAGTAGCACTAGTCTCAGCCTCTTACAAGTTTCTCTCCAGATACTGTTTTGTTGCCTTCTTCACTCTTTACTGTAGCTTACCTTAAAATCATAAACCCATCAGGCCAGAAACTACATTCTTTTAAGTTGCACTTCTCCGTTAAGCCTCACTAGAGCTCACCGGAACTACTGGAAATGTGCAAAGAACAACTAGTAAATGTGCTCCTCCCAGCTCTCGATTTCTCTTTCACTGAATGTCCATCTTCTCCCTGTACATAAATAAAGCCCTGTTTGCAAAAGTATGTCATTATAAGACTGGTCCCTATAATCTATGAAAAACTGTGGCAATTGCATGAGGTCACCAGTGACAGGAAGGGGTACATATCATGTCATCTTTTTAAAAAGGCAGGAAGGAGGATCTGGGGAATGACAGGGAGTCAGCCCTACCTCAGTCCATTGTAGCTTTACGGAGCAAGTTCTGAAAGCCATTTACAGGCACCCAAAGGACAGAGTGACTAGGAACAGGCAGCCAGATTAACCAAGGGAAGATCATGCCTATGAACCTGACTGCCTTCTGTGATGAAATGACAGGCTCTGTGGACATGTAGAGGGCAGTGGGTGCTGTTTACATTGACTTCAGTAAGCCTTTTGACGCAGTCTCTCATAGCATCCTTATAACCAAATGTGGGACCTATAGACTGGATGCCATCCAGTAAGAAAGGTCAGGGAGAAACTGGCTGAACTGTCAGGCTCAAAGAAAAATGATCCAATGGTTTGAAATCTGTGTGACAGCCAATTATGAAAAGCATGCCTCAGAAGACAATACTGGGATCGATACTGTTCAGTGATCATTAGTGATCTGGTGGAAAGAGACAAAACATACTCTCAACAAGATCAGAAATAATGGCATGTTGGGGAGAGAAGCCACTGATATGCTGGAGGGTTGGGGTACCACCCAGAGGGACCTTGAGAGACCAGAGGAATGAAAAGACGGAAACTTCATGAAGTTAATGAATAGAATAGTTCAGTTGGAAGGGACCTACAACGATCATCTAGTCCAACAGCCTGACTACAAGTTAAAGTGTATTATTAAGGTCATTGTCCAAATAGCTTTTAAACTCTGACAGGCTTAGGGCATTGACCACCTCTCCAGGAAGCCCGCTCCAGTGTTTGACCACCCTCTCTGTATAGAAGTGTTTCCTAATGTCAGGTCTGTACCTTCCCTGGCACAGCTTTGAACAATTCCCATGCATCCTGTCACTGGATACCAGGCAAAAATGATCAGCACCTCCCTCTCCACCTCCCCTCCTCAGGAAGCTGTAGAGGGCAATGAGGTCACCCCTCAGTCTCCTCTTCTCCAAACTAGACAAACCCAAGCTCCTTAGCCACTCCACATAGGACATTCTTTCTAGCCCTTTCACCAGCTTTGTTGCCCTACTCTGGACACATTCAAGTATCTTAACATCCTTTCTAAGTTGTGAGGCCCAGAACTGCACACAGTATTCAAGGTAAGGCCACACCAACACTAAATACAGTGAGATAATCGCCTCTTTTGACTGGCTGGTTGCACTGTGCTTGATGCACCCCAGGATGCAGTTTGCCCTCTTAGTTGCCAGGGCACACTGCTGACTCATATTGAGCCTGCTGTCGACCAGCACCCCCAGATCCCTTTCTGCAAGGCTGATCTCCAGCCACTCCTCTCCCAATTTATATTTGTGTCCAGCCTTACTCCATCTCAGGTGAAGAATCCGGCATTTGTTCTTGTTAAATTTCATCCCATTAATCATAGCCCAATGCTCCAATCTATCTAGATCCCTCTGCAAGGCCTCTTGTCCCTTGAGAGGGTCAGCAGCACCTCCCAGTTTAGTATCATCAGCAAACTTGCTAATGGTACATTCAAATCCTGCATCCAAATCATTGATAAAAATATTCAACAGAACTGCCCCTAGAATTGAACCCTGAAGTACACTGCTGGTGACTGGTCACCGGGCAGATGTAGCCCCATTCACTACAACACCTGGAGCACTGCTGTTCAGCCAGTTCTTCAGCCAGTGCACCATGTACCTGCTCATCTCACAATTGGACAATTTGTCCAGAAGGATGCTGTGAGGGACAGTATCAAAAGCCTTACTAAAATCCAGAAAAACTACATCCACCCTTCAGCCCCTAGGTGGGGGACCTTATCATAGAAGGACATCAAAATAGTTAAATAGGCCTTTCCCTTTGTGAACCCACGTTGACTGTGCGTGATGATTCCATTGTCCTTTAAATATTTTTCAATAGCACCCAGTATGATCTTCTCCATAATTCTTCCAGGTAGTGAGGTTAGACTAACAGGTCTGTAGTTTCTTGGGTCCTCCCTCATGCCCTTTTTGTAAACTGGAATAACATTGCCTAGTTTCCAGTCAGCAGGGACTTCCCCAGACTCCCAAAACCTTTGGTAGATGATCGAGAGGGGTCCTGCTGTAACATCCACTGGCTCCTTCAGTACGCTGGGATGAATCCCATCCGGTCTCATGGACTTATGAACATTCAACTTACATTTCAGTGTCCACAAATGGAAAGTCACTGTTCCCGCAATTGTGGTCTTCCAATTCAGAGGACTGGGCAGCCCAAGGTCTGTCAGTATTATTAGAGACTGAGGCAAAAAAAACACTGAATGCTTTTTCTTCATCCTGATTTGTCAGATGGCCATCTTCAACAAGGATCAGTCCAATGTCTTCCTTAGACCTCCCTCTTCTTGCTATTAATGTACGTCAAAAAGCCTTTCTTGTTGTCTGACAGAACACTGGCCAGTTGCAAGTCTAATTAAGCTTTGGCCTTTTGTGTTTTCTCCCTGCACATGCAAACCACAGCTCTGTAATCTTCCTGTGAAGCCTGACCTTGCTTCCAGAGATCATACAATTTATTTTTCCTCCTGAATTCCAAGAGGAGTTCCCTGTTCAGCCAAATTGGTCTTCTACACTGCTTTCTTGACTTTCAACATAAAGGGGTTGCCTGCTCTTGTGCTTTTAAAAGATGGTTCTTAAAAACTGACCAGCACTCATGGACCCCTAGGCCCTCAAACACAGATTCCCAGGGGACACTGCTAACTAGCTCACTGAGTAGCTAAAAGTTAGCTCTCTTGAATTCCAGGGTAGCAACTCTGCTGACCATTTTTCTCATTACATCAAAAATTTAAAACTCAACCAAGTTCAATGTGATCGCTGTGCCCAAGACAGCCACCTACCCATCACATCTCCCACAAGTCCTTCTCTATTCACAAATAACAAGTCTAGGAGGGCATCTTTCCTAGTTGGCTCACTGAGTACTTGTGACAAGAAATTATCTTCAACATACTTCAGGAATTTCCCAGACTTGCTTGTCACAGCAGTATGGTGTTCCCAGTTGATGTCTGGGAAGTTTAAGCCTCCCATAAGGACAAGGAGAGAAGACAACCAGAGAGAAGACAAACCTGGAAAAAGACTGGGGAGTCGTGGTGGACAAGAAGTGGACAATGAGTGAAGCAGTATCTCTGAAGCAATAATCATATACTGGACCACCTTAGTAGAAGCACAGCTACCAAACCAAGGCATGTTATTATTCCCTTTCTACTCAAGCAATCCACATCTGAAGCACTGTGTCCTTTACTGTGAGTGCAATGTGAGTACAGTGTGAGTTCTAAGGAATCTGCCTTAGAGAAAGAGAGACAAAACAATGCAGCTAGTTCATTCATCTAAGAATGCTGCAGATACTCAAATCTGTAACAAGCTACTGAAGTCTGAAGATAAATTTTGATAAATACCCTGAAGTAACAAGATATATGATTCATTGGCTTGTCTGCCACTCAGGAGAATCAAATTTGGTTGAGAGCTTGACTGACCTGCAAAGAGATTCTAATTTAGAAATAGGAAAGACAGGGCAGCTGCAAGAACTTAAGTCTCCTGGCACTTCCAGAAAGTTGCCATGACAGAAAGTATGGCTTACCAAAACAAGGCCTACCACAGTTATTCTTCAGTTCTCCCACAGGTACATTCAACCTTTAAAGGCAAGGAAGACCTCCTAGGAGCTTACAACCTAAGTAAGGGCTTAACCAGATGAACAGTGCTACTGACCTCAATAAGAAAATCTGATAAATTATCCTTCCCTGCCCCCCGAGAAAAAAATCATGTGAAGTCTGGCAACCGCCCCCTACAATGACTGAGATGAAGGGTGTTGATTCCCTAACACCTCAAACACCTCTCTTATAAAACTTTTAAGACAGTCCTGACACCACAGAAGAAACAGAACTACTCTGAACAATACTCAGAATGTAGCGAGATATATCAGAATTGGTTTTAAAAAGGGGAACACTAAAGGCCAAAATTAAAAATTTTAGCTGAATGATCAGTAATCTAAGTAAGTCTGTTGAACACATACAAACCAAGAGAGGTTGTGAAGGATCCTTCATGAGATGAAAAATACTCAGTTAGTTGCACAAATGCTCTTTTAGGGAACCAATCCCTGTCACTGAAACAGCCTGCAAGTTTGGTTACAAGGCTTAAAATTTATCTGCAGGTTGTCAGGAGAATGTGATCACCTTTCCCCTTCATTGTGTTCATGAGTACTAGATAGTCAAGCTACTACTCTTCAGGTTTACCTTATCTTTGTATGTTCTAGATTACAGGCCCTCCAGTGCTGAGATTTCCCATGCTGCCTCTTAAGCACCATTGTTCAAAATAACTACAAAATAAGACAATCCAATGACTACTTTAAAACAGGAACACTCCTCTCTCCACAAAACCCTTACAGCTTGTCCCGCAATCCAAACTGACCTCTGTACTCCTTCAGCAAGGTACAAAGGCTTTCCTTGTTCTAATTAGTTCTAAAATGTACCACCACACAAAAAAAAAAAAAAANGAGGGATTTACAATGACAGATCTGACAGTTTGCTTGGGCTGCGAAATATAAATCCAATTTGGATCTCTCCCCAAGAATAAGTAGGTATTAGGGGATCAGACACGGACAGTGTGTCTGTAGCATAACTGTATTTGTCAATCATGATTTAGTGAGTCATTCAATTTTTGTTTTGTGTATGTTATGACCACTTAACATTTTAATACAGAGTTAAATATAAATCACTGCTTTATAGCCTCACAATCAAATCTGTCCCTCAGCTATTTGATTTATAAGGTAGAGTAGTACACTGCAAAAGCACTAAAAACATGCAAATTTTGTTATCTACTTTAGAGTGCTAACGGCACCTCCCCATTCAAAATGAATTTTACAAACTTAAACGGTCCTGTCTGAAAGCTCCACACAGTGAGTAAAGCAAAAAGAGTTCTATGCATACAAGTATATCCTATTTTTAAAGAACTTGAGAAGCCATGAGGCCACCTGTTCCTTGACACATGCTATGCAGGTATATATTCTAAAAACATAGCCCAAAATAAGCACCAGACAGAGTAATTCAAGAAAAATAAGCAGAGTGTGATCAAGAATTCAGGACAAGAGAGGGAAGAAATCACTATCCATATGTTCTGCAACAGAGCAGGTATCAGGTGACCAAGTGGAAATGCTATGAACAGAATCTCTTTTGTGTATGCTGCAGAGTAAGGTACAATCATCAGTAGGTGGAGACACCTCCAGTAGATATAGCAGACAATACTTTTTGAAGGGAGAGAAAACATGAGACAGAAGTGGTCTTATCAATACCCAGAATGCTCTGAACTCAGGTGACACTTTAAATGGCTTTTTTGTTCATTGGCACATTAACTTCAACGGCAAGCATCCTTTAGAAATGCTAACATTCATTTTTTAATTTATACACCAAGAAATGTAAGTTTTGTGTATCCTCTACCATACTCCAAGGATATTCAAGGGCCCAGGTTCCTTTCCAGGACTCCAGCTTGCGCATTTATGTCCAAGGAGTTCTCCCAAATCCTTATCCAGTCGAAGATTTAGGAAAGAATGTGCAATACACAAGCAAGACTAAAGACATTCAGAACAAGGGAGAAGGAGGTCTAATGGACCGTGATGCCAGTAAGCCAATGGCAATTTCTGAATGGACAAGCACTGCATTTGCTTCGCTAGAAGCAACACGATTCAAGTCCATTAGCACATGGCCTGAAAACATTCTGATAATACAGAATTCAGGTTCCATGTTTCAACTTGTTTGCATTCCCTCCTCATTCCCAGCCAAGAAATCCTCCTGGCCTGGAAGAAAGCAGGGGGAGATTTTTGCCTCCCCGAACAGCAGTGGGACTTTCACCCAAAAAACGCCAAATGCACAAACAAGCAACATGTCCAGGGGGTGAATAAAGACCTGGAAACCCAATAGAATCTGTACATGACCCAGCACATATGAGCTGGCATCAGGGAAAGAGATGAATGCATAATAAATACAGCAATAGCAAGAACATTTTTAAAAGCTGCTGCGGTCCCAACACTGATTACCTTTTTTTAAAACATAGATTCACAAACATGATTTAGGTATGCGGGGCGCGCAGATCAGTCTGGATGATGGCACGCATCACGCACCAATACTGAAGATATCACTACTGCCAAACAAGATGTTTGGTGAAGACACACACCAGGGTCAAACACTTCCAAAATCCAGCAAGCTTTTACAGTTGCAATGCTTCCTTTTAGCTGTATCCAGGGCTCTTCTCTGGTGGCATTTTAAAAAAGTTACTGGAGGCAGCAATAGTGGCTTTCTCGGCTGCTGGCGTTTTCCCTGTCCACTCAGAGTTCTGGGATCTCAGAGACGGTGTTGCTGGTAGCTCTGATTCTGCTGCATCCATGTGGACAGATAAAGTTGCTAGAATATAAAATTGCAGGAAAGGGGGAACAGAGGAAGAGAGTAGGAAGGGACAATAAAAAAAACATTAGAACAAGTGACTTCATGGCAAGTGCCTCACATATATAATATTTATATAATTCTTATATGAATGTGTTATTTACTGAGTTTCTACAAGTTCCCCCATAAAATTCCTTTGAAATACAGGTTCTTGATAGCGTTAACACCTTTGCCCTACTGATTCTCACATTCAGAACTCCAAGTTCCCAGCCCACTAACTAGTTCTCTTAGTCAAAGTACCTGTTGAAAATCAAGAACTTTAGCTGTCCCATACTTAAACTGAATCAATTCATAATCACTCAACTGAAGATAACTTGATCTCTTCTCAAAGACTCAATTAACCCTATATCTGAGAATTTCAAAAGCTCTGAAGGCTTGGCAAATTTCAGGTTGCAAAGCTCAGTTGAAGAGCAAAATATGTCTCCTCCTTACCCAGTAAAGGCAGTAGCATGAACCTCCACATACATCCAATATGGTAAATCAGCATATAATAACAAGAAGCTATTTGCTAAGCTAGGTTGGAATCCATTCACATTTTTTCAATGCAACCGCTGCTTCAAAATGGGACAGGTTATAGTTAGCAAGAGAGATTCGCAGATGCATAGCTCAACCCAACAGTCACCCAAATTTCCAGAAGGATTGTCAGAAACCTAGAGAGATAAGAGTTTACTCCCATTCTCAGTATCCTGAATCTCTTGATCCTCACAAGCAGAACAGGGCAGGACAAAAAAAGAGCAATTACCACGGGAGTCTTTGGGGCAAACGGAATTTTTTTGAACAAGTAACTGCTTCATAATGAAACACATCTCGCTTTCATTGTATTCTAACAACAGATAATAGTTGTTTGTGTGTTTTTATTACAAGTTGCATCTACTGCTCTGTAGTGGATGAGGATAAAGAGGCCATAACAAGCCTCAACTAGAGGATGGATTGCTTTGAAGTTTAAATAAAAAGCTGGTTCAGTGCTTGAGGTTCCACACTCAGTAGATCTGGAACCCCAACAATCCTGCTTCTATACATCCAAAACAGTGAGTCATTCCCATACAACCACAACAACACAGTTGATAACAGTACATTGCATATTTTACCTCTAGCCCATCAACTTCCTCCATCTGAAGGTCATATGAAACATGCAAAAAAAAATGTAAGTCAAAGTCCTTAAACTAATAATCACCACCAATACTACACTACGGGCCCCTCGCTAGCAGCCTCCTCACTCAGGCTCTCCATCTTTGCTCATAAAAAGAAAAAAAGCAAACAGGCTTCTTGTTGCTGGGTATCCTCACACCATGACAAAGAGTGAATGCATTAGCAAGAAATAGGAGAGGGAAAATTCACCACATCGCTACTACTCATCAGACTGTTCTCTGATGAGCAGTTTCAGAGGCTGCTAACTGGCACCTTTTAGAAATTATTATTTTTCACAAGCTCAGTGTGAATACATGCCAAGGCAGACAAAAACTTATTTATGCAGATTTTTACCCCAGACTCACTGTAATACCTGAATAGGACGCTAGTTACCTTGTGCACTGCTACATATATTGGGGACTGGACCACATAAACATTAAAAATATCAATGTAAGGCTAGACAATTGTTCACCATTTATTTCACAACCATCTATACTTGTGGCCTATTCTGACACGACAGTCTTCATCAGATCCCTTTCAAACCACAGAATAACTACCATGAGAATAACATTTTATACAGTATTTCTCACAAGCCCTACTGTGCCACTGAGGACATTATTCCAAATCTATTGCACTGCAACAGAAAGTAACTAAACACAAGGACACTATTCATGCCTTTTGAAGACCCGAAGTCTTAGATCACTGAAAGTTTTAAGGACCTTTATCAGTACAAACTTTGTTCCTCCCTAGGCACTGGCTGCTGGTCACTGAGTTGGATGAACTTGTGGTCTTATCCAGAACAGCCAGTCTTACTTCCTCCAGATTTCCTTATTCTACTGCCAAATTACACCAGACTTTTGCTCTTACCTGGTGAAAGCCTCATGCTTTAGGGCTCACACACTGCTCAACTGTGTAGTGCGGAAAACACTAACTTTCATTTTCAATCTCTCTCAATGTTTGCCTAAGTTTGCTCAACTCAATTTTGATAACAGTCACTTCCTGAAGTGCAAATGAGTTTTGAATTTTCTACCCACTTTTTGTTGCTCTCAACAGCCAGGACTTTTTCCAACAGCTATCTCAGTTATGGTATTTAGGCCAATTAGCCTCAAAGGGCAGGACTAATACCAGAACTTTAATGCTGTAACAATACAATAGATATCTAGGCACTTCTGCTACAGTAATGCATGGTTTTTTGATGTTCATACAAGGGTCTCTGGCAAAATATGGTTTACCAGAACCCATAAAATACTCACATTCATAAATGTATGTGAGAAGACACAGAATAAACTTAGTTTGCATTGCTCCTAAATAAACATATCTCTAACTCCCTTCTCTCATTCCTGCAGTTAGAAGGGAGATAGCATCCACATCTCATATTCCATTTATTAGCATCTTCCGATTTTAACCAAATTCAACTCAAAACTTTCTGTGGATGGTGGGAGGTGAGGCGACAGGGGAAGATTTGTAGCTGCATGTTTAAGAAAGAAGCTAAATTCATCACAATGACAGGGGAGAGTGTTGGCAGAGATTTGAGCTATTTATTCTTTTAGGAAAATCCTATAAAGAATGACATGAGGAAGCCTCTATCTGCAGTCTTGTTCATCACACTGGTGAGGAGTCCGATAACAGATGTATGCAGTAGCGTGATTTAGTGCCGGGAGCTGGCCCCTGATGTGTATTAATACAGCGGCAAAGCGGAACGAGCCCCTCTTCATCACTCATCTCTATAAAAGAGGTGGAATCCGAGATGGCCCGATGTTCGGCAGAGCAAGCCCATTTGTTCTGCTGACTGATGGAGCCAGCTCAGGCTGTGTCCTTCACCTCCATGGGGCACTCAGGTTGCAAAAAAGGAGATCATTGAAGCAGGACCTGGTCAACAAGTGAGACGACAGCAGTTGGACTCAGCTAAGGAGCTATTTAAAGGTGAAGAAATCCAGCACTCGGTGTGCCTGCAGTGACAGGCATGGGTCTGCGTTCTGATTCAACCTGTGTTTCATCTTTTGCAGAAAAAGTAAACCACCACAAACATAAAAAGCCTCTGTAGTGAGAAAATGAGGCTGCCATGATTCCTCGGGTACAGGGGATCCCCAGTATAAGACATATATGCCAGGCCAAGTAGATCCATGGCAAGGGAGAAAAAGGGAGAAAAATCTATATCTATCTCATCAATGTCTAACAAGCATAACAATCTTCAGTTAATTCCACAGTACTGCAGAGTAACCCTATGTATTTCTTTAGGCATTACTAATTCCATGGTCAGATCACCTTTGACAGAAATATCCAGATTTCAGAAGTTTCCAAGTTACATACCCAGGTTGCTCTCCAGCTGCAATTGGGAGACTGCTGTAGAAAGTCAGCTACAACACAGTTTCAGTTAGCTAATCATAAAAGTTTTTTTCCACAAGTCAGTATTGTAGCAAACCCTGCCCATAGCTGTTAACTTTGCTGGCAATATTTCTAAAAAGGGTCTAAGGAAGAGATCTTTACCATTTCTGATCATTAAAGACCTTGCAGCACTTGGAGAAGAGAAGGCTCCGGGGAGATCTTATTACGGCCTTCCAGTACCTGAAGGGGGCCTACAGGAGAGCTGGAGAAGGACTTTTTACTAGGGCAGGTAGCGATAGGATGAGGGGGAATGGCTTCAAACTGGAAGAGGGCAGGTTTAGATTGAACATTAGGAAGAAGTTTTTCACTTTAAGGGTGGTAAGGCACTGGAACAGGTTGCCAAGAGAGGTTGTTGAGGCCCCAACCCTGGAGGTGTTCAATGCCAGGCTGGACATGGCCTTGGGCAGCCTGGTCTAGTGGGAGGTGTCCCTGCCTATGGCAGGGGGGTTGGAACTCGATGATCTTCAAGGTCCTTTCCAACCTAAACCATTTTATGATTCTATGATTCTTTTCTCTTGATGATCAGCACAAGCATCCTGTCCAGATTCTGGTAACTACACTCTATATCCATATTTTGTAATACATACTCTAATTTTCTCTCCTTCATCCCTCAAAATACACCAACCTTTTAAACCTCTGTGCTATTTTCCAGTACTGAATTCCACTCCAGAAGCCAATTTAAGTCTTCAAAAAGTGTTTACTATAAAATTTGCCTATTTTGAAACACATAGGCATAGAAGTACAAGCTCTCCCTATAGACAGTGACCAGCAATGCAGTATAGAATACACTCTGAACAATAAATCAATGTAACAGGGGATAGTGACACACTAGCATGCATACCAAGAAAACCTAGTATCCCAGAACTAAAATTCTGCGGCTATGGATACACGATTTTACAAACCCTTTCACTACAGAAGTTTGAATGTCCTGGCATGGATTACTTAAAAGCCAGGAAAGAATATCCTAAATAAATAGTCAATAACAGATGACGCTTTTGCTAAGCAACAGATTTAATGTTCTGTTTTCTTCTTTTTTAATACAGAACCTTTCAGGCAGTCTGTAATCCAGATCTGTGGCCTGGAGAGCTAGCACAACTTTCTTCCCTACTTCATTATTCTACTGTCTATCCACCTGTGCAAGGAAGAAATCCGAACTTCATTCCTCCTATTCATCATCAGTTCCTTTCGCCTTCCCCACTGTTTTCGCATCAGCTTCCAACCGCCTTGTTACTGGATTACAACAATAGTTGGAAGAACATGGGTTGCTTGATAGTAGGCAAAATACTTCAAAAGGGGGTAGAGTGAGACGCCAGATTCTGCGTTCTGCAGATTAAAACGTTTTCAGATTTTGATGAGTAATCAATCACTTTCCAGAAATATGCCACATTAATATAAACCAGCATTTTAATCACTACATCCCCAGAGCAAGGAAAAGAAAAAAGTGACTACTTTCATCCACAAGAGTAAGACAATTCTCAGGGACTAGTTGGTCTCACCCAGTGATGATACAAAAATTGTCAGATTTCTGCTCCTGTGAAAGTGTCTACAAACACCCTCAAAAAGGGTACCAGAGACACCAGCTAATATCAGCCCAACACTGAAGGAACACACTGTGTACACTGGTCACCTCCTTATTACCATGTACTGCATAATTTAGGAACAGTGGAAATAACACCTTATGAAGAAACAGATTATTACCCAATGTACAGTGAAACACTGTAAATTATATTAACTTACCATAGCTGCATCATCAAAGATTTATTTAGTAGGCAGTTTTTGATGCTATGCAAAAACACATGATATTGTCTCTCACACACATTTCATTAGTTTCAAATCAAGGTAATGCTATTTTTGTCTATTGTGACTCTGGCACTTTGCTCAAGAGGGACACAACTTTGGAAATACCAGCACACAGATTACCTGATGTTGGGCTGGACATGGAGGCTGCAGCTGGCTTTCGTTTCCTCTTGATGTCCCTTGAACATGGTGGTCCCAGGTGTACATTTGCTTGCCTATAGAGAAATTAAAACAAATTAAACTTTTTTCCAGTATTGCCTTCCTGTAAGACTCTGGCCAATCACCCTCCAACTCTCACCTTCCCACCAGCTTCTTAACTAGTATGCAGCACACATCAAAAGCTTCTCAGGGAAGTTCTGCTCACATTCTTCTTTAATATATGATTATGCTCCCATTTCTTTTAAGAGCTCACACACATAAACAGCTCAGAAGAATAATTATTTCTTAGCCCTTAAAGGATCTGGTTTTGTATTAATTTTAAAATAACTCTTTGCATAAATAAAGATGTGATCAAGAAGTGATACAACTCAGGTCCTGCCATTACTTCTATACAAGTGTAACAAATATCTGCAAGATTGCTCTTTAAAGAAATTGCATGAAATTTGCTCCCTTATTCAGAAATTATTTTGCAACCTATTTAGTACTGTAGAGTCATCTTAGAATGTACCTATATTCCAAATATCCACGCATCTTGTTTCCCCTACAGTAGTAAGTTCATAAAGTTAAGAATGCAAAGCTGTCTCAAGTGTTTTCAAAATTATGATTTCCTTATCAATGTACTACGAAAACAGCTGAATCTGGCTGACAGCAATACAGCCTTGCTGCACCTGTAAACTGGCTGAAGTGCAAAATCTGTCCCAGTCATATCAACTATTAAGTCTGAAGCCTACCGTTTAACCATTTGTCAATTAAGAAGAAACCTGCATTATTGGGACTGACTTGAACTGAGCACTCCTCCAAGTTCTAGACGTAGGAAGAAGAGAAGCTTAATTCAGAAAAGACAGTCTTGGCAGCAGACCAGAGAACCTTCTCAAATACAATCCATAATGAATACAAATGCATAATTTAGCAATGACATTTGGTTCAAATCCCTGCTTTGTCTGAGATAACATAGTTTCTTTGGCAAGTTCCTTGGTCACTCTCTGCATCAGATCTGAAGTGCAAAATGCAGAACTACAGTGCAAATAAAATCCATTAAAGATTGTGAGGTGCTTACATGGTGTAAAGACTAGAACCATATAAATTTTGATGATTAAGTGATGAAAAGCTTCTCTGCATTTAAAGCTTGTTATTTTGATTTAAAAAAAAAATGCTGAAAGTTTAACAAACATTTATCAAATATTGAAACCTTTTACAGATAACAAAAGGAAAAGTTCACAGCTTCATATTTCCATGGCAAAAATCTACTTTAAATAAAAAAAGCAGCATATTTATAATATATACAACTTTAGACACTGAATTTATGCAAAGCTGAATTGTGCTGTTGTAGCTATACAGAACAGTGTAGGGAGCACAAAAAATTTCCTATACCAGCCAAGACTATAAATTGTTTGAATGCTGCTGTGTTTACCTACTTACCTGTAACAAACGCACAACCACAAAATAAAAAAGAAATATCTACCATCCTGTCTTCTCAACTAAAATTCAAAAGTTCTACAAGAAGTCTACAAGATCTGTCATCTAAATCTGGCATTAAGGAATAGTTTAAAAAATTTTTAAATTGTGCTAAGTTTCACTGACAGCTAATTTTTCAAATCTGGAAATGCATATTAATACAACCAGACACAGAAGTCTCCTGAAAACATGAACTAACAGCTTTCAAAAATACCACTACACCTACAGACTGCATATTCAAATCTGGTGTTTGTACACACAAGTGACTAACCTCTCAGTCTTCGCATATGCTAAAAACTGCTTTTGTACATGATTATGACAGTGGCCATATAGTATTTTAGCACAGTTCTACCATGTATTCTGAAATATCTAGGCACACATAGCCCAAGGAAAAGATCAATCAATCAAGTGGAACTTCAGTTTTTTATTTTGCGTCACTGACATAGTATTAGATTACTAACTAGATGACCACATAATTTTATATAATAATCTAACTCATTTTATCACATATTAATAATAAGGTTCCCTTTTTAATTTTATGAACTTATACCAACATTAGCCAGCTGATCCTTGTTGGAGGATCACTACAAACTAGGAAAGAAGTATGCACTATCACTTCCAAGAGATTTTATGCCATTTTTCCCAGTTCACAAATGTTACAGCTAGATTTCGCATAAGAGAGCCTGGTTCTCAGCTACATGCTCAAAACACATCTACACTTATCTCACAATTACGGGGGTGGGAGGGAAGAAAAAAAAAAGAAAAACAGAATACAAGAACCTCAGAATCCTTTCTTGTAGTCAAAGTAAAGGCAAATCATACTCCAGCTGGAGACTAATAGCAAGAAAATTGCATCTGGCAGCCCTGCCTCTAACACACAAAGGCTCAGACATCATAAATTGTCTCTGTAACATGTATTTCATTCAGGTTTATCCCTTATTGATCACCCACACTTCAGTTAGTAAATCAGGAATCTATTGATTACTCACTGGCTCTGACTGACCTGGTGGTAAAAGTGTCAGTTTCAAGTGGCTGGTGCACTTTACAGACACCATAAATCTGCATAGAGGGAATCTCCAGGTGGTAGGTACCTTGGGAGACAGAGGAGCAGAAGAATGCACACAGGGATGATAGTCCTCATTAAGACACAGACAGACAGGGTGTCTGAGGTATAATTTATGAAAATATGCATTTTTTGGTAGATACCACACTTTTCAATCTAAATTTCTAATCACTAGCTCGCATACAGGTGCTATATTGGTAACAGAATAGAACTGGTGAATCCACATTTAACAGCAGACTCCTAGAAACACCACCACCAGGAAAGTCAGGTCATGGGTATGCGCAGCACACAACATTGCAGTGGACAGACTGAACTATAAATTGTGAAAATCTCACTGACAGGCTGCAACTATGAATTAGTTTTTCTGCCAAAGTTGAATTTTAACAACTCTTCTGAACAGTTTAAAAATTACTCTGAAGTAGAATAGAACAGGAAGAGAGGAAAGGCTGACAGAAGGCATTGTCACAAGCCCCTCTGTGAAGAAGTCTGAGCTTTGTGGGATGAAAGATCTGGGCCTAAACTGAGAAAATAGAAGGGTACTTACTCTGTCCTTACTGGCTTTCAGTCTCTTCTGCTAGGCTTCTATATACTTTCTGCAATGTTGCACAAACAGTAATGAGAAAATAATTGCCTGGTTACTTTTGGACTATGGCTGGTTGATCATACAAAAAAAACAAAGTCGCAGTGCTCGGTCACAGCTGGATCTGCTAGGTGACCAGAGACTAACGCGAAAGCCTAGTTTACAGTCTGGAGAAGACTGAAATTCTAACCTGGGATGAGAAAAAGCAGAACACACCTGGAGAGACAAAGCAGGATCCAAAGTGCAGCTACACTGATGGCTGCAATATATACAACTCACACTGCAGCCTCTCACTGCCAGGAGTTAAGTGAATGAAAAACTCCACACATATAGAAAAAATGGGTTTATATGAAAAAAGTCTATAGTGTCTTTCTGACAGTGATGATTTTTTTTTTTTAATCACAAGCTAAAGGAATTATCCAGGAAATATGGATTTGTTTCTTGTTCTTAACATAGTACTTAAGGTACCCGATTCTGCACAGAGGTCAGCTGAGATTCATTGCTGTCTCTAATGTGTCAGAAGTAATGCTTCCTTTCTTTTCTTTTCCACATATTTATTCTGTGCCCTTTTTTTTTTTCTTTTTAAATGAACTGTAATTGCATACACCGCACTCCTATCTCACTCCTACTGTTCAAGGTGACCACGTGCAGGACTTGTCACAGGAGCTTGCCACGACTTTACATCTACCACAGGGTTTGAACAGAAAATTAGGATTGGCAGTACAATCTGTGGTAGACAATACAGAGCACAAGCAGACCATACAGCCCACAAAGAACCTTACTGAACAGCATCAGGCCCCTGAAACCTTCACTATCTGTGAAGAAAAGTCTAGATTGTAAAGTGCTGTCCACTCTCTCAAAATACAGGGTAAAAAACACCTCAATCTCACAACAGAGACTTCTGAGAAGACCCTACAGAGCTAACAGTGATAGTCTGTGGCCTTCTTGGTGGCAGGAGGCACATCACACACTTGGGGGTGTATGCTTCTCACTGCAGTCTCACATCATCCAGCCTCTCTGCTGACAATCTTTATTCTAACCCTATCCTTGGAGGAAGCAAAGCACTTGGATTATTTAGTGAAAGTGTGAAGCAGACATTAATCTACTGTCATACAAACAAGGGATGCTATTATCCTCATGTTAAAGTAAATGTCCAACAAAGACAGCCTTCTAACAAGGATACTGCTACTAAAATTCCACACAAGCCAGCTGTTGCGATGCTATACTCCCAGCAAACACAGGCTCTTTCTCTAAGCCCTGAGGTGTTACTGAAGCTGTTGATGGCGGCTTCACAAAATGAATAGTAAAAGCAAAGTTCTTTCTCCTCTTTGACTATGGAGCCAACTGGGCACCAAAGTCTGATCTGCACATAACATGTGGAAATCAATATGAGTCGCTCATCCAGTCTGCACACAAAGCTCCCATGCATGCAAGTGGTTCTCGCTATCACATCACAGTGCAGGTATTTCCTGTGCATAGCAGTCTCCTCTGCCCTGCAGAGTCCCATGAGAGAGCTTCTAGAGCACATTTTCAGATTCCAAAATCACGAACAGGTCAGCTTACTTCTTAAATCATCCAAATGTCATAGGTCTTCATGCAGCAGCAGTCTGTTCCCCAAGTAAGCATTCTAATGACGTAGCAATTCCACTCCTAAAAGTCTGTGTGTGGCAAATGCAAGTGAACAGATTTTCTTCTGGTTTTCCATGTAAGCATTCTAAGCAGAGATGATGTGATCCCATACATTGCATTCTCTATTTTCATACTGAATCACACGATATCTGTGCCAGAAAGAGTCCTAATATTTGCCAGATCTGCTGAGCACAAGGATTTGATAATGGCAACATGCTTTATAGGAGAAGAAAGCAATAGCAAGTCAACAAATTCTGAAGCCAAGGGGAATTTATTTTTCACTCCAGAGAACTAGGATTCACCAAAATGGGAGCATTAGGCCTCAGACAACTGCATGTGACACTAGGTTGATAGCTGCTGTTCATTGCATGCCTGTCAGAAGAATTCAGTTATATCCTCAACTGGAATATTAGCCAGGCTTTAGCAAAGGAAGACATGAAAGTGCTCCAGCTAAATGGAAAAATAGTTAAAAAAAAAACTAGGGAGAAAGATGCCTAAAGTAGTTGACAGCGGACATTTTTACATAAAGACAATTCCAGGACTATTAAGATGTGGGATAGGTTGCATGGAATGAACTGGATACTGTCCTGGTCAAGTGGGAAAGCATGAAATTGTGAACATCTGTTCACACCTCCAGCTGCCTCAGGAAAGGCTTGACATTGCAGGCAATCCCTGTACTTCCACATGCTTGGGTAAGAGGCAGAAATGTCAGGATCTCTGCACAGATACAGAAGAGAGAACAAAATTTACTTTGATGAGCATATTTCTAGAGCTGGAACTAGAATTAAAGACATTCAAACCTTTTCACTGTAACAGCACCACCAAATCCAGCATATGGAGCAACTGGCAGTTTAGTAGGAGATGATCACTCACCCCTTTAATCTTTACCCTGTGTTCTAGGCAAGACAAGAGACTTGCTTCTAAACCCAATTAAACTCTAGCTTTATATTAACTGAGAGGACATGCAAAGTGATTTTATTTGATTCATCTCTACTGTTCAGAAGTCTCTCTAACATAAGTGTTCAAATCTCCACCTTCAACATCTACTTGCCATCTAAGGTCCACTTCTCCTATGACCTCCAGCAGTAACATTTAACTGAGCTTTTCACCCATAACCCTATTTTCAAGGGTAGGTAAACAATGAAAGGCACTGGGGGCAATTTATCTTTTACGTTCCTCTCTTATTCTACCTGCTATTCAAACTCAAATTGAAGGGAACATTGGCTGTAGGCTCTTCTGAAACTCTTACCCTGCCTCAAGGAATAACATTCCACCAACCAAGAACCTATAACATCTTCCCATTGATGGAGCCATTTAATAACCAAAAACTAACAAGATACTCCGTTTAAGCCTTTACAAAATCCTCTTAATCAGAAGGAGTTCAAGAAGAAAATTCTCTTCAGACCACTCCTTTCTCCCAAAGAGGCAAATGGGCAGAGGGGAAAGAGGGGAAGGATCACTTGGGCCATCCATGCAAGTCTCTACTTGCTTGCTTTTAACAGCCTGCATCGTGAAGCCGAAACCTTAACAGACAAGACATGATTAGCAAACGCTTTGTGCTCTTAAAGGAGAGTAATTATAGGCATGTGAAAAAGGGAAGAGATCCCTGAGGTACTCTTCCTTGCATGCCTCCCGAGAGGCAGCAGGGCCATTAAAAATTCCATGATGAAGAGGAAAAACAGCCTGGGAACAGCCAGGAGGCAATACAGCAAATTAATACACCAGCTGTCCCTCGGGAGGATTGCAAGAAAGCAGGAAACTCTCCTCGCTTCACAAAATAAAATTACACCACTAATGATAACAGTCACCACACACACAAAACTGCTTCTAATGATGGGTGTGAAATTCCCAACGCTGTGCATACACTTTGAATGAAATCTCTTCTCATCACAGACATAAAGCAAGAAAGGTAATCTTGGTAGTGTACAATTTATACAGCCTTTCAAATAAGACTTCCCAAGGAACTCTCCACATAGATAGAACCTCCCTCCTTGACACTGAAAAGCCTTTCTTGAACACCCCTAACTGTGCTCAGTATTCTGGCCTTCAGCTCTCCTTAAACGAAGCACTGGGTTACCAGTCTTCCAGATGAATTGCACCAAAATCCACCATTGAGACAAAGTAAACATTTCCACGGAAGAGAAAAGACTTCACCTGGTAACTATATTCCATTGCACACATTTGTGACAGCAGAAATTAAGCAGAGAGAGGTAATTTTCCATGTCATGGTGGGCATCAGGTTGAAGAAATTGGATGTCCATAACATCAAGACAGTTTCTTCTCTAACACGTCATATCATTCTCAGGGAATTAGCTCAGACACACTCACCATTTTGACAAATTTCTGAGTAGAGATTCTCCAGGATGAGGTGCAAGCTGTTAGGAGCTTACTAAAGCACAAACTACCAGAACTGACTCCATCCATGGCAAAAGAGGAAGATGTTAACTGGGGCAATGGCTGAACAACGCTTACGGAGATCACCTGAACCTCCTGTAAGAAAATGGACTACTAATAGGCTTGGCTCTTGAAGCACTTAATATCGTCAAGAAAATGCATCTGTGAAGGAACAATTTCCTTCTGTGCCCTTGGCAGCATCTTTACATAAAGCAAGCACCTTGCACCAAAGAGTTCAATCCTTGCCGCATACATGAGGCCACATAACACAGTCATTCTTTCCATACTTCTTTCTCCTATAGAGATTATTGAGCACATTTCACAATAAAACAGGAACTACTTTCTCAAACTACAGGCACTTAAAAACACAGCCACCTCTGGGATGGGACAACTTTTCTGCCAACATTCAGTAATCAGGGATTATGTTTGTCAGGACATCAGTCACCTGTTCGTTAGTGGAAGAAGTCAAGCATATATTCATTGGTTAACTAGACTACATACTCAGCAAAACCAAGCAAACATGATCCCTCCAGGTTTAGAAATCCCTTGCCATAACCAGTAGCTTTGGAAAGGGCCTGCACGGATCATCAGGCAGAGACTCTGCCCTGTTTGAATTGGTAAGCAGGATTTGTCTAGCTCTCCTTTCTGGAAGACAAACTTCTGTAGAGCACTAAGTAAAACACTAGAGGTACAACAAAGGTTATCCTAGCTGTAAATGAAGAGACCAACCAACCTTCTTGCTTCTCGGGCACAAAACATCCCCAGAGTGGGGCAAAAGCACAGAAAGGAACCAATTTGCTGATGCACAATCTTCTGAATTCTTTTTATTCTCATCCAGTTGAATGTTTAGGAGCTGATTTCTTCCTCGCTCCCCATTTCCAGATTTAACATGCTAGCTACAGCAGCATGAGGTCATGGTGCGACATCACAAAATTCCCTGCAGAAGCCAGTGGGAGGAGAGGCTTTGCTGGGCGGGTGCCAAGCTTTCGTTCAGACACATACAACCTCAGTACATTTTTCATGCTCTATTTGCTAATTAACAAGGGAAAGAAAGCCATGAAGCTGAAAGTCCAGACGTTTCTTTCAGATTTAGTCCTTCGTACAAACACATAAGCAGAATTGTGTCCCAAGCAAGGCTTTGTCTCCTTGTACAGGGAAAGAGCTCAAGGGCACCTTACCTTTAGACAGTCACCTGCAGCACAAGAACAGGAGTCATCTCCAAGGCCAACACTTGAATTTAATTTAGGATTAGTCAGCAGAAAGTGCATGAATAGCATATTAACCCCAACTATGCAGACTCAAATATACCTCAATGTTTGGCCAGACCAGATCTAAAATTCAGCTATAGCAACAGAGAGAGATATCAAGCCATTAGAGGTCACCTCAGGTGAGCTCCGAATCTGCCCAGAGGATCTATTTTAGGTACCCAGGATACGAAAATGCCTCAGCATGTCACCCACACAAGCTTGTCAGCACTTTTGCCCTCATCTTGTTCTGATTTTAGTAGTGGGCAACAATACTATGCCCATTTGTACCTATACAACAGACTCGCAGCAACTCACTGCACAATCCAGAACAGATCACATTTATTTCTAAAAGCACAGTATGTTCTGCCTGTCTGTCATATACTGTTTCATATATTCTAAGTGCTTTGTGTATTGAGAATCTCAAATAACCTGCATTGGTATGTTTTATGCTAAGTTTGAACACAGGCTTCCTGGGGAAAAGTGAGTTAACTTCCAGGTCCATGAGTATTGTTCAGATCACACAGTACTACTGAAGATAACCATGGGAGGGAAGTGACACAACCCCAACAGAGCAGAGCAAGGGAGTTACCTGGCAGTGCAGTGTGCTGGTGAGCATCTTCGGTGGGAAGCATCAGCAAGCACATCCAGAGAGTACAGAGGAGATAATGGATTGAACTGGAAAGTCAAGAGATTTTATTTAAGCAAAGCGTTAAAAGAAATAGTTTCCAGATACAGCTGCTCAGATCTATTCCCTATAATTCGTACGGTATAAGGAGAACTTTCTGACATATCAAGGGGTGAAACTAGGTGAGAACTGACTGTCACTTCAGACAAAAGGCTAGCACAGGGTGCAACAGCAAATCTGATAACCATCTCCTCACAATAGACAGCCTTATAAGCACACTCTTCTTTCAACTCGCATTATTAAAAATGCTGGTTGACTAAGAGCATACTCAAAGAGCTCTACTGCTGCATCCCATAAGCAAAAAGTTGCCTCCCTTTTGGGAAGCCTCTTGTCTACCTCCACATTGTAGAGAGAAAAGTCACTGTTATGAATGATGCAAGCACAGAACTTCCCACAGAGCAGTTCCAATATTCCCTATGGTCATATGTATCACTGAAACAGACCTCTAGAAGACTCAGGCCCACCAGGTTCAGTGTACAATGAGCTCCCAATTCATTCCACAGCAAGTGAGCTGCTCCTCCCACTCCAAACACACTTCACAAGCTTTCTTTGCAAACTGTTTAAAACAAATTTCCAAAACACTGCATGGTCAGGCTAATCTTAGATCCTTTGTTAGATGTATGCTAGACAAATCCTGTAGGCATTAAACCTGTGCAAGACAGCTTGTTGTAGAAAATGCAACTCTTAAGATTCTTTTTTTAAAGGTCAGGACACAAACAGAATAATCTAATCAATCAATGCATGGAACAAACTTTGCTCAATATGCAAATAGAAGGTTTAGACCGGCAGTTTCTCTGGGGTACCTGCATTACACTTCCATTCAGCATCTCCTCTTTATTTATAACTCACACCACAAGCAGGAAATTCATTTCTATCTGCTTTGCAAAGTGCTACACCAATGTCCAGAACACTTTTGTTGTATTACTAGGATTACTGAGGCATTTTTAAATAAGGACAAATGAATAATCCACAGCTGTAGCAGGACTCATCAAATAAGCTATCTGCAACTCTTGAACTCTGTACTAGGCCTTTGCCTTCAACCTTTCTAAGAAGAGGCACTATGCACCACAAAGCTGCTGCTATCAGGGAGCTCCTCCTTCAGTTGGACTGTTAGTTTACTGTCAGTGAAATAACACTGCAGCTGCACAGTAGGAAGAATCACCAGTAACCCTATGCAGCTGATTCAAGCTCATTTAAGAAAAACAAAAGTAATTTATTTTGTTCATTTTAAAGCTTATGTAGTTATCATTCTTATCTTTAACAATATAAAAGTGCTATGTGAAACGTTCTCATGAACAGACAATGCACAATTGCACAAAGGCCTGAAAATTATTTCTTACCATATATGTATTTTCAGTCACCTAAAGGGTAAAACAGATTTCAATTCTACTGCTCACCAACCAAAAACCAACTTGCAAAGGAATAGAAGGGAGTGTGCACAGCTAGGAGCACTGTTAACAACACCACTGCTCAAGTGGAAGATCCTTTTTGCTTTCTGCTATCGAGAACCTGAGCTCTTACAACTGAAGTAAAAAAGCCTCCTAGCACTGAAGCTATAAAACACTTACTGGAGAATATAAAAGTGCACAGACAAGAGTTTCAGTTACAAGCATGCCTATTTCTCTTGCTTATCACCCCTTACATTTTCCTGTTACAGCTGCTATTTAACTACAATTAGCCCACCATTTTTTCCCTTCTCTGTTGACGAGACTATCAGGTAGAAGCCTGAGCCAAACAAGGCAAAACAATGCATTTAAAAAGAGAAAAATGTTCCAATTCTTATGGAATTTTGAGAGGCCAAAGCTCCTCCTGCCAAGAGGCATTTTCCCTCCCACTCACTGTCAGAGAGGAAGGCCTACACTAACCTGAAAAAGGGAGATAAACAAAGGAGTTTCTGAGCTACTGAGTTTAAATAAACAATATAATGCCTGAGACATGGGTTGTGTTCAAAGCCCAGAAGACATCAGTTACCAAAATGAGAAAGGACAGAGCTGCCTTACCTCATGTGCACAAGCCACAGTGTGTGGGAAATCAGAAGCCGGCACTTTGTTCTTTCTAGAGAGAAGGAAACCAAGAAAATAAAAAAGGTAGAGCAGAGTCAGCTTACCTGGTTGCGATCTCTCTTCCCCATGGATGGTAGCCAAAAACTGGAAGGAGGCAGAGTCGGAAGGACAGGTGGGAGCAATGCCAAGGAAGGAATGAACACAGGGGGGAAGTTTGGGGGTAAGGAGAGAAGAGGAAGAGAAGAACAAAGATGGAAGGAGAAGGAGAAAGATTAAACATCAGCCGGACTCATATTAAAACCAACAAATATCAGATCCAAGGTGATACCAACAGCTGGTGAAAGCTGGACCCGCTGCACTACAGTCAGGTGCCACCCTTACCTATCCATTGCCCAACAAGAATAGGATTAGATGGATGCCAAAGGATAGAGAGCCTGACTATTTCCAGTGCTGACCACAATTTAAATACACTAGTTGGGGAAAGAGACAGAACACCAAAGAAAGAGAAAGCAATTTCGCATGTGCCTTGTCAGCATCATTTCTGCAATCTGGGTATGCGCCCACACCGTGACTCCACAGAGAAGCTTTTTAAATAACTAACATATAGGGCGCAGTCTTCTCATACTGTGCAGAAGATCTGCAGTTATTACAATGGCACATAGAGGGGGAAAGAAAAAGCTGTAACCAAAAGGGTATTTGAGCAGTGTCCACACACTGGGGCAGCCTTATAAACAAAAGGGAAGTCAGCAATTGCAAATAAGCAAACAGAGAAGCTGTCAGTAGAGGACTGTCTCCCATTCCACAGGTCACTGTATGCTTAAGTTATCACCAGCTCTTCATTCCCTTCAGTCCCAGGAGGGAAGACAACCCTATAGTTCTTCCTCCCCTCCCAAAGTTCTACACAACAGCTGTTGAGGGCCTTACTCTTTCTGGCGCGGATCACTAACAATATGACCTAGCCTCTCGGTGCCCAGAGTGCTCATGGAGGTCTCCTGAAACACAAAGACAGGTAAAAGGTTGCAAACTCTCACACAGTGAACAAACATAATAGTTTGTTGCTGCCAATAAGAACAGATCTTACTCCCCTGGACCACATCCTTTCCTTCCCAACCCACTCTCAGCTAAACATATTCACCCTATCCTTTTAGAACCTCAACTGAACTGACTAAACTAATTAGAGTGGCAGAAAATAATTCAGTTTTATTTGTGGGGCTTTGTTTTTATTATTTTAGTGACGATAATTGCTTGCACAGGGGCACAACAAGGACTGGACCAGTACAAAGTATGGAGCACAAGGATGCAGTCAAGAACAAGGGAAATGGCTGAGAAGTCTTTATTTCCAGGTTGTTGGGGTCAGCTGGGCCAGAAACAGGCTGAGAGACAGGACATCACACTGTCCCACTAACAATGGGGATTCACCAAGGACAGGTGAATGTAACAAGGAGTATGCATAAGGATTTCGCCCTTTCTGAAAGCAGCAATTCAGCAGCAGGACCTCTAGCAGCTAAATAAAAGACAGATCCTAGGAGAAAGGACTTGCTCTGGGAGCACATTTCTCCCTGCAAGACACTGCCCTGTGTATGTGCTTGATGCTGGCTTACAAGTACACACACAGCCTGAAGCACCAGCTGTTCATATCTGCACAGCAACTATCTCCAAGAAAAAAATATACTTCGCAGTAAGGGTCTGAAGATGAGGGTAAAAGGGTTTCACAGATAAGATTCTTCACAATTTGTGTCAGGTACATAGGCAAAACATACTCAAAGTTTGGGGGAAGTTGTAGCAGCAGGGGTGAAAGAGGGGCTATTTGTTATAGCAGGAAAATTATTAACTTAAAGTGCTGTAATGTTTAAATTTACGGTTTATTACTGTGTAAATTACAAGCCGTACTTTTGGTAATTAGCAGCTCGCTGGCGGGGAGCTCTGAATGAAACTCATTATTTATGATTACCATTTAGAGAGAGATGGGGAAGGGGGAGCAGTGACCTCCGCTGCAAATGACAAAGATCCCTTTAAGGTGATGAAGATGAATTAAACAAGTAAATATTATCCTTCTCATTTGGATCATTAGAGGTGCTGCCAACAGGCCCAGCCACTTGCAGGTGGCCTGAGGAACCCTACCCACAGCTAGTCCCTTGCCAGTTGAGGATTCATATTTTAAACACTGGTTACAACTAAGGTGAGTGGAAGAAAGAAGGAGCAAACAAGGATCTTTCAAGTGTGACTGAACAGAAGGAAGAAGTCATGCTCCTCTAGACTCCAGGCCCCTCTAACACACCTTGCTAACAGACTTTCTAAAACCAGTCCGCTCAGAACATATGCCAGTACTTTCAAAAGCACAGAGCACATTCCAATAAAAGTAAAGCCAAACACAGCCAACACCTTCCTTCTCAGGAACATCTTTTACAACAGACAGCAGCACTCAACACTCCAAGACCCAGACCCAGCCAGGTGTATCCCTCCCTCTTTTACACAGGCATATGCAAAGTATTGTTTATTCCTTTAGAAACAGTACTAATATTTTGTTTGTTGTTTGCCCTACATACAATAAACCTAGTCAATGGCTTTGGGTAACTTTGTCTGCATTATTACATATATCCTATTATTATTCTGTCTCCCCACTAAAAATGCAACAGCTAAACCACCTTCCTTTGCTGGCATTCATATCAGTCTGCTTCCCAATCTAAAATTTGGCCTTCTCTCACCTTTGAGTCACCTCTTTGCCCTTGTAGTCTCAGATTATGAGCATGCACAAGTCTCATGCCATCATCATTTTCTCCTACATTCTGTCTAAATCTTCTTCATATTTACACTCCCTGTCATTCGTCTTCAGACCTTCTTTTATACTGCTTTTAGCACTGATCAACTGTCTTTGCCACTCCAAATCTGCCTTAAATTCCACTTAGTCACTCAATGAACTTCTGACACTCAAAGCAGTTAAACAAATCAAACAATACATGAAACAAAAAATGTACAAGGCCCCTCCCTGCAGAAAACAATTCACGTGCTATCTTAGAACAGTACTTTAGGACTGATCAGCATTGGAAATACAAAATTATTATCTTGCAAAAGGGAATACCTTGCCAACAAGCCTCCTCCGACCTTTTCGGAGACAACGGGCAGCAGCTCCTGGAAGGCGATTTAGGCGAGCGTGAAATCCTGAAAACCAAACCCAGAAAAAATGAGCAACAAATACAGAAGATTCTTCCTGACAAAACCACCAAGAAAAATAGTTAGTTCAGGAGTCAAATCAGATCCTCTGTCTCTTGCTTCTCAATCCGCAAGACGGTAGATATGCCAATTTATTCACAAATCATATAAAATCCCTATTTAAAATAAAAGAAGACTCAAGAATGTGGGCAGCTGGTATGAGTATTGTAGTATCCTCTCCAGTAGTGCAGTTATTTTTAACTGGATCATTAAAAAAATGGATCACTGATACTAATTTAAATTGCAGCACCTATGAACAGAATCTACCCTTGCCATCACATCAAAAATTCTCTAACAACATGGCATTCCTTATGGACCTCACCTCTCTGAGCTGGCCGTGAGGGCAAGAGGAACGTGGAATCTGAGAGCTTGTCCAGGCCTGAATCAATTCGCTCCACTTCAGACCGATGGTCAGCTCCCCACTTAGGAAGAAGGTTGGGGACAGTGAATCCTGGAACACATTCTCCTTCATAAAACCAGTCACTTTGCTCATCATCTCCTAAAGAAATAGGATGAAATTAGCCACAAGTAACATCAATGTGCCCTGTGACAGTCCCACAAAATACTACAGGTAGGCACTTCTGGATGTGAAACAGCTGAAGTCTCATTAGGAATTCCTTCCTGAAAAGTCTTATATTTGTATTCTGTTTCAATGATCTGCAGTAACTATGGGGCCTGACTAAATGCTTTAAACTATCCAACTCATCAGTCTACAGAATTTCCCTATAGAACAAAGCCCTCTTTATAGACCTGCCTAGGGCAGCTTTAGCACTCTGTTGCAGCTGCATCTCATCAACCTTAGTTCAATGTTGTGTGATGTCTTATGCACAACTCTTTCTCTGAAGTAATTACTGTGACAGAGGTAGAGGCCCATCATTTGGCACAAGTTATAAGCTGTCACAGGAGCGATTTCACAACAGGAGAAGACCAGGCTCACAGAGTAAGCAGAAGGAGCATACTCACAGATGCAAAAGATCCCTAGTCTCCTAAGACAGCAGCTAAGAGGAAAATACACAACTACTAGAAATGGTCACTCTGAGTCTAAGTACTAACCATGCTGTGAGTACGCCCCAATCAAAATTTCTTAGAATCTGTAAGAACTACAAACCCTCTGCAAAACTAAAGCTGCAGCAACAGAAGTCATGACCAAAGTTTCCATAAAGCTGTGTCACTGTAATTAATGCAGTTGCAGTCTAAAACTGAACTGCATCAGACACCATTCATGGTAAACCTGCCCAGCCAGAAATCCCCTGAGAGCTGTAGCATGTGAGCAGCATAAGAAAAAAGCAGGAAGAGGGCAAAGAACCTGACACACTTGGCTTTTCAGTAGCCCAGCTAACAAACACTCCCATGTAATTGCAAGGTGCTTCACCTTGCCTTAGAAAACTAACACACCTGACTTAGGGAAAACTCTCATTTGCCTACCATTAAGTCTCAACTCAAGCATCCCCACTTATTCTCCTTTCCTCACCAAGTTACATTATCCCTGACTGAAGGCCATTATGTCTACCTATGTATCTTGCCAGACAAAAGAAAAAAAAAATACAAGAAAAAGAAAAAACTTATCCTGGTAAGAATGCTGAAATCTTGCACACAACAGAAGAAGCAACACCTAAAAGCAACTCCAATCTGCGACAGGTAGGACAGCCAGAACACTTCATCTCAAAGCTCTGACATTGCTATTTACTTCTGTGGTGTGTCAGTTGACCTAGCATGCTTGTGACAAATATATTTTAAAATATAAATATCCCTACCCACCTTACAGTAAATTAAAACTAAATAACGTTGGATAGTTCTTCTAAGTTATCACAATTTGTGCAAAAATATCCCTACAGTTTTGGATCTTTGAGCATAGTGTACTGTCATATCTCAAATCACTACTCTCACAAGACAAACTTTAACAATCAGGATCGTATGCTGGTACTACAGTAACTTAGACTGTGAGAGATCCCCATGCATTTAACAAAAACAATTTACAATGAAATTATAAACTAGGACCATTCTCTGCTCACAGAAGTGCACTGGTACCTGAATTGCAAAGACAACCTATTTAATTGGCAACAGCACAAGTATTACATGATGTAACCTCAAAAGAAGGGGGGAAAAAATACCATATTAAATTAAAGTACACTGCTATCTTAAATTTCCCATTATTCAGTTTGGAATTGTATTAGAAAACTACTCCTAAGATGATGATCTGTGACCAAAAAAAAAAGGTTTTGTGCTCTCTCCACCTCTCTGAAGTGGACAGCTGTTGTTTATTATTTATTTTAGGACTTGAAATTTTCTATAAAAAGGAAAAGGAGATGTTTCCTATTTAACCTGAAAGTGCAACAGTTTTTAACCCTTTTTAACATAACTGTAAGCTAAAACATCTTGGCCAGAAAGCTATTGTAGTACAAACTGTGTGAACAGAGGCCTGATGACTAGGATGTCAAATCACTTCTAGTACCTAGACAGGGCAGGCTGTAATTGGATTTTATTAATTTATTTAAGTAGTATATTCTACATGCTCTTGTATACCGGGTATCTTACTTCTAGTAGCAGCTAAAAGTTAATGTCTAAAACAGGGTATAAAACCAGGGCAAGTATATAGGGCAAGCATATAGACAAGTGTAGAGAGAGACAGATATACATACACACACACTTATCCAGTCTACATCTATCTTGCCTCGGGTGATGAAGTAAAAATTCAACACTTCAGTCACCACCCTGCTTCGTCATCTGATATGCAAGTACTCACTAATTTCAGCTCCCCCAGAATAGTCATCGGTTAAAAGAGAAGACGAAAGATCTGACTTTTCTGCTGCTTTTGAAGGATGGGAGGCTGGAAACAGGTGGGGTTTTCTTCAACAAAGGTCAAAGCTGATATTTGAAATACTTAGTCTTAGGGAAAGTATTATAGCTACCTAAGATCACAACAGATCGGCCCTACAGCCTAACATATCATCAGAAAATACATAACCATATTTGCTATCATCGTGTTGCCTCACACACAGATACCTGGGTCAGTAACAAGCTAGTGGAAGTAGCATTTCCTACTGAGTTACTGATACTACTTCCTTTAGCACTCATATATTCCCAGAAGAGATCTCATCCAAATCTTAGCTTGTGAAATGTGACAGAATCAGAGTGCACACCAGCAGAAGCTGCGCAGAATTACAGGTCTCTAGGGTTACATTCCACCTGCTCCAAATATAATAGTCCTGAGTGCCTATGTGCCTACTACAACCTCTTTCACACTTACTTCAGCCATATCCCCCATAAACTGGACACTGTGCTGTCAGTGATAAATAAAACCAGATTACACTCCACACTCCAACCCCCTAAAAACCCATTTCTACAACAGAGATTGAAAATACTAGGCTCAATTAATGCACACCAGAGCAAGGGAGGAATGTGTATTTAAACGAATAAACTGTATCAGATATTATTGTTGTCTTCTTAGCACAGTCCATTAGGTGACTTGTCAGTACTAACTGATTTCTTTTTCACATTGTCTCTTCTTGCCCATAAAGAAAACAACTAACAGATTCAGTCACTAATGGTATGTAGACAACAATTAAAACACCCATAGAAACAAATCATAAGCTCTGCTCTTTCATTATGGAGAGCTCTAAAACTCCTCTTGTATTTCTGTGCCTTTCCATAATAATAGCTGCTTTTATTTCAAATGTTATGGATCTAATACACAAAGAATTTCAGCAGGAAGAGGGTACTGTTATCAAAATCACACCTTTGTAACCCTCAGCTCATTTCTTAACTCCAAGCCCCTCCCAGCCATTGGCCTTTCTCCCATACTTCCCTCTCTGTCCCTCTTCAAACACTTTGTATTTGTAAAGAAATTAAGAGAAATTCCCCAGCAACACATGAGGAAAATCACAAGACAGTTGTTACCTTGGCGGCCCTCATCATTGGTAAACAGGCCAGTATCACTGCTGCTGCATACACTGCTGGTTTCACTGGAAAAAAAACAAAACAAAACAAAACAAAAACCCCCATTGTTAAAATTGCAGCAGATACAAACCAAAAAACACTTTATTACACTTTACTAGCTTCTCTGAGCCCAAAATGCTTTATATATCTCACAGAAATTGCATTTCAGACACGTCTGGCTCTAGCACGGGACATAATTGCTTTCAGTTAAAACCTAGCAAAGCTGCATCACTTTAGAAAGAGTAGAATCCTGTATCTTGTCTAGTTCTAAGTTATCAAAAAGTAATTAATACAATGGCATTTGCCTCGGGTACTAGAGTTAATAACCTAACTATGACATTGTCTGGAATACTCACTAGGAAATTAAGTGCAGTTAAAAACTCTGTCGTTGGGTCACTTAACAGCTACTGAAAAGTCTCTGAAGTTTTCTTCTTCAGATTCCTTTTTCTCAAAAATGTTATACAGTTACATAACCCCCCCATTCAATCTGCAGCACCTTTTATTTTATTTGGAGGGAAAAGCAGCTGGTACATCCACAACTCTTCAGCCAAATACCTTAACACAGCATTACTTGCTACTGCTGAATACAACGTCCTGACAGCATGCTTTGCATTTGCTGAAGCAGTTACAGGAGACTTAATTCTTGAACCAAAGAATTAAACTAGAAATTAATGTGTAGGAAGCTGTTAATTGACTGTAAAGCTGGATGAATATTTGCAGCAGAAGTACATCCTCAGGTCAGTCCCAAGCAACTGACAGCTTTAATGCTGATATTAAATCAATCCTTGGACACTTTGGGCAACACTTCCTCTGATTTAGCTGAGAGATAACAGAACAAGCAGAAACCACTTACTGCCCACCCCCTTAAGCACCAAGGCCTTAGATGCGAATGTCAGGTATAACTCAGCACTAGAATCAATCTCCGATCAGGGCATGCTGTTAGAAAGCATCTCTGGGTCCCTCTTTTCCAGGGAAATTGGATCATACTAGACACCAGTATCAACTGGATACCCCTTGATTCAAAAGGCTGAAGGATGAGGGATCACAAGATGCATCACCCCAAAGAATTGCAGGCACCTAATAAAACCCCATTTTGTGAGCCTATTATTGCTCTTAGAAAATGCACTCTAAAGCGTAGCCAAATCAACTCATCATGCTGGATATCTACAAACTCTGCATCTTCATCATTGTATAAAGGCCATTTAAACTTAAAGGATGAACAGGCTGTACATCATTCCTACATTTCAGTATGTAAGTTAATATCAAATCCCAAATCAATCCATTACAAAGTTTGGCCATCCATTCACCCTCCCACATATACACCATAGCAATTAAGGCCAAGGACTGAGAACCACGAGTCATTCGTTTCATTCCTAGCTCTCCTACCAACTCACTGTATGACCCTGGGCAAATCTCTTAGCGTGTCTGCTTTCCCTTTTGAAAGCCTGGATTAATAGTCCTCACAAGCAGCAGATGCGAGAATTGAGTGACTGCTTCATAAGGGTTTTAGCATCCTCAGAGGATAGGTGCCTGAGAAAGGAAAAAGCATTAAGTCAAGATTCCAGATCATATTAACAGTACTTTAAGCATCCTGTTGTACTGAGAGCCCTTTAGTTCCTTACACATACACATTACTGCCAGTGCTTTACTGAAACGAACTTTCACATATCTCACCCTCTTCACCACCCCTTTTACACTTCAGGGCTGAACACAAACTAGACTCCTACAAAAGCCTTTCTGCAGGTCCAGTAAGCACTGATTAATGACCTCCGCTTGCAAAGGAGGCTACTTACCTTAACCATGAAATAATGAATGCTATTGATCCGACAAGCTACTGCTATAGAGTGTTATTGATCACCCAATCTTTGGTTAAAATGGTCCTCATTTAGCAATTTCACTGTCGCAAACACCTGGAGCAAAGCATGCTTATAATTAAATAGTTTGGGGGAGTTAAAGTGAGAGGTGATGGACAGAGATCTCAGGTTTCCCCCATTTATTCTTTCGCCTGAGCTATTGTTTGTGTCAGGAGGGATATTGATTTTCTATAAAAATAAGAAAACAAGAGGCACCAAGGGGCTGCAGAAGGTCAGGCTGGGCTGGAGAAGGAGGGGAAGCTGAACACTCTGTCTTTGTCATTTGCCTTCCAAGAGAGAGGAATTTTTTCTTTACGGAGGGACTGGCCTCCAATTCATCAGCTTAGCCAGGTTCTTGACTGCCAGTGCAGGCTGTCATCGAAACAGCTCCCTTCCAAAGAGTAAAGCGACTGTGCTGCACACTCAGGATGAGCACTGGTTACACTCCCAGGCCAGAACACTGTACTGGTTTTGGCTGGGATAGAGTTAAATTTTCCTCATAGTAGCTCTATGGTGCTATGTTTTGGATTTGTGACCAAAACAGCATTGATAACACACTGAGGTTTTAGTTATTGCTGAACAGTGCTTAAACAGTGCCAAGGCTGTCTCTGTTTCTCACACTGCCCTGCCAGTGAGTAGGCTGAGGGTGCACAAGATGCTGGGAGGGGACACATCCAGGACAGCTGACCCAAACCGACCAGAGGAATATCCCACACCCACATACAATGGGGTGCTCAGCAATAAAAGCTGGGGGAAATAAGGAGGAAGAGGGGGACATCTGGAGTTACAGTATTCGTCTTCCCAACTAACCATTACACATGATGGAGCCCTGCCTTCCTGGAAATGGCTAAACATCTATCTGCCAATGGGAAGCAGTGAATGAATTCCTTATTTTGCTTTGCTAGTATGCATAGCTTTTGCTTTACCTATTAAACTGACTTTATCTCAACTCACGAGTTTTCTCACTTTTCCAGTTCTCTCCCTCCTGTCACTGTGAAGGAGTGAGCAGGTGGCTGTGTGGGGCTGAGCTGCTTATCTGGGTTAAACCACAACAAACATATCAGCATCAAGCCAGTGAAGTCACACAGCATTGGTGGGTCAGCACAATCCCCAGTTTGAAAAAGTCACACTAAGAGTTATAGCACTTGAGAGTGGATTAGACAAACTGCACATCTCTCACTAGTAAGCACATCATTCGAAGTGATTTTTCAGACAGTTCTTGTGCTATGGTTTGTTCTGCCCTCAAGCCAAACCCAGACCATTCTGGGAGTACTCATCTTAGACCAGCAAAAGAAAGAACTTCACACTCAATATATAATTTGCCTTTGCTTTATTATGGCTGCAGGGAATCTCAAAGCATTAAGAGACAGAAAGGCATGTTACTTCTAACAGTCTTAGCAGTTAATTGTCTCCTTTGTACAAATATACAAATGGCTACTTAAACTAAGACCACTTGCTTCCTCTGTTGTTTCCTCAATCATTTATATATCAGGCTTTGAGTCATGTCATTACCCAATTTAGAACCATCATTGTTTCCTCATGATGTTCTTGCACATCCTTCCTTGTCTCAATTTGTGTTCACCTCTTGCCATGTCTGGCAAACAAATTCAAAGATTTCATTTCATGCACACTTTTTATTACAACACTGCAGCACATCTTCCTCCAGGAAAAGACTGGGTGCAGTCCCACATGCAAACTATAAAAACCACCTCCTCATTAAGGATCCATATCCAAAACTTTCTCAGTGAATGGGAGTGGGTTTTTGATCTGATTTAGGACAAGGAGCCTTCTAGAAAGCAGAGAAAATGCTGGATATTTTAGCATTTACAGAGATTCACTCCTATGTAACAAAGAAAAGCAAGTGTCAGTGGAGGGAGGGAAAAAGGTGATAAAAAACCAAACAGTTCTGAATATACAACGTAGTTTGCCTTAAAACGAAGTTTTTTTACACTCCCCACTGTTAGATGAGTAAACAGTAGTGGAACCAATTCAGTATCAAAGTCTTTCGTAAATCACTAGATTATCACAGACTTCTTCCAAGCCCCACGAGCTATATCAGTCACTTTCCCTCCCATCAGCTTGTGATGACAACCACACCATTTGCTCTCCTAGGCATCCAATTTTCTTCTCCCTTCCTCAGGATATGCCCTTGTTATACATCTGTGCAAAGTACTTCTCTTACAGTACCAGAAAAAACAGCTAGAGCAGAGTGAGAGTGAGGTAAGCACAGCCAGTTTCACTCTGCTGCTAGCAGAAGTGTGCTATATTTAGAGCAGCAGAGACCAAAGCACTATCCTTTGCTGCTGTGAGGGATACTCTGCAGTGAAGAGGGTTGTATGTATTTCTCTCTCCAGCTTTGACCCTCCCTAGTGAGTCATAGCACAGTTCACACATATGGTGCTGGAGAGGTCAAATATTTCAACCCCTGGCTTTCCAAAGAGAATCCCAAGGATTTGGCAGCAGACGGTTAAATGTCATTTGATGCAGACACTTGCACAATAATTAGTTTGAGAGCAAGGGACAACTGAGACAGAACAAAGCAATCTCCCAGCATGGTCCTCAAGTAACAGTCCAGACAAAGCTGTTTATTTACTCTTTCAAAGGCTGGCACAAATAAAGGCTGGATGAAAGCCTGCTGGTTTAAGTTCAAGTTTAACATGATGGAACAGACTCTGACTGGTGGAAAAAAAAACCTCAAGGAACACTGTCCATCACTGCCACATCAAGTAAGGGTATCTCTCAGTCCATCACCACTGACATCCAACATTCAGGGGCTACTCAGCACATTCCCTTTCCTGGACTACCAGCAAATAGCTCTGAAAAGATAAAAGTGCTTTAACATCTAATAGCAAAAAGGCATCCACTAGTCTCTTGAAAAGACCCTCTTTGCACCCACTTTTTAAGCAAACAATAGCCACTTTTTAAGGAAAAAAATGACCGCTTTTTTGCTACTTCCACCCCATAAGGGTTACATACAAACTACACTGATTCAGTAAAAATGCAATAGTGATCCCCTCTCAGCAGGAGGTGGTCCCCTATAGTAGGCTCCCTGTCAGGGGATCAGGACAGTGAGGACATATTACAACCTATGCTTTTCACAGTCTCCTAGAAAATACCACTGAGAAGTTTGCACTTCCAGCTATTATCCACAAAGCCCTCAATAACCAAGTGCCACCTGTCCACTCTGAAAAACTGCAGGAGTGAGACACCCAGAACACTTAAATGAACCCTAACATATTAATAATTATACTGGATCAAACAATTATACTTTCCAAATCCACTGTCCTCTGTCTGACAGTGCCTATTACAGTGGATGCTTGAAAAAAGAATATGAGAACATGACAAATACAGACTGACTGTTTCCTCTGTATATTCCTCCAGCTTCTAGCAGTCAGCAGTTTAAGGACTTCCTGAGCTGGATCTTCCATCTGGGCTGTAATGCTTAACAGCCCCTGAGATAAATCTATGCTCCACATCCCCCTTTTGGACACATGTAAATTTTTGACCTCCAAAATGTCCCACAGCAGAGTTCCAAAGCTCATGTTTTATGAAAAATAACAAATTTTTGGTTTAAATGTTTCCTCAATGTCTCCTGCTTCTTACACAATGATAATGAGCAAATAAACAAGTCTATTCACTTTCTGTATGCCATTCATTAAGAAATGTCCTCCATTTGATTCTCAGCAGTTGTTTCTTTTCTAACTTGAAAAATCTCTTCGTACAGCAGTTTTATAACCTCAAACCTTCTACGGAGAGAATAAAAGTCACACTCAAGGGGAAAACTTCCCAAGAATGACACACAAATAAATTCAGACCATGACATTTACGCTTCTCATTTTCATCTCTTGTATCAGATTCTGCCACAAATTCATCAAAGTTCTCCAAAACTGGACACGAAGACATGCCATACTCCACTGTTTGCACAGGCTTATCCTGTAAGTATTAATTCAGTTTCCCCAACTTCTTTATTGTCTCACTACGTTTTCCCCACAGCTAACCTTTCAGGACCTTATTCTAGACCCAGAGCAGAGATGCAGAACTGCAAACAAGATGTTTTGACTGAGGTTCACACAGTACCTGCACGGAGGGCTAACGGTCACAATGGGAGATCTGTCTGTTTTTTATTACTACTTCTAGTAAATTCTGAAAACAAGAAAATGAGATCAGTTCATATCAATCACGCAACACAAGTGCCAATGGTGGATTTACTCTCCAAACCTCAGGCCACAAGCATGCCACTCTGTAGCTGCAGGGCCACAGACATTTCAGAGGGCTCCTTGTGTAACTGAAGCCAGAAATATATCAGCTTGCCAACTTTTCAAGGAAGTGTTTTGGGCCATCAGTACAGCATTGACATGAAAGACTTGGAAAAAATCTACAGTTTAGAAGCAGCTGAGATATTTCTCCTCTTCAAAAAGAGAAGAGCACTGAATCATTTTGATAAGAACTTCTAAAAGCAAGGCACAGAATTTACAAGCAGCTTCAAGCAAGGCAGCCATCTGACTAGCACAGGGAAGAAACCAAGATCTCACCATTCTGACATGTTTTCATCTGAGCCCTGTTTCTGTTCATCAGCTTCACACTCCATTCGCTCCTTCCTTCCCCCTTTGCTGAGGAAGGGCCTGTTCTCTCCTGATTCACAAAGGCCATGACCAGATGATGTCCAAGGGGTATTTTCTTTCCAGCGTGAAAGACGCTGTTTCTTGGCTGACTTGAACCTGCAACCCCTCTCGTAGTTCCACTCTGACACCCTGAGCTTTTGCTGGAGACTGGCAGCCACCTCTGATGTCACACGTTTGACTTTCCGTCGGCGCCTGAGAGGTCGACAGGGTGCGTTCTCTGTAAAGGAGTCTGACTCATGCCACGAGTGTTGCTTGCTCCTCAGGGTGGCACTGAGAGCTGGGTGTCGTTTGACCACTGCCATGTCATCAGAGTCACTGAAATTGGCTGTCAGCACCTCACGGCAATCCTTGACAGCTTCGTCCAAGCTTGACTCTGAGGCCTCGCTGTAGCAGCAGGCATGCTCAGCCTGATGAGTGAAGTCTGAGCGTCGTTTACGACCCCGTCTCTTGCGAAGTTGACGCCGCTGCTGCCGTGGGCTTAGGGCCATCTCTTCCCATAGCTCATCCAGCTTGTTTTGTTCTGAAGTCTGCTCTAAAGCTGAGGCCAAGTCATGCACCAGTTCATCCATTGGCAATGCCTACTAAAAAGGACAACAAACAATTAGCTCCAGACGTAATTGTGCTACCAACTGTATTGGATTTGCATGGCAAGGTTTTGGTAGCAGGGAGGCTACAGGGGTGGCTTCTGTGAGAAGCTGCTAGAAGCTTCTCCTGTGTCAACAGAGCCACTGCCAGCTGGCTCCAAGATGGACCTGATGCTGGCCAAGGCCAAGCCCATCAGCGTAGCACCTCTTTAAAAAGGGGGGGGGGAGGGGGGGGGAACTACGGAATTACAGCCAGAGAGAGGAGTAAGAATACACATGAGAAACAACTCTGCTGACACCGAGGTTGGTGAAGAAGGAGGGGGAGGAGGTGCTCCACGCACCGGAGACCGATTCCCCTGCAGCCTGTGCTGAAGACCACGGTGAGGCAGGGTGGCCCCCTGCACACCATGGAGGTTAACAGTGGAGCAGATATCCACCTGCTGCCCGTGGAGGACCCCATGCCACAGCAAGTGGATGCCCGAAGGCGGCTATGACCCCATGGGAAGCCCACATGGGAGCAGGTTCCTGGGAGGACAGGTGGCCCTGTGGAGAGAGGAGCCCATGCTGGAGCAGGTTTGCTGGCAGACTTCTGACCCCATGGAAGGGACCCATGCTGGAGCAGTTCATGAAGAACTGCAGCCCATAGGAAGGACTCACGTCAGAGATGTTCGTGGAGGACTGTCTACCATGGGAGGGACCCCATGATGGAACAGGAGAAGAGTGTGAGGATTCCTCCCCCTGTGGAGGATGGAGTGGCAGAGACGATGCGCGATAACCTGACCACAACCCCCATTCCCCATTCCCTTGTGCCACTTGAGGGGAGGAGGTAGAGAAATCAGGAGTAAAGCTAAGCCCGGGAAGAAGGTGGAGTGGGGGGAAAATTTTTTAATATTTGTTTTTATTTTATTATCCTCCTCTGATTTGATTGGTAACAAATTAAATTGATTTTCCCCAAGTCAAGTCAAATCTGTTTTGCCCATTATGATAACTGGTGAACGATCTCTCCCTGTCCTCATCTCAACCCACAAGCCTTTCATTATATTTTCTCTACCCTGTCCAGTTGAGGAGGGGGAGTGATAGAGCAGCTTTGGTGGGAAACTGGTGTCCAGCCAGAGTCAACCCACCACACCAGCAAATCACTAGGCTACAGTATGCTATAGCCTTTGAAACATTAACCAAGTTACATACTTACTTTGGAGTTGCCCAGGAGAACCCAATGCGGGACAACTGCCAGTTCTTGGGCTAACACTCACTCCTTCCTTTTGCAAGGGTTAAATCCCTCTTCTAATCATGGTAGCAGAGATCTCACTACTGCAGCAGTTGGGTCAAGTGCTCTGTGTCTGAAAAGGCCTTAAGGTTGCATCTTTTGTGTTGAAGCAACATGGTCTATTACACAGCTTAAGGGTACGACAGCCTGCAACTAGTTCGCTACCCAGTGTCGGTAAGCCAAAGAGAAGGGTTAGCCTGTTCGGCAAACAGATTGAGTCTTCCAAAAAGTAGACAAGCAGCAAAGCTGAGAGTAGAACAGACGGTAAAACAGGTAGTTTGCAAGCCAGTATCACTTCAACAGCAAAACAAGGCAGGCGGGACCCTGTGCTCCTTAGAACGGGGTGTATGAGACGGAGCCCCAACTCCTACTGCCAAAAAAATCCCACCCCATTCCACCTCCGGGCTGTCAGGAAGCCAATACCGAGCCCTGGCCAAACCCCGCACCTCACAACCTCCCTCTCCCCACCCGTGTCTTGCAGACGTGGGATTTCCCTCCCCGCGTCTTACCGGGCTCAGAAACACCCGCACCCCCATCCCGCTGAAGCACCTGCCGCCGGCAGGCCGCCTCCCTTAAACCCCAGCGCCCTCAACCACCCGGCCATACCGCCTTCCCTCCTCTGAGGAGAAACCGGGGACTTCTGCCGCACAACCCTGCCGGGGAAGCCGTGCCCTCACCTCACCCCCCCCCCCCCCCCCCCCCCCCCCCCCCCCCCCCCCCCCCCCCCCCCCCCCCCCCCCCCCCCCCCCCCCCCCCCCCCCCCCCCCTTTCTCCTCAGGGACCCTCCGCCGGGCCTCACTCCGACCCCACTCACCGGCCAGCGCCCCGCTCCGCCAACCCCTCGTCAACGGCGTTTCCGGCCTCCCCGGGCCACTTCCTCCCCGTCCGCCCCGCCTGAGGGGCGGGTCTGGCGGCGGCAGCGGCGGCGGGGAGCGGGCGGGAGCGCTGGGGGCTGGCCTGGCCGTGAGGCCGCTCCGCCGCCGATCCGGCGGCGCAGTGGCCTCACGGCCGGGCCGCCACCCCCCTCCCTCCTCCCGCCCCTCACACCGGGCCGCGGGGCTGTCAGGGTCTTGATGGCTTCTCCGCTGTGGTTGGAGCCATTACAGATCATTTACCTGCTGAGGGGGGGCAGCCCGTGCCATATGCTTACCCTTTAGGTCCTTGGGTTTTATATATATTTTATTATTATTATTATTTATTTATTAACTCCATACCCAAACTCCTCCATTTCACTGCTGGCACGCTAATTACCTATTATCAGGATGGAAATTAGTTACCTCTTAAGTTAAACCGCACCGCATTTAACACCCCCTTCTCCCTTAAGCCTCGCACCTCTGTGCCCATCATGGTTACATGCCATCAGCGTAAAGCCCGGTGTGACCCTGCCACTGCCCGGTTTTGCTCGGTCTTCCCTTTTATTTCTCATCTTTCATGTTGGTTGGTTGTTTTTTTTTCTAACCCAGGTGGCTGCATTCACATTCAAGCCAACACTGGTTCATTTTTCACGTAACGTTTTACGAGGCAGCGTATCAAAGGCTTTGCTGAAGTCCAGACATACTACATTCATGGCATTCTCTTCACTAATTTTGAGAATTCAATCAGAGGAAGTAATCAGGTTTGTCTGACGTGATTTGTTCTCTATAAATCTACACTGCTGCTTATTGCTCATAGATCTCTTATCCTTTGTATTTTTACATTTTTTTCCCGCCCTTGTTTATTCCATCATGTCACCAGGAGCAGAAGTTACTCTGAAAGGGTGATAATTGCCAAGATCACTGCTTCCTCCCTGTCCCCCCCAAAAAAAAACTGGTACGGCCCTTGCTTTTCCTCAGTCCTCTGGCACCCTCCCTAGTTTGTTAAGATACTTCAAAAATATGAGAATCCTGGGTTCACCGTTGATTCCTACACCCCTATAGGACAATTGTCGTTTCGCTTCACTGAGCTCTCTCTACATGCTGTTTCTCTAACTAGTCCTTTATGTACGTCTGAGCTGTCATGTTAACATTTTCATTACCTTTTAGTTCTCTGAGAAATTTCCTTGGAAAAGAAATATTAAAAGAAGAAAAACAGCCATTAGGTAGATCATTTTTATCCCATTCCCAATAGCTGACTTCATTTAAGTTACTTTCTCAGCACCGATTTGTCTGAAATTCTGTCCTTTTGTCTTTTTAACCCTTTCTGTGGCAGTAAGTCACCCTACATGTCTGCAGTATTTTGTTTTCCCTGCCAGTTTCCTATTTCTAATACAGGGGTTTTCTTTTTACTCTCAGATCTGAGAGCCAATCCCTCCTAAAATCTAATCCTGTTTCACCGCTGCAATCCTTTTTCATGCTTCAGGATATAAAACAGCTACAAAATGTCTGGGTTAGAGAGAAACTCCCCTGATGGGAAGGTTATTCTGTAAACATCCACTTCAGAGCTTCTTACCCCTTCATTTCAAGCACTCAGTACTGGCTGCCATTCCAGGCAGGATAACAAACCAGACAAACGATTGTGTACAAGAAATCCTGTGTTCGGATGTCCTGGGGAGACAGCAGCAGATGCCCATTCTAATTTCTCTTGTTTTCCCTTCATTTTCCCAAATCGTTATCTGCTGTTTCTGTTGGTCAACAAACTGTTTTGCAAATGGTATACATTTACTTCACCCGTCCAATTTTTTTATCCATTTTCAACACTTCAAATCTCAACAGATGTTGGCAGTGTTTGGCCTCACTAAAGGCAGCAGATTGGTGCATGGGGTTGATTTTCTGGGAGAGGGCAAAAGCAAAAGATAGGGCAGAAGCTGCTTTCACAATTGCAAGACTCCCAAGAACTAAAAGGGTGCAGCAACGGAGCATTGATGTGTACAGAGAAAAATCAGAAAACTGGGGATAGGAGTTGGAGAAATACAACGGGGCAGTTGGGTTAATCTGGTTTTAAGCTGTTTATGGTATTTCTGTCCTGTCTTACAAGGTTCACCCTGAAGTGGGCCAGTGACCATAAATTTTGAATCCTTGCCTGCATTCGACTTTATCCTGTGTCCCTGACAAATTATCTACTCTCTGTGCAGTTTGCAGGTTTCCTGCGTCGACAACGGGAACTGGCTCATCTTCTCAGCGCTAGTCTTGCTCGTGAAATGCTCCAGGGATGCAAAATGTTCGTCACTCTTACCCCAAATGGATTGTTACCCGTCCCTGGGCTTCATACATCCAGGTTTCTTTTTCCTGCCCAGAGGCTGCGGTCACCAGCGCTGAACTGCTGCTGGGTCTGGAGGCAGGAGAGGAGATGTCAGTGGTGAGGCACGTTTCCGAGGTGAGCGGGAAAGGAAACTCGGCTGGACGGTAGCAGCGTGCAGTTGTGGTGCCTTTGCCCAGGTCCCTCTCTGGCAGGCAGCGGGAGAGGCAGGGCCCGCTTGGACCGGGAGAGGAGAAGGGTCGTCGCTCTACCCCAGCAAATGCTCTGCCTGGTCCCATGGTGCTTCTCAGCGAAACCTTCCAGGGGTTAAAAGGAAAAAGAGAGAGACAGAAAGGGGACAAGAGACAAAGGGAGGAATAAAGTCAAAAAATGTGCCGTGAAGCTTCTCGCAGCAAAACGCGGAGAAAGTCATTTCCAACTTCTTTCATCTCAGAGATGAAGCCACTAAATAAAAGGGCAGCACAGAACACAAGGGCTTTTAATCTGTCTCATCTCCTTCATAATAACTGCAAATTTTCCCTGGGCTCCTGGGAGTGAGCCTCTTTCCTCTGTCTTTGCCTTATCTCCCCCCTCCATATTTCACAGCCGGCTCGGCTCCCCTCACTCGGCTGCCCCCGGCCTAGTCTCCGAAAGGCCTGTGGGAGCCGCCAGCTCCCAGGGCCTCATTGTTCCCGGCTTGGGAGGAAGCTCAGGGAGGGAATTGAAGGCAAGTCAAAGGGAAACGGCATCATCGCTGCTTCATTAATGGGAACCTTTCAGCAGAAAACATATCAGAGCGAGGTCTTTTCAGAGGCAGTAATTAGCAATTTGGAGCCTTTCCCCCCTCAGGAGATGCAGCTGCGATCTAACAAGTGGGAGCAGTGCTCGCCTCCTTTTACGCTTCATATTTATTGTTTTTCATTTTCTCCATCTTCCTCCCATTGTCCAGCCTCCTCCTCGCTGCCAGATAAGGGCCCTTTATTAATCGCTCCCTTTTAATTCTTCATTAATGATAATAACTTTCTCTGGCACGCGGAGAGGAGTTAATCTTTCCTGGGTATTGAGAAAGGACAGGGCTGAAAGGGAGGGAGTGAAGAAGTGCATGGTGGACAAGGCTATACCGCCACGCTTCCCTCCCGCCCCACCACCTGGAAGGAGTTTCTGAAGACTTTGGCTGTCAAGCTCCAAGTTGCCCACTAGAAAGTCTTGGGCTGTCAGTTTGGTCAAGCTGTGTGGGTTTGGTGGGATGTGCACTGGCTCAGAGTTACAGCCCTTACCAGAAACAGGTATACTTGGGCCAGAGAGAGAGACTTTCTCTGCATGTCTTTGCAAAAAAAAGCCCCCAAAACCCAGCATCTTAGTGCAACTAACAGGCTACGTCTACTTGTCTTGTGAGAATGCTCCCTCAGACACCTTCAAAGCCCAGTATCCCAACTGCCAACACTGTCCAATTTTAAACAGCACCTGAATGTGGAAAGAAATGGTATCTGAGAGGCTGTGCACATGACCCGACCCTCCCTGGTGCCTCCCTCCAGCAGCTGGCACAGTCTGCCTTGGATTGCTCCTATCTGGAGGTGCCAGTCCACCAACACAGACATCTGTGTGAGGTGACTGCCACCAAATTGGCTCAGCATGGGCAGCCCAGCGACAAAAGCTGGATGAAGATGGCAGGGAAGGGAGGAGGCTGTCACGCCTGCTGTGGCTGTGTGCGTGGGGCTACAATCAGCGAATACCAACCCCAAGAACGTGGCTAGGGAGAACAGTGCCACAATACACAACACACAGAGCTTAGCTTCTCTTCCTAGCGTTTTGTACCACTGGCTTCATGGAAACCCCTGCAACTGATCTTGCCGTCCGGTGGTAGCCTCAGCCCTTTCAGGGTAGCTGAACATGCCACTACCAATTAAGAATATTTTACTACTATCAAATATGAGGAAAAAAGGGACAAATGCTATTGTCACCAGGATAGGTGGTTCACAGCCTCACTGAGTATTGTCAAGTTGGCAACAGTGGGAGACACTTAGGGAAGGGAACAAATAGCATGATGAGAACCCAGGAACTGCAGTGCGGGAGCTCAAGCTCAGCAGTCAACTGCAGAGGCAGTTCTGTGGCCTTCCCTCACACAGTGGTCCCATCCCAGCTTCACACCCCATTGTCATTCCATGGGTGTTGCCAGAGAAGCCAGCCACAGTTCAAATTAGTGACTCCCATGGCCCAGGAATCATGAGTCACCACAGGCTCACCTGTGACAGAGGTTACCACAGCACCATCAGTATTATTGTGTGCTGATGAGGCAGTTGTCCGGCAGCACTGGGAACTGGGCTAGAAACCAAGCTGCTGAGGGAGTCAGGCCAGAAAGGGGAGAAATAGAAGAAAACCTGAAATTTGCTGTTTTCATTTGCTGCTTCTTTGATGTCATTTGCAGGGCAGATATCCTGCCAGCATTCTGTTACAGACTGTGGTCGTAGATATTTTTTTCTCTACAGTCAATGCTTTTTCTTGGACCAACATCAGGACTCTTGCCAATGGCTGTGGGGCAGAGAGGGTCAGTTTATTTCTGGTTACTGTTCTACAAGCATCAGCTGGTGTTTCCCTAATATGCTTTGGTTCTAAAATGTCTTTGAGGGTGAAGTGAAACTCAAGCCTACATTAATGTTCCTCTGAGGAATCTGCTGTCAGCGTCTTTGGTGTTCATTTAATGGGGACTTTGAAGGATTCCTGATAGTCGCAATAAGCAGGGATGACCTGTATTTCAGTGTCCCATGACAGACCTGTGCTTAATTTCCAGTGACCCTAGTACACTGCGGGGAGAGGTCTAAAAGAACTTTCTAGCTATGAATTTGAAGTAATATAGAAAGTGGGGCTGTCCTGTCTGTAAATGTTGTATTTTAATCTCCCAGTGTGTCAAGCTGGTCCCATTAAATGTCGGCTGGCTTTTAGGAATTGTTTGCCCATAGCATCTCTGCATGAGGCCAAAAGACTTCACTTGCACACAGCAAATGGAAAAGGTTTTCACACTTAACAGCAATAAATGAATTTCGTATTTTAAAACATGCATCTTTTCTTTAGACTCACCGAATCAGATCTTCTCTGGTCTAACACGGCTCCCCTGCACTGGCAGGCCAGCAGGGTCTATCAAATCCTCTCCTCCACCATTGCTGCCCCACTAGCCATAGAGATGCTCTGCACCTTCTAGGACTGTTGCCTGCCTTCACGTGTCTGGCAGCGGAAGGAGACAGAGTGAGCTGAAGTGAGAGGACCCAGGAGGTTTGTGGAACCTGGTGCATGTGAGGGCTACTCTCCTTCCAGTACTGTGCGCTGAACACTGAATAGAGGTGCAGATCCTACCTCAGTCAGGATTCACGGGGACTTTGTGGCTACTGCCAGTCAGCTGAGCAATGACCACGTGGGGAGCACATGGTCAGGACTTGTGACAAGGTGCCACTCCTGCTGATACGGCCAAGTTGAACTCCTAATTGCTGTGGAGAGTACACTGTAAATAAAGGTGTGAGGCACATAAATCAAACGTGATTATTACTGTAAGAGATGAGAGACAAGGCATCACAGATGCAGAGTTCCCAGGAAAGAAATTTAAAAAATTAAGATAAATCAGTTTCAGTTGGATTCTTCCATGGAAAGCACATTTAAATATAGCAAGCAGGATGTTAACAATGCTGTAACTTGGAAGCAAGAACTAAATAAAAAGAGAAACTGAGTGCAAGCAAGGCAGGAGCTGAAGAACCACTAAAAAAATTACAGGAATCCCCTTAGTCTTGCAACTGAAAGCCTGGTATGAAGCTACTCATCTCTTCTCTAGCATGTTTTATTGGATAATTTTGCTTTATTTGGTAATAGATCAAGGACTTCTGTAGGACTGGAATAATCTGGGTTCTTACTATGGTGCCTGTCCATGTGCCATTGCTGGTGTAACAACAGTGGCCTCTGAGTCACCCAGAGGGGCACTTGGCAGTCTCCCAGCCAGCCTCAGGGACCCAGCTAAATTCCCTGAGGATGCTTTCATGTTCAGAAAAGAAACACATTTGCCACGGCAGCAGAGAGCTGGCAGTGGCACCAGTGATGCTGGTGAGGGCTGGAATATTGTGGATGTTAATGTCGGGTGGCAGGACCCAAGTATCAGCTTGCCCTCAGCAAGAACAAGCAGTGTTTCAAAAGCTGCAGGCCTCAAAGAAAGCCAGCACAGCCAAGTGTGGGGGAGACCCACAAGGACTGGTGGAGCCTCGAGGAGGCTGGAATGATGCCTTTTGCTGTTATAATGATGGCAGGTTTTGCTTCCTGAAAGTCCTCTGTGGAGTCTTTTGCTCCTCTCCTGCTGTCCCTGCATCCTGCGATTATCTGCCCATTGCAGTAAGATTATCTGCCTGGTATGCAGGAGAGCAGCAGGTCTTATGCAGGGCATGTCACAAGTCTGCATTAAAGTAGGGAAGCGGGGGTTGCCAGAATGCCTCATTGGATGCCTTGTCATTCCTTATTCAAGGGGAAGGGGAAGGTGCTCTACTCGTTGGATGTGTGAACTGGGCTGGGTGTTTCAGCCAGGGGCACACTCCTTGGAGTAGCCCTGCAGGTTGGCTGGCATCCATAGGTTGGGCTGGGCCGGATGGCTTATTTTTAAACATGGACCTGTTATGCATATGGGATCTATAAATGCGTAGCTTTAGAAAGCAACCAAAAGTCACATTTTCTGAGTCACAGGTGTTACTGGAACACAGCTGCAATGCAACAGCAGCCAGATCCCTGCCCCAGGCTGAACTTAACCTCCCCCTGCCCTCCAGACCAGCCTGCAGCCAGGGCTCTCCCCCCTTATCTCCATGTACTTGCTCATTCTTCCTACCGCTGCTTGCTTTCTGCACAGCATATTTGCCTGGTCCTTGGCTCTTGTTGCTCAAGACCTAAGTAGATCTGCTGCAAGCCCCTGCACCTTGAGCAGATCCTGCTCACCGCCTTACCTGGCTTTTGCATGCCGGGTGCCCAGGGGAGCCTGCGGTGCTGACATTGCCAAGCCTTTTGGAGGGTTGAGAGCTCTTCATGGTAAGGAAGAAGGCAGCAGCGTGTATCTGCAGGGAGGGGGAGGGGAGCAGCCTGACAATCCCCTTCGAATTATAAACATATCCTCTTTAAATACATTTCTAAGGATAACATTTGTATTACTGTGTCCTGTGGCTGCTGATAGGGCCCTGCTTATCGCCTCGGTCTCTCCTCCTTTCTCTGGGCCCTGCTGGGAAAGGTCCCTATCTGGAGCCGAGCTGGCAATCCTCCGCCAAGCAATTGTTTCAGTCCAGGGGAAAAATTAATTTCTGCCTATCGTTAATTGAGAGAATTGTGTGGAGAGCTGGGAGGGGGGCTGGCGGGGGGAGTGGGGGATGGAGTGGGGAAGAGAGAGATCGTGTTATTAACAGTGTCCCTTTCATAACCAAATACCCTGATTTCCATCAGTGAGATGAGAGGCTCATTACAGCAAGAAGGTGATTAGAGAACTTGGAGGAGCTATCAGGCTAAGCAGGAGAGTGGCAGGGAATTCGGGAGGGACTCCCAGCAGAAGGGCAGCCGCACCAACCAACCATCCCCTCTCACCCTCCTTGCCATCTCCTCCACCCCTCCTCTCCCTGTCAGCCCCACCAACCCCCTACCCACACCTGAGGAAAAAGCAACAAAGAAGTTCCAAGGATTAGCAGTTTTAGTGGCTGGAGTGATACTTTATGTGGTGGCAGAGCCTGCGCACTCATGACCAAAAGCCCACTGGTGTAGTTCAGCTCCTAAAGGCCCAGCTGACAGCTCATCTTAAATGCTTTTCCGCGATGGCCAAAGAAGATGATGCACGAAAGTGTTGGCTTCTATCCCAGCTACGTGGGGAGGTCATGCACGGCCATCAGTGTGTCTCTCATTAGCTGATTCCTCAACAGGTGGCTAAAAGCTAGGACCCCTGACTGTCTCACTCACTCACGGAAATGAAGTACAAGTGAAAGAAAACTACCCCAGACTGTACTCTGATCCAGCTTTTGCACCACTCTTTCCATGCATGACTCCTTCTGAGATATTTCCCCTATTTTAGAGGTATCACTGTTGTGATACAGCCCACCAGCCCCCAAGCCATCTCATGCACCATGTGTATGTCTTCATGAATTTGCTGTCCTTCAGCTCACAATCACTCTCCTGACAAATAGCTACAGAATCCCCTTGATTCCTGACATTGCTAGAAATAACTTTCTCCCCCTTCGGGAAGGTAAGCAGCCTTGAAAATTCATCCAGCCCACATAAACACTAGGGGATGGGACTAGGATAAAAAGTTGAACTTCTCCTACCTTGCATGTGAATGATGCAATGAAAAAAAAAAACCACCATCACTTCAATTTTCCTTCTTTTTTCAATATAAACCTTTGGCATCCCAGACAAATTTGTAACAGACAGGAAGATAATAAAGATTCTACTAAATTAGAGTAATCCATCTAACCTATTACTCCCGTAGTTAATATTAGTTAATGCTTTCATTATTAGGATTTTTTTGTTGTTAGTCTTTTGCCAATGCTGTACTTAAGACTGTCAAAAATCCTATACTGAGATGACAAAGGGGTCTTTGGCAAGGTCCATACTGGAAAGAAAAGCTGGAACAGAGAAGCCAAAGTGCCAGCTGGGCAGCCGCAGGTTGAAAAAAATTATGGGGACTGAACTCTCCTCTTCCTTTGACAAAAGCCATTCCTCTATGCTCAGGATGAGGGGCAAATTGTCTCACTCTATAGACTGCAGGAAACTCAATGCAGCATGGCACTTGCAATAAATTGATGTGAAAACAGAAACACTTTTAGAAGGTAAATGGGCTACTTCTCATCTAGATCACGCAGGAGAAAGTGAAGGCAGACAGAAGCACTCACTATCACAGTGTATGGAGTTCTGCATAAAGTAGCACAAACAACCTCTCCTAATTCCCACCCCACACAGATCTGCCTCTTCTTAGCCTAATCCCATCTACTCTGACCATGTGTTGAGCTCTAGTAATCTCCAGCTCCTCTGGGAGGTCCAGACAGAAGCAGACCCTCCACAAAAGGCAAGGCCTCCCATTTTAGCACCAAGTTTCATTGCTGACAAGTAGAGGACATGTCCAGGGATATATGGTCTCCTGCAAAGCTAGCCGGAGGGCAGAGTGGTCACCAAGATCTATTCAATCCTTAGCAATTTCTCTTCATTCACTTATACCCATGGGACAATTACTGGCAACAAGCAAATTGTTAACAGACAGTTAAGAGTAGGCCCAGAGCCAGACTTAGAAATCTTTGAAGCCAGAAAGATTTGTGAGACTCTGTATATTTAGCCTTTCGTCTTTAACAAAGTGTCCATTTCTTGCTGATTTCTTGTGCAAATCACCAGTAAAATGGAAATGGAGAAGAATTCTTGTCATAAATTTTTTGCGTGTTGAAATTCTGCATTACTCGTGTCATCTTCTAAAGATGCTGAGGGCTTAGCCTTGAATTTCTAGTATCACCGGTCAACTAATGAATAAAGAAGATCCCTTGTGTTAAACTGCAACAAATAGGTAGCTCTGGTCTAAGACAATTGATCATAAAGCCAACATAGACTTCATGCCAGCCCCTCAGCTAATCTGACCTCTGGCCAGAGGGGTTCTGGAGACAAAATGCAATATGATAGGCATCCTGACCCAGGGACTAAGTACTCAATCCTGGGCAGTTGGACACAAATGCCCTCTCGCCAAACCTTAAACAGCTGAGACTCCACAGACGCTACTGTAAGTTGGTAGCCTCCAGTTCTGGACACCCAGTCTGGGCTATTGTTCTGCGCTCACATAGCCCAGGTTGCCTTCAAGTGGGGAAGTCTAGGCCTTCCATCTCAACCAAAAATGATCAGGCATTTGCAAAAGCCTCCGCTACTAGCTATTTTCTTCCTCAGATAGGGTTCTGCAAGGCTGCAGCAATGAGGTGTCAGGAAGAACTTGTATGGCTGCTTCTCATCCTCTCTCTCTCTGCAGCCCATCAGGAAGTGGAAAAGGGGAAAGACTGCACGCTCAGCCTCCTGCTAAACCCATCCCAATTGATGGCTCTGAAGTGTCAATTATAATGACTAGAGTGGAATGAGACTGGGAAAGGGGACAACTGGAATATGTAAAAGGAACAGAAAGGGGAGGTGTTTGGGGGAAAAAGAGCCAAGTAATGACAGTAAACCAAGGACAGTGACTGAGATAACACAAGAAGATGGATGGGAAAGAGACGAGAGGATTGCAGCTTCTCACACAGGGGAAAGCACTGAAAAAGGGAAAAAGAAGAGACAGAACTTAAATATTACAGTGATATAAGAGCTACACAATCATTTCATTAAATGGGTCAGTAAGAAAACAACATGGAAGTTGATAGATGATATACAAAGAGAGGAAAAAAGCAAATTAACGGAGGGAAGGTAGGAAACCAAACAAGACACTACATGCAGATTCAATGCTACTGAGCTAAAATGACCAATGTTCCTATTTATTATTACTTTCTTGGTCATCACTCTGTATCTAACTCCTCTTTGCCTCTATGCATTTGGTCCATCAGCATGGGATTCAAAAGGGACAGCGTGATTATTTTGAAAACATGTTTCTACATTAGCATGCATTACTCTAGATCTTATAACAAGTCAGCTATAAAAAAAAAAAAAACAACCAAACATAACTCCACCAAAGCATGTGGAAGTATTTCAGCAAGTAAGAAGAAAGCTCCATCAAACACACACAGCCAGTCCTGCCGAAACCCTTCCTGGTGCTCAGACTGCTTGGGCACTGCTGGGACCAAACAGTGGTTAGGTGGAGAGAATGGGATGAGGGTAAAAGTGCTGAAAATCAGTTCACAGGGCAACTCCGAGATGCTCTGATGATCTTGGGTGTGCCAGGGCAGGGCAAGGTGAGACAGACCCATATGCTGGCATAGGGAGCATGCATTTCCCAGCATCTTTCCTCCAGTTCGGCACAGAGAAAGAAATGAGGAGATTAGCCAAACTCATGGAGTGAAAAAGAGCATGACACCCCTACAAAGAGGGACAGGCAAACAAACAGAGCTGCAAGCAGAGAATATGAGAGAATTTCTGGAGGAAGAGTTTGAAAAACAGAAAAGTGACTACAAAGAGAGGAGAGTAAGGGTGAATTAGACAGAGAGAGATGGAGACATGGGCTGTGTTTGGAGGAAAGAGCATAGGGGGAGAAAGGAGGGGGCAAAGTCCGAGGCACTCAGCGAGTTCAGAACAATCTCCATTCTCTACAGCGCTTTCTGTTTAAAAAAATAAAAAAGGAATGATGGAGAAGGGGAGAGAGTCAGACAAGTTTAATGATGTGTGTTCAAAGCTCAGATTGGAAAAATGACAGAGAAAAGCAGCCTGTTTCGGCTCTAATAAATTGTTCTTTGCTGTAAGAGACGCCTGTCGCAGCATTAATACAGGGCCCTAATACACGGGTCAGGGTTAAGTAATTTTCTCCGGCAACTTAAGCGAATAATGAAGCTGGCAGCGGCTAGTGGCGCAGTGGGAGAGATGGCCCGGGCCGCCGGCACTTTGTCTTCATTTATTATGCCAGCTCTCATGATTTGGGTACTGGCTGCAGCGACGGGAAGCCTCCGCCGAGGAGATATCGCTTCATTTCGGCAAGGTAATGAAAGCTGGGATGGGGGGAGGATAAACCAATTTGCTGGCTGACATGGGAAGGAGTGATTTGCAGACCTGGCTAAGGGAGGGGGGCGACCAAGCGAGAGGAAGCACAAGGCTAAACCAAGGGGGGTGCTCAAGGCCCTTCCCTGAGATAATGGCACCGTGTGTTTGTGGGGAGGGCAATGGAGCAGGACCATGCAGGAGGGGATGGTGGGGCTGGAGTGCAGCATGTGTCAGGACCTAAGGATTTGGAGAGTGGGGAAGAGCCACCAGGAAGAACACTGGGGGCAGGAGAGACTGGTGGAGGAGGTAGTAGCAGGGGCAGGTCCAAGGGCTGGTGGAAGTTGTTGGTGGAATGAAGTGGAAGTAGAAGAACATGTAATGGTGGGCTGATGGAAGACAAGCAGAGAGCAGCCATGTAAGAGAAGGCAGGCACAAGCAGCAGGGTGAAAGGAAGAGCAAGGGATGTTGTCCTGGCCCTGTGGGGAAGGGAGACCCTCACGAGCAACTTGTCTAAGGCACAGACTCAGACTCTCAGGAACTGCAGTTCTGGAGCTCACTGAAGGTCATCCCCACTGACCCCATTCCTCTTCTCACAAGGAAAAAACTCCAGATGAAGCACAAGACAACCCTGCAGCCACATTCCTCCCAGGAGAAGAGGGAACTTCTGTCCCCTGCACTCCATCCCCACCACGTGGGCACAGGCAATCCATCTCCAAGCCTACTTCTTCAAAAAAGATTAGCAATGACCAGTTTTGTGGCTTAACTCCCAAAACATGGGTGTCACTCTGAGCAGCCTGGGCATACTGTTTGTATGCTCACAGTCCCCTCTGATTACCCCTGCACTGCCATCCTCTCTCCTCAGCCTGAGAAGATATGTGCCTAGTGTGACATCTTTGTCCCTGCTTTAAAATACCTGCATCACTCAGAGCACATCCTTACCTCCTTCAACATCCATGCTCCTCACTCCCAAAATAGTGAAGGGAATGGAGGCAACAGAGCCCTGGCAGAGTCAACTCTGGGACTCTCACACTTTCCTTCCCTCCCCCTCCTCTCGATGTGGGTTAAGGATTTCCAATAAGGACCAAGTGTTGGAGGCTTAACACTGCAGTCTCTGGAGAAGCAGGCCAATTTCACACTAATCTTCCCCATGAAGGGAGAGAGCATCGGAAGCAAGAATTACATCAAAGAGAAGTTAATGCTGAGAAGCAGACGACAAAAAGGAGCTGCTTTCAGTTTCAAATGAATACACACAGCTGGATTAAGAGATCAGGCAGCTCAAAGCCTGTATCACAAGCTTTGGTACCCAGGATTTAGCCAGCAGGGAAGAGTTCTGATCTGGGGGCTCTTTTGAAAGGAGAGGAGGATCTTTGTGGAGCACTGCAGGTATTTGAGAAGAGCTAGGTAGAAGACAGTGAGGCTGATCTCTTGGTCTGGCCTCCACTGACCTCTTCTAATAAATATCATGACAGACTCAGATAATGCAATGGGTTTGTGCAGCCTACATAGCTCCTGAAGCTTTTTGGTTAGCAAGTGGTTACCCTGTCGTTTCCCTCTGCCCTGCACAGCCCTTCCTCCAGCTTTGGTCTGAGGCATTGCTGTTGTGTGGGCAATAGCCCTCCAGGTCCTGAAACGCAAGCAGTCCTTTCCCTCATGGCAGGAGGTGCGTTTAGCTTCAAATGCAACTAGCAAAGGCAGCTGAGCTCCCTGTAATATAAAATGCAGCCTCCGGAGGAAAGGAGAGCAGAGGGTGATTGCAGTAATGTGTCTGTTGTCCCATTTTAAGTGGTGCTGAAGTGAGTCCCAGCGCGCTCCCCCCGCCGGGAGGCTGACAGGTGTAAATCCCGCGATGAATGAAGGCACCGAGCCCTATAAAGCTGGTGTCTCTCCACGCATCTCCGCTCTGATTGACTTGTCGGCTCTCTAAGGCTGACTCTATCAGCTCCTCGCTGCCTCCAATTCCAGGTGTGATTTAGTTTGGAGATGAGAGGTGACAGTTAACATTGGTACTCGTCAGTGTAGATCAGACACAGTCACGCTGTCTTATCCTGGCTCACTCTCTCGCCTCCTCCCCCATGCTCCCCACCCCTCTGGTGTCTCCCACTCCTATCTGTTGCTCTCATTCTCCCTGCCTATCCTCATCCAGTCCCTCTGCATACCACCATATCCTTTTGCCTCTCATCACCATTGCCAGAACGCATCGTCAGTAAATTCTTCCCTTTCTCTCCTCTTTTCTGTCCCAGAATAACAGACTCCTAATGCCTTCTTCAAGGAAACTTCTCTCGTGCAAAGACTAGGAACAGCTGTTTTGGCTTGTCCTTTCCAGTCCCCTGTAAAGCTAAGCAAGCAATATCTAGCAAATACTCTATTTGCCAAATTTAACCTATTTCTCCATTGATGGACTGTTCATTTGAGTTGAATTCTCTCAAGTGTATTTGCTGTTTGGAATTCACCTAGCGGTTTTGAGGAATGAATCTGGGCTTGAAGACAGAAGAAAAGAGGGATTTTGCACTTGGTGCGAGAGATTACAACTGAATTGTTTGGTGTGGAAGAGCTCTTTTTAGTCCCAATGCTGTAATATCCTAGAAGAGCCCTTCAACCAAGGTTTCTGATACAACTGCTCAGATTTCACACCTGGAACTCCTCCTTGATTTAAAATTTCCAGTTCACCCAACATTTCCTGCCAATGCCCACTACCTATAACCCTTATGGAAAAGGAACACAAGGGAAAGGAATCCCACTTCTTATTAGAAATAGTTGCAAAAAATCTTGGTTGTATTCACACAGTTCTTTTTAACCCCAGTAACTTTCTACTCTATGTCACTCTTGGTCTCCCATTTCCCAATCACGTTCAGTTTCAGTCCCTAGTACTTTAAGTGACAGCATTTCTTTAAGCCACAATAAACAGCAATTGTTCCAGCACCACCAAATAGTAAGTGACTCAATGGACAATGTATTGGTTAGGTTCATCCTTTTCAGTTTCCAGGTCCTACTGTTCTAGTTTTCAATAACTTTTGTAGCTGATTTACAATGAGGTATAATATTTTCCTCTTTTCCAGGGGGCAGTCACAGGCTTCACAGTACCAGAGAGCTTGCTCATAAGTTTACAGATTACTGAAGCTGGAAGAGACTGAATGGACATTGTAGGATGGGCTAGGAATCCAAAATGATCTTGACAAATTGGAGAAAAGGCCTGGAAGAAAGGAGGCAGATCAGCCACAGCACCACACTCAGCCATCAGGTAGGAATAAGCAGATACACCTATACAACTAAACAGAAGGTGAGAGACTTGCAGAGCCACATTGCCTCAGCACAGGACATAACACATGTGTGTTGCACTTGGAAGTGATAGAGGAGAAGGGCTAAAGCTCCCTTAGCATATTCCCTCTCCAGTACACTTGAGCCTGGATAATGAACTGTACAATCATGGGTCTGGAGAAGAATCAGGTAGGTAGCAGCACTATAGAAATGGATTTAGCAAGGAACAGTGGGTCACAATTTGAAGATGAATCCCCATGCCAAGCTGTTGTGAAAAGGCAAACAATGAGAAACAAGAGAACAGCCTGTAAGGCACGAGAACTAATCCTTGTGCTCTCCTTAGTGTAATTAAGGCCTGAGCTGGGCTTCTTGGCCCTTCCTTGATCCTCTCTGGACACTGAAGTTCAAGGAAATAAGTGAAGGAGCCAGAAGGACCCAGGGAAGTTAAGCAAGAATTATCAGAGATCTAGAAAAGCTGACCTGCAGAGTAAAGGCTGTAACTAGGTTTCTTTAGTCTAGAGAGAAAAAAAAAAAAAAAAAGACTGGAGGAGGCATGATGGCAATCTTCAAATACATAACAGGCTGCTTTGAAGAGGCAGGGTCTCTGGAGAGTAGGAGAAATTGTAGCCTTAAACTGCATCAAGGGAGATTTGGGAAGCTCAAAGAACTTTTTAGCTGCATGTATAATAGTCTTGAAATAATTTGATTAGAGAGGTTGTGGTAACACCATAATTTTTCTTAAAGACCAAGTTAGCTAAGCACTTGGAAGGACTCACATAGGTATCTTTGGGCTGGATTAGATGAATTTTCAGCATTCCTTCCTGCTGTATTTTCTCTGAATCTGCAAATATATTGATGACATTCCACTGATGTGACAGGGACTACCCATTACACATAGTCCCTTCCAGAAATAAACACCTAGCTGAAAAATCTGCAGTGGAGCAGCATTAGCATGTGAATAATAATAAAATGAGGCATTAGCTAAGTCCTGTCTATGCTTCCCAGCATGGCTATGACAAAATGAAGCAGAGAGGAGAAGAGCCACTATACATGTACCATGACACTGCTGAGAATCTGAAGGAGTGTGTCCTTTTCTCCGCATGAAAGGCCAAAATGCATAATTTGGAGACTGAAGATTGTCTGCTGCAGATATTGCTGAGTTTTGCGATTCTTTCTAAGTTTAGGTAATTTAATAAATTAAGTTCTGAGCCCTTGAGCTTCAATGAGGTGCAACAGTAGTTCTGTCCAGGGCTGGTGAGAAAGACAATGTTTAGAATACACTTATCCTTTAATTCAGACTACGTGAATAATATTTACACTAGTTTATTCAGTGATATTTTTCCTCTAACCATAAATTATTCCCCTGGCTGCCCTTAGAGCCATACCAGTGTGGAAACAGTAATGATATGAGAAGCTACTGAGGTTGGTTGGTTCCTTCTTGTTTGGTCTGGTTTGGATTTGGTTAATTTTGTTTATGGCAGGTAGATTTTGCTCTCTGACATCTATACATAGCCACTCGTTCTCAGTAACCAGAAGGCATCATGAACAAGGTAGATCCCTGGCCTATGGATCACCAGGAAGTTCCTCCTCTTCCTCTGAGAGAGGAATAGAGCAACTCCAACTTAGATATTCACGCCTTGAGTCTGACAGGCTGTCATTCCCTGTACTGTCAAAGAATGCTAGTCAAAAGCTCAAAGTGGCACTAGGTACAGCTGTCCACATCACCATCCTCCAACTACAGAAGTTTAGGGAAAGACCTTAGTGGTGGGGCACATATGCCTGGTTCATGAACTTCCCTGTGGCACACTGATGACAGCCACTGTTAGAGGCTGGATATTGAATTAGATGGACCACTTCCCTACCCTACAGGGGTATTCCTGCATCCCTCAATTCTGAGGGCACAACAGCACAGTACTGTGTGTTCTTCTTCATCACCTTCCTGTGCATAGTCCAAGTTCCTAATACTAAGCTTCAATGCTTGTCTACAGTGAGAGATACACATGTTGTCTGTGGCTCACCAAGACAGTTTGAGTCATTGAAAACATGGAAACATGTATACTCTTGTATACTCCCATGTATACTCTTGGAAACTGGAGGTTGGGAGCTCTCAGTCCTAGCCTAGGGAACACCTTGATGAAGTGGTTCCCAGTTATAAGAAGAGCAAACTAGAGATTCAAGTTTAAGCCATGGAGCCATAGGAAGGCACAAAGAGAATCTATGGGAAAACTCTGATACCCTGGAGTTACTTAAGTCAGATCAGAGAGAGAAACAGTGAACTCTGAGATGTTCCCATGGATCTTCTCAGTTCTTGCCCCAAAGCTCAATAGCACTAGAGCCTGACCATACTCATGACTACACTCACTGCTAAGACATTTCTTAACATCATCTTAGCCTCTCCAGCCCCTACCTGCCAGCCAGCATTCTTCATCTTCCCATTGTCAGAATCTAAATTATTTCCCTCATTTATGTGGCTATATGACAGCTGTCCTCCTGTTCCATCCAAAATTCTCTTCTCTGCAACAGACATACATACCTCTCAATCTGTCTTCATCTACTTTTTCCTTATTCTTTGCTCTGCTGGAGATCCCATGTCTACCTTTGGCCAGAAAGGTGATGTTCAAAGATATAGCCTGCATAGTGTACCTGGGAGACTATTTAGCCAGGCAGCCTCATCTTGTCCACAAAAGATTCCACAGGAGAATTGCAGAGGGAAATGGGCAGTGTCAGCACAGAACACTGGGTGACTGAGCCTGCCAACTTCTCTGTCAAATCGCCCCCAGCAGAGCACACATGCACCTCATTTTTGAATGTCTGAAGGCACTCTTGCCTGTGTTGCATTTTCAGAATTGGGATGCAGCAACAGAGGGAACTTAAAACATTTTAAAGTGGGCAAAAGTCTCTCCAAACAGAGAGCTGCTTCCTGATCCCAGCAGAGATCCCTGCAGCTTTCCAAATGCCCTCTCTCTCTTTCTGGAGGCTAGAAGTTCAATTGGGGAACAGCCTGAGCATTACACTTCCTAGTTTCTCTCAAAAACGAAAAGCCCCTGCCTCCCATAACCCCACTGCCCGCTCTCGCCTTGTGTCCATCCACTCCCCCTCCCTGCTCCAACACCTCCCTCCCCACCTCCCGCCCGGGTGACGATCCATGAAAGCCCCCAGCAGTATGTCACGGGAGTGATAATTACATCCCCCTGCTCGCATCACGCCGCCTGCTGCTGACCTCTCACCCCTCCTCTCTTTTAATCACCCCCTGGCATCAGTCACTCTGACAGGGCAGCGGCACAAGCCACGTGACCTGTCAGCCAGGGGACATGACTTATAGGGCCCGGCTGGTGGACAAAGGGAAGGGAGATAGGCAGCATAAATCTCCAGGGCGAATAAAAGAGAGTGATGGGGCACTCTGCCGGGGCCTGCGTTAGCAGATTCTCGGCCTCTTGTTATTCAGCCCAGAGTTATGGTGATGAGGAAGTGGCCGAGAGTGACACGCGCTGGTCCCAATCAACCTTGCGAAACCTGCAGAGACCTAGAGGAGCCTTAATGTCACGCATGGCTGGAGAGCCTCAACGAGGTGAGCTAAGGCCAGGGGAGCAGCTAGAGCAGTCCCCAGCCACCAGAGGCATCTGACCAGCAAAAGCTTCAGCTGTCAGAGCAAGGCACTAAGTCACACAGAACAAGGACAGAGGACCCCAGAGTTGCACCTCTCCATCTCTACTGAGCACGGCTGCCAGAGGGTTTGCACATCAGAACACAGGTTTCTCCCCAGCCAGCACATTCCTCCAAGCTCCCCACCAGTCCTCTGCTCACCTGCAGGCTCCCCTGCCATATACCTGCTCCCTTGCACTCACCTGTTGCTTGGTAGGATGAAACCACTGGTGCATCCGTCAGCTGCTGCCATTATAAAGATACAGGACATCTGGGGTTTCTACCAAGGAGCAGTCCCCCATTGCTTCTCTACTAGGACAGAATTGCTCCTCTTGGGACTGGACAGACCTTTTACTTCTGTACAGAGCACAGCAGGGAGTGTGGTCCACTAACACCTATGATGGGTGCTGCAGTGGAAAAAAGGCACCAGAAAGACCCATCTGGATCATCAACTCCATCCTATGACAGTCACCACTCAGAGTCTCTACAGGTCATCTTGTCCCCCTCATCCATATACTTCTCAGGAGAGAATGGCAAGTGGCTGACATCCCCAGTAGTGCCATAACTCTGCACCTGCAGAGAAGGTAAGTCCAGAAGCTTTAACCCAGAAGGTGTAGGAAGGAGAAGGAAGCCCAGAGATAAGAACTGGGGGCAGTTTTGAATACACTGGAGGAAAAACTGGGGAGACAGAAATACCTGAGAGGAAGAGAGAAGTTTTAAGTATATTTTCTTTCATTTGTTTGAAAACTAAAAGTGATATCTGAAATTGTAGCTCTTCAGCTGAAAGCCAAAAACATCAATGACTTTCCCTTGTACTTTGAGAAGCAAAGTAATGAAACCCATTTCCAGATTTGGGTGCAGTTGTTTCTGACCTGAACGCAAGAAAGGTGAAGCCCAGTAACCAGGAGGGATTTGGCTCCATAAACATCTTTATCTGGGAACCACCATGTCTCAGGTGCTTAGAAATGTGAAAGCACTGGGGGCAGAGCAGAAAGGCACTGTGCAGACTGGTGCCCTGTCCCCATCCTGTCCGCTGGCAGTGGCTCCTCTCAACTTCAGGTGTCATCCACACAGTGAAAACACCAGCAAAGCCAGCTACCAATGTTGGCTGTTCACACTGTGCATAAGCACAACCCTTGAGCATCTCCTCTTGCATTTCCCCGAGACCTACAAACTCACAGCACTTGCAGCACTGCAGCAGATATCCATGCATTTTTAAGAAATGCCAGTTGCTAAAATGAGAGGTGTGTCTGGGCAGTGATGGGTGAAGGTCTGCTTGTGCAATTCCCTGGGCCAGGGCCTCTTCTTGTATGCCAAGATGTCCCTGCTCTCATCCCAGGTGAGAGGCCCCAGACAGGGCTGTACAAACCATACAGCTCAGTGCTGCAGTTGCAGCTAAATGAGGGGGAGAAGAAAGGTGTTGAGACCCCACTCTTGGACCAAGCAGAGGGCTCAGCACAGCCACAGCAGCACCCTACACATATCCTGTACCCTCCTCCCCCAGTGAGTGCCCGCTACTGCCCTCCTCGGTTTTCCCATCTCTTCCTGCAGCCCCCCAGTCCCTGCACAAGGTAGGGAGGGCTGCCTCCCGCACAGAAGAGACTTCATCTAGGCTGGGACCTGGAGGCAAAACTGCTCAGCCCTGGAGAAGAGACTGAACAGGGCCCCATGCTTCCCTCTCCATCCTTCCCCGAAGGCCTCCTCTCCACAAGCGACTTCCCTCTGGGCTGCGGGGGAAGTCCTGCAGCCCCCAGCCTCCTTGCCGGCTGGGTCCTAGCCTCCGAGACAGGAGCACACAGCTCCCTAGCCTCCTCCCCCCCATCTGCCTTTTAACAATGATGGAAGCTGCTGTCAGCGTGCAGCGACAGTAATAAACACTCTTCTTAATAACACAGGGTGTCCCTCTTATTAAAATGAATAGACTTCGGTGGTGAAGCCAGGCTGCCTGCCTTGCAGCCTGGTGTGGACAGCAACCCTCAAGCAGAGCAGTTTATCTGCTGTAATTACTACAGCAGCTTCAGCTCCCGGACGTTCCTGGTTACGGCACTGTACTGTACCCCCAGGCAGAGACACAGGTATATGGACAGACCAAGGTACCTACCAACGCATGAGCACATGGAGAAATGCAGAGAGATAATTGCCTGTGTGCCTGCAAACCTGTACAGTAATCTCCGAGATGCACAGACACAGCAGAGTAGGGTTAAATGTATCCACAGCCAGGCTTTTAGGCATCCTAAATCCCACTGAAACCACCAGCAGCAGCTGGTGTCACTCTTTCTGCTTCTCTCGTGCATAACAGGTACATTAACACATGTGTGCATAAACCACACTGCACTGAACGTCGGTAGAGGAAGGCAAGTGCTTGGTCTGTGGGTGAGAATCCCCTCCTCCACCAGCCCACAATATATCTGTTCAATTTTTCCTGTTCCCTGGTCGATGAGGGGTCATGGGATAAATGTATTTCATACAGTGCATACCAGCGCAACATGTTGAAAAGAGCTGATGTGGCATCTCTCGTGTCTACCCTTTCTGGATTTTGGATCTCAATTAATGCATTGGTTTCTCCCCCATGGGGAAGCTGCCCATTTCCCAAGCACCGAATTCAGAGGATCTCTGTATCCCAAGCACTGGCTGTCTTTAACCCTGCATGCTGTAGCCAAACACCAGGTTTGGGATTTACAGGACAAGGAAGAAAACCATCTGATGTGATGCTTGCCAGTGGTTCTTTTGAAGGCACATTTGGAGTGGCTATTACACAGCAGCCTCTGTGCAGACTTCCTGGCCTGGGAAACCAATCCCCCTCCTCTGCCAATCTATTTTATTTTCTCAGCCTTCACTTAGCTGGCTGGTTCTGCACATGTGCCCAGCGCAGACCTGAGGCTACATGTATGTGGAAAAAAAGCTGCACTGGGAAGCACTTTACAGCTTTAGAGCTCCCTCAAACAGAGATTATCCTATGGAAAAATCTATCAGAAAGACAAATGACAGTAGCACATCTGAATATCTGCTCTGCTGCCATCTCAGAGCAGTTCTCTCAGCTGCAAAGACCCAGTAAGACCAAACCTTGTCCACTGCATCTCACCCTTCCAGGAGTGAGTACAGTGGAGCAGACCTCAGGTATTGCATCATTTCTCAGCACCTTCAATGCATTAAGGTAGGTTTCTGCATCACTGTCATCATCACACCCAAAATAGCTGATGCCCTCACAGGACTCCAGCATTCAAGAACACCTAACTCCATCTCACCTTGCATTCCTCCTCACAGAAGAGCCTACAGCAGGCAGCAAAACTAGTGGGCAATTTAGCAATTGAGTAGAATAAAAAAAAAAAAATTATTCATGTGCAGCCAGGAGAAACAGTTGGCAGGACCTCACCATGAAGAACCAGACTGAGGTACGTCTGCCTTTACTATCTGTGAGAGACTGGCATCTGTAAGGTCTTCTTAGAAAATATTCCTGGCACAGGATATTACAACCTCACTGGTTTCACTGGTGTTTAGTACAGAAAAAGAGACTAGAGCAGTGGAGCAGATAGGAAAAAAAAATAAATGAAACAATGGATGAATGAACCAGTCTTTTTCAGTCAGTGACTTCCTGGCCTCAGAAGTCAAATGCATCACGAGCAAGCTGCAGACATGCTGTTTATTCATATTTCCCAAGTCACTCACATGCCATGTCCTGAATTGTCTGTCTTTCTGCTCAGTGGAACGTTAGCAAGAATATATCGAGGGGAGCAGCTGATGAATGCAAAACAAGACAAGGATCTAACCTAAAAGGCTTCCAAAAGGGCAGTAGTATCTCTAGCTACATGCAAACTGACTACACCACTGCTGTCAACAGTACTTCCACCTTCCCAGGCCCTGGCAGGGATGCTCCAAAGACCACTTCCCACTACCAGGACTAAATTTCCAGATCCACATGGCTCGCCTTGCTGAATCACTGCCACCAAGGGCTGCGGGTCAGGTTGGGGGCTGATGGCAAGGCTGCTGGCCTGGGCTTTCAGAGCTGAAAGCCTGCACAGGTACAAAGGGCTAAACCAGCAGAAAATAGCTCAGAGGAGACTGGAGGAGCACTGACAGAGCTCTGAGGAACAGCCTGGCTTTGCAGTCTACCTCATCCTGTCAGTGCCTTAATTCATAAGCACAAACATTTCACCCACTTCTCACCTTAAAAGAAAAACCACAGGAAGAGAAGAAAATAAGGGAGAACCTTGCACAGGAAGCTGAGCATAGGAGCTGGGCAGAGCTAGGAAAAGTTGCAGCACACCCTTTGCCCCAGCTACTAGTGATTTAACACAGGGGACATGCAAGCTCAACACAGCAGCAGGGCTGAGATGGAAACCACATGAAGTCCACTTGCCCACTCCAAAGGCATGTTCAGTGCCTGCAAAGCCAGGCCAGCTACAGGAGCTGGGAAACTCCTGCTCTGGACCAAACCACCCTGCATGACCACTCCTGAGGCCAGAGGCTGCTGGAGGGGTCCTGACACTGATGCGCTGCCTGCACAGCAGTGATGGCTGCTGCATACCGCCACATACAGAAAAGAAAACACAATATAGAAACAAACTCTCCTTCTCCTGTTGAGAAAGTGGTTGAAGCTTCACTCACCACAGCACTGGGCCCAGGCCCTCACATCAAAGGGAAGTGATGGTCACTGGGCTGTGGCTCATCATCAGTCACCAAACTTTGCATGGAAAACACAAGAGGGAAAGAAGCTGCAGCGTCCTGGACAAGGTGTTTGTCATAGATGCGGCTACTCAAGTCCTTAGGAGGTCTCATGCTCCAGGTAGCCTGCAGAGGAAGATTTTGCTTGAGGCTGTGGTTTACCATTGCTACAGTGAAGTGAGACACATGGGAGAGCAGCCAACCAATCCTCAAAAAAAAAAATCTTAGCACCAGTAACACCATTCCCATCCTTCCACTAATGTCAGCTCCAAAGCAGCATCAAGGTTTTGCTGCTGGTGCTCTTTGCTGGGACGCTGGAGGACTTTGCAGCACCCATCAAGCACACAGGACTTGCAGAGGCATGGACACAGAGGGACAAGCTGAGACCCACAGCCAACAGCCCTGCCAGAGGACAAGGAGTCAGGAGATGACCAGCTCTTAACCAGCTCCTAGAAAGCTCAGACCATGGTTTTGGCAAATCCCTTTCTGACCAGGCGCCTGGGTGGGCTGACTGAGGGCAAAAGGCTATCAATGCCACCCAGCTGCAGAGCCCTGCAGTGCTGGGCAGCGTGCTGGGAGGAGATGGGATCTTGGGAGAACCAAGCAGCAGAAGGCAGATCCCAGACAGAGACACTCTCAAGCAGTTGACATCCAGAGAAACTGAGCCAGGAGAATTCAGCCCTGTGACTTCGCTGGGCTTGCATGCTCTATGAGGCTGTGACATGTCAAGAAGCAGATGAAGAAATTATTCTGAGCAAGTGTATTTTTCTCCCATTGCCCTGCAGACAAGCACATACAGATAAAGAGAGACCTCTAGTGATGCTGGAGGGACTCTGCCTGTCCTCCCCCTCCGAGCATCCCTCACAGCCAGAAGCAAATGTCTCGATTGCTCTGACTAGCGCAGTAATCGCCTTCCTCCTGAGCAGAAGCAAAAAACAAGGGCTGATCACAGGAGTATCTGCTCATCCGTGGAGGAGGTGGAGGGGTGGTACTCAGAACAGGGGAATGATTATGCCAGACTGAGGGAGTTAGAAAAACTCACGAAGATAAGTGAAATGGGCTCAGGTCTTGCCCACACCTTGCCTCTCTGTCCTGGGATCAGGCACATGATTCAACAGGCATATGGCGGGCGGGTAATTGCCAGTGCTGGGAGATGATGTGCAGTTGGGCTGCAATTTGGAACATGTGTCTGAAGTTCACATTCAGGCAGAGAGGGAGTTCAGCAGCTGCCAGCTCAACATGGCAAGAGGCAGGAGCAAAGAACAACAGGTCCCTGGCCAAGCCCAGCCATGCCAGGAGACACCGTGTCCCCCTTGCACAACTTGACCATTGCAGCATCTTGCACTCAGCTGTAGGATGGAGGAGCTTTTTCAGCTCTTGCTGAATTGAGCCTCAAAGACCCAGTGTCCAGGTGTGGACAGAAAGGACGATGGACTGTGCATAAGGGCATGTTCATCCTGAGCATCCCATGCCCAACACAGAGGCGGCAAGCAAACACCACTGTTCACCTTCCCAACTCTCTGCACCAAGAAGGGCTGGACACAGAGCCAAGAAAAGAGTCTAAGTCTACTCAGACACATAACTACTACATTAAACTTTCCAGGTATGAAAGGGGTTTGAGGGGAAACATGACGAGAAGAGGCAAGTGCTAGGGGCAGACTTGGCTATGGCAGAGGCACAGCAGTTGTGCTGTGCAATGTCAAATAGCAGACAAATATACCTGTCCTGTTGCTCTCAAACCCAGGGCAAGAAAAGAAGATAAGGGCTCCCACCAGCCAGAAGAGAAGGCCTCTCTTGCCTGCTCCTGCCACCTTCTCTGCAGCTCTGAGCTGCGATTACTCAATTAGCAGCTCCCATAGTACCTTCCTTCCACTCAGCGGTCTCTCCTGTTGCCCAGCCAGCGCGTAAATCAAGAAGGAACAGCTCTTTCCCTGGGCTTTCTTTTTCTTGTGCTAGTCCAAGCCTCGGTGACCTCCTGTTGGGAGAGGGGGCAGTCGTATTTTGCCGGAATGTTTTATTTTCTGTGCTGCATGAAGAGTAATTGTGGAGGGGAGGGAGAGCACAAGCACAAGAAAGCATGTGCGCTGCCAGCCAGGCCGATGTCCTTGTCCCACAAGGTTATGGATCCATTTTAGCTCAAATAATAATAATAAAAAAAAGCCTCATAGAAGCAAGGGATTCATAAAACAAAACATGAGCTGGGCATTTGGCAGCAGCTGCCCACAGAGTGGGAAGCACACCTTCAAGTCCGGAGGTAGACAAAACTCTGTATCCTGCCAGCAGCTTGGAGATTTCAGGGAGCTGGCAGGGTTTGGGATAGGGTATGGATGCATGTATGCAGAGAGAGAGGGCACAAGCCCTGCTTTCTCTTTCCCTGCATACTTCATTGATGTTATTTCAGATACTCAGTGCAGCAAAACTCAGAGGAGTGTTCAGACTGAGGAGTAAATCTGACCTGAACGGGAGCCAGTGGCTGGTGACAGCAGCCTGTGCGGTGATCTCCTACTCTGCCCTGCTGCATCCTGGCACAGCAGAAATGCGGCTTTTTAACAGTTGCACGGGACACTTGCACTGAGTGTTTCTCTTCCCTGTTTAGAGGACAAACATTGTGAAACACAGAACAACAAAACAGCTTACACCTGAGACTGGAGAGCCTCCCCTGAGAGAATTCAGGAAACTTTGGGGATTTTCAAGTGTTCTGATGAAATCCCAACAGGCATGTGCATATTTCCAAGTGATAAATAAGGCTCTGAAAACCAAATTCAAGACTTTCAGGAGAAAAAAAAAAAAAACGAAAAAAAAACAATGGGACCCTTCATTTTGCTTCATATATAGTGAGCTCTAACAACAATTACTGTTTCTTTCTAGTAACAGGCATACATGATGCTTTCCTGACTGCAGAGGACATCTCGCTTGCTCATTTCTAGTGCATCAGGACAGAGACATTTAGGTCAAGTGCAAAGGGAGCTGGAATGAGTTAAGACTTAGGTACTTTGGAGGGGTCAATTGTTTAATAAATTATGGGTTAGCCAAAAAAGTACTGAATAGGTTAGAAATTCAGCCAGTGTTGTTGAAAGATAAAATCTATTTCTTCCTGATAGGTGTTCTTACATTAAGAACTGCAGTTAACTGGGGAAGCCAAAGGCAGGATCCAAGCAGTCAGGGGGATTTCTGAGTTTACTGCTCAGAGTGCAAAGGATTAGACAACTGACCAATGTCCACATCAGCCTAGACTGTGAGTGGCTTTTGCCCATGACCTCTCCAAGCTCAGCATCTCCAGGCTAGAGGTAACAAACTGGAAAAGCAAAAAGGAATGGAAACTAAGGACAAATCAGAAATACTTTTCTAAAAGAAAACCAGCCATCCTCAGTCTACTAGAAACCTCCAAGCGAAATTGTGAGAAAAGAAGATATCATTACCTGGACTTCCAAAAAAAGAAGTTCATCATCTTGAAGAGGCTGCTGATGAAGCCAAGTCATGACAAGGTAGAGGTGACAATGAAGTTCTGACACAGGATTAGAAGAGGAAGGAGTAGATTGCTAATCTTGGCATAGCAGAGGAACAGCTTTGGGATACCAGGATGTGATGTCTTAGAAATACAGCTTTATGGATTTGTCAGCAATTAGGGGTGAGCAGACCAGTGGCAAGAGTCATGGGTAAAACCAAGCTGTATTGGCAAATCCAGGCCCAAGAAGGGAGACCTTCAGAGAGATGGATGACAGCAGGCACACGCAATGCTGGAGGATGCAAGGCAGCACACATTCAGTTTCTTGTCTTTCAGGCCAACTGCAGTTGGCAATTTGTGTCGTAGAGCAGTGAGGACAGGCTTCTCCTAAGGGAGGGTGAGCTGGGATCCAGGGGTGATCCCAGCTCAGGCAGTGCCCTCACTGACCAAGGCATAGTCCTACAGTACCTGAGCATGGCAGACAGAGACAGGTGCTGGTAACAGGGTCCATCCACAGCCCCGGACAAGTCAAAGTACAGAACCAGGTCCAGGGTTCATCTAGGAAGTCCCATCAGGAGCAGCAAGAGATAGGTCTGAGGTCTGTCCAGGAGATGAGGCCAGAGACAACACAACAGACAGGCAGTCCTACAACACAGCTCAGAAAGGAAACAAATGGCCCAAGCTGAGTTTAAATGGAGCCCCTGGGGAGAGGGTGTGGGTGGGGGCCCCAGGTGAAACCACTCAGGGCAATTAAAGCCTATTGTTGCCATCAGGACCCTGAGAGTTGTGGTTAATGTACAGACCCCCTTCACATGGGGTAGGATCATCCACTTAGGGAGTTTATGTGGAATTGCCCTTCTGCGCCAGCTGGCCCTTAGTGACAGCCTTCCTTATGTACTCCTGTAACATCTGTCTGCCTGCATTCATGACGGGGAACATGTGTTCACATCCCTCAGGAAAGGATTTAGCACCAACCAGGCAACAGCACTAGGGGAAAAAAAAAAAAAGCAACTACAAAAAAAAAGAAAAGGTAAAAAAACCCAATTCCCTCAAACTGCATTAAAAATAACACAAACACATTTCCACTTCTCCTGAAGAATAAAAAAGAAAAAGGGCATGTAATGGGAATACCTCTTACTGTAGCGCATAACTAGCCTGTAGGAGTTGTCGATGGTCTGCGGAGGGTGTAAGCCCAGAAGAGGTTTAGACACTCCTGTGGTTTAGGGGAACGCCCACAGTTACGGCAGGCAGGATTTTAAAGACAACATATGATTTATGAACCTTTGTGGTCGAGGGCATGTGGCTACCGCTAAACAGCTTGGAAGGAGGAAAACAGTACCCTCGGGGTGTCTTAGCCCCTAATTGTCTATTGCAGTGTTTCTTGGCCCTTTTTTCCTAAAGTCTTCAATTGTGGCCACTGTGAGCACTGGGGAGGCAAGTCAGTTCTCTCTGCCTGGGCAATTCATGTGCTAAGGGAGTGCTTTTTTTCCCCAGCACTCCAAAAGGTGCTGCAAGATCAAACAATAAAGTGTATTTTCTGTCCTAAGGAGTGAGCTGTGCAGACGGGAGAGAGCATGAAACCAGCCAGGCAGCCGGGAATTGTGATCAGCAGAGAGCGCAAAAGCAGCACAGGGGCTCATAAATAAAATGTTTTGCTGTTACTCTGGAATGGCAAAGACACGTCCTTGTAGGAGCTAAACTGTACAGATTGCTTTATTATTTTCAGTCCAATGAAATTAGCTGGAGTGGAGGGAGAAGTGGGGGAAACAGCAAGGAGGAACAGTGGGGATGGAGGGTCAGTACCACGAGGGTGCCCTGTGCTCGGGGCTCCACAAACCCCAATCACAAACCCGCTGCACTAGGTGATGCTTTGGAAGCACAGTGTGGCCAGGCAAACTGGGGGTCTGTCCTCGCAGCTGCAGCAGGCCCCACTGGTGCCTGGATGGAAGTCCGGCAGCAGGACCCCTCCGGCTCTCGCTGCAGGAGGCTGTGGGCAGCCTCCAGCTCCCTGGTGCTGCTTCGCAGCGCTGGGAACCCACAGAGCCCCACACCTCTCCCTGCCCCTTCCCTGGTCCATAGTCCACCCTGCTCCCCTCCCTGGCACCTAGAGCAATCAATGAGTGCCCACACTCGCCCCATCCATCCAAGCAGCACAGTGATTGCCGTGCCCATAGGCACGTTGGTCACTTATTCCCCTACTGCATTTAGTGATTTATTTATTTGATGTAGAAGCCTTTGCATGCTCCCCCCACCCCTCATCTCCTTTCGCCATCTGTCCATTCGTTTGGAAATCTGTTCCAGCTGACCTCGAGCTGACCAACGCTTCCCTCTTCCCTCCATCCTGCCATGGGCTCCTCCAGACGTCCCCAGCTCAGCTCAGGGGCTTTTAGCTGACTATGCAAATGTCGCCCAGCCAGCTGGTGTCTGCCTCCCAGAAACACATGTTCAAAGGCCCCCTGGACGGCCAGGGGGAAAGAAGGGGCAAGTCCCTGTGCCCCGGCCCGGGGGCTGCGCAGAGAAAGTTACTTAGCCAGGAATTATTCAACAAACAGATGGGAAGAGGGAAAGAAGTGTGGGGAACAGAGAAAATAAGAGCGCGGTGCATCTGCATGAGCATGTGTAGGTGCGGGTATATGGGGGTCTCAGGCGAGTGTGTGGGAACTGCGAATGAAATCACTGTGTGAGGATGTGTGGTGGTGGAAGGGGTGTGAGAGAGATGTACAGATCAGGGGAGGATGTTGCTGATAGTTTCATGGCCTTCTCCTCCTAATGACATCTTCTGCAGTATGCAAAAGGGGCTCTAAGAGCACAGCTGTCAGAGGGCCAAACAGCAGGCCCACAGAAACAGCCCCCCAGGAGAGTTATTAAAGCAAGGCAAGGCCAGGGAGGCTCATTTGAACTCTTCTTCAAGAGTTGTCTCTTCTGTCCATCACCTAACATGTGACCATCCACCTTAGCTGTCTAGGTCTCCATGGAGGAAGAGGGTGGAGATGTTGAAACTGGAGCTGAGGATTTGGGGAGGGATTTGGGACTGAACCAAGGAGGGAAGAGAGCAGAGGAGCATAGCTGCAGCACCCTGCCAGGGATGATAAGCACTGTAGGACATACATGCCCAGCCAGAAAGCCACTCATCTGCAGCAGTCCAACTCACTTGGGTATCTTTGCAGGACACAGGCTGTGACACAGTCATTTCCTGAGGTGCTGCCAAGGAACAGGATTAACGTGATGATGCCTGCTAGGTCTTTGCCATGCATAAGGTGAGAGGAAGGCTTGGAGAGAAAAGGACAGAGCATCCACAGTGCCTCTTATGGACCTCCTCAGCCAATTGTGTACCTCCTCAGCAGCTCTGCTGCTGCACCCAAAGGCTAATGCATCCTCAGTTTCTCAGGCAGGAAGGAAAGGTTGGGTGTCTGCATGTAATTATGCACGGCTTGGACACTCTCCACAAAGTAGAGAAACTCCTTTTCTTTATCTCTTTCAGATGTTCTCCCTCATCTGACTTCAGGTGTCTGGGTATTTACTGATAACATTTGAGCAGGGGGATGCCAATTCACATATCACTGCCTTCTCTAGGCTAAAGGAAAATCAGGATATTGGCTCTTCAGTTTAACAAGATTCTTCCTTGTAATAGCAATTAAAACTAGAAGAAGCCAAGGTACCTCTCCCCAACCTAAATTTCTCCTGTCACAACTGCAGCTCTGGCCCTCTGACAAGGACCCCTTGGGCTCCCTGGGAGAAGGCAGGATGGCAGCTCCAGATGTAGCTGACAGATGATGCTCTTCCTGGCCATAGGCAAGAACTGTGAAATGGTGAGCTGCCAGGAGCAGCTTAAAGAAGAAATGCAGAGTGTGTGTGCAAGGGAAACCGGGAGGTTACAGCATCAATACAGAGTATAGGGGAGCTGCTGGGCTTTGGAGCTGTCTCCTTTGTATCTTGACTGCAGGTGACAATGTCCGTAGTCAAGCCTAATGGTAGAGAAAGTGTACATTGTATGAAAGAAACCCAAGCAGTGCCACATGCTCCTTTCCACTGAGATTAACAGGACACCGATGAAGGTAAACAGGTTTGAGTTTGTTCCTCAAAATGTACTTGGAAGTCTGGGGTAAAGTGACCCACTGTTCAAGGATGGAATGGACTGGTCCTGCTCGCATCCACGTCCATCTCATCTGGATTTAGAGTGGGTCTCAGGATGTCACTGGGTTTTAGAAAGACCAAAGAGGAATATGTGAATGGATACTGCCATTCCTTAGGTGTGTGTTTGATGGGTTTGGCATAAGAAATAAAAGCGGTGTTGTTTTGGTGGGTTTTTTTACTGAAAAAGAAATTTGGGTTATTTTTGCACTATGGCAAGGCTCAACAGAGGCAAAGCTAGGGGAAATCACAGGGTAGGTCAGCAGACTATATGAGCATAGAACCAGATCTTCTTGTTTCACATGTGCTAGATGCTGTCATAGGTCTTGATGATCCCGGAGATTGTCAGGGAGGTACCTGACAGGCTTAGCTCCTTCAGGAGCTTGGGCTAAGGAGAACAAGGCAGCCCTGTATTGGCTGGTGCAGTCTTCAGAGCAGAGACTTGTGAGTGGATGCTTTGGGCGCTATAAGACCAGCTGAATGTCCCTGGACAGTCTGAGGCCTGGAGAGGTCTTCATCCCCAACCTGCTGGAGCCTCTCTGGAGCCTTTGACCCAGCCTCCATGGCAAACACAGAAGAAACACGCCATGACAGGCTGTCAGGAGCACAAGATAAACAGACTGTACTGGTAGTTAGTCCAAAGGGCCATCCAACCCACCATCCTGCCTCTAACAGGCAGACTGGGAGCAGTACTGGAATAGGGCAAGCACCAGTGTAGGACTTTAATGTGAAAGAGAGACTGTATCCCACTTCTTCCAGGGTCAAACAGGCATCAGCTAAGCACTGCATGAAGCCAAAAAGAGCAGAAGTTACCTGCACTCGGTGTACACCCATTTTCCTCACAGTCTTTGATAGGATATTTGTGCCTTGTACTGCAGTATTCTCCTGAGCATTTCTCAGCAACATTTTTGTTGCTACATGGCTTTTTCTTGATAACTCTGATATCCTGAGATCAGAAGTCACCCACCAAATAGGGCAAGAAGGAAACCATACAGCTGCATCTACACTAGTGGATTTACCAGGGCATAGGCTCTAGTACTGGCAGTCTTTGAACATGGACAGGCTCCTGGCAGGATGCTGGTCCCCTCCCAGGCACTGCCCGGCTGTTATTTGTGGGGGGAGCACAGGCAACACACTGTTCCTTCCCCATAAGCAGAACAGAGGAGGCCTCATTGTGTTGTGGTAAAAGAGGTTTGGGACGTTTTGGCATGAGCCATGCCATACAGCTTGAGTTTGCTTGAATATACTTGTATAGGCATGACCACAGAAGCCCATGGAAGGATACCAAAGGGAGGTCATTTTAAAGAGAAACTAAGAAACTACCAATCCGTGGAGTGCCCTCCGATGCTCAGTGCTTAGCCAGACCCACCGAGCAAGAGCCAGCGGCTGGGCCCATAAATCCTCAGCCTGACCATAAAACCAGAACTTGAACATCCAGTTTAACACAGACCCAGGGAGTCGTTCTCCCCTTCTGGCTGCCAGCATGCAGTACTGGCTCAGCCTCGCAAGCAGCCCTGAGCTGCTGTGCGAGGCGGCTGGCAGCCCTGCCGCCACCCCAGCCCAGCCGAGCGGGGAGCGGGGTCCCCGCCAGCCTCCCCCGTCTCCGCAGGAAGGCTGCGAGGCAGAGCGGGCGAGGAGGGGGAGTGGGCTGCCTCTCATGTCTCCTCTCCCTTTGTATGTACCTCCTGGTACGATTATTAAACGCAAATTACAAAAGATGTGACCCAAACGATCTTTATTTCTTCTTTCACCGAGCGGTGCCTGCAGGGTCCTGATTCTGAATTCCGTTTCAATTACCGATGCCATTTTAACACAAAGCGGCTTCTGTCTGCAATTACCGGCACTGAAGGCGGCGCGGAGACAGCTCTGGTGGCAGAACACAAAAGCCTGGCATCTTCCGCCTGTTTAGAAACTTTCATTTGCCGTGATTAAAGGCAGAAGACGCAGGAGTTGTCTGTCTGCAGAAGTGCACCGTACGCCGCGCGCACTCCTTCGTGGTACAGTCCCTGAGAAACCAGCCCTCAGCACTCACCTCCACGAATCACTCAGAAGGACTTTAACTGATGTTCCAGCTGATATTATGCAGACAGACTGACAGAGTTAACCCCATCATGCCTTAGCTTAACAAGGAAACTCTCTGCTTTTGCTGCCAGTAAAGCCGAGCAGCCTGAGTGGCAGAGCAGAGATGCCGGTACGGGCTGGGGCACAGGGCGATGCAAAGGTGAGAGTTTTCCTTTTACGTTGGCAACCTAAAGCACTAGTTAACAATTTACAAAATACAGTCTCTTCACTTGTAGCTGAAATGCAGACCCCTGTAAATACGAGGGAGGAACTGCTACATATATTACTGGCACAAATTAACACAGGGAGAGGTGATGAGGAATCCCAGAGCCAAATGGAACTGATAACAGGGGATACACACATCTGCTGGAGTTGGCAATTACCTAAGACAAGAGGGGTTAACACCTGAAATCCATGGGGCATGGACCCAGCTTTGCATCTTGTTGCAAAACCAGGAGCTCCACCCGCACAGCACCCTCTGGTTCCCAAGCAAAATTCACAGTGACTGCAGTTTTGACAGCTAAAGTCAAACACAATGGAATTCAAAGAGTACATTTCCGTGCAGCGGCTGCACGTCGCTCCCTGTGGCTGTATCTGAGAGCCCCCACTCTGCCTCGAGCTGGGGCACTGCCTGTGTGCTGACCCACTGACAGCCACCCACGCGCCCCCACAGCCAGGGAGGTGGACACCACCTCTCTTTTGCCCCATCATCCAGGTCAGTTTTTGCTGCTGCTTCTTCAGTATATGTAGGCTGTGCCTCTTTGTCCTTCAGCCTCCTCCACAAGCTCACCTTGCTTGTGCATGAGCCTCGAGCTTATTCTCATCCTCCAGACCCTTTCTTTCATTTCTGTCCAGCATCCACCAATGACACCTGCTTTGTGCCCCCTTGGTCCCTTTTCCCACGCCATCCATACTGTACCATCCATTTTCCATGTGCTCTTTAATGCTACTGCTCTCAATGGAGTTTCTGCAGACCCAGGAAGAAGCTGATTGCAGGTGCTACTGGCTGGTGAGAAGTTTTGTTCACATTTATTTTGTTATCCAGTATGCTCTTTTTACCCTTGCCTGTTCCTTCACGCGTGGGTTATTTTTCTCAGACAGTGGTTTATTTCTCTCTCCTGTATGTTTGTTCGAATATGAGTGCACAGCACCAAGCCCACGCGAGCGCTGCAGCGACATGAGCGGTGCGAGGGTGCAGCCAGGGCAGCCCTGGCCAGGCCAAGCCCATGCAGCAGGCAGAGAGGCTGTATCCCAGGGAAGGCCATGCTGTGGCTCAGCAGCACGGGGTAGGGGGCTGACGTGCCTCAGCTGGGTTGGCGCAGGTACAGGGAACTTCGGCCATGGAGGCTTCAGGTCTCAGAGGTGACGCGGCGCCCAGCCAGAGCCGCCAACCCAGCTCTGTCCCCTTGGAACAGACTGACCCTTGGGAAGACAGTGTCATCCTTCCCCTTTAAAACCCTCCCAGAGCTTGCATGGATGGAACAAGTCTTGAGACTCTTGGCCACAAAATATGACTTAAATAGGTGGTTCGTAGGTCCAGAAGGCGGTTTGCACACACTTGCTGCACAACCCCCATTTTCTATCCAACAAGTCCCTGGGGCCCCTCGGGCTGCACAACCCCACCGGGGAGTGAAACGGGGACATTAAATGTCACAACCCCAAATGACAGCACTGGAAAGGTCTCTGCCCCAGCAGTGGCTGGTGTCCAAACTCCTGCTGGTTTTCCCCATCCCACCCTCTGGCGGGGCAGCACGTTTCGCGTGAGCCTGTCCGAGCCACTGTCCCCGGGAGCCGGCGGAGGGTGAGGAGGGGGCAATTTACAGCCATGGTTATTGAGTGGTGTGTGAGCTGTTTGTCACGCTGAGCCCTGGCACCTTGTTCTACCTGTGTTGTGCGTGTTTTATTGGTGTTGAGCAGAGGGAGGCCGGAGCAGAGGGGAGTCTGGGAGGAAAGGCACTCAAGTGAAAAATGAACCGAGCCAAACAGGATTGAGAAAGAGAGAGAGAGAGAGATATGCAGGGAAAGGGGGTGAAGGGGCCAGGTTATAAAACACAAGACAAATGTCCCCACTGGCAGCAGGGTTAGGGAAAGAGGGAGAGGGAAGAAATGGGGGGGGGGGGGGGGGGGGNAGGGGAGGAAAAAGAAAGAGAGAATAAAGACACTGCCTTGTGGCCAGCACTATCCTAGTGGGATCGGGGATGCACATGTAGTCAGAAAAATAATTCTCAGTTTAACAAAGCAAGAAGAGGGGGGCAGCAGTGGAGGAAAGCTACAGATCCAAATGGAAAGTGCCCCAGGGTGTCCAATCTGCTGGGTTTTAATAAAAAAAATCATTTTGCCTCATCCCCCTCTTTCCCCCACCGGGGAGACAGCTCCTTCCCTGTCCCCCCAGCCACCGCCACCAAAAGGAGCGGGACTGTGGAGAGAGCAGAAGGTCTGTTTAGAATTTCACATCCCTTCCATCCTGCTCCCTCAGTGCTAAACTTTCAAGACAAAAATCATAAAACGAGGTGCTTTGTTGGTGAGGCAGATTCAGAGATCTTCCTGTTAGGAACAAGAAAGGGAAGAGAGAGACAGAGAGTGAGACAGAAAGATAGCTAGATGGAGGGCTGGCTTTGTGCTTGCAACAAGCCACTAAAGGTGCATTTTTAATTAAATTTATACAAAATGTGTCAGTTTTATCTCTATGTTTCAAACCTGACTCTTTTCTATCAAAGTAAAGTATTGATCTTCACTGCCCCGAAGCTACCTGACTGAATTAAACAGAATAAATAGAAGAAGGACTGAAAGGGCTTAGAAACAACTGCAGAGAGGCGAATGTTTAATGGCTCCGCAGTCATTTGCTGCAATTAAAAAACAAAACCGTTTAGAGGGGCTGTTAACACCTTGAAGTCTGAAAATCCTCACTTCAAAAAAGCCCCAAAACAGCTTCCAGGCAAAACATTTTAATTGCCATAAATACTTCCAACCTCAGCCATCACTGGTGCGTGTGCACGTTGTACAGATAGACAAACAGATCCCTCGGCCCAACAGGACAGAACCCACTCAGCTGGTGAGATATAGGTATGCTCTATACGGCACAGAGACACCTCCAGCCAAGGAAAGGCATGTATCAAGTATGACCCAGATACATATCCACTTTATGTAAGCAAAAAAACATTTATCTCAGAAGTTAAGCATGAATGTTTTAGACCCACACCAGCCCAGACCATTCCAGGTCTGTTTGCCTAATGTGATGTTTCCTATACTGAATATTATTCTCCAAACTGGTCATACTCAATTGCACGTTATGCAAGTCACAGGCATCTTGTAAAGCTCTCTCTGTGCCTGTCTTATGTCACAAGAAGCCATCACAGACTTTGTGCTGCAACTAGTCTCACTCGGTTAAGAACTAAGCGTGTTGGGGCTGGGGTACCCTGTGACAAGAGCCTACAGCCCCTGGGACAGGCAGGGCCCACAATTTCGTTAAATGCTCTTGACCATCATGTGATTTAAAAAATGAAAAAAGAAAAACAAAACAAAACAAACAAACAACAACAAAAAACCCGCACATTTGCTTGGTTAATCTGAAGGCAACATGTTATTGTGTGACTTACCAAAACCTTTCTGAATGGCCTGTGCATTTCTCAGCATGGAAAAGATTTCCCATCCCTAATTTGTGGTCCTCTTCTGCTGAGCTGAGCAGAAGAGCTTGATTTTGGGGACTCTGTAGAGAGAGACATCAGCAGGCTGATGAGCTCTATCAGCTTCAGACTTCCAGAGTTTGCACTGGAAAATAGTTTGGCACATTCATAACTCACCCCTTTCCCTGGGTGTTTCTGGGCCGAGGGGAGCAGGCTTATGGTAGGAAGCCATTTTTGCAGATGATGACTACAGTTTTCTACCTCAGCAGGGGTACTACAAAGTGGGCAGTGTGCTGTGCTGTTCCTGGGGAAGGCGTTTTGTACAGAGACTATGAAGTTTTGTTTTGTGTTTTTGAAAATCTGGAAGGAGCTCTATAGCCTGGAACCAGCTTTTGGCTGAAAATCAAAATAAACAAATACACTTGTGCATCATTTCAGTTAGTTAGCACTGTACTGTGGCTGCGGCAGTGGATGGATGCTTGGAGGGGCTGGATTCGGTTCCTAGCTGTGTCACAGCCTCACCATGGGACCCTGGAGAACTTGCATTATCGGCCCACGACTCTGGTACCTGTGTATGAAATGAAGGGCATCCAAACCCCTTCACACAGGGACAGACACGGTCTTAAGATGGGCACCGTGGGCTTGAAAGCCATGGAAGTGGGTAAGAGTATGTCTATGGGGCACAGAGCAATACAGAGGGGCAATATTAGAGATGGCTTTAAAAGACCTAGCTCAGACCTCTGAAGAAGAGGAGCCACAGCACTCAGCTGGGTAAATCCAGGCTACTTCTCATCCCTCTGGGTCAGAGGGAGTTTGCTATCTGGACTACCTTTGAGTGAGCGCAGGTATAACTACAATAGCCGGAACTGTTATCGCCCATTTATTTAGCAGGTTTGTTCACCAAGCCATACAGCCATCTGTACACATAACCCCACAGGGAGCCACAAGCTTAACCCCAGTTTGGCTTTGGACCGCGAAGCACTGAGAAGGTTGCTTGACTTGGACCAAATTCTTTGGCAATTTCCCAAGGCTATTCTCTGGCTTTGCGGGTAGTTCTGCTGATCGGGGTAATGATCAAAGCAAGACTTCAGCCTGTCACATAGACCACAAGTCCATCTTTTTTGGCTGATTCAAAATGTCTCACAACACCAAAAACGGTGTCCCTCATCATTTCAGGGCCAAAAACCATCCCGAGAATTTTCCTTACTTGGATCTGAAGGGGAGATGGTTTTTGCTGAAGGAGCAGGGTCAGATAATAAAAGCTCTGACCAGTTATTAGTGCGTCAGTTTAGGGAAATGAACCCTGTGTTTTCTCATCTTTCAAACATTTTGCTCAACATTAAGTAATGATGAAAAGATTTTCTGTGAGCAGCAGGACATTTCACATGGAAGCAACAGCCTGAATGTCACCATGCACAGTTCTTGCCTGTGGTTGTTACAGAATCACCTGTTTTTAAAGGATCTGCTAAGCCACGCACATGGGTTTGTATTGCAGCAGCTCCCTCACCAACACCTGAATGGCATGTTAACGTTCATCCCTGTCAGCTGAAATGCTCAAAAGCAACAGAAGCACAGGGACAGAAGCCAGTGTGGCTCTGCTTGACAGGATTTCAGAGCTACATCTCGCTGGAGCATCAGGAAGTTCTGCCCTATACCCTTCCTGGGCCCGCAGCCTCTCAGGGGTGAAACAGCCCTACAAATCTGAGCCAGTTGCCATATTCTGTAGTAGAGGGTACATACGCATTCAGTCAACGCTGCAACTTGTGCATCTGAAATGAACCGTTTGGGAACCAAAGAATATGCATTTTTAGCGCTAAGGTTGAATACTCCTGCTGCTTACAGCCAGGCTCCTGCTGCTGCACTTCAGAGCGTTTTGCTTTGTTACGGACCCCTGATTAACACTTTCTAAGCATTTCAGCCCACACTCCAGTCACTTTACAGATTGCAATGAATGCAGATTTGAGTTTATGGGTTCATAAAAGTATGAATTAGCACAACAATTTTCCCCCAGCCTATTTGCACAGCCCTTCCTCGAGTGACCCGTCCCTTCAGACAACACAAATATTTCAGCTGAAGCGAACTGCCCAGCGAGGCATTTTTTAAGAGACTACAATGAGATCTGTGGTCCCAGGAAGCAATGCCTGTGGGAGCACAAAGCAGGAGCACCACTGTGAAGCCCACCGCTTGCATCTCCTGGCAGCATTAGAAAGCGGTGAGAAGCAAAGTCCTTTAGTCCCTGTAGGAACCACAGTGGTCCCAGCAGCACTGGCAGTGCCACCTGAACAGGCTCTGAGCCTGCCATTGCTATTGCCACCCGTGCTAAGCAAAGAAGGGTGAGCAGAGGTCCCCTGCCTGTGTCGCACTGATGCAGCGGTGCCTCTCGCCTGCAGCACAGCTACAGTCGCACAGCCCTGCACCAGTGCACTGGGTCAGACACAGAGATCCCGAGACGAGCACCCCCATAGTGCTGCACAGCCTCTTCTCCACACACATGCGCCCTAATCTCTTCCAGCCTCCACTCCGACATCCCATATCTTGGGCTGTGGAAAACACTGTCACCCAGTAATCTGCCCCTTTTCCTGCTCTCTGCATATCACTCGTGTGATCAGTCCTATCTCTGCATGGAGGAGGGGCTGGCTGACCAAATTTCTTTAATTAAAAGAAAAAGGATCAGGTTTATTCCAGATAAGCAGGAAGGATTAAAATAGACAGAAAGAATAGACAAGGGGCAGCTGTCAGCACTCCAGCCGATCCAGTGTGATTATTAATAATGATAAGCAGGAGAAGAGGGCTAATAAAAGGATAATGAAGTGGTCCTGAAAGTGACAGGAGATGGAGCCCGATAAGAAGGCCCATGGCCCAGAGCTGCTCTGGCCTCAGTGAGGTCTGTGCAGAGCAGCCTGCAGGAGCAGACTCGGGTAGCGGGGCACAAGGAGGAAAGGTTTCATCTCCCCAGGGACTGTGGCAGAGAGATTAACAGGCTCAGGAGCTCTGGATGTCCATGTCACACAGCATTCATGATGGGATCAACCAGGACGCTTCCCAGCTGTGGCTGCAAGGAGTGCAGGTCATTCCCCCAGATAAAGCATGGCCCTGGGAGGACTGGTATCACCAGGGCAGCCAATCGTGATCCCTCCTGGTGCCCCACAGCTGGGACCCTGCCTTGGCCCTCACTCAGCGCTGCACAGTCCCAGCACAGCCCGAGACTGGGATGGCACATTTTGAAAGGCAGCACAAGTGGGAGAAGCTGCTGAGGTGTGGGGACAGTTGCTGGGAGAGCACAGAAGCAGCATGGGGCATCTCTGCCCTGTCTGGGGATCACACGCTGCTCTGGTCTCTCCTGGCTCTGTCACCTCTCCAGGCCAGGAAAGTGTCCCATATCCCAAGCAGTAGTCCAAACATGTAGAAGGCTGTAGCTGAAGAAAGAGCAGCTGGCAGAGGGTTGGCTCTGGGTGCCCTTTCTCAAGGGAAAGCTCACGTGCAGAGCATGAAACACAGGCAAAGATCACTGCAGCCTGGAAACAGCACAGTGCACCCACCTGTACGAGCTGGCTACAGCTCCTGGCCGTGGTGCAGGTCGGTCGAGGGGAAATAAGGTGTGGAAAGTTATTTCCCAGGAGCCATTAAAGAGAGAATGAAATCCCACCTAACAGCAAATATAATCTGTGTCCTCTCTGTCAAAGAGAGGATCAAATCATCTGTAGAGATGCAGTGGGAAAGAAGGCAGAGGGAGACTGAGTCGTCAGACCCTCACAGCAAGCCACAGAAGAAGTCAGATGGCTGAAGGGAGGACTTGGTCAGAGATGTTGTGGGAGGAATTAAGGCTGCTTGGGACAAACTGGATCAGTTTCCATTCAAATTGGTCTTTTTTCTAGCAAAACATCCCCTTCTCCCTCCCAAGTCTAAAGCATGTCTCCTTCTTCAGAGGGAAAGACTGGCCGCGGGCTGTGACATCCCACCCAGGCCAGCAGGCAGGCAAGTGGGCGGCTGGGTGGGCGCTCAGCTGGAGTGGACACGCAGCCCCCACGCTCAGCACCGGAGTGGCCACACAGCCCCCACGCTCAGCCACAGGCAGGCGGCAAGCAAGGCCCTAGAGAGGAGCGAGAATACGGGCTCTGGCTCGCGCTGCCTGGCACTGCGCTCCCGCCACTCCGGGTCACCGCGGCAGATGCTGGGAGCATATGCCATGAATTAATTCCACTTTCCCTGAGACGCTCCGGCAAAAGGAACAGCGGTGCCTTTCCAACTTATTAACATAGGAGCTCCCCCCCACCTCCCATCACTTTGTCACACTTAATAAAACAGCCAGCCAGAGTCCCTTTAAGAGGCTCCTGGCTGGCAGGCAGGCTCTTTATTGGAAAGTTGCTGGGTCTCGCTTTTTTTTCAGCTTTTATTTTCTACATTTTTTTCCAGCACTGTGTATGCTGTCTCTGCCCCAATATCCCCCCATCACCAACAAACTGTACTCTAGTAAAACATCTCCACCAAGAAAGCCTATAAATATTGTGTCTGTTATTATAAGCAAAAGCAGAAATTCCTAAAACTGATAGGATGGAGAATTCATTTTTCCTTTGTGCACTTCTTTTACTTTGTCTGTGCTGAGGCTCACCATTTGCCTGGAGTAGCCTATTGAGCCCTGAGCCCGCAAGAGGCTATCTGCAGGTCACTATTTACACTCATCCAGAACCCCAGGAATTCCCTGGGTAGACACCCCAAATTAACTCACTGACGACACACACCTCAGCAGGTTTGCAGATCTCCCTCAGCAATGTTTGAAAAGAGCAGAACAAAGAGCAAGCAGAACACAAGACTGTCTACATTGAATTGCCATCTTCAAACTGAAGATGGGAAACACCATGTTTCAATCAGGCACTTGAGGTTCCTCGTTTCTAACCCTGATTCTGCCACAGATTTGCTGTGTGGCCCCGGGCACACCACTGCACCTTGCTTTACTCCTCTGTGACACAAGTCTGTGGAGATGGACAAGGGATCATTGCTCTATTCCTCGGCGAGGCACAGCCCAGAGGGCTGATCTGAGTACCCAGGAGTCGGGTGCCGTGTTCTGAGAACTGCTCTCACTTCTCACCTCACCTAAGGATCACCCAGAGCTACATCTTTGCAGGGTACAAGAAAAAATTTGCACCTGCCATTTCTTGCTTTGCATGCTCTTTCCACGGGACTTTTTGGAAACGCAGGTTCCTGAGGCAGCTTTGTCACAGCCAATACACACTGGTGCAGCACCATGAGCCAAGAGCTGGCCTAAGCATGCCAAAGCACCTCATCGTTTCTTTTTAGCAAGGAGAGTAACAGGAGCAGGTTCTCCTCTGACAGCACCAGGACCTGAGAGAGGAGAAGCACAGGTCTCAGTCCCCTTCCCAGCACTGCAACCAAAACACGACAGAGAAAGGAAGGTGGGTGGGAACAGCTTGCTGGAGGAAGGCCAGGAGCCAGACACTCACCTCCCCTCCTCCAGCTGGGGACGGAATTGAAAAGACATGGAAACAAGTCTCAGTCTATTAAGTTTATTGAAGGAAATTAAAGAGACAACTTGATCACAGTGCACGTAAATACTGAAGTAAGGAGAAAATACTTGTCAGCGTGGCTTAACTGGGAAGGTGAAAGCATAAGCAGGCTCAGGGAACAGAAGATAAAACTCAAAACTGAGCCTAGAAATAAAACAGATTTTGAACCATAAGGGTGATTATCTATTAGATAAACTAATGAGGGAAGACTTTCATACGTACTGTCTGACTTTCTAAAAGACAGGCAAAGCTCTGCCACATCTCAACGGACTCTGCCATGGCCTGTATTATAGCAGGTCAGACTCCATGATCAAAGCCACCTCTTCCCACCTTAAAATAGATGAGGCTGTCATTTTTTTCAAGCTCTACTCTCAAACTCTGCCTGTGTATTTGCTGGGCTCCCAAGGTCCCAGAGTGGGCACCAGCCTGGCCCACACACAGAGCCTCCCACCCGAGCATCCCTGCCCAGGCCACAAGCCAGAGCGGGGTGGCCAACAGCCCCAAGCACACTCCTCTGGGAGGTTTAGAGCAGCTCCTCCAGCATAACGTGACCACAGCTCATCAGCAAAGGCCTCATTCAACTCCCACTATGCTCTTCTTGTGCTCTGTTCTCTCCTGGCTCTCCACCAGCACCTGCTCTGGCCTCAATCCCCTCCAAATTTTGTGCATGCTCTGTTCCCAAATCATTCAACCTCCTTGCTCCTCCTGCCCCTACCCTGCCTCCCCCACAAACCCCTCTCTTGCTTCTGGCCCCCTTCTCCCCACACCCGACCTCAAATGGCCCACCCCAAGCCCTCCTCCATTCCTACCTCTCACCATCTCCAGGAGGATCTCCAGGGTCCGATGTCCCTTCTGCTTTTGTTTCAAGGGGTGCTTTCCTCTTCCTCTTGACTCTTGAAGGGACCCTGTGGCCTCTGAGGGGCTCAGCACCACCGCACAGCCCAGCTTCTCTTCTTCCTCCCTGCTGGGAGAGCAGCTAGACAGGAGTGCTCTGCCCACCCAGGATGATCAGAGGAGCTCCTGGAGGCAGAAGATGGCTCTGCGAGCCTTCCTGGAGGCAGCTCAGGATTGTTGGTGCAGCACACAGCTGCTAGAGGAGCAGTAGGCTTGGCATGACTCCTGCATGGAGGACTCAGTGGCTACAGTCCTAACGACTGCTTAGTTATCTTAATGCTCCATGTGGCCAGCAATGCCGCCTCCCCAAGCCCCTAAAGAAAATGCAACACATAATATGCCACATATCACACACCATAGCTCAGGCTGGGCAGCCAGAGATGCTGGATTCATAGCTCACCCCCCCTTGTGCCTCAGGCCTGGGCATCATCACCTTTTGCAATCATTGAAAACTGGGTGATTTGCAATGGGTGACTGTGTGAGGTGACCCAAAAGCGTGAGGCCTCCTATGCTTTGTGACACTGACTGGAGGGAGGAAGGTGGGCTCACCTCTCAGCCTTCCTTTCTCTCTCTGTTCATGTTGTTTTCCTGCCCTCCTCCTCAACAAACCAGAGGCAAGCGCAGCATCATAGTAGGAAGACAGTTACTTCGCTGGTAGGGACATGGTACAGAGACCCAAGTTTCAGTGGGGGTACTGGTAGTCTGTTTTGGGCCGCTCCTGCAATGACCAAAGTTTGTCCTCTCATTCTCAGGGCACAGAAACTTCACTTCATGCTTCAAAAAGGCTAGAGTCTCACTGGAAGCAGATACCACTGGTGATACCAGGCAAGCAGTTTATGGAAGCCGTGTGGATTAGAACCTCAGATCCAGCAGAAGGGAAAGAACCCACACTAGATGGTTCTACAGTTTGCAATTGAGAGGAGACTGCCTCTGCTTTCTATGTGGTTTTTGAGAGATGCACTGAGCAAATCCACATCCCATCCCCTCCTCCCTTTACCATTCTCTTCCTCTCAGATTGGCTTGTTGGGTTTATCTGATTTACTAAACTACTTTAGTTTGCTGAATTTAATTTTATTTTTGCCTGGAATGTAGGAAACATTCTAAATTCTCTTTGGCCAAGAACAATAGGTGTCACAGAAAAAGAGACAGAAGCTCAGCTGGGAAGTTTCTATTCATACCAAAACAGGTTTCTCTGCTCAGAGAAAGACTTTGGGATTATCCTCCATACACTGGCCTCCCAAGCTTCTGTCACCTACTTTTCTAGTTATAGGGGAGATGTCTCGGTTGTAAAAAGCTTAGTGTCTCCTTGAGACAGATGAACCTCCCCTTATTTTGGTGGTCTCAGACTGGAATCCGATTGCTTCTCTCTTGCTGGTAGAATTGTTTGGCCTATCACCTCTGATCTGAAATTCTGCAGAGTACTGAATTCACAGTGAGTTATTCAACCTGTCCTGCTGTCAGTACAAGAGTGGGAATGCAGTCCTCTATCAGACTGACCAAACAAGTTACAAAAAGTAGCACAGCAACCCTTCATCCCAGCACCTGCACTGCCCCCAGAAGTATATAGCAAGATTCTCCAGTGGGACAAGGCTTTGAAGGACGTTGGCTTAGAAGTAATGTTACTGTTTCCTGCAAATAATGACCACGGTTCTATGGGGACATGGTATTAACAGCTAAAAGGATTTTTCTTTAGATGACAATAGGAGTGGGTTACTTGATTCCAAGGAGACGCTCACCAGGGAGTTACCTTGTTTCAGGGCAGCAGGCTCCATTCTTTCACATGCATGGAATAAACAGTATTTTCTTTGCAAACTACCTATTGCCTGAAGCTAGCTCCGTTGAGGCTGTGATCCCATCTGACTGCAAAAGCTAAGCGGGGTTAGGCCTGGTCGGAACTTAGCTGGGACACCTCAAGGGAAAAAAGAGGTGCTGTAAGAAGTGGTGTTGGCAGTTTAACAGGTGAGACTGCTTCCTCTGAGTCAATACAGACATAATATTCCAGAAGAGAGGTTAAAGTAGCAGGGGATGGCTGGAGGCTGCTGGATGAAATGTAAAAGGGGTAACCTGAAAACTTGTGGCATCTGTTGAGAGGAAGATGGTAACCTTGATGTCCTAGGCAAACAAATCCTATTGGCCTAAGCTTCTCTGATAGCCATCAGTGAAAACCACACCCCATTGTAAGATGGTCCACCCCAGAGAGGCTGCATTTCCTAGAGGAAAAACCGACTGCTGCAGTTATCTGTAAAGGTGCTAGTGAGGTGGAAGTGACTGTTCATAAGTAAATATTTTATTGTGTTTAGAATTCTAAATCTCTTTTGAGAACAAAGATTTTTATTACAAAATACTCAAAACTTTGCCCAAGCCAGTTTTCCTATGAAGCAAGGTCCTATTTATTTTCATGTCTGAAATAAATTCTCAAATACAAACAAGTGAATAGAAAATTAAAGTGCTAAACTATTTACAGGGGACGCATGTATGAGATGTCTGGTGTGCCAGTGCTCTAGGGCACACTGAGGTGGTCCTCTCTCTCAGACTGTCCCAGGTCCCACTCAGTCACTAGTTCTGAGGACACCTCTGTGAAGAGATGGTCCCAATTCCAGCTAACATCATCCTACCAAGAGGAAAAAGACAAACATGCTGAAATGTTACTGGTGACACCCGAAGTTCTCTGAACAATGCTAAAATTCAAGACAAACAGCAAAGAGAGAAACTAAATGGCAACTGCCCCTGCCAGGGAAGTCCCAGATTCAGTTGGCTAGAACAGGAATCCTAGCCAGAATGAAATGAGAATCCCTGCTACAATTTAAACAATTTGGCAGAATTATTCATGTTCCAAAATTCTGTAAAGGACAGATTTTTTTATACTTGTTAATCTTAGATACTCCCCACCAGGCCATAAAGAGGACCCATAAAAATCTTCAACCCTTCTGCACTTCTGCTGTGCATCTGCAACTCTGAGCCGCAGAAATCTTTTGTTGCAAGTCCTGAGCTCCTGCCCCCCTCTCCCCCCAGTTGTATTGAGGTTGTTCTGTCCTGCTCTAACACATCCCTCTGCCCAAATCCCAAATGTTTTTGCCTTTGTCCCTCTGTACCACTCTGCAGAACTACCTGGAGCTCATGGTGGCTACCAAAAGACAGTACACAGAGCACTGTTTCTCTAGGGATCTGTGACAGCACCAGGTCCTTCACACTTTCCTTACTAGCTCTTTCATAACGAAGGGGCCAATCATAGTGATTGAGAAAGCCCTATATATCTTTAAAATAATCTGCTGGGGAAACCAGACCTCCATCCTTTTGGACATGCTCCTCTTCACAGGCTCCTCCTCATCTCTCTCCTCCACCCCACCAACAAAGGTTTACTTTCCAAGTACAGTCTGAGACACATAAGAAGCTTTTGCCTTGTTGGTGTTCACACAAAAGAAAGACTCACCTCTCGTAGTTCATGCTCTGGAGCCAAAACTTTGGTGAGAAGCTTCAGGTCAACCTCTCCATCCTATGAACACACATAGTCACAGTCTTACAGATGGTGAGAAAGTGGACATCATCATTTCACCCGGTAGGTCTTGCAAGAGATAGGCACACTTGCCTTACAAGGGACATACACTTTGTACAGGACAACAGCAGGAGCCTCATCTGAGCAGCAGATACCATACCCACACTATTTACAGACACAGACAAGCATGAAAGCCACACTGCAGAGAGGAACAGACTTGAAAGCAGACTGGAAGTTGTTTGGATGATAGGGCTGGGCATTTTATGCAGCTGAGTATCACTGTGGAGGACAATGGGAGCCTGGAAGGAGAGGGAGTCCCATTGGTCACCCCATAGCAACATTCACTTACCAGAGTCTGAAAGGCAGCATACTTCATAAGATCTTTGTCCAGGTCATGGTATGTCAGCACTCGGTTCACCTGCACACTGCAACCAGAAAGGGTCAAAGAACAAGCCTGGGTAAGTGTGGAAGCACATCTGAGGAGAAGGTTGGCATGAACAGGAATCTGGTGACACCCATCTCAAGTGTCCACATCACCCGTGTGGACTCTCGAGATGGGTATCCCCAGAGAGAAGCAAATCTCCTTCAGTAAATGAACAGTCATCAACGAATCTGCATGACAGGTTGTGCACATGCACAAAAATAGGATGTGGAGTGACCACAGGGTCTGTCAGAGAAGCCAGGACATCAGAGAGAAGATCCACAGAATAGCTGCAAGGCCCACAAAGAAAACAGGAATGTAGTGCACATTGGAACAGCCCCAGCAGGCTCTGAGAGCCCCACCATGTAAGCTACAGAATAGTAGGGACCTTGTGATTGCCATGCCTGAGCTGAGTCACAGCTATCAGATACAATTTCTTAAAATGTAGCCTCCAGAGAGAAACACAGGGTAGGGGTGTAATACACTGTTGTGCCATGCTTCCCTTCACAGGTGATGCAATACTGTAGAAAAGACCTATATTAATTTAATTTCTGCTTGTGTTTGTCCATGAAAGTTACTTGTCTTTTCTATTGCAGGGAGACTTGGGATACAGGAGGAACAGATGGGATTATAAAAAAATAAAGAAAATAAAACCATCAACTCTGGTGAGAGACAAAGTAATTTTAAATTTTCCACTGTAAAATGTAATTTATTTTTGTTAACAGCTATCTAATTACAATACCTACTCCATACTTGTGAGAGGCATCTGTGGTCAGAAGTAAGGTATCCCACCCCTCCAAATACGGGTCAATAGAAATCCCAGTCTGTGATCTTGGCAATAGGCCCAACAGAGGAGAGAAGACTCTAATGATACGTTGAAGATAAACCCCCCAAACCTTCCATTTTCTAAAACTTGCTGATCTCCCTTGAGCTAACCCCAAGACTATTCTGATAACACCTTCAAACAGGATTGTATTCTGCAAATTAACTAGGCACTTGAGTAAGAAGGGTATCCTGTGGAGGGCAAAGCAGCCTACGACCATACATAATCAAAGCGTATATGATAATACATGTGCACAGGAGGCATCTGAGGTTATACAGGCAACCTTAAATCAAGCAATTTCTAACTTTTGAAAGTTTGATTTTGCAACATCAAACATGCTACTCTAATGTAGCTTTTGTATATATATAGAGAATATGCAGTAACTGCTTTATCTGTGTAATAGGAAACAAGAAGTTTGCACTGTTCAGCTTGGAGCCCCACTGCCACAATACACAGCATCGAATCCTGCTGAATGGCACTGCTACTGATGTCCAGAGAGCAGGAGATAAGATGGAGTTTAATTTCACCAGCCATTTTGCACTGCTGATGAGAGCCTCCAGAACACCTGGCAGTGCTCTTACCTGGGAGGAGCTGCCACTTGCATGGCCAGATCTTCTTCCTGGACTTCCTCCAAGTCAGGGATCACTGGAATGTCTGCAACAAGAGAAAGCAAGAGAGTTAGTGGGGAGTGTTATGCTCTCCTCTCACTAGAGACAAAGGTTCCCTTGCTTCATATTAGAGAACACAAGAGAGTTATTTGGCAATGATTAAAAATATATTGTTTAATATTAAACCAAGGCAATAAAGCTTTGAAGCTTGGGGTCAAAAAAAAAAATCTTGCAAGAGGAACATATTTGGGCTGGGTAGGACTCCATAGCCATGGACTGTGCATTTGAACACAACCTTGAAATGGAAAGAAGCCAGCCGCACTAATCCCTGCTGCCTACTTGCCATCATCCTAAGACTGGCAAGAATTTATTTCTTATGAGATGTGTTATCATTTTCTCAGCTCAGCCACCAGTCACCTAGACTCTGTTGGAAATTAAACGTGGGGCAGAAATTGAGAGAAGCCATGTAAAACTACATGCCGAAGGAGCTGCTGGCTGGGTCTCAGACTGAGCAGAGGTTTGTGATCTTCCCGATAGTCGAGGAAGGAAGTGCTGGTGGTCTGGCAGATACAAAGACTACGGAAGCTAGCTGAAATGACATAAACCTTTTTGTGATTTCCGGTGTGACCCTGGAATGGCAGATGTCTGGGTCACTGGGTATTCCCAGCACAAGGACTACGGCTACTCCACCTAAAAGGACACTAGAGACAAAAGAATGGAGGAGAGGAGGAAGAACTGGGTGCACGCTGAATCCTGCTAAAGGAGCCAAGGCTCTGAGAGCATTGCATGTTTTTGGATTTGACAAAGCCCTGTAAACAGATGGCGATTGAGACAGCAAATCGGAGAGAGAAAGAGGTAACTGGAGGCACAAAGCAAGGACAGAGTACACCAGCACATAGCTCCTTTAAAGACTCAAGGCCACAAAGGGTTTCCAGAGACCCTGAGCCCTCAAACTGTGGAGAAGCTGGTGCTTTGGCTCTGAGAAGAGGTTTCACTCCCACGGTGTGCAGATGCTGGAGCAAGCACGCTGCTCCCAGCTCTGTCAGTAGCTCGGCCATGCTACTGCTGGACGGCAGCAGGCGGCTTGGCCTGGCTTTGCCCCGTTTTGCATCCCAGGCTGAGATGAATATTCAGGAGCAGGAGAGACGTTCCCACTTGTGGTGCTCAGGGCTCCAGGCAGGGTCTTCCTGAAAAGCCCCTTGTCCAGTCACCTGTCAGAGCTTCGCAGCCTCTCAGCTGCCCTCTCCTGCTGAACGTTCACCGCGCATCCCTCTGGTTCGCCAGCCAGGAGGGGGCCCTTGCCCAGCTGCGGCAGGACACGGGTCAGCCCGGGCCTTGGCGCAGTGGCCGTTCGGAGCTGCCACACAGTGGGATTTCTCGCTAATTGGCTGCCTGGCGAAAGGCTGAGCAGGACAGGGGCTGCAGTGAGAGCCTGGCCGCAGCGAAAGGCAGTGACAGCTTGGCCGGCCTCAGCAGAGCTGTGCCTTCTAGGTCCCCAGCCGCCCAAGGAGCAGGTGCCTGCAAAGCGGCTCTCCAACTACACCAAACTTCCCAAAGACATTTAAAGGGAAACTTTAAAGATTAAAACTAAAGGCCCCCCCAGGCTGTCCCTTAGATGGAGGAGGCATGTGCAAGAAATGCCCCACCGGTGCATCGCTGGGCATTTGGGACAGATGTCTCCCCCCTCTGCTTGTAGGGACAATACACAGTAGAAGCTGCTATCCCACTGGCGCTGCCAGTGCATTTCCAGCTCTTGGTAAAACTTGTAGCAAAATGCAATTATGGGACAAAAGTATCTCAATGGACAGACAGACTGACCTGTGGAGGCAGCTGCTCAGTGGGAGAAAGTCCCTGTATATAAGCAACAAAGACCAAGCAATGAACAGACTGGTGCAACTGGTCCAAGGGGAGGAATGAAGAGGAATGCAGAGGTGCCCTGTTAAGTTCAGGCAAAGGAGCATGAGAATGAGACAGTCTAATCTCTCCTGAGCTAATTTATCCTTTTCAGCAGGAAACTATGAATGTTGCTCAGCAAACACAACCAAATGAAGAACTACCTGGGAACAGAGCGCCCTCACCCATGGAGCAGCATTCCCTGTAGCAGGAGCAGGTCAGATCCTTATCTTCTTTTGACAGCAGAAAAGTGGAAGGTGTTGCAGCAAACTGAATTTCTTCACTCAATGCTCATTTTGGCAGCTATTTCTGGGGTCTCCTCTTCCTGGTTTACTTCTGCTTTAATTGATCTCTTTTTGCACTGGAAAAAAAACTGTAAACTTGGGGGCTGGGTCAGTGATGTTCCTTCCATTTTGCAGGTTCCCAAAGACTTCTGGATTCTCCAGTGCTGATTTTATCTCATTGCCATTGAATTCCATGGAGAGATTCCCAAACCCCTTGCAGAGCACTACCTGTACTCTGTATTAGCAAAACCCAGGCAATCACGCAGAAATTCTTTCCAAAAGAAATTCAAGGCTCCAATACCTTACAGACACTTTGAAAATATTTCAGACAGAAGAGCTGGAAACGCTCTGGGGGCTCCTGCCAGCCCCTCCAACAAAGGCCAGTGCATGCTTGTTCTTACTGCAAAGTGTGGATGATTTGTCCATTTCTAGGCAGAAGCAATGCCCTTTAGGACCGTCAGAGACTGACAGGAAACAGAACAAAAATGTCACAAATTATAAGAAAATATCAGCTCCCCAGGCTAACTACTATCAGCGGCAAATCAGCCCTGAAATATTTGGGTCTTTATTTCACTTGTTACTCATAATTTCCTCTTCCCTCTGCCAATTCCCATGGTGCCACCTCTCCACAATCCCTCTCCTTTCTCTCTCTGTACAGTTTGCAAAGTGTCTCAGTTCTCACTTTATCACTGAGGAGCCAACCTTTCCCCTCACTCAGTCTCCAGCCCCCTAATTGTTTTTGTTGCTCTTCTTAGGACTCGCATCTATTTTTCCAGTAAGCTCTGGTAACACAGCCAAGTCATGGCATTATGTCAGCTGTAGGGGGAAGAAGCACGTGGGCTGCAAGAATGTAGGCATATGCTTTACTTTTAATATTCCCATTAGCTGCAGTGAGGTTACTTGCATATAACATTAGTACATGCAGACATGTTCACGGGACCATGTGCTCCCAGTCTCACACTGCAGCACTCCTACAGCTTTTTCCAACAACAAGGTTACATTACAAACCCACACTCTGTGTTTCAGATCATTTTCCATCACATTGATAAACCTGTGGTTTTGGTACAGAATCCTGACACATACTTTACTGTCCAGGCTCTCGTGCCTGAATTCAGTGCCCATGTAGGTAAACCTTAGAAATGACTGCACAACACAGCTACATGCTAAGGAGCTGCCTGGGTGCAAAACAAAACACCTTCGCAGATACCAGGTCACTGCAATGAAGTGAACAAATGGCCTGTGCATTACAAAAAGTAAATGTTTTGCAGCTGAGAAGAAGGGGTAGCTTCAAAACCTGGAAACAAAAAGCCATTCTCTGTAGTGTAGCTCTAGGTTTGGGGGTGGTGGGGATGTTGCGTTACTCAGCTGCATTTTGGAGGAGAGAGCAGCTTCCATAGTCTTTAATATCAACTGATTTTAATCAAAACTGTAGGCAAATCTCAGAAGCAACATGAAAATCTTATAGCTTCAGCTGTTCTTCCCCTACTTTCCTGCAGACTTTGAAATCAGAACAAACTGATATGATACTAATAGTAAGAAACATTAAAATAAAAGTTGAGTTACTGGTAAAAAATATTAAAAAGGGGAACAAATTGAGTACAAACCATCTTACCACCCTTGGTGTCCCAGCTGGCCTCTGAACACTGTGCTGCAAGGTACTGTTAGCTATGCCACCTCCTTCAACCAGTCTCCCCCAGACAGAACTCGTCTGAATCTTCATTTCATATGCCAGATAACATTCCCAGAGTGAGTGCTCCTAAAAATGACACTCGCTCTCCCCCTGAGAGTGAGCATCCTGCTTTCATTTTAGCTGAAGGGAGGGGAGAATAGGTAGACACATGTCAGGTAATGTTTTACAAGCAGAAGAAATGAGCGTATGCAACAGCAAATAGAGGGGGGGAACATAAAAACTCAGTGCACGCAGTAACCTTAAAGAGGAATGGATGATGCTTCTCTTTATGGCTCAAAAAGACTGGGAACAGAGTAACACAAAGCCTTTTCCCATGGATTTCTCAGCCCATAAAGAAACAATGTATTGGCTTTAGAAAGTGCTTATGGTAGAGATGCGAAAAACTGAGCGAGCACCAAATGCTAGATGACCAGTGCAAACTCCCCTACACCTCCCAGATGATGGTGAACAAGAGTGAACAAAGAATGAAACCAAAATGAGTGTATTCATAGAATCATAGAATCATAGAATGGTTTAGGTTGGAAAGGACCTTGAAGATCATCGAGTTCCAACCCCCCTGCCATAGGCAGGGACACCTCCCACTAGACCAGGTTGCCCAAGGCCACGTCCAGCCTGGCCTTGAACACCTCCAGGGANACCTCCCAGATGATGGTGAACAAGAGTGAACAAAGAATGAAACCAAAATGAGTGTATTCATGCAGAATTTGGGGGAGGGGGGCAGGAGACACCAGTACCAAATGCTGGCTAACAGGGGCGTTATAATATACTGCACCAAACGGATTGCTTCAGAACATAAGAGTCCCAGCATATAAGTTAGAATGGTATTTTTATTACAATAGCTGGACTGAGCTAGGTGTTACAAAAAAAGAGCTTCATGGCTAAGTTATAGCAAGACACCAATAACATAAGGCAGAAGTGTGTGGATGGTAGGAGGAAAATACGGAGGGGAAAGACTGAGGGTGACCTGCTCCATGCAGACAGCCTAACAATAAGCAAGAAACAGCAGCTTTTTAAGTCATAAACAAAGGAGGGCTTTACATGTTCATATTAGAGCACATGCAGTAACCATCACCTTTTTTACCTCTTAGCAAATAACTTACTGACAGCTGAGGAAGACAATCACAGAAAGCAACAAGCAGGCAGTAGAAGAACCTGTACCACTTTAATACCCAGTTGCTCCTGCAAGTTGGTGAGTTGCACTTTCCCTCCCAGGTAGAGCTCATTTTTGGTTTAGTAGCAACACCTGCAGGCTGGGTCCCTTAAAATCTTGCAAGCTCACAGTAAGATCTGGTCCTAGCCCCAAAAAACTAATTTCTCTGTTTGATACACAACAACACATAAGTGGGAAAAAACAGAACCTGTTCAAGGTCAGGCAATAAATCAGTGGCAGAGCTGGATCCAGAAACCATATCCCAGGTCAGGCCTGCAGTTAGTCAGCTGTGTGGTTGCCACTTTCTCCCTAAGCTGCTTTAAGAGTCTCCCAAGCCAACACCCTGACACCCCAAAAAAATTACTCTGTCTCATGTAGTCTGATTCGCTTCCCCCAACTAGGTGACTGTTTCAAAGGCCAGTTCAGAATGGACACTCTTGCTGAGGGGACCGTGCTGCCCTCCCTGTCCACACACCACCATATCCAGAGACCACAAAGAGGGTAGTGGCTTCTGGAGCTGGCAGTCCCCTGCCATGCAGCAGGTATAAGAATGAAACTAACTTTAGTTTAACTTGCTTGCTTATAAAATATAAAACAGAAATAATTACAATACCTCTGCTGCTGCAAAACTTTGTTTTACTGAATGCTGTTACCTTCTGCATCACGTTTGGGGAATTTTAAACAGGCAAATGGAAGAAGGTCTGATTGAAGATGAAGTTAAGTGAAAGAAATTGGTCTCATTTAGCACATGACAGGATTCATCTGTGTTCCCAAGTCCACTGAGGTAGCATCATGGGCGTTTCATATTCATGAGCTGCTGCGACACTGTGTCCCCTCATTTACAAAGCACCGTGTTCAGCAAATTCTGTCCCTGTGGACACTCCGTGCATTTCATGGTCTTGTCAGAGAGACATCAAACACTTCAGTAACCAAATACCAGAAAATGGCTTTAATTAGCGCATCTCAATGCAATAAATAATTTTTCTCTCTAAGTGGAAAAATGGAGAATAAAAAAAAAGAAAAGAAAAAAGTGGAAAGCAACAGGCAAAAAAAAATCTTCAAAAAAACATAAGGAACAAGGGACACAGACAGCTTCTGCTGAACACACAAACAAGCTTCAAGCCTCTTGGAAGCTTTCTCAGGAGAGCAGCAGGCAAATGGAGAGGATAAAGAACACTTCTTTGGATGCTTGGACATTAATTCATAGGGATGCCTTTCCCTGACTGAAATTGCCCTACTAGTAGGCCAATACGGAACAGCGTACCTGCCTGATCAGCCAGCAGGGAGATAAAAACAGTAGAGTGAAAAGCAGGCAATACCACAGCTACTAGGGCACTGCCGTAAAAGCTGAGACAAGCAGAAGATAACCTGAGTGTCCCATGTCCCAAAGCACCCTTTTGAGAAGAGAATGGTGACAGCACAACCTGGCTAAGCTGATGGGAAAAGTCACCCAGTGAGTGGGTGCCAGAGCATTCACAGGATCTAGGGGAGGTCATGCAGCAGATTCAGTACTGACCCTCCAGCCTTGCCTTAAAAGATTATGCATTTGCCTTGCGTAATTTTTTCTTCAGCCACCAAGCTCTGAGGATACTGTCAGCTAGATGGATGACTGGCTGGGAGTTTGGGTGGTCCATGAGACACTCTACTTGCTTCAATCGTGTTGTGCTTTCACAGACCCCTTGGCATGGCATGGCTTCTTCCTCACCTGAAAGCTTGCTGGGAACAAGCATCAGGCATATTTGCTACTTCCCAAGGATTCTACTGACACAAAGCCTCTGCGCAGTTTCAACCCCTGGGAAGTGTGAAGAGAGACAGGGCACAGAACAGCCCTGTCAGATGAGTCGCTGGGCTCAGTGCAGGGCTTCAACAGGCAGTAATCCACAGCTTGCATTGTGCAAGAAGTAAGAGCAGACACTGATGGCTTTAAAGACGAGGAATCTCTGAATGCATAGGTTTGTTCACCAGCAGCAGAAGACAGGAGAAACTGGAGGCCAGGCTCAGGACACGAAGTCCACCATACTCCTGAGGTTATCAGCATTTAGAGCGGTAACACACCTCCTAGCCTTACCAACAGCCCCCTGACAGAGCACTGCACCTGCCCTCCTTTTCAGTAACATCTGTTTTCCTCTTTTCAAAGGCTGTTCCATGTTCCTTTGCAGTATTCCCCTGCTCAAACATACTCAGAAGGTGGTGGGGCAGCAGATGAGAAGGCATGAGATGTCCAGGGAGGGTCTGGTGAACTGAGAAACACAAAACCCTCCTCAACAATGCTGGAGATGAGTGATTTTGCATTAGAGCGTTACTGTGGCAGGGAAAGCAGCTTCTCAGGATGCTCCTGTGGAAGTATGTTTGGGAGCAGGAGTGACTGATTCTATTTCATCCTCTTCATGTTACGCTGGAAAAACAAGACAAACTACATTTCTTTTATGCTAAATCCTTAGGTTTTTTATTTTTTCTTATATATATTTATTAAAAAATGCCTCTTTGATCGGCAGCACCCATGACACTTCCACATCCAGCAACTCCTCAGAAGCCTCCCTCCCTCCACACGAGGCCACCGCTGCTGACAGCCAGCTGGGTTTGATCAGAGCCACTCAGAATCGGATTTTCATAAGACAGATGAGGAATCTTACTGCTGCTCTCTCTCATATCAGATGAGAAACTGAGGGGGAGGGGGGACGGGTCCTGAGGGAACGACACTACAATCAAGGGCTACGCGGTTCTCTCTCTGTCCCTCCACTGCTGCAATTTTCAAAGGAGTTTGCCTCAGGCAGTTTTAAATGATGGTGTCTCAATTCTGTAATCATCTTTCAAGAGCTTTTTCTTAAAGGGTATTTTAGGTAAACCTAGTCCGTCAACTACACTTATGGACTCAGCAATCACAGACCCACTATGACTGTGTATCTACCATATCACAGAATTTAGTGATGGAAGATGCTTACCCAGACCATCATTTTCAGCCCCCAACAAGCTGTGTGTGCTCCCTTGCAATTAAGCTGCCCGCTGCCCTTTGGCCAGTGGTCTGCTGTTTCAAATAGGACTTCAGACATATCCCTTGGAAGATATTCTCTGCTCCCCCCTGCCCACTGTGCCTGCCAGGAGGGAGCTTTCCTTGAACACCAGAGCCTCTAGATCACAATGCCAGCAGTCAATTGGAGGAGTTCAAACTGGCCTGGACCAACAGCTCAGTGGAAACCATCAGGTTGGGGTGAGTCTGCCCTTCACTGACCTTGTGCAGAGACTCAGGGTAGCGTGTTAGGAGAGCAGCCAAGGGGAGGACTACGATGTGCTGACAGAGCCACAGACAAAGTCACAGTGCACAATCCCAGAAACTCAGCAGTGTCACTCTGCCCCAGGCCCCTCGCCTCAGCCCATTCACACCATTTCCAAAACACCGGGTTTTTCACTCTGTCTCCATTTCACTGATGTTCAGAACTTTTCATCCATTTAGCTCTCTCCAAGCCAGCCTCCTGAGCCTATGAAATACCCACTGGCCATCTCCCTGACTGTTCTTGCACATTCCCCCCTCTCTTACTCTCATGCTCAGCCACTGCAGCTGTCCTTGCAGCTCACAGCCCCGGGAATCCACCAGCACTTGCTGTGTTCTTGCAAAAACAGCAGCTCACCAAGGAAGCAACTTGCAAACTTTATCAGGAATGAGAGAGCCAACAATAACCCACACTGCACTCTATTCTCAGCTCTGTTTGGAGCAATTTCATCATTGCTGTGTATTTGCATGCAGCTCAAGAGCTGTTTGATATTTTATGGCTGTGAATTCCAGGTGCCAGATATCCTGTGAGGGCTGTCTCCCACCTGACAGACAGACATCACTCCCCACAAGGATGTGGGGACCATGGCGCATGCCCACTTCCTCCTCTGTTGCGCACAGAGCCTGGACTCCCATCCTGTTCAAATGCAAAGGAGCTGCTGGCACAGAAGGGTAAGAAGTCCTCCTAGAGGTTTGACATTGTATAGAGAGGTCTAATCGTCAGCTCTGCTTCCTTGAGGAGGCTTCCCAGCAGGCAGGAAGGGGGTTTGCCTTGAGGGCACAGATCTAGTGACTGTCTCCTGGCAGCTTTCCTCACCTGCAGGTCAGGTTTGGGTTGGCTGTGTAGCATAGTCAGGCTTTCATTTCAATCAGCTGTCTTATTCACACACACTATCTGCTTTAAAATAACAAGCCATTGTTCCTACAGACAGAGAATAGCACATCACATCCCAATCATCCAAGAAAAGCGCTGTTCTAGGAGCTATGCATCCCAAGGGTAACAGAGAGAAGGGGGGAAGGGACTTCTGAAGATGGGGCAACAGTCTATGGGGGAAGGATAGCTGGGAGAGAGATGACAACCTCAGCTAACAAGCACCCGTAGAGTGCTGAGGAGAAAAATCCAAGGGCAATGTAGTGAGGAGACAGGCATCTGGGGGAGTGCAACTCAGCAGTGCAGAACTGGTTAACACAAAAGGAACAACAAAGAAACTTTTAGCCAAAAGGACAAAGGAGTTTGCTGATGGGGGTGTGGGGGGAATGCCAGCATTTCTCACCCCAACAGGAAACAGCCCTTTGTAGCTGCATGCCAGAAAGAGACACACAAGCAGAGTAAAGCCAAATGAAACACCCAAGCAAAGTTGAAGCAGAGACTCTGCTGCCCTGCTGGAGAAAGGAGCAAAGGGAGGGGAAAACCCTTAAATATGAACTTGGTTGTTCTGTCTTCCCTCCCACCTCATGACAAAGAATAGTCTGCACCTGGGAGAAGCTCTTGGCTGCTACAGAAAAGGAAGCAGTGTCTGCAGATAGCACTTTTTAAATTCCACTGATAGTCTCACATCTCTCATCTCTTGCAGTTTCCCTGCCATACAGAGCTCAGTCACTGCTGCCCATTTCCCCTGTTGACATGGACAGAAAATTGAGCAATTACCCTTAAACTCCTCTCTCTCAGATTGTTCAGATTGCTACATACACAGCATTAAGCCCCCAATTGCCCCTGGCCAAAAGTGACTTGACTAGGCCTGTCCATTAGGAATTAAACACTTTTTTGTTGCTTGTGAAGGTTTATTATTCCTCAAGTTTGATGCATTAAATCCTGCTAAAGCAGGTTTCCCACCGTGCAGAGGAGCTGGGTCCCCCCATGAAAAGGCTCAGCTGGACGCACATCCACCTAGCAAAGGTGTGCTATGCCTGTGTACTAGCACGTACCAGTGTGTGTTCAGGAAGATGGACACTAAGCTCCCAGAGGGTGCTGTAGGAAACCCCAGTATCCATCAACTAGTCATTCCAGAGCTGTTTCTGGAGAGACACTGCATTTTTTCAAAACAGTCTTTCCAGCCTGGAGTTTTACAGGATAAAATGGAGCTTTTAGTCAAACGCATGTCTTTGCTTTCCTTTAACTAAAAACTGTCTCCTCTTTAAAGTGGCTTTCTTTTCCTGGACTAGCCTCTGTGAAGAAGAAATATGGATTAGAGAAAATGAATTCTCAGCACAACATGGTACTTCAAGGTACTTCACTGCTGGTATTTCAACAGTTTGTATTGCGCAGTATGGATGACTTGCACCTCCTGGGTTTCCCTGTGCAACTGTAAAGAATGGCTGAAATTGCAGATAGTCCTGTTCATGTCCCTGTCTGGTCCACCCACTTATAATCTCCCGTATTACTGCAGTCTTTCCACACAGCCTGAGAAGCGACTGTCCTTCTCTCCCAAACTCCCACGGAGATGAGGAATCAGATGCTATTTCATGCACAGGGTGAATGGCTAGGAGCAGTGAGATAATCCTACTTTTATTTCTGAAACTACATGGCATATCAAGCCCAAAAGTCTCCACCTAGCTGTACAACCTTCCCTCCACTCTCCATGTGCCAAACTGGACTCTCTCCAGGCCCTATGCTTTTTTAACACTTTCTCCAATGGACTCCAAATTCTGAGCCTCTGGATTTTAGTGCTGTATAAACGATCACGGCTGAGCACATTTCAAATACACAAGAATACCTTTTTAAGGGCATATAGTTTTGTCCTTCATTCTTCTAATGAAAAGGTTGGACGGGGGACAAACAATGTTAATGGAATGGTACAGCTAAGCTTTCTAATAGGTTAAAGGAAGACGATCCAAATGCATTGGTTGACAGCAGCAATCATTACGCAACCGCGCCTGTTCATATTAAGGTGTACAAGCTAACACATTATGCAGCACAAAATAACCGTGACCCATCCTTGGGGATCCATACACCAATGTCTTGATTTCTGTGTGTTTAGAATCTGAGCTTTACTGTTACAGTTAACGACACAAGTCCGAGTGCAGTTCTGTGCAAAGGGGAGGCTGATACAGCTCAACTTACTGCACAGCCACAGCATGTTACTCCCTGCCTTCTACACTGGGCAGTTACTTGTATCTCTCTGCTTATTCAAAAAAGTAATTTTATTCAGGTACTGGAGTTTGTTTATATGTCACTTTTCTCCACTGCATTGGCTGAGCCCACATGGAAAACTGCTCTCCCAGAATAGCTTGCTGAATCTCCCTGTAGAAATAGGACCACAAGTGTGCAATGCACTGATCCATTTAGAGATTTTCCATATGCAGATTAGATGCACAACCCAGTGTATTTGACTGTACCAGAAACTGCCTGGGTAGAAACCATAATCAGATTAGTGGGCTCTTTCTTCTAACACATAGATTTAATCCAAAACTGAACTCTGGTTTGCAAACAATTCAAATTCAACTGTTAACTGTAGGTTAGGCACAGATAAATAAGTGAAGTGTATTAGGACTTCCCATGTCTTCATACCACATTCTGTATCAACTCTATTCTGTGTTTATTACTCAAGGTCTTGGAGCACTAAAAGTCACATGCTGCAAACACATGGCAAGCATTTTTATGCCTGGTTAGCAAAGACAGTTATTATACTCTAAATACAAGACCAAGGTTCAACAAGAAGGACAGCACGTATGAAAACAGTCAAAGAGCTGTTCAGAACAGACTACCAGCCTCAGTGACATACGCTGAAATTTAAGAAGCCCAAAAAACTTCCCAGGGGGAATATTAAGTCTATTCTGAAGATGCCAATGCTATAAAGGTGCCACTTCCGGCAGTCATATGTTGCAATGCTTAATCTGTCTGGAAGACCCAAATAAGTCTTCATTTAATCTCATTAACCATACTGATGTCTGATCCTTTGTGACTCCTGGTAATTCTTCTGATGCTTCTTGATATTTTACAGACGCAACTTTTTATATATGCTATAAAATTCTTAGCCCTTGAAAACTGAGGTAGCTCCTAGAGACTTTAATGAATTTCTATGCTCCCCACAGTTCTCTAGTACTTGTCTCGAAATTCATATTATGGATTTTTCCTGAGATTTCTCTTGGTTCATTCAGTCCTAGAAAAGCAGGTGGTATACACTACAAAGAAAACAAGTGCTAAGTCAGGAGTCCAGTAGGTTTCAAAACTTGTACAGGGATGGGATGGGATTACCCACCAGTGCCTATGTTTAGCTTATGATGTATGATCTTGGGTTAGGGCAAGCGGATTTTTTAAATTAAGAATTCCCTCATGACAGAGATCCCAGGAGAGTGGTGCAAGCACTTCTCCCGATGGGAACAAGACAAGGATGTTACCGTAAAACTTAAGAGAGGCTTTAAGCAGAGCATACTACCACCTAAACTAGGGGACAGCAGTGATTTCTTTCCTGGCTCTTAACCCTGTATTGCTCTTTTAGCTCTCTTTTTGCCCCAGTCCACTATTCTCCATGTGGAAGTAATCACAGAGAAAAGCGTGTCCTTGACACTTTCCTTCTTCCCAAAGGTGCTTTATCATTCTATGTTAATGAAGAACCAGAGTTAGACTACAGGTTCACTTCCTCATCCTCCTCTCCATCTCCTTTGCTGTCTCTACCTCATTCGGCAGCTGGGGAGATGTGAGCACCTCCCACATTTGTTTACTCCCAGGGTGGCTCATTTCCTTGCAATTTCTTACATGATGCCTCTGCTTACTTTACTGGAGAACCCCCAGACATGCATGAAGGCACTTTTTGCAGTCAAGTAGGTGACACCTTACCTCCTCCATCATCTGATGCCTCCAGGCTCTGCTGTCTGAGACGATGGCTGCAGCAAAACACAAGGAAGAAAGAATTTCAATTGCAAGCCCAGAAAAACATCTTGCTGTGTCCCCTTCCTCCCCACAAGCCTCAAGGCCTGTCAAGGGGAGAGTTCCCAGGTACATTTAGCCTGCAGACTGACCTTCTTCCATACTGCTCATTGCTGGACTCAGCAGAAATCTCAGGTTAGAGTGCTTAAGCAAGATGCCTTGTACCTGAGACAAACCGCTATGCTGCCCACAGTAGGGCCTGGGGTGGGTCTGGGAGGAAAGTGGATCCTTTCTACTTTTCCTTCTTTCTGTCATATGGGAGTGACAGAGCCATCACCTATTCCACATCCAGGGAACTACAGAGTGACAAGCCCTGCCCCATCCCAGGACACACGACATGAATTCGGGCCAGAGTCTGCACCCTTCCCAAGTTCCAGATCTTGGTGTACAGGTGCTTAGAGTCACATGCCGCTTCTCCATGAGATCAGATATAAATGTTGTGGAAAAAGTCTCAGCAACAATGGGAACTTACTCTTCTACTTCTTCTGCATGCTTTCTTCCCGACCTGCAAGACAAGGCAAGGCTTATGCTTAGAAAAGGCTAGAGAAAATTAAAAAACAGCATCTTTCCCTATATCACTGCTATTATGCAAAACAATTCCTACACCAGGTCCGATATAACACATCGCACCTTTAAAGAGTTCTAAGTGACCATTAAACCAGTGTATCAAAAAGTCCTTGAGTGCATCAGATTGAAACAGAACCATTTGGGTTCAAAAAGATAGCCACGCCCAGATACAGCAAGAGCTACACTCCCTGATTTTTCAGCTTCTCAGATACTTTTTCATCCCCTCTGCCATCAGCTGCAGGTAAAGCTTGCCTTACCTGAGCAGAGAGGTCGGCACACTGAGGAGTGAAGAAGATGCTATACTTTGTCTACCTACCCCTGAGAGATCAACAGGTCCTTCATCCCCCTGGTTGTGCACAAGTATTATCTGGTTGCCTTTGTAGGTTAGGAGCCCCACCTGAGCTGGCCAAGTTCAGGTCAGACATGCTGTCACTGCAGTAAATCAGGGTTGATCTGGCTGAGTTAACAGGAGTTCATAATAATAGGGGGGGGGGGGGGG
>VUYV01000001.1:2470965-2504536 GCA_008711295.1 Anarhynchus alexandrinus
GGGGGGGGGGGGGGGGGGGAAGGCACAGCAAATGGCAGCTCCCTTGCTCTCCACCCCAGCAAGCCCAGAAGTAATTCAGTCCCGATTAGGGACGCTTGTTCAATATTCAAAATGTAAAACATGGAGGTTGCTGAACCAGCACTTTGAAAAGTTAATTAAATGCCAGGTTTCTTTTTAGCAGATACTCCATCACTCGCTGATTGCTTTGGCCATTTTGCAGAGTGAAGTTTCATCTCTATGCGTTGAGAATAAATATTTTCCCCTCCCTTGAAGTCAGGGTGCTATGACAAGGAATACATGGGGCTCTCCTCTACCACATGCACTGTCCCAGGACACACCAAAACATAAAAGAAGTTGTTTTATTGCCTTGCATTGCTCTTTTCAAAGCACTTCCATGAGACGGGATAGGCTTCTCCTCATCTGCTCTCTGTTCTAGCAGGCCATGGTCCTCATCTAGTTCTCCTGTGAATAATTTACTCTTCTAAGAGCAAGGAGCAGGGCACAGAGGATGTCTAGCTGTGAGGAGAAGAAAGCTCCTTGTCTCCACTGCTCTCCCTGGAGCTTACAGTTTGTGAGAAGCTAAAGATTACACTGAATCGGTGATCTGAACCCAGTAATATCCACTGCTATACTCAGAATTGCGGACACGTAGGTGACATCTGCATCTGGGCTTTTGGCTACATCTGCATCCTTCTGTTTATCACACGAGACAGAAATGCAGTGGAGCCAGGGAATTTAGGAGAGAGCTCTCTCAGTAAGAAGTAATTGTCCAGCTCCATCCTTCTCCCCAGTGGTAGTGCAAAGCACTTTTTGTGAACCCCCCAATACTATAGAGAAAGAAAGGGATGGGTCCAGAGAGCCCACCACCAGCTCTCACTGGAGTTTAGAATCTGAGAAGACAGAGATAGAAAGACGATGCAAGATTTATCCTATTTTATCCCTCCCTTCTGCCTTCACAGAACTGTTTCCCACACCCTGTCTTCAGAGCATTGCCCTCACTGAGCTGAAATATCTCAAATGATGGCTTTGCACAGCCTTGCACAGTGAGATGATTTCCTGGAGGTTCAATCTAACCTCTTCTTAGCACGATCCCATAACTCTTGATAATTGTCCAGCCTCAAATAACACTCTTTTCCTCAGTACTCACACTCTTTACGTCTTTGCTCATCTCCTGTCCCCAGGCAGGAGTGAAATACTCCACATGTTTATACTTCCCAGGAGAGGGTCACTCCTGCTATCCCTGTAAGCAATTTCTGTTTCTTTTTCCTGAGCTCCCTGTCATGACAGATATCCACGTGGCCCACAGGGAAGTCAGTCATATGTTAGTCCTAGAGGCAGAGACTGCTTCACCCATGTCCCCAGACTTAAAGCTTTCCCAACTTCTCCTAGTTATGTTGGAAAATTACTTATTCAGGGCAATAAGCAAATGCTTCATTATGAAATAGCTGCACTATATTGGAAAAAAATAGTAATTTGGGGAAAAAATTCATAAATCGGGAGGGGAGAATCTGACCCAGAGCCCAGATGTTAGCACACTCTCCTATCAAACAAGACAGTTCCCTCCTTTATTTAGGGCAAGCTAAAGCCCCACTGTCACCCCCACCAGAACACCCTAGTCCCAATGCCACAGGGTCTGAAGGTGGCAGTGGGTGATGCCAGGCTCTCATGCTGACAGTACTGTGATTTATACAGAGCATTTAAATACCAATGGCACTAGAGCAGGAGCTAGAAATGACTGTTGTTCTGTTTAGGTGAGACATCTGCTTCCAGTTACCTGCACTAGATATGTTTATTAATGTATGATTTGGAACAGCATTATTTGATGAAACTGGCATATCAAACTAGTTGATAAGCTCATTGGTAGAGAACTATCTGGGAAGTACAGTACGAAACTTCTGGAGCATGGGAAGGAGTTACACATTTTTATACTCCCTGTGGCCTTAATGACTGAGCTATTATGTAAAGAAGATACCAACCAGCCTACTATTTCCTTCCTTTTTTTCATGAAGCCTTGAACCTGAAGGCTTCCTTTCCTTTTGTTTCACGCCAAACCACTTTTACATTCCTTGTTTCACATTGGAAAAAAAATCACAAAATATTTTTGGTTAGTTCCTGACTAATGTTTTCCTTTTTTGGCCCAATTTCATTACCTAAGTCTACCTAACAAAGTCACCCAGACAGAAAAGACAAGCTGTGCCCTGTGTCCTATGGTCCCTGTGTCCCTACTTCAAGGCAGTAAGGGAAGAAAGTCGTTAACAGGTCCTTGAAAGGTGCCCTACCTCCAACCCTGTCCATTCCATAAGCTTAGCCAAGGGTTAATCTACACATGGAGATACCTGCAGAACCAGTCACCTTGTTCTCCAGGTGCTATAGAAAGCTCCACAGGCATTCTCCATGATGTTACCATGCTGCTTTAAGCATCAGGGAGTACCCCATCCCAAGAACCGGCTCAGCTTATCAATACCAATTGCATCATGTTAAGACCAACATTTCATCCTTCAGGAACATCAGGCCTGGATACACAGCATCCTCTTCGTTCACCACAAGGTCACACAGCTTTTAGTGGTGAGTGAAAGCAGACATGGAAGAAACCAGACTGTAAACTCAAGCCAGCATAGACAGATTTCCTACTCTTTTCTCACATTCTCACCAACAAGAAGTGCACTGCCCTGGTTTGTTTGCTCCAGCAGGAGGCACAGCCCAGGGAGGGCTGCAACAAGTGTCTACAAAGTGTGCAATTGCGTATGAACTATAGATACACTTACTCAAGTAAGGGCAAACAAAACAATACAATCCTGGAAGCAGCGCACAGAAATGCATTCAGTCGGCTGTATTATACACCAGCCATCCCCAGCTTTGTGAGACTGCGATACCTCTGTTTCTTTCATTTCTTCTGATAAGCCCATTGCATCTGGAGGGCCAAAGAACGTGGACCGACCCCATCACCTGGACAGCTCTATTTAAAACTCTCTTCCACGGGAACATTATCTGTGCTCCCAAACATATCCAAAATCCTGGAGTATTCTGTCTGGCTTTGGCCAGCTGCTGACCCCCTCTCTGTTTCAGGGTGTTGAATAGCTGAGAAACTGGGAGGAAGACCCCGACAGACCCCATGTAACCCCATGTTCCGTAACTCAGAGTACAGAATACCTGTTTCCCTCCTAGCTGTGTGTCCTGGGGCAGAGGATATAGATCTGATTTCACTTTTGAGTGTTGTCTTTGCTGGGTTCTGGCCAGCAGGACTCCTCCCTCCACATTAATGAGAGGGGGTTAAACCTCAAAACCAAAGGTTTGCCCCCACATGCACCCTTGATGTACAGCTGAGGTGCCTCGGAGCTGCCTGCAACTTCTGTGCTGAAGGGTGAAAGGCAGTTTTAATGTAGACATCATCTCTGTTAAACTGTTTCTTTCTCATTTAATGGACTACCATGGAGATCTAAATGGAGATAAAGTAGCAGGGCTCAGAGAACAGCCAGGATGCTATCTTTATGCAGCATGACAATGTGCAGTGGTTAATTAGACACCGTTAACCTATTTTAGCAGGGGACATAACTGGGATGAATGGGGGGAAATGTCCTTGAAATCTTTTAATGTCCACAGCTCATCAGAGCTCTAGACACACTTGCATCCCGCACCGAGCCACAGCCAGGTGCCAGGAGGTCAGCCTGCGAGATCCGAGGCTCTCTTCTGTGCGCCCAGGGAGGCGTGAGGGCAGGCAACGCAGCTAAGGAAAAGGCAAGCAATTACGGTGCCTTGTTAAAACGAACATTGAGGCGGCTGGACGGGAATGCCCGGTCTAGCGTGAGGGGGGGCGGCAGCCGAGGAAGAGAGCGGGCCGGGAGCCCGGGCAGCCCCCTCGCCCGGCCCGGTTGCCCTCTGCCCGGGCAGGCAGCTCTCCGCCGGGGCCGCTTTGCCCTCCCCGACCCGCACCCCCGGCGCAGCGCCCTCCCCGCTCCGCCCCGACNCTGCGGGTCCCCGGGACGGTCCGCTGCCGAGCGAGGAGGGAGGCGAGCGGTCACGCTGCAGCCCGCGGGGGTTTGCGGACTGTCCCCGGGAGGGCGGGCGCGCACCGCCCGGGGCGGTGGGGCCGCAAGTGGAGATCGAAGGGTATTTTAGGTATTTTACAGGGCCCTGGCAGCGGGGGCGGGGGGAATTTAATCTGCCTGCGTGTTAGCATATTTCCTGGCATGTCTCAACCGCTTCTCTTTATGAATCACGTGGAACCAGAAAGCTGTTTCAAGCTGCCCTCTTGTTAAAAGAATGAAATGGGAAAAAAGGGTAACGTCCTGATGTTCAGAGATATATTTTGTTTTGAGAGAGGAGGATGATCAAACGCAGAGCAGAGGTGGACTGTGTGCGGAGGAAGTTAGCCACTGGCCAGCGGGCTGCCCTTGTGCTTCCATCCAAACCCATTCCCACCCCAAGGCTTGGTTCAACCCACAGGGAGACATGAAGCCTTTTGCCTCTAGGGCACAGAGAAATTCAGGTCTAGGCCTGAGGGGGGAGGGGGGGGGGAGGGAAGATAAAAAAAGACATTGTACTCTCTTGCTCAAGTATTTTTTTAGTGCCCATCACCACAGTGAGTGGGTGGTGAGCTACGAATTGCAGCTTGTCCAATAGCCTAAGGCACAACTAAGTTACACATCCATCCAATGCCATGCACAAGTGCTAACTGATCAGTTCTCCTGGCTCTCCAAGTGCAGCTCTTGGTCACTGCTTGTTTGCTGAGGCACAGGGAGAGAAAAACACTCATCAAAGCTGTATGTAAACTAGAACTGCAGCCCATGCTGGAAAGCACCACCACAGGGTGTCTTCTCAGCTATTCCACTGCACCTTCCTTGGGGCTCTGATCAGTTGTTTAAGTTGCCACCCCCTCTCCCTGGACTGCGGCAGCCTGGATAAGCCAGATTTGCCTTGATTAAATCGGGGGGGTTCAAACTTCACATCTCCTAAAATCAAGGCAAGTTTTGCCATTGATTTCAGCAGAGCGAGGACTACTATGAGCCTTTATTTCTGTCACAGGAAGTCACCCCACAGCCCTCCACTTCCAAGCTCTGGGGGCACACGGCTATCTCTATCTCCACAACGGGGTTTTGGGCAGACACACTTTTTTTTTTAAAATGTAATGGTCCCACCATCCAATTTCTGGTCCCTCACAGGCTCCCTGGGCTACTGGACCACATGTTGAACACACTGCCCTAGAGCACGGCACTGGAGGAAGAAGGATGCAGCGATGAGCAGGCATGCTCTGTGGGACAGGATCTGACAGACACTGCAGCTAACCTGCTCCAGCTGACGTGGGCTTGTGAAGCACTAATCAATCTCTAGCAGATGTGTTGTTGTTTCTCCTCATGTCTTAATACATGGGCTTGCTTAACAGAAACAACAAAGGAGTAAAGCTCTGGCACGGAAGAACAAGCTGACAGAGAGAGTTCATGGGGGTCACTGAACCTCAGCCTACTCACTGCATCATCCCCGTAACAGATGTTCCCAGGGCTCCCCCACTCGCTCACTGGTAGAGAGCTGACCGGCAGAGCTGTTCAGGGCTCCCACTGAGCAACAGAAAAAACAACAACACTCAATACAAATTCCTGCTGTGTGGGAAAACAGCGCTGCAGTTTCTAGAGGTATCCACCACACATCTTTGGTCCCTGAGAACAGGGGCTCCTATCCAAGTGATCATGTCTTCAGTCTCCAGTAACCACCAGGGCCAAGTCTCACACCAAATGGTTCTTGAGGTTACAGGAGCATTTCAGTTTCTGTTTAAAGTGAAAAGCACACTTCTGATCCTCATGGTTACGCAGAAGAACTGACTGCTAAAGGAGACAGAACTAGAATGCAAAGAAAAGGTATCTAAGGATGGTTTGGGTTTTTTTTCAAATCCTACAACAGAGAACAAACTCGTGACTCTGAAGTACCGAGCCTAAGACTTTTTACTTGTGATTGACCTCACTGAAAACAGTTAAATGAAAAACGCTGGTTTATTACTGAATGGCACCTTGTGCTGTCATCTGAGAGCAACAGCTTCTGAAAGAAGGTATTTTAAGAACCTGGATTAAGAACTTCAGAATAGTAGAGGGGTTATATGGGGAGGGGGACTGGGGGAGGGAGAAATAGGGCCAAGCAAGTAGATCAGGTCATCTTAGGTCTCTTTCCACAGGTAAACTGCATTAAGCTAGACTTCACAGCCAATTTAGAGGTGACCTACAAAGATCAGACAAGTTTTTAGCCTTGGCTCTGACAGATACAAAAGGGTTGCAAGTTGCATGCGTTCTTCAAGAAGGTTTAGCTTTTTTAAACTAGAAATATTTGGGACAGCAAGGATAGTATTCCCTGAATTTGCTTGTAAATTCCTTGGAGATGCAGAGAAATAAGGAAGGAAGATGGTTTGTCCTCAATCAAAAAAATCGGAGACTTCAACCTGAGCACACTGTGCCACCTCAGCAGCTTACATGGACTGTTACCAAAAATGTCACACTCCTGTTCCGTATTTGTCGTGCAGGCTTCATTTTCTAGGGGAGTGAGAGGCAACAGTCCTACTAGTTCTTCCATTGCCAGTGTCTTTCAGGAAAAAGAAGTCAAAGAAAACTTCACAAACAGAGAAAAAATGAACAGAAATCTAGCTTTAAAAAAAAACAAGAAAGGGAAAAAGGGAAAAAGGGAAAAAGGGAAAAAGGGAAAAAGGGAAAAAGGGAAAAAGGGAAAAAGGGAAAAGGAAAAAAAGAAAAAAGGGAAAAGGAAAAAAAGAAAAAGGGAAACAAAAAAAAAAGAAAAAAGGGAAAAAAAAAAGCCTAACTCTTTTTCCAGGCTCCTCTGGACACTGCAAAGACACAGGAATGGGCAAAAGTCTAGCATTTTCCTTTTGCAGGAAACCCTTGTAAGTCACACTATGCAGGATTAAATTGAAAAATCTCCACCATCACAGTCATGGTACTGAGGGATTCTCAGGTGACTCTTCTGTCTTTTAGGGACTTTCCTTTTTCTGCCAGTTATCTTTACTGAGTCTAAACAGAAACACCAAGGAGAGCTCACTCCAGCAATGACATGGAGGGACAAGAGGACAAGAGCCTGTTAGCGTTCCTGGAACATTCAGCCTATTAAAAAAAAAAAGAAAAGAAAAAAGAAGAAGAGGTGGGGAGGGAGGAGAGGGAGAAAGAGAGAGAGAGGAAAAAAACCCACCCTGGGCCTGCACATTGCAGCTTACCGCCATCTTGATGTCCTTGATGCGTGCCGATGGCGTGGAGGCGGCTGGCACCAGATCAGCCCAAGAGAAGGAATGAGAGGCCAATGGAGATTTATGTGAGGAGAGTGAGATGGACAAGGTAAAATTGTCAGGAGGAGTTGTTAGAAAGTAAAATATATTGTGACAATTCCACTCCTGCCGTTCATCAATAAACTGACAGATCATTTAGTGTCAATTAGGAGTGATAGATGGACAAGTCCCCATGATCCTGGGCCAAAATTAATGGCTGGGAGGGAGAGGGTGATTGAAAATGACGGCTGACATTGAGAGGAAAGTCCTGAAGGTCCCCAAGGGGCCATTACTTGCCTCATTCCCTTGCAGATCAATGCAGGGACAAACCCAAAAACAGACACTTCAAGACAAAACTTAATCAGACTTCCTTTTCTTTCTTCTCCTTCTAAGTTGTGCCCCCTCACTTGGCAGCCTTGATCCTTTATGCCTGCACTCTTCATGTCATTGAGGACACCCACAGATGGCTGCAAGATGCAGGGTGAGGCTGCCGTCTTCCCCACCGCCAGGAGCCTGGCTCCGCTCCTAACATGGCAGTGCCACAGAGAAGCCCAGCCTGAGATTTACCTCAACGCTGCTGGACTGGGAGTAGAGGGCAGAAGCAATGACACAAGCTTCCTCCTACCATGTCAGATAGAGAAGCTCATGAGCACTTTACTATTCCCACTTGCAAGACAGGGATGACTAGAGGTTCTATAAACCAGGCACTCTCAGGGGTCATTTCATATAGATACAACACAGGATAGTTTAAGCCCATATTTCTGAAACAGGAGGTTTTTAACTTTACTTACCTCTAGAGACCTTGAATCATAAAATCCCTTAATCTCTTAAACAACCTTCCTCCAGCTCCAGGGTGCAATCTCACCATTGCCCACCCTCCAGAGCCCTAAATGATATCTACACAGAGGCTGGGTTACCCTGCTCTAAAGGTCACCCTGACAGCATCCTCTTCCTTAATATAGGCCCTTAATATTCCCCTTCTTGTTAACCGCATTCCTGAACACAGTGCCACCACTTCTGTTCCAAAATACTTCAGCATGGTCAAACCATGATTATTCCAACTCTGTATGACCTATCAGTCAGAAAGGAGAAATTTTGGTTGTAGCTGGAGCACCTGTTGCTAAACTGCCACGATCCCTGTAGAAGAAAAGAGATACACATGCAGGCACTGGAAGGGGCTTCTTACTGAAAGCAGCACTTGGCGTTTGCTTGCGGGGCTACCTGAAATGAGTTGTGTTTATTCCACAACAATCCTAGCTGCTGCCTGCAGAACCGTATGAATTTTAAGGGGCTGACTACAAGACCAAAGGGATCAAGGACCCAAGTAAACTGGAAGTGTCCCGAGAAGCAAAGAAATAAAGATATGAATAGGGAGAAAAATGGAACAAATTCTATAAGGAAAGTCAGATAGATGAGATCAGCAGAAGCTGGAATTAAATGGATCCCAGCAGCACCTCTCCTTTGTCAAATCCTCACCAGTATGCAAAACTGAGTTCCCTTTACTTTTTCCCATTGGCAGGCACTTTGTGTTTCTTCCTTCTGATGCATGAGATAACCTGACAATAAACCTCTGCTTTGCTTGTCACAAGTGTCAACACTGATGTCATTAAGGACATCAGCACAGCGTTCAGAATGGCACTTGGGCTCCATCCAGTGGTTGGAAAGCTGCTTCTGTAGCAAAACCAGCTGTAATTACTATTATTTATGTAATCTCAGCAGGGTACTAGGCCCCAAGTGGCTGCCTAGGCTCTTGGCTGGTCCCCTTTCCTTTAATAGTGGGGCTAGAATATTGCTGGGGAAGCAAAGAGACTGCCTCTTCTCGTAGAGAGTGATTCTTCCCTCTGAGTACAAACTAAAATAAACGCAGCAGATTCAGGTGCTGAGGGCCCCCTCAGTAAGGAAAAAAGATTCTTCCATCACTACTTTGCACCACTTATTTGCCGATTGCAGAGGACAAGCCTGAGGGTTTGCTCACCTGCACTTACTGCACTTACCTGCAGTTTTCATCACTATCCAGATTTACAAAATAGGACTCCTACCAATGACAGCTGTTCTACAGAGGTACTAGGCACCCAAAGTAATCTTTCCATGCTTGACTTTTCAAAACTTATCAGTAAAAAGATAGCATTTTGATAGTTCTCGGGAATTTAAATATCTGACACTTGTAAATACTATGGGAAGTCATGATAAAATACTTTATCTTACTTGCACACCACCTGTGAGAATTAATTTCAAAACTCATTACAGGTTGGAAAACTTTAAGGGCCCTCCTCCTCTTCCTCTCTTGCAATGGTCTGAGACAGCAATAGTCTGATGGAAAGAATCAGCAAGATGGTGAGAATATTGGCAAGTTTACCTAGGTATAACAAGAGCTGGGCAGATAAGGAACTAAGAGGGAGCAGCAAAGGTAGAAAAACAGAATAACAGGTTGCAAATTAAATTCTACTCTAACATGTGCCAAATGGAAACACAAAGAACAATTTCAAGTCATCATTTCACATTGATAAGATTCTGAACTAGAAATTCAGCAGAAAAGAGTTTAAGTACCCCTGCAGGAAAAGCAACAAGTGGCAGCTGCAACTGGCTGAATCTGTCAGAAACAGAACTAAAAGCTTAGACCTCAAATGGGGAGAGAATAACACATAAACAGCTAAAGATCATTTCTCAAGTGGCTGCAGTATCCTATCTGACCCACAATATATTTATACAACACAGAGAATCTAATTGTAGCCACTCTGCTCATCCTTCCTTTCTAAGTAAAAAAAAAAAAATCACAGATTTTAACACTGTCAGTTCTGAAAAGCAAATTACTTAAAGCAGTACAATTCCCAAGTGCAGGCTCAGTTACGCTGGCATAAAAGTGCTTATACCTACATCGAATATATCAATAGAAGCATGTTATTCTAACTACATCTACACTAGTTAAATTGGAGCAAGTTTACTTGATGGGCTTCCAAACTGAGTCAAATTGGTTGAAAAGCTGCCGGGAGATAGAGCCTGAGAAAACAGAAACAACAAAGCTACAGTAACTTGGTATGACATCAGCCGATGACTCAGACTTTTCACATGAAGGCTTTACTCTGGGATATGTCACAAGGACAGCCTTACAGGCCAGCATCTCAGACTTTTTTAAGGGAGAGAAAGGGAGGCATCAGCTTGGGGAGAATACACAGCTGAAGGGAAAAAAAGACAGGGTAACTTTTACTCCTTGTACCTCATATGACTAAAGAAAGACAGAACAAACCTTCCCTTCATAAAATTTATTCAGTAAAAGCTCTTAATACAAATTAAATGAATGCTGTCAAATATGACGTGATATCATATGCATGACTGAGCAAGGGGCACATCTTCATCTCATGTCCCACTATGCAGGGTCTCACAGGTAGAAAGGTCTGTAGCCCTCCATCTCCTGTTCTGCTTCTCCAGGGGAATTGCAACAAACCTCATAGAAGCGTTTACTCCAGACACCTGCTATATCTGTAAACCATGCAATTGGGATGCTGGAGAAGCACCACTGATAGCTACTGCTCCAAATCTATCAGATGAAGCTAACGCCAAACAATGGAAAACATCCTGAAGTAGCACATGGCACAGTGCTGTTACATTAGGAACCTGTACACTGTCCTTCAGGGCACATTAGGCACAGCCCTGAATAACTGTATTACCTCCAATCTAGTCCTTCACCTAGCCAACAATTACAGAATTTATTTTTCCTAAACAATGCAATTCACCCTTGTTCTCTGCTACCACATTTCCATAAAGCTTCTGCAAAGTCCTACAAAGATTCAGGATCATTGGTGGCGTAGCGGTGTTTTTTTATAGCCCTGATGTGGATGCATCTTTGCAATGGCAACTTCTAGCTGCTGCCAGCCTATGCAAAATAATACCATTATCAGAGTCAAACTGGAGAGGAACAGGAGCGCAGGCTGAGATCTTTATCCCTTTGCTTTACTCTTGTCTTCAGATTTTCAGCCAATTTATTCTTCAGAGACAAACAAAGTGATAATTTTACCAGAAAAGTACTGTTTTCCAGAAAGGCTACCCCACAATATAGACAACCTTTCTCACCTTCCGAGAAATACTGACTGTATAACAGGTTTCTGGATGTCCTTGCCCATTCTCAGTGTTCCAGGAAAGAAAATACATAACTTTCCCATAAATCAGAGTACCTCCAAAGTATTTGTTCAGACACTTTTATTATAGGCCTTAATGTATACAAGCAATCTCACACCGCTCCATGACTGAGCCCTTCAGCTCTGTGAATAGGACATATAACACCAGCATAACTTTACAGCTTGAAAAATAACGAATAGCTTGAAACCAAGTCATCTCCTCCTGAACTGTCTTATAGTTTTCATACCCATTCTATTACCATGTCCAGGTATTTCCTTTTCCTTAGGTGTCCTTCATAAACATCAGGCTTCTCAACCTACACTCTACAATTTGTATACTTTTTTCCTCCCATCTCTTCTCGCTGACCATCTCCATCCATCTCCATTATACCATAACCCCATATACACATAAACATTGACAAATTTCACCTTTACTGTCAAGGCTGATCACTAAATCCTGAACAGTTCATTGCATTCTTGTCAGTGGGGCACTGTCATGTGTCACTCTCCTGGAAAGGACACAACCAGTCAAATCCCCCCTCCCAGCTCCTGCATTTAACATGCTTATTACGTTCTTGACTCCTCCAGTTACTGTACCAGGTAAGGAATACACTGCTTCTGGCAGACAGCAACATGTACGCATTTCTGAGACCCGTCAGGCCAATTTATAAAGAGCATTAGCCAGCAGAACCGAGCAAGAGCAATACTTCAAATGGTTTGAAGAAGCTACAGTGATATTGGATAGAACAGGCCACCTACAAAATCCAGAAAAACTGTTCCAATGCCTGTGACAACAAAGCCCAACTAGTGATGTTCACTTAATCCATGCCTAAGCCACTCTTAGTAAGGAAAGAGGTGAGGACTCACTTGGTAGCTGCCACTGCAGGATCATCTGCCCAGCCTCCTTGCCGGCGTGGGGGTTTAGGTGGTGGACCCTTTAATAGAGAAGAGACATGTTACAGCCAGGTCCAGTCAAGGCAAAGTCAAGCCAATTGAGACAACAGGTCCACACACACTAATGTAACACTTTACCAAACAGTAGATGGAGAGATAGTGTTTAAAAAGCTATTTATTCATAAAACAAAAGGAAGACAAATATTGCAGGACAGGTTTTTAGGTGTCCCTGTAAGCAAAAGACGTATCACTCTAATCAGTGTCTTGGCAAGTTTCAGGTCTGTGTGCTTTTGACTTGTCCAGGACACACAGTACACTAGCAGACTGATCCACAAAGGATGCATTCTCCTGGCAAAATATGGCTCACCAGGAACTCGTTTGTTACTGCTGCCCACGTTTCAGTGGGAGCTATCACATGCTACATGTTTCCTAGGGTACAAGTCAGCTTGTTTTAGACATGTTGTTTTAGATGAGGAACTGTTCCTAAAAAGTATCTGCTTTTGTCCACTGCCTAGAATAGGAGGTTAGATGCCAAGTTCAGATACAGGCAGCCATACCGAACACCTCTAAAGTTAGGTGAGGTGAACCTCACCACTGAAATGTTACAGGGGAAGTTCATCTGGAGCTTAAAGACACTCCCTGCTATTTTCTTGCATTGTCTTGTGTGGCACTCTGCTGAGCAGCAAGAGAGAACAGGAATTCAGCTTGGGGCTTACAATGGGAATTTTCAAAGAGCAGGACCACAATTTCCTACCGTGTGGGAGCTGCCTGCTGCCTCTGGCACTTTTGGGCGCAGTTCGCCCTGCCTGAAGCACCTGGTACAGCAGTGGCTTCAGTGTTCTGCATGACAGGCAGTGGTGAAAGGAGAGAGGCAAAGTGAACCCAGTGCACAAACGTCAGTTTATATAGCTCCCAATTGATGGTGCCCAGTGAGGAAGACGGGTGACAGGGACCTGTGAAGGGGCCATCATGAGAAAAGATGATTGGGTAAAAGACGTCCCAAAATGGGGAAAAACGGTAACTGCAAATGAGTCTAAGCTGGAGCAATGGTGGGGGAGGCAGGTGGCTCCCACAGCTTTTATTAAGAAAGGGAATGGGCTGGGTGACTCCTGAGGATTTTTGACTTGACAGAGGGGACCGTGCATGTGTGGTGGGGTCAACCCTGAGCGAAAGCCAAATTACCTCTTGCCACAGATGAGGAAGGGGCTGAGCTAACCCCTGATGGTAGGGGTCTCCCATGTTTATTTCTTGAAGCAGAAGCATTGTTTGTGAGTGTGGGAAATGAAGAGACCCTGCCAGGGGCAGCTACTGCCTGCTGCAGGGAGGGGGCACGACCCTGCATAGCTCCCCGATAGGAGCAAAAATAGTCATCCTCCAAAAATAAACAGGGAGCAGGAATGAGGCAGGAGCTGCAGTCCCAAAATACCAGCTTTCTTCGGCAAAGGGAGCACAGGAGGGCAGAGGGACAGGCAGGGAGCGTGAAACGCAGGAAACAGCCTCCTTATATGGGCTCATCCGCAGGGGACAGAGCTCAGTCGACTGGAATGACCATGTCACAGAATGTGAAGCCTTCAGGGGCCCAAGTGAATGGAGTTTTCTGATCTTTAAACGATTTCCCCAGATTCTTAAGATGCCAAACCAGAGAAGAGGCTACAGTGCCAAAAAAGGAGCATTTTGAATTCAGTTGATCTGGACACACCCAGAGCCCAGGAAAAAGGGGAAAAACACACCACATATGGGCGTGCATGCCCACATAAACATCCCTATTCCCATTACACACACACCTACCTCAAAACACACTCCCTCCCACACAGATCCTTCCCATGCAAACAACCCTCTTCCCCTCACACCATCTCCCACCTAGCCAGCAGGCCACGATCCCAACACACAACTCTTCACAAAGGTGGAGGATACACAAATGTCACCAAAGAACCTGAGCCATAAGGTTGCGGGAAAATGCAGCATCTCCAGGGCATTCCAATGCACCTGCAATTTAATTCCCTCATCGTCAAAACTAGCCTTCAGATCCAAGACATCTCAAGTTAGGCACTCCAGATCAGAGGGCAATGAGAATGACTGCCCCAGTCTTTGCACAGGGCATGACTCTACGGCATCTAGGGGCTTGGTTCCAATGTCTTGCCAATGTTATAACATCTTCCCATTGATCATACACACCAGGAAACCCTGAATGTCTGTCAGACCCTGACAAACACCTCACATATACCTACCGGTCCTTTTATTCCTCTTGCAATAAATCAGGTAATTCTTTTTGAACTACCCACAGGAACACTAGCAACAGGAAAGGCAATGTTAACTGTCAGCTGAGAATAAATAGCTTTTCTTTGTTAGTTGCCTGGAAAGTGCAGTAATAAGGTCACATGCCACATGCACTTTTGTCAAGTAAATAAACTTACCTTCATATACTTTCACATTTCCAAAACCTCAGCATAATTTACAATTGAGAATGCAATGTCGGGCATTGCCACAATGTGGTGACAGGCAGGGACACTGCAGCTGCAAGCAAGAGCTTGCAAGGCAGAAAGTGGGAAGAACATCAACCCCAGCGGGAGCAGGGCAGAAACAGAGGACATTGTTCTTCTGTAATGGAGCAGATGTGCTCCTGAACACACCTTTTTGGTGAAAAAGACTGAGGTCTTTAAATGATCAGAACTTATTGGTACCTATCTATTACACTTGGTCAACATTTTTATGTATGTTCCCCAATGCAAAGCTAAGCTATACACCCAGTTTGGTGTCCAAAACACTGAGATTCCACCAGCTCCTGACAACAGTGTTCTCTCTCAACTCTTGCTGCTCAGTCTCTTTTCCACTTAAGTTTTGTCTGTTATTTATCTCCAGAAGATTTCCTCTACCTTAGTTTCTGCAGATCACCCACTTTGTCAAGCAACATTGCCATGGTCTGGGACCTTTATTTTATTCTTTCTCAGAAATTCAGTTCACCGTTTTTATCATGGCACTTTTCCAGTATTTCTCAGACCGCCTTCTTTACCAACACTTTCATACTACCACCATAATCGGTATTTTATCACTCCCTTTGAAAAATGACTGGCCTGAATTCCATCTCTCTTGCCTTAAAGTAGAAACTCTACCTTCTTCTTTATCTGTAGTCAAGCTCTTTCTTATCAGACAGATGTAGAATTCTAATTTGGCTTCCCCATTAAGGCAGAAATTTCCAGACCACTTGTCAGATCATGTCTGCAGTTTTGAGGGTGCTAGTTGGATGTTGCTTCCCTCACAGAAGCAACCACCCTGTGTGTCTGTGGATCCTGAGGGTCCAGCAAAGTTTCTTTTAGGACCTACCACAACACAGGCAGATTACGGTCATGTTGGGTCCCTCAGATTCTCAGGCAGGTCTGGAAATATGGATTAATTTACCTTCATCAACATGACAACTCCTTTGAAACAGTGAACACACTGTGCAGGGAAGCAGGGAGTCAAATGACATTGACAGCATGCAACAGAGGACACACAATTTTTCTACCATGTAACACATCTCCTAAAATGCGTGGGATCTATGTTGCACCCAATATACAAACACTGTGAGATTTTATACAGTGTGTAAGTGCCTTGTTTTTATCCATTATTGACCATGAAGCAGAAAGAAAGAAGTATGGTCAGTCTCGAGTTTCATCTTCACCAGTAGGTTGCCTGAGGCTCCCCTGACTGAGAAAAAGCAAATCTCCACAAACTGGCCTGATGAATTAGTTTTGACTGCTGCCAATTAAGGAGCTGTAAGTCAAATAGCCCCACTGCTTCCAAGCAGCCACATAACACTTACAGTCTATACCAATCTCAGAGCATATATGATATCAAAAAGGTCTCAATTCCCAGACCTATGCAAGCCTTGGCTTTTTGCAAAGAACAGCCCATCTCTGCTAGCCCTCTTTATCGTGTCCACAGATGGTTCAAGTAGTGCATCTGATTTTAATGAATTCTCTCCAAGGACTTCTGCATGTCTTAAATGCCTAGTAGAAAATACTGGATTTTCATTTCACCCACAAACTGTTCTTCTTCATGGTCACTAACCTTCCTTTACTAGGGAAAGTGCTATCGAGACAGAAAAAGTTCTTGAGTGGCTTTAACTGTTCTCTGTCAGCTATCACAGCAGGTAAAGCTCATACTGTTAAACAGCCATCAAGAATTTCTTCCCTAAAACAATGGTCAGCTACCTAGTCAGCTTACATGTGCTAGGAAAGCTGTCATACTGCAGCAGTTGGCACCTTAATCTGTCTCAAGAATTACTGCTCTCCTCTGCGTGAAAACGGGGAAGCAGCACACAACAATCTGATTCTCTGAGCAAGGGGTTACCAGGTAGAATCCTCTCTCAACCCACAGTTATGGGGCAGTGCCCCTCCAGCCCTCCCAGGCATAAACACCTCTCAAACAGTTCGCTACTACCTTGTGCTACATACTGTCAGACATGTTCCCATCCATTTCCACCACTCCTACAGTTCTTTTGCTGCCGTTAGGTGCGTCCAGGAGCACTCACAACATGAACCAAATGTGTGGAAAATAAAAGGAAAAGCTTTTAATAAAATTATTTTCAATGGGATTGTCCCTAATCCACATCGAGGTAGCCAAGCAGGGAGGATACTACTAGAAAGGCTGGGAAACATGGCTGACTAGAAATGCTATTTCAGTAGATGTCATCAAAAGGCTAGTAGATAACCTCAGAAAGCTGAAAATAACTGCCCTGCTGGCCAGCCACTCGGGGTGCACGGGAGAGAGGCAGTGCAAGGCCTTGGGGAGCTCCAGGCCATGCAGTGCTGGGGCTCACACTGGGGAAGTTGGCCTAATTAGGGAACAAAAGTTCAGCTGCATTTTTTAGATTCCTCCTGGAGAATCTGGCCAACTTCCAGCTGAGCGGTCCCCGGGAACTGGCTGGGAGTCCAGCATTTCTACAAGCAACCAGAAGACCACTGGAAAAAAAGAAGCAATGACTGTAAAAAAGGAAGCAGGTAAAAAAGCCAGTGCTTCCTTGGATGCTGGTTCCCTTTGGTGGAGGGTGTTTATTAGCACAATGCAAGAATCCAAACAGATGACTGAAACTCTGGGACATGGAGGGACAAACTCAGCTCAGCCCAGGACAAACACGCAAATGGGCATTCACGGTGTGCAACAGCTACAGGAAATCCTGCTTCAGAGCACCCTCCCAGGTTCTCAGATGTGCCAGTTATTTCAAAAGTTATCTACTGCCAGTCCACCCCACTCCCAATTGCACGCCTAAGAAGGCAAAACCCTGGAAACGTGCCGTATAGAAAACGCAGCTAACCCCTGGTGAGGGCTCTTCTACAAGCTGAAGATCACAGGGGAGAACAGGATGCTAGAGAAAAACAACGCAGTCAGACTGTAAGGTCTTTGGGAACAGGAATTTTTTATCCCAGCTACACACCAACACTCTCTAGATCTTACTGCAATGCAAGTTGTAGACACAAAATGGGCTATAAGGGACTGCATTACAATTATACATGACTTCTTAGGTCATCAGCGCTCTGATCTAGAGTGGTTGGACAGTGCCTAAACCACTGTGATTATTTTTACACAAATAAGATCCCCCAGTAAGCACCCAGTTGCTGGGCTCCTCAGTCACATGTTTCTAAGTTTCAGGGGATGTGGGGAGGAGCACTTGGGGGGTGGCTGCTGGGCAGATCCAGACCAGACCAGACAATGGAATGAGAGCTTGGAGCTGGGTGCCAACCACTGTGCAAGGGTAAGAACTGGGTCAGGAAAATACCGCTCTGATTAAAGGCTCTGATCACATCAAGCCCCAGGCCATGTCTACACCACAGGTGCAGACACACCTGCAAGCAGCATCCATGTGAGTCAGCTCGAGTCTGGAAACGGTCTAGCTTCAGGTAGTTCTGGTAACCAAGCTGGTACTTCCCCAGGCAGAGCGCAGGTTGCTTCTCACCAGGGGATCTCTGCATCATTCTGCACTATATTTTAGGATGCAAGTACACTCACTCAAACAACCCCACCAAAAATGTAAGTCCACAATTGGCTTCACATTTCAGGTACTTCAATTTTTTTGATAGTTGTTCTTCCGACAAACATTCACTGAAAACAATTGTTCCTGACATGTTGTCTTAACCTAAAAAGCAATAGCTCATTTTTCCACCCAACTTGTTTTAAAAGCACTGGGAACTACAACTACAGAAGGACTTGGTTGCCCCTCCTTGAAAGGTCAGATCCTCAAATCCTCTTTCCAACTGATGCCTTAAAACATGTCATCACTGAAACTTTGAGTGGTATAGTGCCACAGAGGTGAGCATCCACCTAGCTAAGAGTCAGAAATCAGGTGCTTTCCCCACTTCAGTCCATGAAGGACCTTGAGACTACCTATGGCACGTCTAGCAAAGCACAACTAGAGAACAAGGTCCCAGCTGGACTCATTAGGACTGGAACAGATATCTTCCCACTCAAATATTGTTGCTTTCAGTTAGAAAGCCCTTCCGTGCAGCCCAAAAATTCTTTCAGTTTCATTTGCAAAGCAGAGTGGCTTCAGGAGAAAGGACTGAGAGCGTTCTCAGACCCAGAACAGCTCAGAGCTTTGTCATTATATATAATATTCTCTAAGGAGGTAGGAAACATTGCATGATACATCTTTCAGGAGGAGAAAAAGGACAATAAAATCAGTATCTTCCAGCATGGAAAGGAGATGGTGGGTTTAATCTTTAAGTTGATGTATAAAACCTGCGGCTTCAATGTCAAAATTAACATCTGCATCCCTGGAGGCCCCCGAAGGCCAGGAAAAGCCCTGCTCCACTGCTGAAGGCTACCAAACGCAGGATGGGGATCAGGATCACTCACTGCTAGTGCAGGGACATGCACTCCCAGACATCTCAGAATGGGGCCAGAACTCCACGGAAGGACAGGCTTTCAGACACACTGCAGTCCCTAGACACTCTTTACCACCTTAATAGATCCACAGGCCCATCCAATCCAGGCCCTGACAATCTCAGTCTGCATATGACACAGGTACCTAATACAGGCTGTGGATTTTGCTATGAGGATAAGGCATCTAAATCCCCCTGTGGACCTGCATTTAGGGAATCCCCACAGTTCTTCTGCATAAAGCTCTAGCCCTTCTTTCAGAGACTAAAACAAACTAGAGGAGGGAATTCTCCAAGGCCTGAAAGCAAATCCATGGCAAAGCCAGGAAGAGAACCCAGCAAAATCTTGGCTCGTGGCCATATTCATACTCCTCCTGCCTATTCTGCATCTGCAAATTAACTGAGATATTAGGATACACCCTTTATTATACCATTGATCAGCCTTACAGCCTTTGGCTAAATGTCCCAGGCAGCCTTGGAAGGTGCAGCCAAATGAGTGATTCAACTGGCAAAAATTCAGATCCAAGATGAGTGGTTTGCCAGGGGGTGCAAAACAAGTCTCAGAGCAGGCGTGCGGCTGGAGGGCAGGACTTCAGCAGGTACATTCACATCCGCAGCCCAGATGGGACTGTTTGCTACTATTCAGGCAGCCACAAAGTATCTTCAGCACAGCAAGAGGAAAGGGACCGAATCCAGGAAGAGTTCAGATTGTAACACTCAGCACAGCCCAAAGGGAGTTCAGAGAAGGGTTACATGAGCCATCAGGGGGACGAAGGGGCCAACTTCGGACAAATGATTCAAGAAGCCAAGTATTTCAGCTTGGCCAGGCAATGACTAAGGGAGGGATATACTGCAACAAGTTTTGGATCACACTTTATAATATAAAGTTCCACTAATAATTGGTTTGGAAGAGACCTATGATACAATTAACAGAAGTTTGTAAGCATATAGTATTATAAGTTACAAGCAGCTTACTGATCAGTTAGATTTCTCAACACTTGGTTAACCATTTTGTTACCCTCCACAGGCATTTACAAACGGAAAAATACTATAAAGTGTGACTGTGATGCTTAAGAGCACAAGCCTGAATAAAGGGTGCAGGATCACTTTATACTAAGGAAAATCTCCTTGCCAGGCACCATTGCATAACATCCCTGAAGCAACAATTGCTCATGTGGAAGAGTCACATCAGTTTAGTTATTTTAATGAAATTTAGCAGCCAGGAGCAAGAAGGTGCCTGTGGCATGTGACCAGTCACCACTCAGTACAGCAGACCTTGGGAATCAATGATTTAGGGCACTGTATGGAGGTGGAATTAGTTCCAGTGAAATGACTGTAAGGACTGGCTCCAGCGGGGAGGAGGGGAAGTTTAGATCAATTATCAGGAAAAATTTCTATTGGGTAACCAGTCCCCAAAACTATACCCATCAGTGGGAGGTATTTTTGCCTGATAAATGGAAAAGTGCTCTGGGCATAGTCCTGAACCATCCATCACTGATGAATAAACCCAGTGGATCATTCCTACAATGTCATCTCTATCACTACCAAGAGAAAACTGAGCTAATCTGAATAGTCTTGACTCCTTGTGATGAGCATACCCTTCTGAGGCCAGAATTAATGAGATGGGTGCTACGGGTTTGTTTTCTGGGCTTTAAATTTCACAAATGAATCTACTATACTACCAGTACGGGGCTGGTGCTTCAGCAGAAGGAATTAAGAGTACAGGAGAGGATGCTTTAATTGTCTAACATATACAGAGAGCAACTCTACCCAGGAAAAACTGGGCAACACCAGTTCCATGGTTAGGAAGAATGCAAGACAATTAGCCTAAAAACTTTAACAGAAACAGGTACTAGTTCTCAGGTTGTTCTGAACAGCACCACCCTGGCTTCTAATGCCAAATGAATGCTGAGATGTATTTTAGCTTTGCCACAAGATGAGAAAGGACATGTGTATTCCTTTTCTCTGTATAACAGGAGCCTGGTAAGAAGCACTACGCCATCCTATTAACCACAACCACAGATATTAGCATTTCAGTGCTGGTGCAATAAAAAGCAAAGACTCATAGAAAATACAAAGGCACACATCCCTGTTACTGCTGGCTGGCCTTCTCCTCTGGGACACCAGCAAGACTTCATAATCCCTGAAGACAAGTTTTCATGTTATGAGAGCAAGCTAACCATAGTGGACAGCAAATCTAGGCTCAGTAAGGTTTTATACTCCATTAGCTAATTGCTGCCCTGACTTTTAAATGAAAATAGAGTATCTGTCCAATGGCCACATACACATCTGTGACCTCAGAACAAGATGCAGCAGCTGATAAGAGCAGCTGTTACAACGATAATAAAAAACCTGTCAGCAACAGGAACAGAGGATGCAGGAAAGGCACTGCATCTGAGGCAAACTCTGTCTTAATCTCAAATACAAGAGTCCCCTCTTAAGGTAGTCTCCAGACACACGAATAGGTTAGTCCTTCTAGTCCCCTTCAGAGGAGCCAGCATCTACCTAGAAAGCCTCTAGTCTTACACGGTCAACCTTTTCCTCAGGGTCTTCATCCTAGAAGGATCAGGAGGGAAAGAGAGAGAAAGAAGTTAAAAGGAAGAACTATGGAAGCCTGCACAAAATAGCTTGAATATTGATATGAATGGCTGTTCCGCAGCACATGCTTTGCAACCTTATTCACTTGAACACAGAACAAAGTTGATCCCACTATTGTGAGATTTTATATCTGGTCATTTATTCATATATCAACTGTGACGCTATAAAGCATGCCTGTTTCACTGCAAAGGCAGGAAATTCTGTTAGCAAGCAGACCCTTGAAAGGCATACTAAAGAAAAAAACCTACAAATGACAGCAAGAGGAGAGAAGACTTTGTTCCTTCTCTCTACAGCATGAGAAAACCCAAATTATTCAGGTGTGTAGGACACTGGATAGGCTCTGCAATCATGCCAGAGACCTGAACAGATACTGGACCACTCATACTGGGGGTTATACACCGTGGCAGGCTGCAACCCTTTTTTCAGGAGCTACTGTTTCTCAAGCCAAGGTCAGATTCTCCACTGGGAGCAGGAGCTGTAGCAGTTAGCATAAGATAGGCCTAGCTGACAACAGTGTTAGCTTTAGTAGATGAACTTTAGCTAACCCTATGGTATAAGGGAGTAGCTTAGTTATGGGGTAGATGAGTAACTCAAGGAAAGCAGCCTGTTAATCACTGTGAAAGTTGCAAACTGGTTGAAAACCTTTCTGATGAGCAGACTGCCAGCACCAGGAGTGGTGACAACCAGTTGTTAGGCACCAAATGCAAGAAGGAGGCAATTAAGGATCCGGTAATCTCTATGCAATCCTAGAAATGACAGTGTTCAGAATCACTCAGGGAGAGAATCTAGGGTACTCCATGATCCTGCACCAGGAGAACACACAGGATGGCTGGAACCACTACACTAATCCACCTGACTTCTTCTGGACTGCATCATCTCTCCTGTGGAACAGGGAAGACATGATTAATAAATTTCATATATCTCTGATTAAAGTGGTTTGGCAACTGAGTCCACTTAGTCATCTGGTCTTACAGTATTACCAAGACAGGAGCAGAGATAGGCTACATGCAGGTTAGGGCAGCTGGGGTACAGAAGTATCCGTATCAGTGAACAGCAAAAATGAAATCAGATTCACCCAACTGGTAAAATCTGTTGGAAGTGTGTATCTGTCAGCCAGCGACCCATTTGTTCCCACACCAGAGAGCAGAAAGGCTTCTGCGGGGCCCAACATGACCTAAGCTTCTCTGTATGTACAGAGCCCAAGTGATACAGGACTCACAGCAGCACAGAAGGAAATCTAGCTGGACAACACATGTTGGAAAACCATTTAAAAAACCACTTCTTTGAGCAATCTTCCACAAAGATTTCGCCCTCAGCAATTTATTTGCAGTTGTTTATTCACTTGGTTTAGATAACTGAGTGCTATTTAAACGATGCCTGGATGTCAGCCTAAAGAATCACTGCCAGGAGTGTTTGTAAGCTGGGTGGTGGAAGTCCAAACAGCTGCTTTGCAAAAATTAATCTATGGGAACATCCTTCCAATATGCAGTGGAAGTGGCCCAAGCTTTTGTCTGTCTACACGAATCTATCCTGAATAAGGTATTTTTTACAGCACAGAAATGCTCACTTTCAACTATCACCCAAGGACCGCAACTACATACAAAAGCTTACAAATACCAGGTAGGACAACAAGACAAGGACATATTTTCAGAAGTGGAAGCACAGAGCCTTTCCCCAGGTTTTGGTTTAAATGTGGGGAAGACAACCAGTAAGGAACTTAGATGATTCCTGGGAAAACCCTCATATAAAGTCCATATAAAGTAGGACCCTGTCCTACCTGTGTGGAGATATTCTCAACATAGCCTGGAAAACCCCCATGCTTTAGGCTGACATATTGCCTATTAAAGCAGTCTCCACTCAAAGGACCTACAAAGTGCTGCCAGAGAGACACCAACAACATTATAATGAGACTGTAAGAGACAGAAACCAGGGAAGTCTTGAACAATGTCCCACGGGAATCCCCTCACTGTAGGATGAAGAGAAAACAGACTGTGGAAACAGGATAACGTTACAATATTTTTGCATACTGATTGCTTATGAAACAGCAAAGAGTTCGTTCTTGGTGAGGCACAGAAAAGGAAAAATTTGCTGATATATTTTAAAAAAGGGCTTTTCCACTCAGTTTTCCACATCAATCTCAAGAGCTCCAAACCCGGCCAAACAGCTTCTTTTGGTGGATGTCACCAAGCCAGCAGTCAGGCTGTTGGATGCAGTGATGTTAGAGCCAGGAAAAAGGTTTGACTTTTATTCTATAAAAGCATCCAGAAGTCCTGGTAGGATGGGACAGCAAAGATCTTCAACAGATCTCATTATATGATCTGCCCCTCCCATTACACAAATAACATGACCAGCTTGAGTTTGTCCCATTTTGTCAGAAACTTGATAGCATCAAGATGAGTAAAAAGTAACACATCAAGCCAGGGGATGGGAAAGGCCTCCCAATGGAAAAATGGATACATTACCCCTCTGAAAATGAATGTTTGAAATGCGGAGTTCTGGCATGCAGCAAGCAGATTTATCTCTAGGAATTCCCATTTACGGCATATTCCCCTGGGTGCCCAAGAAGTGCCTGCCGATTTGCCAAGGAGCTCTAAAGGCCAGGAACGAGCACAGCCATTGCTGCAGGAGGATGCTGACTGCGCCAATTACAGCAAATAATCATGTTCCTTCTTGCCGCATGAAATAATACATAGCTGCCGTGTAGTTTGTTAGTACTTGCACTTTTGAAAAGGCAGGAATGCTCTGCATGTCAGATGGCAGACTGCGAGTTTTGTGACCCTAGTGAGCCCCTTGAGGCGACAGAGTTCTAAATTTGAAGGTAATGCAGACACTTCCACACAGGAATGGGAGTTATCAAACAGAGATTTGGGCAGAGGAATTACAGATATACCACTGTATTTGAGGAACTTATCGTGGGAGATACATACACACAACAGGCACTGAAAAGATACTAAGATATCATACTGTTTTCATAGAGCTTGGGCAAGTAAATTAGGCTACAAGGCACAAGAGATTGCAGTTGTGCCCAAGGGAAGGAGGTTTTAACAACACATTTGTGAGAGAAGACACACAGTTGAGGAGATGTACCATTGTTTGGAGTCTCTTTTGGAAGACAGAGTCCAGGTCAAGGAGAGATCAGCAGTGATCTGATAAAATCTATGCTCCAAGTCAGATGATTTGCCTATTGACTTCAAAACAAAGATCTTTTTAATTATGTTAAATGTGTTATTCACCCCTCGAAGTGAATTTCCTTGTAATAAGCCCAAATGTTGAAACATGGATAGACAGGTACTTTTTGCTTCCTTCAAGCAAGCTGCTCTGACATGAAAGCACTTCCTGGACGGTTCTTAGTGTCATGAAAAGACCAGAACAATAGCACAAATGATATGTTCAATCCAGAAATCTGAGCTGGGTGGAAACTGGGTGGATTGACATGGAATTAAAAAAAAAAGTCAAGGCGAATCTTAAAACAGTTTTAAATCTCTGAGGAACTATTGAGGGCAGAATCACTATCCTGAATGTGAAATTGCACATGAAGGTGTGAATATAGCAAAGGTTTAAGACAACCCCCTTTGTCTTCAAAATCAGCAATAAGAATAAAACCTCCATTAATTACATGGGGCCTCCTCCACTACTGCCAGTTCCAGAAAAAAAAGTACTGTTGTTTTTTTTTTTATTTTGCAAATAAATTGTTTCTTTTGGGAAGGTTCCTTGAAAAGGTTTCAAGATGACCAGATGGCTGAATGAGACATCCATTGTAACAGCTGACCCCACCACTTGGAGGCAAGCCAAGGCCAGGCTTCCAGAAAAGTAAAAGTGATTGCCAATCTAGGGTGAAGGGAAAAACAATATTAGTTCTATTAAATGCTCACTTTGGTATCAAATATGACTGTGTATGAGAAGCCTCCAATTCTGGAGCAAAGGAAAATGCTGAAGATCATTTATAGTGGATTTTGTCTCTTCTCCAGTAGCTCCAAGGTTTTCAGTTAACAGCAACATTTAGCAACAAAGAACTGTCTGAGGGGAGACTATTGACACAAACGGTTCTTCCTGGTGGTTAAGATCCAGTAATAACATATCTCAATCTTGTAAGGCATGGAAGGCCTCACCCTTCTGCTGCTGCAAAGCTCACTGCTTTCACACAGAAGACTGTAACTATTTCTCAGTCCTCTCCAAGGGCACCCAAGGACTGGAGCCTTTACGATCTCTTCCCAGCTGTTATAATGGCTATGATGCAAGACACACCAAGTACAACTGCAGTTAGTTACAGTCAGTCAGCCATACCCCTACATCACACCCTGGTTTCTTCCTAACCAGGGAATCAGTCCATGAACTAGGACGGCCAGTTCCACTAAAAGAACAATCTGAGAGTGAGCCACCCTAATCTGGAGGCTAACCAATGATTACACCACTTAAACCACCAGCTGGTTTCTTTAAGACTTTCTTTACCTATGAGGCCCACAGTTACTTCAATTTCTTAAATTATGCCTTCTGCAAACTCCTTCACGGAATCCCTTCTGAACACCTACAGTATACCCAGCAAAGGGAAAACACATAGGTGGGAGATGATTCTCCATTATGCCTATCAAGAGAAAAGAGCATACTTTCTCCAGAGAAAAAAAAAAAAAAGCCTGTTCTATGAGGTGTTACTGTAAGCTAAGCCATAACAGTGTATTTTAAACAGCACTGCAGGGACTCTGAGGAAATATCCCCCCACAAAACCATCTTGGCACAGATGGCTGGGACACAACTACTCAGTGTAACAGGAGAGTTTTGTCACGGCACAGAGGATCATGGAGTAGCCATTCCCAAGAGGAAGTCCCACGGCTCAGAGCACAGTAGCTTGAAGCACAGCTGGTGCCAGGGTGGTAAGCAGGGCAAAGTAGTTTTGCAATTTAAAGAAGCTGAGGACATGGTACGCTGGAGACCACTACTGGCATTGCAAAAAAGTGAAGTATCATCTCATTGAAAAAAGTATCACCACCAGTAAGACGGAAGTCTGATGACCCTTTTGTCCATCTGAAGGTGTCAGGGAGAAAAATCTGTATGTCATTTCTTGCCAGGTGCTCCTTCCAGCAGGAGATGCCTGTGGAGAAGCCATGCTAACATCAGAGAGCAAACTTCCCAGTAGAATTTGAGCATTCTGGAGTGTTAAGCAAGAAAGTGAATCAAAAGGGTCCAGAACTCATCATTCTGGGTATTAGAGGATGTTGCCTCACCCTCCTGTGAAACAGAGGTTCCAGACCATCTTCTGCTTTTTGAAGATGTACTGACAGAACGGACTGAACAAAAGTTTTTCTCCAAAGCCAAGTGGGAACTGAGTTTGCATGTTATTACTCTCAAGACAAAGTCTTGGATGCTGCAAAGCTGGTTCCTACCATGACCTCTGTAGCCTGTGCACGGAGGAAAGGAAAAAGAATGTCACTATACAAACTCAATACTGACCATCTCAGATACTGTACTCTGGCTCTAGCAAAAGCAAAGTGCAAAAGTAAGGCATCTGCTTACCTGTACTCTGTCTTGCTACCATAGATGGTGGCAAAACTGATCACAAAATTATGTGCCTGCTCATATTTTAATTCCCATGGAAGATAAGCCCGTAAAGGAGGGAGAGGCCCCAAGTCCTGTTTGATGCTACTCTCCATACCTCACACGTGAGAATCCACAGCCTCAGATACGACTCTGTGTGAAAACTATACATCATGCAGAAGGCAACACCAGGAAAGGGACAGCACACTCACAGGGGTCCCAACTCTAAGGACAAATTTCAAAGGACAGAGCACACCATACGGGAAAGAGTCTCAGAAGAAACGAAGAATCTTCCAGTGGGGAAACCGGCAGGATTACAGACAGGTTCTCCTGACGGGACACCCACCTCTCCAAGAGAAGCAGACGGGGAATTCTTCCTGCTGAGATTTTCATCCGGAAAGAACTCCTGGCGGGCTCGATGGCCCATCTTTAGTACCTGTAGTGCAGGGGAAAACGCAAAGGAGCAGAGGGCACACGGTTACTGACAAAAGCCGCTTCAGAGCAGGGGGGGGAACACAAGCAACAGCCCTGCAGTGACGCTACATGCCCTGCAAGGAGACACCGTCCCCTACACAGTGCAAAACCATCACCAGCCGCAGGTGTTAACCCTGCGGCCGCCTCCCCGCCCGCGGCCGGTGCGTGGGCCGCGCTCCTCGATCCCACCCGCGGGCTGCTCAGCCCTTCCCGCCGCACGGCGTCCCCACAGAAGCCTCACCCCGCGACCGTGCCCACAAAAAGCCCGGGGGGGCCTCCCGGGGGGGGGGAACGGAGGGACGACACCGCTTCCCCGCCTCCGCCGCGGGGGCCGCCGGCCCCGAGCCCAGCCCCGCGGATCCCCCGGCCGCGCACGAACGGACCGCGCTCAGAGACCCCGGAGCCTCTGCTCGGGAGAGAGACTGGAACACCCTCCCCCCGCCGCCCCCGGGACCGGCTCCGAGGCGGCCGCTCGCCCCCCGCGACCGTTAACGGCCCGCTCGCGCCGCGGNGCCCGGCCTGCGCCCAGCCCGGCCCTCTGCTCACCGCGTCCGCCCCGGGTGCCGCCCCCGCGCAGCCCCGGCCTGCTCCCGCGGGGGGCCCTGAGGGACCGACCTGGGCAATGCCCTCCGGCCCCCTGCCCCTGCGGGACAGCCCCGCTGCCCTCCGGGGCCTGGCCACAGAGGCAGGGGCAGGCGGCAGGCCGCTCTCCTCGTAAAGAGTGGGCTCAAGGCGGGCTGGGTGTTCCTGCCAAACGCTGGGTGCTCCCGGTAGCCATATAAATACCCTGCCCCGTTAGCAACCTTAAAATCTTGGCCTGACTTAACGGCGACAGCGGTGCTGCAGTTCCTCGGCACAATACGTCATGTAAGCACTCTTTTAGCAGTTTTTAATTTCGCGTGCTGTGGGGGCAGGTTAAACGCAGCCTGCCACGCTGTCTTCTCCAGCGCATTCCTCTCTACGCTTTTTTACGTTCCCGCTGAGGCAGATAATCCCAGCCTCGCACATCTCTCTCCTCACACAGGGTTTTGCCAAGTCTCCTGATCGCTTCTGATGCTCTTCCCAATTCTCTCTAGGTCTCTTAACACTGCTTTCCAGACAGGGCAGCCGGTCCCCAGAGCGCTCGGCAGAGGCAGTCCCAAGGATCAAATATAAGCGCAACCATCATTACACACATGCCTCTCAAGCGTAAGCTGTGCCGAGATTTCCACCGAGCTGCATAAAACGACCCCTGGTCCCTTTCTTGGCTGGACAGATGTATAGATTAATGGTTTTAGCTCCACATGTTAAATAAACATTCCGTTCTCCAGTGCTTTGTCCATTTGCCTGTATTTTTCTGGTATCTCTGACATTCCTCACAATCTTCACCCATCCTCGTTAGCCTAAATAATTGTCATCCGCTTATTCTGCTGCTACAGTCCAGGACTGTACCATGCCATGAACTACACCGTTAACACTTTGCCGTGATGAAGATTGACTGCGTGACCCTAAAATTTTACGGCTTCCAGGAATACTTTTAACTAAAGGCACCACATCTCACTCCAGACCTGCTTAGCTTTAGTAGAAGCTCATGGTCTGGCTGAAGAACTTTAAGAAGTCTGAATAAATTGTGTCAAATAATTCTCCCTTTTTCCATTCCTTATGGACATTTTCAAGTAGTTGTGCTGTGGCTGTGATGATCTAAGGATTAAGTGAAATAAGATTTGTGGGCAGAGGTAATAACTTTTTTATTAGACCAACTGATATAGCTGGAAAAAACATACAAGAAGTGTTTCTGTGCCTGAAAGCTTGTCTGTTTTTTCCAGCTGTATCAATTGGTCTAATAAAAGATATTATCTCTCTTTACAAACCTTGACATGTTCAAGGAATTCAGTAAGTGAGGCGTGATTTTCCTTTTTTGAAGCCAGGCTGCTTGGGCTCTATGAAATCATGATCTTCCAGACACTTTGTTGTTCTCTTTTAATTAGAGAGTCAAGTATTCATCAGGAGGAGAGGGCAGTTTTCACCTAGCCCCATGCTTCACCACCAGGGCTGTGGGAATACGGCCCCACATTTCCCACTTCCCATCCCCTCCTCTGGAGAGCTGCCGCAACAGTGCAGCTACGCAGATACCGGGAGACAGAGGGGACGGCAGCCCCCAGGCTGCAGTGGCTGCTGCAGGATGTCCTGTAGGATACAAGTGTACGCCTACAACTGACCTTCATCAGAAAAAGAACATTGTGATAGCATCCAGAGCAACGTCTGCTAAAGCAGGAGGCCATCCCTGGGGTGGGAATCCTTGGGTAGCAGGGCATTGCCAGCTGTGGCCCCAAACAGGCAGCTGGTGGGGTGTTGCTACCAGAAGCAGGGTAGGAACAGTACGTGGTGCCACATGAGATGCAAGTCAGCAGGACCCATGGGTTCCCTTGTCTTGAATTGACCCCCCCAAGTCCCTCCTCACAATCGCCCCCTGGTTCCCATCGCAGGCACCACCCCACCAGCGCATCCCAGCCCCTCCCAAGACATGCCGTGCTGCTTTGCTGCCCACCCAAGTGACATGAGTCTCAGACTGATAGAAGGAGGGTGGGGTCCACATGTGGGACAGAAAACATTTAAGGACTTGGGAAATTGAGCCTTGCCTCAGAACTTTGACTTCTGACTTCAGAGATTCTCAATGAGAGAGACGAGCAGATGTGCAGGAAGAAAGAAACCTAAAATCTGTCCTGCCTTGAGTCCCTCTGGACTCCTCCACCCATCCGAATGGAGTTTGTCACCCACCTTGACACACTTTTGCCTACTTGGGGAGGGCAACAGGGGAGAAAGTTTTCATCCATCATTTCATGTTGTGGCTAAAACGGATCTTGCTTGCTTTAAACATTGGGTTTACCTTTTCTGAAAAGCCTAATTCTCCTCTGCCCTACTGGTGACACCACAGGCAGCATTTGATCCTGGGCCTAGAGCAGCCCTGCTCAGCTGAGAAGACGACTGTTAACAGGACAAACATCTGGTGCTGATGTGGCTACCTAAAGCCATTTTCTGTGCTGGCTTCCTGTCCGGTTCAGGTCCATGGTGCCAGGGTTTCTCTTTCCCAGCATACGGTTTTGGGTGTATTCGCAGCTCTCAGACTGCCTTACTTGTTCAGTTTTGTCTTCACTATAAATCACGCTGCTGCCACCCCCTCTCGTCTGAACAGCAAGTAAGAACTACGCAAGCATTCCTTTCACGGACAAGTTCTCACACCTAAGCATGGACTCTCTCCATCTGGTTTCAACCCAAACCCGATCACACAGAGTCCCCCACTTAGCGCTGTTTGCTGTTGATTACTCCTTGACTGGACCGATGAATAGAGCTTGTGTCTGGTCCTCTCCTTCCACCCAAGAGAAAGCCGGGAGAGTCTGGGAAAGCAATCACACTTGAGCACTCCCACATGCTGCTGGTCCTAGACCACCTTTAGAGCGAGGGCACACACGCGTAGTTAAAGCTACAGCTATGGTGAAAGCCCACATGGCAGCACTACTGTGGGAGAGAACAATGACCACCTTATTCAGAGCGGCCAAAGGTTTTGTTAAGCAGCTCTCTGGCAGCAGTAGGATTTATGGGATGTGGGGCAATTCCAGTAGCAACCAGTGACACAGCACTGCGCCTTGCTTCCTCACCCAGTCCTCATGTCAGGCGGCCAGCCAGGCTCCCGATTTCGACATGGGCCAATTCAATGAAAACATTAAAATTCCACGGGGAAGCAAAGTGCTCGGCGAAGACCGCGGCCGTGGCCTGCTCTGCACCACCAGCACACCGGCAGCTCCAACCACCTCACTTTGATTTTTCCGCAATTATTTTTTTTTTTTATCCACACACCTCAAAGTTTTTGCCCCATCTCTAAGGGTTTTTGGAGGAGGGAAACAACTGCAAACATTCTGCTATTTGTGTGGGTTCCAGGACAAAATTCCCTAACAATTGCAAAGCTTCAAACAAGAGGTTCCTCCCTCTGGAAGGTGGAAGGGGCTTTGATAGGCAGAAAAGGCCCACGCATTTGCCTGTCCTGATCTCCACGGGAACAGATGCTGTTCGTGTTACATCAGCCCCAGCTCAGACTGTCAAACCCCAGCCAGGGTTGCCAAGTGTGAAATATTTCCTACGATACTCACACGCTCAGTAGCCCCGTCGGGGTCCCCCTCAGCCCAGCTGGATTCCAGCGTGTCCAAGACATGCAACCTGTTAGCGACCGCTGCTCGGAGCCACCAGCAGTGGTTCCAGTGCACGTTGGACCACGGAGCTTCCCCACCTCTTCTCAATCCAGAGAGAGCAACGCCCAGAGCAGAATGTGAGTGGCCCAGTACTGGAACCGGCACCGCACCTACATCCTTCTTCTCTGCTACTATTTCCAAGCGGTGAGTCCCCACTGTCAACCCGTAACAGAAAAGTCTGCGCTCAGCCATTAACGACGTAACCTCGCATTTTGTGCTGTTGCATTTCATACCATTTCTACTGTCTCAGCCATCAGAATTGCCTACCTCCCCTTATAGGATATCCCAGCCCTCCCCTATATTGACAATGCCTCCCAACTTTGGAAAAGCAGCCAATTTCATTAGCACATCCATTTTGGCGTGCCAAGGTCATTAATGAAAACTGGGCCCAGGACCAGCCACTGGGGAACTCCTCCAGTAATCTCTTATAATTCCTGTACTTATCTCCATCTTAACTAGTAACTCACCACGCGGCACTGCAGCAAACGGATTTACTGGAGTCCACAGCAATCAGTTCTTCTGCATTTAGTGTCACCTCCAACCTAATGTGGGGTAGAGGAGGTCCCAGAGCGGAAAAGCACCCAGAATTAATTCCAGAAGTGCCTGGGGAGCTCTAGAAACATCCATCCCAATCCACATAAACATATTCCACGGATGGTTAACGGCAGCGCTCAGACTTTGCACCTTACTCCAAGACGTGATTTGCCTGACATCATCTTAGAGCCACTGGATCTTGTTACATCTCTGTCTGCTCCATCAAGAAACTCAAATTCCTCTTCCCCAAGCAAAGCACACGCAAACTGTGAGCAGCTCACCCTTCCGTCTCCTCAGAGCTGCTGGGAACGGGCTCACGGGGCGTCCAGCACCCCCAGCTGACCCACGGATTTCCTCTGAACCTCTTCCACACTCCGTTTCCTTTCTGAGCCGCTGGTCTCCGAGCTGGCAGTGCTCTCCCAGCCCCAGACCCCCGAACATGCAGGTGAGAGGTCTCCCCGCAGCCATGCCTGGTGTTTCCAGCCACAGATCAGCTGCACTGCTGCCAGACACCAGCCCTTCCAGGCGCCGGGGCCACATGCCCCTTGGGCCCACCTCTCCCAGAGCACAAAGCGCCCTGGACTTGCTTCCGCAGAGAGCTCTGCCCAGCTCCCACCTCGCCCACAGCCACAGCAGCTGTCAATTCCACACGGCACAGCCAGGCCACTGGCTTCTTCGGCAGAGGTGGCTGCGCTACTAGGGAAGGCACAAAGCCGCCATGCTGCCCCACACCTCCGAGCGCATCATGAGCCCTGGGGTGTTCAGCTCCCCCTCTGCGGACCCCCAGGAGAAGGGCTGGGTGGTGGAGCAGGGAGTCCCCGCGTAGCTGGGGCAGGGTCCAGGTGAGGGCAAGAGAAGGGTGCCTGTGCCAGGGGCTGGGAGCCGCTGGGCCTCAGGGCAGGAGGCGCAGGCCCAGCCCGGGGCAGAGAGGGGGGAGGCTGGTGGCCATGGTCAGGGCATGCCGCAGGAGAAGAGCCCGCACAGGCCCGGGTCACGGATCCGAACCTCCACTGCCTTGTCTCCTGCCTCCGCGGGCAGCGGGTGCCCCAAGCAGCCCCTTCCCCTCAGCGAGGGCTGCACGGCGAGGGGACCCCTCTGCGC
>VUYV01000001.1:2507693-2771372 GCA_008711295.1 Anarhynchus alexandrinus
GGCGCGGCGGGGCGCCCCCGGCTCCGCGGGACGCGGGGCGGCGCATGGGGAAAGAGCCCGGCGCGGCGAGGCACGGCGCCTGCCGCTTCTCCTTGCGGAGTGCTGCCAGCTCTTCCTGGAAGTCCTGAGTCGCGCACGGCGCAGTGAGTTCATGCACCTCCTCGCCAAGCCTCAGCCTGCGGGATCTGGGGAGGCTGCCGCCAGCACACCGCCCGGTCCCCCGCGCCCGCTCGCCGCCGCCCGGGGATCTCTCCCGGGGGCCCCCGCAGCCGCCGCCGCCCCCTCGCACATGAAGATGTACGTGCAAAGGGCTCTGGTGCTGCTCTCCCTGCTGAGCTTCGCCACCGTGAGCCTCTCGCTGTCCTCCTGCACCACCTTGGACCTGGACCATATCAAGAAGAAGAGGGTGGAAGCCATCCGGGGGCAGATCCTGAGCAAGCTGCGGCTCACCAGCCCCCCGGAGACCGTGGGGCCGACCCATGTGCCCTACCAGATCCTGGCCCTCTATAACAGCACCCGGGAGCTGCTGGAGGAGATGGAGGAGGAGAAGGAGGAGAGCTGCTCTCAGGACAACACCGAGTCCGAATACTATGCCAAAGAGATCCATAAATTTGACATGATCCAGGGCCTCCCCGAGCACAGTAAGTGCTGGGCCCCCCCCGGCTCCCCGTGCCGGCCGGGGTGCCGCGCCCGCGGGGCAGGCTGCCCGGGACCCCGGGCGCGGAGGAGGGGCGGCCGGGGCCGAGGGGCGCCGGGCCCCCGCGGGAGGGGCCGCTTTCTCGGCGGGGCGGGAGGGGGCCGCTGCCGCGGGAGATGGGGGGGGCGTCTCCGCCTGCCTTGCACGCTCGGGTGCGGAGGCGAGCGGAGGCGGGGGGCGCACGCCGCTGTTCTGGGGCCGGAGCCGGGGAAACGGCGGGGCGGCGAGCGCTCGGAGCACCGACAGAACGGCGAGGGGCTTGGCGGCGAGCGGCCCCGCCGCAGGTGGAGGAGGAGGAGGTGGGCGCTGGCAGCGGCGGCGGGGAGGGTTGCGGGGTCCGGGAGCAGCATCGGTCCCAGGTTCCAGCCGGGAGCAGCGAGCCAAGCCCGTGTGTAGAGCCCGGACATCTGGGGGAAGGCGGGGAGGGGAGGCGAGAGGGGAAGACGCGAGGTGGGAAGGCAGCAGGAGAGGAGGCAGCTTGGGTGTCGGGGTGAATGCTGCGCAGCGGGCGAGAAGGCGCAGGGCTCGCGTTTGGGTGACGGGCAGGTAGACGGACTCCTCCCTGCTGAAGCTCCAGCGGCTGCCGCAGAGATACAGGCAACCTGTTTGGTCTGTGCAGTACCCGCACCGGCTGTACAGAAGGTGGAGAGGCACTTGCTGAAGAGGCTGCTGGCTGGAGGACACTGTCGAGGGTGTTACTCAGATAGCGTGAGGGTTCAGAGAGCGAGTAGAAGATGTCAGGGATGCTGAGCAGGTGCAAAGCAGACAGGGATGTGAAGGGGACCCCCAGGGGAACATAGGCATTGAGGAAACATGACAGATGTTGAGCAGGTGTGGAGCAGATGATGAGCAGGCCCAGATGCAGATACTAAACAGATTCAGGTGCAGAAGCTGAGCAGATGCAGATGCAAAGACAGAGACTGAGCAGACATGAACCCCAAGCACACTGCAGATGCTGAGCACATGTAGGCACAAGCAATCCTTTCAGTCTGTGCTTAGGATTCCTTAGGATTGGAAGATGTTGGTGGGCATGCCACCATCCAGGGTGTCCTCCTGTGATGTAGTGCAGTCTTGGGGACACAATTTGAACGCTAGCAGTTCTGGGGAGGAGCTGTGACTTGGTGCAGGCAGCCTCAGAATGCAGTTACTCTGCCAGGTTTATGTTAATCTTGACATATGATGAGCTGGAATAAGAGCTACAATGTGGTAATGCAACAAATTTCACTTAATCTCTAGCAGACTGCACTCCATATGGTTATATGATTAGCACTTAGCTCAGGAGACAAAAAGACTCGAGGAACAGAAAGTGCACAGGTTATAGCAGCTTACCCGTATTTCAACATTTTTGACCTACTGAAGTGTCGTTTGTGAAAGTCTAAAAATATATGGGGAAACCAAGTGTCTGTGTGAAATAGTAGAGCCACACTATGAACCAGTGTGTTTTGGGGAAGGGAACTGGGAAAGCACAGCAGTGGGAAATGAAGTCAGAGGAGTGGATTAGGATAAAGTAGAGGGGAAAGAGGAATGAAGACATGTGGTGCATGAGAAGGAGCACTGAGGAGGAACTGTGTGTTGGGGAAAATTCCTATGGAAATGAATGAACCAGTTCCATGTCCTTGTAGGACACTGGGGCAAGGTGCTGAGCAGCCGGTTCAAGAGACCCAAGTAGTACTGAGATTTAATTCCTGGGAGTGGGCAGCATGGATGCCACCACCCAGAAAAAGAGGGCACTTTGGAATTGGGTCACACAGGGAGAGACTAGCTCCAGACAGGCCGTGGTGTGAAGAGACGCACTCCTTTTGAAACCTGGGGAATTTCACTGCTTACACCGTGGCTGAATTTGGCCCTGTGTCTTCAGAAGTGGCTGATGTTCAACTTTCCCATGACTCTGTCACTGTGCCAGGTGGTGATCTCAGCGCATGCTCTGAGCCAAAGCCAGTCTCCTCTGGGGGGGAAGGGGAGGACTGCTCCATTGAGGGAACCACGAGGACGATAGACAAGTCTGAGATGTGCGCACATGCACATTCACATGTACACAAACTGTTCTAGCTCCAAACTATTAGTCAAGCAGCTCATTGGCTCAAACAACTCATCAGCTCAAACAACTCATCCCTCTGAAAGACTTAAGACCCAAAAGTGAGGAGAGCTGAGGAGCAAAAATAGTAGCGGGGAGAGCCCCATCCTTCTAGGAAGGAAGGATATTCAGGACCAGGTTCCCCATCACTACTCTGAGCTGTTTGGTGACTCACAGAATGGTCTTTCTGCTGTGCTTCTCAGGCTCATTGCTTGAATTATAAGGGACTTTCTTTCAGAGAATAACTCGCTTTTGACCAGCCATTCACTTTAGGGATCTTCTAGAACTCATGGAGATTCAGACTTGGTTAGATTTAAGCTCAGAGAGCATCTGCAATGGTCCTGCAAATGGCTTTGCTTACCTTCCTGAGGAAAAATAGATGCCATTTTGCAAGCCAGCTTGAGCAACAAGGCAATGAAAGCCATGGGTCGCTGGGGCCAAGCATCTCTTCCCTCCAAACCTGCCACCTGCAGAGTTCCAGAAGGATTGATTTTTTTTTTTTCTCTGAAGTTTTGCCGCTTTGGCATAAAACACCTTGACATACCAATGGTATAATATGGAGAGAGGCAATACCTGCTCACAGATGGCCTGCTCTTTCTTCACATCAAATTATAACCGCACAGCCATCAGCCTTCTTGGGGCTTGCCAGAAACAGCAGGTGTGTAGGATCAGCAGCACGTGGAGAACCTGCACCTCGCTGAAAGCAGTGGTAGGAAGAGGGAAGCTCCCAAAAGAACCTGCTCCCTGTATCACATTATCCGCGCTAAGAGGCTACTGGTCTTATCATCTGTGCAGTCAACAGCTCTGGGCTGTCTGGGCTCTGCAGTAATAGCAGGGTCTGATCATGAGAATACATCATGTTGTGTCAGATGTAGCCTGGCATGGGTGCACAGGGTGTCACAGGTTCCCTGTCTCCAGGCTTGGTTACAGCCACTGAGTGTTGTGGACTGGAAGATCTTGCAGGAATATTGCCTCCAGGCTTTGATCTGTGCTGGTAGGTGGACACATCTGGATTCCAGTGTGATTAACACACACCTAAGCTGGGACTGGATCAAATTCCCTGCAAAATCACCTCACCTCCTTTGCCTGTGACCTCTTGCAAAAAGTACTTTGCCCCAAAGCAGTCAGCTTCCTGGGTGTGAGACCTGTATCCTGGACACCCCTGCTCTGAGAAGCAGGCTCCAAACTCACAGTGTTCAGAGTGAAACACAGAACACAGCCCCATCTCCCCATCACAGAAAACTTGTTCCCAGGATATGAAGGGAATATGAAATTTCTTCTTAGGGAAGGGATGATAGCTATTACTATTTCCACTAGGAAGGTCTCCCAAGACACCAGCACCTTGCTGGTGAAGTAAGTAGGTAGAAGGCAATGTGGGGACAGCTGGTAAAATACAGTAGATGCAGTAATCTCTTACCACCATGGCTGCCTAACTTAGCCAAAAATCTTAAGGAGATGATAAACAATAAATTATTTTGTCTCTCATATGCACTGTGCTGTAGGTGACAGATCTACAGTCTCTAAATGGATTGTCAGATAAAGCACTACTGTTGGAAATATATACTGGGTGAGACTGACCACTGGTCTGATCTAGAAAGGCATTTCTGATGATTACTGGGACACCCCTCGTGGTCAGGCAGTCAGGTCTGAAATGGAAGGGCAGGCTGTTAACTGCACTATTAATAGGGCTAGGAGTGCAAAACAGCTTAAGGGGGTATTAAAACACAGTATCTGCCAAGGTCCAGGACACAGAACAGTTATCAGTGTTAGACTTCAGCCGGGAAGATGCCTTTGGGCATTTAATGAGATCAGAGTTTGGGTTTTCTGCAGTGCTTTTCTGTGGCATAAAGCCTAGAACTGGTCACAGTGGTGGAGTCCCCACAGTGGGTGTCCTCATGTGGCTCAGTGTACTCTTTGCACTGCAGGGTTGTTGGGCTGAGCGTACCAGCTCATAGCTGCAATGGGGTCTGGTCTCCTGGGATTACCCAACATCCATCTCTTCAATAGCAGGCAGAGCCTTTGCTGTATTATGGGAAAGCTGTTCCATTCAGTAGTACAAATGACAAAAACCCCTCCAGTTAAAGCCCAATGTGATCATTAGCTTATTGAGTAAAACTTTAGTATCCTAAGAACACATCCTTGTAAACTGGCAAGCTCCTGCTTGCTGAATCTGAGTGTAGCACAAGAGACGACGCTTCACAGAGACGACGCTGGAAGTTGTTGCTCAAATCAGAATTTGGCATGGGAGGTGAACCCCTGCGCTCAGCCACTGTTTTGCACTAGGCCATCTTCAGCAGCTGTTTCCCTGGGGAGGTAGTGCTGGTGGTGTAAAGAGGGGGGACAACTCCAGGAATATAACTTGAAGGTTGCTTCAACTAGGGCTTGTAGCCTATTTGTCACAGGCTGGGACTGTGGCTGGGAACAGGTGATAGATTTTCTGTTTCTTTTGTTTGTTTGTTTGTTTAAAAACAACTTAAATATCAGCTGACATGACAGCACAGTGACAGTGTTGCATTGGACAACAGTCGAGCGTCATATGAGAGGCTCTGTAGGGCTGCAAACAAACCTGCATGTGGGCGTAGAGTAGGAGCTGCTGTGTCTCATCTGCAGGAAGCCTTAATGATGCTACAGCCATGAAGGCTAACAGAGGTCAATAGGAGAGGAACAACAGCAACGACTAAGACTTTTCCATGGAATGAATAATGGTCCCAATGAAGAGAGGCTTGTTTTCTCTTGAGGACTCTGTTTTGGACCTCATAGCTTTTACCTACTGTCTTTCGGGGCGTCTGTGAAATGGATTTTTCTGTGCAGCAGGCACACAATGAAGCAGAGAATTGCTGTGTTATTTCCTGTGTGTCTGATCTTTGTAGGCCTCTCGGCGCTATTCATTAATTCCTTCACCAGGTCATGTGTGAGAACTGATCTTAAAACCCAGCTCTTTCAGTACACACTGAACAGTCACTGCCGCAAAAAATCATCCACACCTCATGCTTTGTGGACACCTGGGTGGCTTTCATTCTAGGAGACAATGTCAAGGTTTGTAAAACTAAGATTCAGTGGCAATGGGATCACCTCCTGTGTGGCTTCACGTCTCCAGCATGAGCAGAGTTATACCATCATCGCTATTGGGAATGGGCCCCACTAGCTGCAAATGAGGTTGCTCCATTGCCTTGGGTTGTCATTTTGAATGCAGCAGATTCATGAGCATTAGCAACATTTGATGAGCAGAGTTAGAAGAGACAGTATTAAAAATACTGTGGTTGATCTCTACTGATTCTCTGGCTTGTAGCATTGAAATAATGGTGGCAGTAGTGGGAAGATATTTTGCAAAATGTTGCGATGTAGACCAAATTTGAGTGAATTCAACCTGTGTTATCTTTAAGCTAGATAGCCATGCTTTACAGGTGGCAAGATGTTTGAATGACAGGCCTCTGCTGGAAAACTCTTTCTCAAACAATATTTATTTGAGATCCCGCCCCTCTGGCTTGTGGTTCTCAGTCTTTCCATCTTTCTTTCTCCTAGATGAGTTGGGCATTTGTCCAAAAGGTGTCACCTCCAACGTGTTCCGCTTTAATGTGTCTTCGGCAGAGAAGAACAGCACCAACTTGTTCCGGGCTGAGTTTCGGGTGTTGCGTGTGCCCAACCCGAGCTCCAAACGCAGCGAGCAGCGCATTGAGCTCTTCCAGGTGAGTATTCTTCTTGCCTTCCCCTGTGCCTGAGCCCAGAGTAGCTTAGCTCCTTAATGGTTGCCTCAATTGATATGTGCAGGGCCATAGAAGAGAGAGAGAAGAAATCCTATGCTGTACCCCAAACTTCTTCCAGCATATGCAGTGATACAGTCACCTTTCTTTCTGCTTTTACAGTATGGTGCTGTCCTTTCCCCACTCACATTGGCTGGCTGCTCTGGGCACCCTGGCATGGTGCCTGCTGCAGCTCTTTGCTGCCCTGAGAAGGGGGTTGGAAGGGGAGCCCCTCACCAGTGGAGCAGCCCTGACCCTTCTTGTCACATCTGCATGCCTAGGTCCCCTGGCAGTTTTGTTCCTTTGACTGTCGCAATACAGTTGGTGCTAATCCAATGGGTGGACCTCTCTGTCTTGTCACTGATGTATTGGAAAAATAATACTTGCTTTCAATGTCCCCTTCAGCAGCAGCTCCTCAGGGGCACAATTCATGGCACCATTAATTCAGGTACTTATCTGGAGTTTGGTTTGAACCCATGGACTCCCCTGGCAGAATAAGGTCTGGTTCAGGTTTGGAAGTGGTCTTAGGCTGGGCCGGAACACCCAGCTAACTGTAGTTTAGCATCCAGGTGGCGCATTCCCACAGGCTGTTGTCTGTCCACTTCGCAGTAAAAGTGCAGCTAAAATTGCCCTGTGGCTGGTAGCTCTTGAGGACTTCCTGGAATGCAGCTTTGAAGGTCAGAGCAATTCTCCACCACATGACACAACTGAAAAGAAGGCAATCCCAGAGCTTCTCCATAGGTTCAGTGCTCTGTGGAGTGAACCTGGGGTCCTGCAGGAATGAACACCTTGCACAGGCTGTGGCTGTTTGTCTGGAAGCAGGAAGAGATGTCAGAGCTGGGAGAGGTCTCCACACCTGATCACCCCTGGTGTGTTTTGATAGAAGTTGAAGAGTGTAGGACACATGAAAACACCACAGTGTAGGACTGAATAGACTTGCTGGGCAAGGGACCTGTGGCAAGATGCTCTGTTGCCCACTGTTGGTTCTACAACATAAGAAGGACATGGACCTGTTGGAGCGTGTCCAGAGGAGGGCCACGAGGATGATCCGAGGGCTGGAGCACCTCTCCTATGAGGAGAGGCTGAAGGAGTTGGGGCTGTTCAGCCTGGAGAAGAGAAGGCTCCGCGGAGATCTTATTGCGGCCTTTCAGTACCTAAAGGGGGCCTACAGGAGAGCTGGGGAAGGACTTTTTACTAGGGCATGTAGTGACAGGACAAGGGGGAATGGCTTCAAACTGGAAGAGGGCAGGTTTAGATTGAACATTAGGAAGAAGTTTTTCACTTTGAGGGTGGTGAGGCACTGGAACAGGTTGCCCAGAGAGGTTGTTGAGTCCCCATCCCTGGAGGTGTTCAAGGCCAGGCTGGACGTGGCCTTGGGCAACCTGGTCTAGTGGGAGGTGTCCCTGCCTATGGCAGGGGGGTTGGAACTCGATGATCTTCAAGGTCCTTTCCAACCTAAACCATTCTATGATTCCATTCTACTCTGAAATCCAGACCCACGTCCCACAGGTTTATACAGAAACAAAACCACCCATTAGATCAATTGCTGTGTGCTTCTGCCTCTGTATATATGCCCCAAAACAAGGATTAATTGAGACAGGTGGACTGCTTAGGACACAGAAATAAGCATTGTGTATATCTCTGGAGTTCAGGTTGGTTGTGAAACATGTCCTCACCTGTCCAGGGTATTCCTGGTGTCTCACTTGCCGGGACCAACCTTCTGAATTAGTTTTTGGCAAGCTGTGGAAGAAAAAGGACCCAAGGCTATGCCTTCCTTATGCACAGCACTGGCTGATTCTCTCTACCACTCCTTCTGACGCAGATCCTTCGGCCGGATGAGCACATAGCAAAACAGCGCTACCTCAGTGGCAGGAATGTGCAGACACGGGGCTCCCCTGAGTGGCTGTCCTTCGATGTCACCGAGACTGTGCGTGAGTGGCTTCTGCACAGAGGTAGGGGTCTTAGCTGGACCAGGTGTCCAGGCATCCATAGAAATGGGGATCAATGTTGACCGGAGTTTCTCTCTGCTCCCCTTTTTGCATGAACTTGGCTCACACAGAGGACAGCTTCTTTCAGTCTTAGAACAAGTCTTCCCCCAGGGAGCTACCTCAGTGTGTGATGTTTGCTAGATTCCTAGCTCTCTCCTGGAGTCTCCACTGTGCAGCTCTGTGGGCTGAGTCAGAATGAGGATTCATCCTCTGGAGGAGGAAATTGTTTTCACTGAGAGATGCTGGAACTTCTTTTGGTTCTTCAATTCTAAGCCCAGGGGGGACTCCTCTGCTTGTCTAAACTATAATCTGTAATACATAGAAAATGAGGATTGCTCCGGTTTAATTTTCCTGTGGACTAGAGCAGGGAAAAAACCAGCAAGAATCCTGGTTTCTTTAGCTGTTTACAGCTTGGCAGGTATAAAGGTGAGGAAATACCAGAGGCTGACACACCTAGACAGATGGAGGCTTTAGCAGTGCAGAGAACATACCTCTGCCACCACTGGGCAGCCCAACAGATAGTTATGGGGCAGCTCCCAGCAAGAACACTGACCCCATTCACAGCTGGAGTATAGGCATCGTGACTCACAGCTGGATTGGCCTCACAGATAGAAGCTAGGTGCCACTGAAAACTGGAATGCAAGTACTGGCAAGCAGCCGCTCCCTGGAAGGGTAAGCTGTGAGCTTGTAGGCTCCTCCTTTTTCAAGCAATCTAAGTTGTGTCCTGATGGCTGGAGTTCAGGGCTGGAACTGCAGTGAGCTCTGGGCAGGCACACTAGCTGACAAGACATCACAGAGTCTACAGAGCTTAGGAAAAAAGGTGCTAGGCACCTTGTCAATGCCCCGGGGAGCCAGATGTTTTAATTCATGACACAACATAAAAAAGGAGCTTTCATAAGAGTCTTATGTTCCCTTAGTCAGGCCCACACAGCATGACTGGTCCAGGAAGTTATTATGAAAATAGACTTGCCTCTGGAAAGTCTGTGTGACTTAGACCGCTAGCAGTTCAACAAAACAGGAGGTTGCAGCTGCTGAGAAAAATGCTTCCAGCAAAATTACTTGTCCATATCCAACTCCCTCATTTTCAGATCTCTCCTTCAGACACTAACCAGAAGCCAGATAGTAGACAGGTACTGAGGATGGCAAAACTGATTTAACACAGACACTGCAAGCCAGCTCTTCAAAATACCTGTTTTCCAGTGGAGCTCCCTGAAGTTCACAAATGCTTTTAGATGCTGAATAGACTAAAAAATGTAACCAGGGGCACCCGTCTCAGCTGCCCGGGAAACTCCCTTTGGCAAGAGCAAGGCTTTTGGCACAGGTGAAGCCTCAAGATTCTGCTTCCCATTCTCCTTTCCAAGGCAGCTTCTGTTCCCCAACTCTGATAGCATCCCTGACTTTGAGACCGACCCACAATCTAACAGTTACCACAGTACCTGTCCTCACTGAAACTGCCCTGTGCCTGGAGTTGTCCCAGCTGAGGAAGACTGTTTCTCACAGAGTCATCTTCTTTGCAGAGTCCAACCTTGGCCTGGAAATTAGCATACACTGTCCTTGCCATACCTTTCAGCCCAACGGGGACATCTTGGAGAATTTGCATGAGGTCTTGGAGATCAAGTTCAAAGGTGATAATGAGCTGGGTTAGGGGAGGCTGTTGGGGAAGGGAAAGCCTGGAGAATCTAAAGGAAAAACGAGGTCTTGCTTTGCATATTTGAGCATATTATGTTGCGTAACATTTGTCTTAAAGCATACACTTCTGGGTTTGCATGTTGATTATATGGGTACATCCACTTTGCACATAGGTTAGAAATGGAAGAAAGTAAGTGCGGGCTGGGTGGGTTTCCACAAGTGTCTGCAGAAAGGAATAATTTTGTATTTCAATGTCTCTCTGGGAAGTTCAGCTTGATGCCTTCTCAGATTTCCACGGAGGCTCTGCTTTCCAGTTAGGGTGACTGAAACACAAGGAAGTCAGGCATCCTGTGTGAGGTGGCCCAGAGAGTCAGTGGCTTGGCTGGCCTAAGAACTAGGAACCTCCTGGCTTGCAGCCCTGGGCTGCAGCCACTGGCCCCCACAGGCTCCATTTCTGAGGCTGTTCTGCGGAGTGCCAATGATCTGACATCTTCTTTAAACCATTCATCTTCCTGCCTGTCCTGGGACCGAAGCCAGGAGTGAGTGGGATGGATTAATGGCCCCACCATCAGTTTGCAAATGGTAAAACAGGTGGCCTGTAAGCCTCTATTTCAGGCCTGCAGCAGTCAGATTCACCAGGAGTAAAGGGGTCCCTGTGAGGGAAGAAGTCCCAGAGCAAGTAAACGTGGTGCCTGAAAACCTTTCACCCTGGTTCAAGGGCAGGCATGAGAGTTTTAAATGCACTGAAAAGTCTTTTTGCATCCTCCACTTCCACACTGATTTCGTCTTTGTGGATCCTGTTTTTCTCTGAAGGCATTGACAGTGAGGATGACTATGGCCGTGGGGACTTGGGCCGCCTGAAGAAGCAGAAAGACTTGCATAATCCCCACCTAATCTTGATGATGTTACCCCCACATCGGCTGGAGAGCCCAGCGTTGGGAGGCCAGAGAAAGAAACGGGCCCTGGATACCAACTACTGTTTCCGGTGAGAATCCTGCCTGGAGTGACCAGGTCCCATGCCTGAGGTGGGCAAGCCTGGCAAGACTCCATGCCATCAGGAAAGGCAGAGCCCTCCAAGGGGGTTCGGGGTCACCATGGTGCCACAGGGGCCACATGAGGAGTACAACTCCGCCAGCTGCTCCTCCTGGTGTCCAAGAAGGGAATGCTGGCCAACTCAGCAGAGTCACTATATGCTTCTGGCTGAGCCATTGGCTAGAGGGAGACTTGCGAGTGGCTTCCTGGAGCACAGCCTGGGCAGGGACCAGTGGCAGCCCCCTGGTTGCCTCTCTAGCTCCAGGTGCCAGAGAGCAGCTGGGTGCTGCTGTGGGCGAGCAAGGTGCTGCTTCCCTGGGCTAGTGGTCAAGCTGCCTGCCGGCAGCCATAAGCAATGCCAGGCTGCTGAGCTGCCCGCCACTGCTCGCCTGTGCTGCTCCTCTACACTTGGTGTGGGCAAACACCATGTCCCACTGGGCACTGCTGGTACTCGTCCTTCTGCTTAGGAAGCTGCATCACACAATCACATATAAGGCCCCTCTTTAGATTCACTGTGTTTCTATACTGTGTTTCAGGAACCTGGAGGAGAACTGCTGTGTGCGTCCTCTGTACATCGACTTCCGACAGGACCTTGGCTGGAAATGGGTCCACGAGCCTAAGGGCTACTTTGCTAACTTTTGTTCAGGCCCTTGTCCATACCTCCGCAGTGCAGACACCACTCACAGCACGGTACATCCAGTATATTATCCTGTCAGGGCTTGTGGCTGTGACTCCTCTTTCCTCCCTAAGTGTGATCATATCCAGTCTCTTCAAAGGAGCAAAAGCAGTTCAGATCAATACCTGGAAAAAAATATCAAAGGAAACCACAGAAAAGAGTCTAGGTGGTTCAGCAGGGAAAATACGCTTCCTTTGGAGTCAATACTGAGTCCACGCTTCCAGCCAAATGTTGAGGAGGAAGAGGATGCTTGGATAAGATGTAAAATAGCAGGACTGATGGTTTTAGGGTACTTGGTAATAGCCAGAGTATTAACTTGGTTGTTCACGTCAAATGTCAACTCTGGTAATTATCTTCTGCGTAAATTTCTCCTGCAGTTTGCACTGGATAGAGGATTTTTCTGTGCTCTGTGCCAGGTTGTCATGCGAAAATTTTGTGTCATGGTACGCAGCTGCCATCTCCTACCACAGGGGCAGCTTTAGCCCAAAAGTGAAGGGAAATCCATGTCCATGTCCACAAGTGAACACAGCCCTGCAGTAAGGTCTCCTTTCTGCACAGGCATCCTTTCCAGCTGTATAAATCCCACCTGACCTGTGGCAGGGAGGAACGTACTAGGCAGCGAGATTCATGAATAAAAACTGGCAGAAAGCAAATGTCTTTAGGTAACTTACGCATAACCGCTGTTTAACATGAGTACACTAGGCAGTCTTTAGGAAGAATACCACCTGAGCCTGGCTACTGTCTATAATGGAAGAAAATAACAGCAGTAGAAAAGCACAGGCAAGGGAGAAGTACCAAGGGAAGAAGACAGACTAAGGAGCAGGCAGGCCATCACTGAAGCAAGAAAAGCCAGAGGAAAATCCTGTGCTTCTGTCCACAGAAGAGAAAAGGCAGCAATCTAGACAGTGCAACAGCTCCCTAGCAGCTTAACTTCAGGTTTCACTAAAAAAGTTACTTGAAAAAGCAGATTCAGCTGAAGAATGGGTAACTAGGTAAAGATGATACTGCAGAAAGGATGCTAACAGTTTCTTGACAGATTGAGAGTCTGCACAGCAGCAATGGTTGCTGAAGCTCAAGGACTAATATCAGTGGGAACAGTCAATCTATGGGAATGAAGGAGTGAACAGATGCTGGTCATTAAGCACAAGACAAAGCAAGGGAATAAATAGCTTTGAAACGGTAATGGGCACGTAGCTTTACCATTTGGTTCTCCTGAGAAGCTCTCTAGTAGATAACTGGCCTGAATCAGTGTGAGAGAAAGATTTCAGAATGGTTCCTAATGTTCTTTTCTTGAGCAAGAAAGGAAATGATCAAGCGTTAAGGTCAGCTGAGTGATCCAACAAACCTTTAGAACAATATAGCTGCTGACAGCTTGCCAGCACCACCTAGGAAAAACATGGTGAAAAGAAGATTTCTCACCAGTCTGTTTAACTTACTGTCTCTGTTGAGCAGAGCGGCCCCAGAGCATGTGGTGCCTCTGTGGTACAGCCAGGGGTACTTTGCCGAGTATCCCAGAGAGCTTCTACCAGAATGAGTGTGATTACATGGATATGTATGATAGAACAGGATGTCTCCTTAGCACCTCTCATCCCCAAAGACTGTAAAGTAGTTAAAAGACAATATGCCAGACACTGTCATTTATACCAGATAAGCACTAATGAGACCACAGTAGTGCAGGTGAGATCATGTTTTGGCCCCACAACTCAAGAAGCTGCTTACTGCTGAGAAGTGGCCACCTCTGGCAAGAAACATGGCAACTGTTCTGTAGCGGTTACATGGCTGAAGTGTACAGTCATCTGTGGGCTGGGGCCAGCTGGGAGGAGGAATCCAGTGGGGTCCCACAGGACACTCCTGGCTCCAGCATTATAGTGTAATGACTTGGAGGATGGAGTGGAGGGACAAAGCATCAGACAGTTCAAAGCTGGAAGGGAATTAAGGATACTCAAGACTATTGGCATCCATACAGTGCTATCTAGAGATGTTGGTTGAAATAAGCAGCACTGATGTTCTTTCTTCTGGTTTACTTTAATGGAACCCAAGACAACATGGCCCCAGGCTGGTTACACCCAGCCTTGTTAAAAAGCAGAAATTGTGACACTGTCCACCATACCAAATTAGGGATGAAAGAAGACAACTGCTTGCAGTCCTTCAACCCTTGGGCATCAGCCACAGTGCAAGGCTACTACAACTAAAAAGAAAAAAGTCTTAAGAGTCAGGCCAGGACAGGTGAGACCCTTTAGAAGCAGGCCACTATCAGGAAGTGACAGGGGAGTATTACTCGCCTCAAGGAAATACCTTCTGACGAGCATAGTCTGAACACCTAGAGACCTGCTGGCTTTGCAGTCCCTTCCTGTCCTCAATCAACTTAAATGCATTTCTGACTTTGTGACCACATTTACTTTGTTTCTGCAGGTGCTGGGCTTATACAACACGCTGAACCCCGAGGCATCTGCTTCGCCCTGTTGTGTACCCCAGGACCTGGAGCCGCTCACTATCTTGTACTATGTCGGGAGGACCCCCAAAGTGGAGCAGCTCTCCAACATGGTGGTGAAATCCTGCAAGTGCAGCTGAAAGGCACCCTGGCCCGCCCAAAGCCAAGAGAGAAACTGTCAGCACCCACTCTCCTGCTCCCAGGCTAACACAAAAGGAACTGGGGGTCAGAGACTACGCATGCTGAGGGCCAAGTGCCAAACCCTGTGGCTTACAGTCTGGCAGCCCTTGGGGATCTCTTTTGGAACATTTCTTGGTCTTGTTGGCAGTGACATGTTCCTTCTGGGAGTTACTTTGGTGACACGAAGGCCATGCTCTTCAAAATGGCTGGACAGTTCGTACGGAAGAGAAGGATAGGGTGGAAGAACTGCTGTATTTGAATGCTGGGTGGTTGATCTGGGAAAGCAAGGGAATGAGAAAGAGCAGGGGGAATGGAAATGGGGAGATGTTTTCTATTCTAGCTTTAGCTATCTTAGGTCGTCAGCCCTCCCCACTGGCCTGAAGAATTAAAGGTTTCCCCTGTAAGAGGAAACCCTGAAAGTTTATTTAGAGAAAGAAAATGCACCAAGAAGGGAAGCTGCTGAGAGAAGAAATGCTCAGAGATACACTTAGACTTTTGTTCCTCAGAGGTGTGATCCAGGAGTCCTGCAACTAAAACTCTGTGTCTGCCAAACCTGTAAGTTCAGTTGGCAGATCCTGGCTATTCATTTCTACATGCAAACTGCAAGGCTCCCAGCCAGCCTGCTGAGGGTGGGCAAATACAAGGAAGGAGGGTGCCGAGTCCATTTTCAGAGGGACTGATGTCTCCATTCAGCTCTTTTCCCTTCCTGGAGTTTCTGAGAGATCATTTCTGGGTCAGGGCAGGAGCAGTATCTGTGGGTACCTGAATATTGGGCCCATTCATTTGTGAACTGATACACCCTGAGGACCTCATGTCTGTTGTGGTTTGTGAGGTGCTTTTGGGTGTTCTGCATGATGACCTGAACGTGGCCCAGGCCTCACCTGCCAAGACTTAAACAATAGTAATCTCAAAAACATTGTAAAAAATAAATATTTGGGGGGGCAGATGCTCTTTTTTTCACAAGCAAGTTGTTTGTTGGAGGGTTAGATGGTTTGCTGTTTTTAAACTGCTACTGCTGTGGCATATTCGGTCAATCTAAAATCTTTCCCCTTTCCAAAATGTCTCTTCAAAAGAACAGACAGAATTTAGGTCAGCCAGAGAGCCCCAGAATGGAAATTCCTTGGTACCCTCAAACCATGCCTGGTGTGTATGCGCCCTGTCCTGCCCTAGTCCTTCAGGCATGTACATCACCTCTGGCATCTGCTTTTGATAGATTAATATAAAACTCCCCTCAAATGCAAAACACTTCCAACAATACTGTTTAAATAACCAGGGCAGTGCAGTTGCCACAGCTCACAAATGTCCTGTGTCCATTTGAATATAAATGGTCTGCCAATGCAGACTTGTACACACAGGTAAATAATACACCCCTCCTCCAGATTTACAGTGAACATTGTAGATACACATAAAAAGCTCACAGATGTTGCCCAGGCAAGAAATGAACGCACTCCTTTAAAAGTATGGGCTTTTTCAGCCATCGATACTCCCAAGGGTAAAAAACTCCGGTGCTTGCACTCCACATGAGACTCAGAGGCTGCCTCTCTGACTCTCCAAACCACAACTACTTAAAGTCATGTTCTAGAGACCACAGAGGTTCCTCCCTGTCCCCTGGACCCCAGCAACTGAGTGTAAAACGACACCTAGCTGGTTAATCGCTTGTGGCCAGGGCTGTCCGTGGTCAGCTCAGAATTCAGCTCTTCCATCAAGCCCTTCACAATAATGGCAGCTTCCATATACCTCACGTGAGGCTGCCGTAACATGTAATCTCAAACATCTTAATAAACTATAAACAACCCTTCCTGCACCATCACCAGCATGCTAGAGGTTAGCAAGGGTGGGTCACCGGAGGGAGCCTGCCAACCTGTGTGACATTTTGGCTGGGGCACACGTGCTCTGATAGAGGCACTCCCCAACGCTTTGCCTTATCCCGTTCATCTCTCTGGCACTCCTTGACCTGTCATCGGTGTGATGATGAAAGGTGCAGCTCTGATCGGTCCTGCAGCACTACTGTATTACTGTGCCCTGTACAGCTCTCCATGCCCATGTTCCCTCCCAAGGAGGGAGCAAATAAATACATTACAACTACACTACCATGCTGACAGGCCAGAAATTTAGTGGCTGCAATGGGGGGTGGGGGGAAATCCAGATGCCAATTGGCGTAGGAATTCTCTCTAATCTCCTTTTAGCAGCAGTCCCTAGGGAGGTTTTGGTTTACAAGCTGCAGTCTGTTCTTTGGTCATTGTTCCTCCTGAGCCCTGGGCTGGCTCTGCTGCCCATCCAATTGAAGGGCTTCCTCGCTAGTNGGGGGAGCTGCAAAGAGCTGAGCTAGAACACTTGCACAGCTCACAGTCCTACGTGGCACTTGGAGCACGTTGAGAACCACCCACGGATTAACCCTGGCAAGCCCCTTGAGGTGGGTCTGTCTTACTACTCCTTGTTTGCTACTGCTGCTCAGTGGCAGGGAGGGGTGGCAGAAGGACCAAGCCATTTATCTCCTTGGAAAGGAGGCAAAATGGCAATGGAAAATCAGAGAAGAGTCTTGGGGTAAGGACACAGGTAATCTCATGGTACAGTAATCCTTGAAGTCAAACAGATACAATTCAGTTACTGCTTATCCATGCAGCCTTCCGTTTCCCCAGCAATACTTGAGAATTAGATTTGTGAGACAGGATCTCAATTAATTTTCTTACAATTAAAATAGCTTTTCTAGGGGTGTTTTAGCTATAATTCAGCAACAAACTGTACTATCTACATGGGGTTAATAACAGATTGAAACCACTCCTGGGTGCAGGCTTACCAAAACATTTCAGGACACTTGTGTGAGAAGGCAGAGGGCAGTTCTCTATATGCTCTGTTACTAGCTAGCAAATTGAGGAGACAATGGGAAAGAAAAAGTGGGATCTTCACTGCCAACACTGAATACAGCTCCAAACAGTTCCCTTTTGTTGTTCGCAGGACCAAGCAAAAGCTGATGAAAAAAATCCCAGCGCACTTTCTGTCTCTCTAACAAAGATCAATGGTTAGAAAGAGTGAAAAAACCCTATTCTGCACTGCCACGAGGCAGATCCTACACAGATGATGAAACGACCATCTGTGTAGTCCCTGCTTCTCTGTGGCATTATAGCATGCAAGAGACCTAGGCCTAAACTTGAACACCTTGTTTTTCAGGCTGTAGTGCATTGTAGAGTTCTGCAAGGAGCACTGCTTCAGTAAGTACAGGAATGTACACTGATATTTCCGCAAAGAATAGTCTTTGCAGACTAAATGAGTCTTTGTTCCCTGGTCTTTGGGTTGGACAGTCTCTAGCTATCTCTGCGCTTACAAAAAGCAGTAGCACATCCCCGTTACTAATGTGTGAACTGGGATATGCTGCTTTGTGTTTCATCTTTCCATTAATATAAACAGTAAACAAGATGGACCATATCCAAAAGTAATAAAAGATACGAAAGACAAACATACCTGTTCACTCCTCTGACATCACAGCTCTGTTCTGCTCTGTCCTGTGATGTCTCACATCTCTCTTTGTTGTAGCTACTGAATTTCCATTGTCTCAGTTCACAGTTCCTTTTATCTTTCAACGCTGCTCTGAAGATTTCCTTACCTATGACTAGTGTCCTCATCAGAGCAGAAACACAGGAGGTCTCCAGGCTCAAACTACTTTGTAAATTAAATCACTACAGCCATCCCATGACAGAAGAGGATCCATTGCAATGTCTTATGAGGCAGATGTCTTCAATATGGTCCAGGGTCCAATGCAGTGTAGATTCAGTAACACAGGGTGAGTAGGATGCCGCTTGAGGGCCAGCTCCATTGTGCAGCGAAAGTTTCTTAGCCACTACAAGTGTTTCTAGTGGCATGCAAAGCATCAACTCTACAATACCGGGTTGTCTTCTCTTAATAGGTGATTGAAAGGCAATGAAATCAATCAAGAAAATACAGTTTTCAACACATATGGAGCCAACAGTGTGACATCTACACACTTGCAAAACTATACTGATTTGTGGTAGTGCAAAACAATAGATGGTTGTATGGGCTCCTTATAATCTACATTAATCATGGTTCAGAGTACCGGCAGCAATTTGGATACGGTGCAAGGAGGAAAACATGCCTTCTAATTCTTCAAAAATAACATCTTTTTTTTTTTTTACTTTCAAAATCACTAGAACTTATTGGTCAAAAGCTGTACAAAATTAATAACTAACGTGCATACTATGATGTTTAGTAAAAGAACACCTGGACTTTCAGATCTCTGCTTTACCAATATCTTCTTTTGTATACAAGGAAGTCATTTAAGCCCTGGTTAATTTTTGATGCAGCTCCACAAGTGACAGGTGGAAGCAACTAAGCTCAGTGTCTTTTGTCCTCTCTTGAAGAGAGGCTTCAGATGCCCTTTAAAAATGCAAGATCCTTTATCATGCAACAAGTTAACATAGAAGAGATGAGACAGTTTTACTCATTGGTAAATAGATCGTCTTAGAAATTACTTCAGATACATCAACAAGAAATGTCGAGCAAATGAAAACTGCTGATGAATGGCTGCCATTCTCTTACTTCTCTAAATGACAGTAATGCATTTGAGATGTCACTTATGCCCATAATTTCAGAAAGAATATGGTACAGTACTTTGGATGTCACAGTGTGTTTCCAGAAAAGACTGATTTCAAAGATTACAGACCTCAGTTACTTGGCTGCTTCTATAACATCCTTATCTAGGGCTAGGTTGCATAGGGAAGAAGGCAGAGATGGTCTGAAGGCATTCAACCAAGCGGCAGGGCCTTTTCCAGTACTGCGCTATGATTTCATGGAAAATACACTTAGGGATAAGGACCTTTATATCTAGTACAGAATAGAGTTTTCTTTACAGCTGTGGTTTGTGGCAAGAAACCCCCACACGTTATTGGTTTTCCACATCCTGCAGACTTAGTGAACAGCTTTCAGGCAGAAACTCTGCCCCTGTGGTATATGCGGGCACTATTGAATTATACCAAGGAATACCAATCTTTCAAGCAGTATCTTCTGAAGACAAAGATTTATTCCTCCCCCTTTCAGCAGGGTAATGGTCTTTGTGCAGGGTGATATTTTTCATCTCTCATTCCACTTGATTGTCTAGGCAAGATGATACTTCATTGCTGTCCAGAGAGACTAACGCAAGAAATAATTACATGTAGGGATTATGCATGTTGCAGAAAGCAAAGGTGACTTCCTTTTCTGGTCTGCCGACACTCAGACATTTCTCACTAGCTGTTTACAGATATTGATTCATCACATACAGAAATCAGCATGAGGCATTATAATAATATATCATGGCCAGTGTATGTACATCGCTTGATGAAAGAAGCCATCTGGGTCACATCAAACCAGAGATTTCCTGACGCTCTTCCGGAAGGATTTCTTTTTTGTCCTGAAGTTATTATCCTCTTCAGGAAGCAGACAAAACAAAGATTTGCTGTGCAGCCAGGGGCAAATCTTACAGGATTTGTGCAATGCATGTAGTGTAATGACTGGGGAATGTCTTCATAACCATGTTCTGGTCCTTTCTCGAAACAAAAATTTATGCTCTTTTGAAGTGTTGAAACCCTCTTGCAGGTAGACTAGATGCCTGGAAGATCTCCATTGTTTTCAAGGATTTGTAAGAAACTCCACTTGTTGGGGAAAGCAGTAGCAGTCAGTCTGACTCGCAACAAGAGTCTCTGGAAAACATCCAGCTTGCAACAAGCTGCTTGCATGACACAATTTGATATCTGCCCCCTCAAAGGACACTTGCTACAGAAATCCCTAACTATTCTTTAGGATCTGAAGACCTCATTTAGATACCACCATGCTAAGAGCTCTATTGTGCTAATCTGAAGAACTGGAAACAAACCAAACAAACAACAAAGAGAAACAAAATAAAGGAGATGGCAATAAAATCTTAGGGAGGTATGGTGTGGCAGCATTTACAATGTGCTGACTAAATTGTCTCATTTTTATCAATTTCACCTGCCCTCAGCCAAGCCATCATTCAAAAGGCCTAATAAACTTGCACAGCCACAACTTGGCAAGAAGAGCCACCAATCTTTATTCTTACATATTTTTCATGAGAAATTTTCAGTAGACAGACAGAGACACAAGTTTTGTAGGTCTGTGGATAAGAAAAAAAAATTCCTAGCTGATATCATACACAAAATGTATTCCACATTGAATTTCTGGAATTAGAAATGGTGGAGAAAACACACTTTAAGGAGGGAAGACAACGCTTATTTGAATGGGAGAAAGCATCATGCAACTGGAAGCATAAGTACTGTAATTAGTGGCACTAATGGGATGCCTACAACTTCATTTGCCCTCCCAGTAGATTCACAGCTGTCCATCTGCACATCTTGAAGAATGGCACAGACATCCTAGATGTATTAAATATACCTGACACAGCATGACCTTTTCAGAAGGTCATATAAATAAGGCAAAACTACTTGAAAAACATGAGGTGAATCCTATAGAGTAATTAGTGGAAACAGCGGGGAAAAATCCCTTGTTATTTTTCTACCCCAGTCTCAGAGAAAACAGATTTTATAGTTGAATGAGGGAGTGATGACAGTCAAACATTTGGACCTGGCAGTAGAGGAACTTTTCAAAATCCCTTTCTGACTTTTGACATGGTAGTACTTAAGACACAGGGATTAGATCAATAACCCCAAAATATTTTTTAAGGAGATTTCATGACTTTTGAACATAACTAGACTGAGTAGAGTAACTTGTCTCCTCTTAGTCTGGGGGAAGGAGACTACACTTTACCATTGCTATAAGTAAGGTATAACGAGAGTTTTCTAAAATACTCTTGCAAGGACACCAATTTAAACTAATGTGCTGGGGTTGCACATCCCAGAACACCAGTAGGCAAAAGGCCAAATACAATGCTGAAATTGCTTTTAGAGATAACAGCATCTCTTCCACCTGCCCTAAACAAATGATAAAGATTCAGGTAATAAAAGATACATTTTTAACAACCCCAAAATTCTTAACAATTGCATCAAATTTGTTTTTTTAAGGCCGTTTCATTTTTTTTGTCTGGTAGGTCAGATAAAGAAGCCACTCCTTTTCAAAGAATATAAGATTTCTCAAGCTCATTGTGTGTGCTGTAGGCATGAACTTGTAGAGAAGAGGCCCTGTTAAGTATACTCTTTTCCCTAGGGAACCACTATGATTCACTGAATAGCACTGGCAAAGGCTTCACACCAGGGTCTGCACAGTGATCACTGATTCTTTCCTTTAAATTGGAAACAGCAGGGAAAATTCTTTTTCAATGAGGGCCAGTGAAATCCTTTTTTTTGGTAAGGTAACAGACAGATGAGACTCCTCAGGGTAGACTTAGTGTCTGGTTTGTCACCTGTAGTTCAGTGGAGTTTGTCTTCTGTGTTAAAACTGTATGGAGAAGCTCTTGCAAAACTCAGAATCCAACCATTTTGGAGAAGATCAGCTAGCATTTCCTAATTACTTATCTGTAAGGCAGCAGGAAAACTTAATCTCATTCTTTGGAAAAGGACAGTAGGGTTCTAAAGTGGGAAGAAAGCAGTTACCAGGTACTGTAGGTTCTTGAAGATGTTCTGTGGTCGTACACATTCACCCTGAAGCTGCTCTGCACTCAAGCACTTTGGAAGACAAAGATGCCAAGAAGTGAAATGTGTATGAATAAGATAACTTAAGAGGTTTGGTTAGTGGTAATTTTCTTTTCCATATTTAAGTGATTAACTGTTTACAAACATCATATTATGGATGACTTCCATACAGCAACCTACTTTCCACCCAAATCGTAACTGTCTAGAGGTGGATCTTGGTGTCCTGTATGCTCTTGAAAGAGCTTCATCATTCTGAAAGCCTCTGCAATATATAGTGCCCACCCAGGTGAAGGTGTAGACAAGCTGCACATGACTATTTGGCCAAGGTCAAAGTCTCCAGCAATGGAACCTTTTCTTAGAGTACCCAACACCACAGAGTGAATTCTGGTAGAACACGCCACTGTCATGGAAGGCAGCTTTGCCTTGGCTGTTCTAGTAGGCTGTACTGCAACTGTCAGAATAAAACGTCCATACAAAGTCAGACTACAAAACCATCTAGCCCAGCTCTCGTCTCTGACAGTGGTCAACAGCACGTGCCTGATAGACAAGCTAGAAATTGGAAAAGCCCATTGTGATACTTCCCCAGAATAGTCACTTGAAAAGTCTTAGAAACTTCCTGCTTGTTTTTTAGTTTTAATATTTAATATGCCCTAATAGATTACTTTTTCATGGATTTGTCTACTTGTCTTTTCAAACCACGTACACTTTTTTGTCACAAGGTGTTGTGGATACAATGAGTTCCATAGGTGAATTACATACTGTGGAAAAAAAAAGCGTGCACATACCCCCCCACCCCTTTATTTTTTATGTATCTGTTAGTTTCATTTGATGCTCCTATTTCTTTTAGTGGTCATGACTGTGAACAATTACTCCCTTTTCACCCTTACAATCCTCCTTGCCCACCTCTTTTCCAGTTAACCACTTTCTGCATGAAAATAACTACAAATGTTAAGTTTTGTGCTCTTGCTATAACCAATCTCAAGGACTGTTTGACTGACCTGATTTTGTAAAGATACAATAAGGTCCTCCTGATGTTTAGCATAAATAAGGATGTCTTAGCTCTAGCAACAGAAGGTTCTAGAAAGAAGTAAAGGAGGTCAAGTCCCAGGTTTAAGTAAAGCTCAGAAGCTTCTTTTGGAAGAAACTCATGACAGATCCACATTTCCTTTGTCCAAAAAGGAAATAGTATGAAGAAGATCAATCAGCCAGTTACTTACTGCAAAAAAAATTCAACTATTTAAACACCAGCAAATAACCCATCCAGATTCAAACAGTGAACCCAGGATTATAATGAGCAGCAAGTTTAGGACTGACTGACGAAAAACGTCCTTGGCAGTTTGATCAAGTAAACCTTAACAAAAATAAGTCAGGAGCCAGACTACTTTTGTTTCCAGCAAATAATCCAAAATGACTGGAATTGTTGTATTAGTAAAAGGTACAGGCCTGAAGGAATGCAAGCTGAGAATCCTATCTGCTCTGTAAACTCATCTATAAGTCAACGATCTCCTTCACAGCTAAAGAAGAGGAATGGTCCAGCAGTGCCAGCCATTCAACTCCATGCACACAAAGACTATCCATATTCCGGTATAAGGAAGAGGCACAGCATTGAGATTCCTACTAGTAAACAAAGGTCTTGATACCAAAACATCCTGACACAGTGTGGAACCAGTATCAGAGAAATGTATGTCCACCTTCCAGGCATCATAATGAGGCGCATTTCCAACAAACCATGATTGTCCAAAAGCATATCTAGTCTTGAGTATAGAAATTTCAGTATGTCTCATTTGTATTCAAGATTAAGTGGTCTATCTAGTGTCACAACATGACCTCCCCCGGATGGCACTCACATGACTTGTGACGCTGTTTAAAAGGCCAAGATGAACCATGTAAAAGTGAACTTAATACTTCATGTACGGAGTACAAATCAGCTGCTTCTTGAGAGGACAGAATCTAATATCCCTCCCTTAATTTTTATGTTGTGGTATGCTCATCACCTAAACACAGCACAGAATGCTTGTATGAACTCTGTATTACCTCAGCCTCCAGGACTCTGATACACACCTTACTCCTTTCAAGACTAACAAGCCTGATTCAGTGTCACTGGAACAGGTTCCTTAATTTAGAAGTGATGCAAACATCAAGGAGTAAGAGAGAACAAGAGAACCTCTTGGTTACATTACCCAATCTCACCACTGATGCAGATGCTGAATGATTGTTGGGGCTTTCTATTGGTAATTTTCTTTTCTCACAGTAAACAAAGGCACTTTTGATGAAACTCACTGATGAATACAGGGAAGTAAATGTCATAAAAGCAGAAACAAACTAATCCCCACTTGAGGTGCATGTATATGATTGTACTCCCCTCATATGCAATTGTTATAAATCCAAAATGGTTTGCTATTCTCCTTTCTTCCCTTGTACTAGAAAACACTTACTGTAAAATGCCTTCTCTCCAAGATGTGTGGGAAACAGTTCTATGCCTCCCCATTGAATCTCTTAACAGAAGCACTCTCTGAGATGTTTTTGAAAAAGGACAGACAAGGAGGTAACAGAGCTGCAAAGAGACAAGATACATATGTACAGTACACAGTATCCACCATGCATAAAGACATACATAGACTCCAGGCTGAGAAGTACAGGCAGATGAAAAAAATAAGAGGCTGAAATTGCAGGATTTGTTTCTGATACTCTATTGCACACACTCCCAAGGTAAAAGCATTTGTGCTCAGAGCTGGGACCAGCAGGTGCCCAAGGCAAAGGAATACTGTTATCTCCTTTGATGCTCTGGCTGCCCTTACACATCCTGAGGCTGAACAGGAGTTCAAGGTCTAGGTGTTTGGCTTGAGGTAAAGGACTGGTTTTGATATTCCTGGGGGTTTTTTATTTGTTGGAAGCAGAAGAAAAATTTTCCAGGGACAAAGGATGCAAGACTTCATTGCTCCTGAAGCTGACAAAATTCATCTCTTTGAAATGAGAGTCTTAGACTGTAATGTGCATTTCCCTGAATATTTCAAAAAAATCTTAGATATACTGGTACTAAGTCATCACTGTTATAGATGTGGTGTTGGCTACGTGTAACATGCAATGCAAAGAAGTTTAAAAAACATGCTGGCTATAACTGAGTACAAACCATTATCACAAAATGAGTGGGTGGGAGACTAGCAAAGCTGACAAAACAATTAACCTATGTGCATAATAAGCCAGCACTAATTGGTAATTTGCCAGACAGAGATGTAAGAATGCTGTTTCTGCCAGTCATCCTCTGAAGACAATCACCTTTCCTGGGCTAACTCTGCATTTAAATCTCTACCCTTCAAACCTCTCTATAGTTTTCAGTGATGGCTGTGACAACCTGAACGAAGAGACTACAGAACAAAAACAGAGATGAGAGTTCCACAAGGATGTATATCCTATAGCTACTCAATCCTGCACATGAAACCCAGTGGAATAAGGATAACTCAGATCCCCTAGGAGGAAGAAAGGAATGGAATCTGTTATTTACTGAGGCTAAATCTTATAGGGAAATATCCCCTCTGACAGTTCTAGAACAGAGCTGGAAGCTACAGCCAATACCACACATAGCAAAGTAGGCTACAAGAAGACAGACCCAAGGTCTTGAAGCCCGCAGCTGCTAAGGATATGCAGAAGTTTGAAGTAACAACTTCTGCAACTAAATTTTCACTAATCATGAGCTGACAACTTGATGCACCAGTAGAAACATCTATGTCAGAGATCCATGGGTGGAATTCAATGATTACAGATAGAAGGTACATGACCTGAAAGTAACTTCACAAGATCTTACAAATCTCTTGGCCACTGATGATATGTGATGGTGGCATAAGCAGCAGACAGATGCTGCAGAGATTCTTGAAAAACACAGCTGAAAAATGCAAAGAAAGTGAACAGGATCATGACTGTCCAGGAAAGGAAAGATAAGCCAATGAAGTAAGAAAGGGAACACCTACATCAGAGAACTGCATTTTGGACAAATGAAGTATTCAATGTCTGTCATATGCATGAGTGGAACAGAAATAGAAAAATGCATGTTCTGTCCTATGAATTCATGCCTGGAGCAAGTGATGGTGAAACTAATGGGGTATGAACATAATTATTTCATCTTCTTACCATTTATCTGGTCTTGAATGACAGAAAATATGCACAATCCAAGACTGAACATGAACACAATCATTTCAAGATAAAACACTTTTCCCCTCTGACACTGTTTCTTCTGTCAGCCATTTGGGTTGATCGTTATCTACTTGCCAACACATGAGAATGATCCCTTAACACTGACTATGCAGGCTAGAAATAATAGGGGAGCTCTGGAATAAGAAAACAGATCAAACAGGCTGTTAGAATCCAGCCTCTGAAAGCTCTGATACAAACAACAGGAGATTTTGTACCCTTTGAGAATTACAATCATACCACTTGCTGTTTGACAAGGCAGAATACTGAGTTTTCCTTTAACCTGGCACCAAGAAAGAGCCAGAGCTGAAGCTGCTTCCTGTTCATTTTAAGGATGGGTGGATCTTCTCTCCAATACATTTTCCAGCTGCTGATGTTGTTTTCTAACACAAGCAAATTAATTTTCATAGCATTAGGCAAATTTTAACTGGAGTGCTTCACCAAGCCACTATTGCAATTGATAGGAGCCACCTGGGCCTTAGGGTTCAAGCTTGGGTCTGAAAACATCAGCCAATTTAAAAAGTTTATAAAGCCTAAACAAACAGAAACCAAAATACAAAAATAAGCCACACAGAACATAAGCATCCAAAAGTGAAACATAAAGACAGATTTTAAATCCTGTCCAATATAATGACAGCAAGTATTTTTGGGGTGTGAATTAATAACTGAAATTATAACCAAAACAAACAAATGAAATTACTTTATTCAAACCAATCATTTCTATGGGTCTGTGCCAAAATTCAAGACGGCAACCAACATGGATGTCTCCCGTTGTATGTTCTAATATTTTTCTGTGTGGTTGGTTGCCATGTGATGACAGCACAGAATCTTGGCTGTTACCAGACTAGGACACACTGAAATGGCTGAGCATATGAGATTTTATGTTCAAACTTGCACCTTAGAAAGAACAATGGAGACAGCTGGAGGATCTCTGCCCTACAGAAAGATCTCACAGCTAGTGATCAGGAAGAAGTGGGAGCAAAGGACCCCAAGATTCAGCAGCGGAAGCCCTCAGAGGCAATCATTCACCTCAGCTTGCAGGTGTATCACCAGCTTCCACAGATGTTCAGGTACTCTCCTCAGTGGATTGTCCTCTCACCAGGGCCTCCTCTTCACTCTTTCCTAGGTGTTACAGGAGTGTGGTGGTATGAAGTCATTGCTGCTTTTTCTTTTGCCCCATACTTGAAGCAGCACCCTGGATTCCTCACCTGGTGTTCAGTGTTAGTCCTTCTCTGCGAGCAGAGGCTGGAAAAAACACAAAGCAAAGATTTTGAGTAATCACAGGGGACTATTTTGTGGGAAAAACTGCTGTGCTGCTCTGCAAATCTCAGCCATCACCAGAAATCTGGATCTCCCTATCACACAACCTCTGTCTACAGTAACAGATGAGATCACAGATCAGTATGAGAAAACCTAACTTAATAAGCTACTGTGTGAAAAAGTACTCTTGGTATTCCTCTTTAGCCCTAGAATACCTTCTTCACTCTTCGCTTCTGACTCATCTCTTCACATGCTCCTCCAGTAGCTCTAAATCCTTCTCCCTTATCAGTATGCTTTGTCTCTTCCCTTGTGTCTTTTACTCATTCACTTGCATGGGAGTCTACTTCCCCACTCCAAAAGATGCTGAGGACCTTGGTGCAGAAGAGATGGGGGTGTGAAAGGGTTGATCTTTAAAAGAAACAAAACGGGATGAGGAAATTTTTTTTTCTTCCCATCATTATAGATTTTAATTCTACATACTGCAACATTTTCCTGCTTAGGCACGTTATAGGAAAAAGTCAATGTCATCTTCACTTCTCTTACTTAAAAATCCTTAGACAGTCCTTTAAAAAGAAAAATCCAAAACAGCTAGAAATGCACCAAGTTTATTTTGGAAAGTTTGCATTTTACAGCTAATATAGTAGGTAAAGCTGGTCCTCTGTATTTAGCACATCAGCTTGCTCCTAAATGTGAGTGACATTTGTTGAGAGCTGTTTATTAAAAATATAGCTATATTTTTAAAAGTACACTCTCCTTGAAAGCCCAGCGTAGAGCCAAACATCACACAGTACAGAGGATCTGGAAAGATGTTTAGAAAGCAGGATTGCCAGCTATGTCACTGCAAAGAAAGTTTGGAGCCTGAATTAGGAACCAAACTGTCAACCATGTGTATTAAGATAGGATACCAGTCCAGAAACCTATCCCTTGGCAATATGCTGAAATTAAGGAAACAAAGGCACATGAGAGAGGCAGCCAACTTCAACCTCATCTTCCTGTTTTGAAGGGACTTTTGAGCATTCCCTTTCCTAAAGAAAGGCACAGTACAGTTTGTCTTTTCTCACAAGTGGAATTAAAATCACTTTGAGTGAGTTCCTCTTGTATGGCTACCTCGAGGACTCAACACGGAGAGGGGCATTCCTATGTCTACAAGTACCTGTGTAGGTTCCTACCATGAGTGCAGATCATGGCCAATTCAATCATTTCATAAATATTAATGTATATAATTCTGTGAAGTTTTATCATTTCAAAACTACTGGTGAGCATTCCACCTCCTTCTGGTTGAGTACGGGGGACAGAAAAACACCTCATCCCTGACAGCAGCCAACATTAAGGGTTGATTCTCCCTAGCGATAAGATTCATTGCAGTGAACTGCCACATACAACAGAATGAATCTCCTTTATTCTCTGCTTGCCAGGAGGTGATAAAGTATCTGCCTGTATGTCTGTCCACATATTTACATACTATTATGTCATCCATGACTGCACCTCAAAAACTTTAACACTTTTGTACCTAGAACAGTTACATAGGGGGAAGAAAAAGTATTACTTTCATTTTATGGATATGATTCTGAGTCATAAGGAAATCACAGGACTTGTGTAAAGTCATTTATGAGATACCTGCACACTAAAATTCAGTGCTATATAGACCTTCCCAGCACAGATGTACACAGCCTTGGTCAGACACCAGCATCTAATCTACTCTGCTTCCAAGCTGCAGGAATGAGACAGAGCAGAGCCCTAGGCTAGATGACAGTACTGGGTCAGGGACCCATGCTAACATTTTTTAGAGCTAGTTTGGGCTGTTTCATCACTGAGTGCACCCTCAGTAAGTTCACAGATGACACCAAGTTGGGCAGGAGTGTTCATCTTCTTGAGGGTAGGATGGCTCTACAGAGAGATCTGGGCAGGCTGGATTGATGGGCCAAGGCCAACGGTATGAGGTTCAACAAGGCCAAGTGCCAGGTCCTGCACTTGGGTCACAACAACCCAGTGCAGCGCTACAGGCTTGGGGAAGAGTGGCTGGAAAGCTGCCTGGCAGAAAAGGACCTGGGGGTGTTGGTCAACAGCTGGCTGAATATGAGCTGTCAGTATGACCAGGTGGCCAAGAAGGCCAAAAGCTTCCTGGCTTGTATCAGAAATAGCATGGCCAGCAGGACTTGGGAAGTGATCACCTTCCTGTACTCGGCACTGATGAGGCTGCACCTCAAATACTGTGTTCAGTTTTTGGCCCCTCACTACAAGAAGGACCTTGAGGTGCTGGAGCGTGTCCAGAGAAGGGCAATGAGGCTGGTGAAGGGTCTAGAGCACAAGTCTTATGAGGAGCAGCTGAGGGAACTGGCATTGTTTAGCCTGGAGAAAAGAAGGCTGAGGGGAGACCTTATGGCTCTCTGCAACTACCTGAAAGGAGGTTGTAGCAAGGTGGGTGTTGGTCTCTTCTCCCAAGTAACAGGCAATAGGACAGGAGCAAATGACCTCAAGTTGCACCAGGGGAGGTTTAGGACAGATATTAGGAAAAATTTCACCAAAAGGTTTGTTAAGCACTGGAACAGGCTGCCCTGGGAAGTGGTTGAATCACCATCCCTGGAGGTACTTAAAGGATTATTTTGTGCTTATTATTATGCTTGATTATTATTTGCTTAGGGACATGGTTTAGTGGTGGCTTTGTCAGTGTTAGTTTAACAGTTGGACTCGATGATCTTAAAGGTCCCTTGCAACCAAGACAATTCTATGATCACACCCACAGCAAGTCTGTGGCAGAACTGAGAAGCATGTGAAAGTCTCCTGAACCTAATGTTGAAAACAGGAATTTCCTTTCTTCCTGAAAAACTGTGATAATCCTAGAAATTCAGATTTTTTTATCCCAGAGCAGAGGGAATTTCTAATCCTAGAGCGATGCCCAGCATTCTCTTGATAATATATAGTGCAACTAAGAAAGGCAATAAATAGATGGAGTTTATTTATATCCATGAGTGACTGACACTAGCAAGCCAGGACAGCTGACAACAGAAGGCCAGCTTTCCCTCCCCTATCTTTTGGGCACAATTTCAAGTTGGCTTGTTGGACTGGGCAGGCAAGGGAAAGCAGCAGTTCCAAGTCATCAAAATTTACTGGGGAGGGGGGTGGGGTGTGTGTGTGACACAATCAGTACACACAACTGTATTCGAGTGAAGTCTCCCTGCACGAAAAGAGCAGTAAGCAGCCTCATTAACAAGTGGAGAAAGAGCAGTGGAAGCCAGCATGAGCCTTCCTGCTCCCCATGTTACAGAGAAGACACTGGGTGGGCTCCTCACCCTAACTGCCAGTGCCCTTCTGTACTGGACAGCCTTCATTCTGATTTCTCTTATTCAGCTCCCTACTCCCTGGGTTTGTTGTGGCTCTCTCTTCTCTGGCTCTTCCCAACATTTCATTTCATAACTTCAGACACTCCCTTTTACCCTATTCACACACATTTTGGCTTCTATTTTTAGTCTCAATAAAATAATGCCAGATTAAAACAAAATCCAATTTGGATGGGCAAAGTCATCCTCTCTGTAGGTAGCTTAATGCCAAAGGGCCAGATGTGAGACAGAAGTAGCCAAGATATTACATAACCTCTCCCCAGCCTTTGCACACCTGATCTTGAATGACATTTCCAACACAGCAAGGAAACACAGGCAGTTCGCCATCACCTAACTACTGAGAACAAGCAACGCTCAGCCTCCAGTCAGGCAAAAATGCCAACTGCCTGAAGTCATTACTTATCCTGCTTCGGAGTTTTCTTTGAGTCTGTCAGAAGCGAAGGCTCCTAGAATTCAAGCTGGGTTCTCATTCTTAAACAGAGAAGCTAATTTCTAGAGACTGTCCTTTCCTTTTTCTCCTGCTTTCCCAGTGGTCCTGAGACTTGGAATGCCCTTTCAGTGGCATGAGGCCAGTAGCAACAGGGAAAAGCTCCTTTCCTTCATAAAAGAAAGGCAAAAGGTTGACTAAAGGTGTGAGAAGCAGACTGCTCTCAAGTTGTCATTTCTGATCATTAGAAGTGAACACTGACCCTCAGCTCTAGCTGAGAGGTGATGGCCAAGCTGGACATCATCTTCTTATCATCTGAGAAGGGCCTGGAATGCTGCTTTTGGCAGAGCTTTACACTCTGCTGGGATTTAATGAGACTTATGCACCGTTTTCTGATAACTGGATAAACTCGCACACAGTCATGCCCTGTTGATAGTTTGTATCTATTTTAAAGGTATTGGTTAGAGGCATCAATATTTGCTCATTGCTAGACATTGCTCATTGCTACTCTCCTTCAGAGACCACCAAGAAATGGGATAAGGAGGTGGTCTGTCTTTATCGTTCTCCTTTCCCTTCTGGTCCCTCTAGTACTACACGCTTGACTGTCATTATCTGACCTGGGACAGATGCAACAACTATAACAGAGAGATAAATTATCTTTCCTCCCCTCCCTGTTTGCCCTCTTTATGAAACTGTGGAAGTCAGCAGGGGCGAGAGAGAGAAGATCCAGGAAGTTTTCATGATGCGTGAAAGAACAATGGCTTTAGGAAGATAATTCTAAGAACAAATGTGAAACCAAATATCCTCCATTGTAACTGATTCTCTGTCCTCCCAAAAAGGGAGGCACAACAGTAGGATTCACCTCAAGCTCCACTGGTTTCCAAAATATGATAAAATGGACTGATTTCATTTCTCAATAACCCTTTCTCTGCATGGAGACAGCACTACAGAGAGAGATGCTGACAGAATGCTATTACTGCTGTTGACAAAGGCTGTATGCAGGGTGAGAGGCTGCACTGGAAAAGTTTGATGCAAGGTACTGGATCAAAGGTACTGGTACTTTCAGCGACCCACCCAGACCTTCTCAGCCAGACAGGTGGTCCTGGAAGGATTTATGTGGAAAGAGCTCATCATTACTCCATTCCTGGATTAGGATAAGTAATGAGGTGACATCAGAAGTTGTTCTTTTGTCTCATAAGATACCTTGTGCCTAAGTAGCAAAAATGGTCTGAGGTAGAGGTTACTCAAGGTGCCCATTTGAAGGTCACCTTTCAAAGTCAAGACCACTTGTGCAGTCAGTCACAGCAACAAGAGAGAACCAGGAGGGTGGCAAATGAAGACTGGAATTAACAGGATTAGGGTGAGGGAGGAGGCGTACCAGCAATGTGCTGTGCAGAAACCTGAGTGATTTTTTTCCCAGCTGCTCCTGATGAAGGATTTGGACAGTGTGGTGAGACCAGCTGAAATCATAGCCAAGGTTCCTCTTGGGAATGTGGTAACAACATAAAAATAAATACATTGGTGTGCAACAATCTACTGCCTTCCGAGGCTGCAGGGAAGGCTGGCAGAAGCTGAGGAAGCCTGGACAAGGCTGGGCAGCTGGGAATTCCACCCTACTGTAGCAAATGGCTGGGAGTCTGACACAGACCATGCACAGTGGCAACAGTACATACCCTATCCCATCCCCACCCTTTACGCTCCAAGAGAGTTGAGAGAGACTGTCTAATAAAAGAATTTCTAAATCCCGGGCATTTTCTTTGTTTAGATCTAGCAAATCTCGCAAAGTGATTGTATGCGTCTTGTTTAAATGCCTGTTGTGTTTACTTGCCTTTTTTTTTTTTTTCTTTTGCTGGTGCAGGATAACTTTGAAGCTTGTACTTTTGCATGCCTGCTAAAATAATCTCTTCTTTTCTTTCTTTAAGCTTATATAAAGAGGCTGCATTTCAGGAATAATGTTAATTCAAGAAGTGGGTAGACAACAGCCAGTCACAGCTTAGCACCTCCAACGTTAACTCCAACTTCAGGTCTCAAATAACAAGACACACATGACCTTCTTACGAAGGACCATACAGTAATCTTGGATATAAAAAACTGACACAGTCTACCTGTAGATTTCCTGAAAAATGAAAAAAATCTGGAGTGTGCTCGATACAGAAAAGAGTAAGTGCAAAAGCGCTCATTACTATCACTAGTTTGCAAGCAGGCTCCATTCATTGCTCTGTACTGGACCACACTGCTTGCACATTCATCTTCTTTGGATAGCATTCAGACACTGCTCTCCACCTTAGCCTAAAGAAGGAAATCACTAGAAAACTAAGAACAGCAGCCTGCCTTCTACGTGGATTAGATCCAAACCAGCGTATTAATCCCCATATTCTGCAACTAGTCTCTTGGCAGTTCAGGATCCAGTTTTAAGCCCTTACAGATGATGATACACTTTATTTCAAAGAGTTGCATACCTTCAGGACTTGGCATTCATGCAGATATGGGGGCCAGGTGAACGTCTAAAGTAAACACACAACTGTGTACCATCCTGCAATTAAGCTCAGATACAGAGCAGGGAATCGCAGGGAATAAAATCAAGTCTACACCACCTAGCTCAAGAAGTCTCCTCCCTAGCTTCACATTGAGTTTTGACATTCAGCTTCTGTGTGAAGTATTCTCAAGAGAACCAGAATACAAATAAATTAGTTTTGGACTCATGCTTTAAACCAGCTTAGGTGGAGATCTGAGATTTTGCATGAATTAGCAGTCTTCACTGCTGTCAAATTCAGACAGCATATTACTAACTTTTACCTCCCCTAATTAGTAACTCTAATGCTTTTTTCTTCTCCCAGCACACATAGTGGAAAAGCCATGTGGACACTAGTAATATAAACATTAGCACAATAAAACTGCATCACTGTTCATCAGTCTGAGTATGAAAAGGTGAAAGTCCTTACAAGTCTGGAGCCAGGCAGTAGTCTTGCCCAGTTTTAATCATGAGTCATATTTGTTTGTAATTATATAGATTATCAACACATTATGTTTTTGCAATAGCAAAACAGAACCCCAGGGGCATTCTGTCTTTTGAAGCTTTTAAAATAAAAATTTCACAAACTCTCAAGAAGTTGGCAGCAAACAAAAGAGAAGCATAAAGACAGAAGACAGATTTCACTCATAGTTGCTGTTACCTTTCCAAATCAAACCAAACCAAACAAAATAAAATCAGCTGGGATCATCACCTTGTGCATCCACTCCACAACTGCACTGAGGGGTTAACTATGTTTTCAGATTGTTCCTGTCTCTGGGCTCTTGCAGACAAGAATCCAGCTCAGGAACAGAGAAGCTGCCTGGGACTATATTGTTATATTTTCATAAAGTGCCCTTCATCCTCTATTCTCCCTAAAACCTGCTTTGTGTTAGCGTTTTCAAAAAGGAAGAATAATAGCTACAATAAAATTATAACTATGAGGTCTTCCATGTAGCTACAGAACTTTCTTGATGTTTCCTGCAGTAGTTCAAAAGCTAAATTCAGGTGGAAAAACGACACTTTTTTTACCTAGAACTTCACTTTCTTGAGAAAAAGAATTCATGCACTATTCACCTCATGCCATTAGAGAGGAACAGAAAATAAAACAGCAAAATATGGCAAAATGTCTCCATACACCTGACATTGTTAATATATACAGAAAAGGAAAAAAAAAAAGAAAAAAGATAAGCCTGTAGGTTCCTTCCTTCATCATCTGAACTCGCTGTATCAAACAGCCTCATAAAGACAACCTGGAACTGAACAATCCACCATACTACTTAGCTTAGCTGTTACTCAGCAAGTTATATTCTGAAGAACACTTGGAAAAGAGAATTGATTTCTTAGTTCACAATCACCCTACTTTACTAATACTAATTGAATTGCTAAATTCTATGAAGCAGGAAACAATCTGTGATGCTGAGGGACCCTCAAAGTAACACAGAATGAAAAAGCAATGTGATAATGGCTATACTTTCAGAATGACTGACAACCCACCAGCGGCTGGGTATTCAATTTCAGTGAAAAAATCAGGTCAGAAGCATTTTGAACATTCCCTAGAGGTAGCAACTCTTAGTATTTCTTTAATAGAATAAATCTTGTTAAACTTTCATGAACTTTGACAAGAAACTGTCTGTTCAGACACTACAAATAACACCCAAATGATAGCTTGCAGATTTAGCTTCCTCTCTGTAGATACCCATGAGAATCTCTGCCTTCTCTCCCATTACACCAGTGGCACACAGCTCACACACAACTCCCGCCTCTCCATGAAATGAGGATGAGGCCATAGGGATAAGAGGCTGCCACGCTTTCGGTGTAGTGGTGGCTTGTTTCAGAATCCTGAGCTGCTTTGCAGAAATGCTGACTTTTATTCTTCCTTTTACTTCATCTCAGGGATCTGTCCTCAAGAGCTTGAGTCCACTGCACAACAGTATCTACAACTGATATTCTCCTACAGTTTTAAGTACTAACCGCCAGGGAACTATTTCTGGACAATCTAGTTAAAAGTTTCCATGCTGCCTGACTCTGACTTCCTTTGAGCATCATCCTCACTTTTGGTTAGATCACTTGTGACACCTTTATGCTTCTTCTCTGCAGAGCCCCATAGCTATCCTCAGATAGGCTGTTAGAGGAGAAGGCCTATTCAAGCTTCTCAGACATTTTCGAGCATTTGTGTGTGTGTTTATACAGAGGTTCTGTTTGGTTCCTCTTTTATCTCTGCAACTTTTCATGGCCTTCTATCTTGAAATGCTTGCAGTTTATTCTGTAATCTGCTTTATGACTTGTGTCTTCAACCCCCCCAGTTGGTATCTAGGATACTAAATACATGTGAAACAGTAACCCCAAATAAGCTGCTGATGAGGGAAATCAGGGACCTAGTGTAAGCAATCAATGGAGAGAGTGAAGAAGAAAAACAGCTGTTCCTGCAGGAAGGACTAGAGTAGTTTCTGAGACACACAGACTGGGCACAGCAGCCTCTGACGCATACCAGTGGCTTGGTGCAAAGCTGAAGAAAATATCATTCCCCAGTTTCCAAGAACAAACATTGTGCTCTAGTTAGTTCAATCACCACAATATTTAGCACTGTTTTTGGAGCTATATACCTCTTCTAACAACAAGGAAGCTTTGAGTAACCCACCCACCGGTTATGCTAGCATACCCCTAGCCAAACTAGGGTTTATCTAAGCCCTCACGCTCTTAGCTAAATGGCAGGGTAAACCCTTTGTTTCAGCTTCAGAGAGGATAAGTTTAGTACAGCGCAGCTAATCTAGTCCTACAGAAGGAAACATGAGCTGAAGTTCTCAGTTCTCATTGGATTACAAGAATTCCCAGAGAGGGTGACTACCCTGAACTTTGTAGTTATTATCTAGCCTATATTCTTCCTGCAGCTCTGGCTGTTGCCTTCCATCATTAATATTAACAATGCTCACACATGCTCTGCATAAACATTCACAGAAACAGGGAAGGGCAGAAAAATGCTACCTACAGATCACAGACACACATAACAACAACAGTACCCAGAGGAGATGGAGAGAATGTTTTGCAGAGGTTAAAATTACATGGTGGTAACTGTGACAGTGCTCTTAAAACTGTGAAAAAGAAGGCAGAACTCAGCACACAAACACCTTCTTGTGTGCAAACCAGTTTGGTCAATATATTGAGAACTCTATTTTTACATTTACTTGTAAATTTATGGGTAACCTTGTCTTATATACTGTACTAAAAACTCAACATGAACTATACAGTAGACCAGAAGTTTTGCCTCAACTATACATGTACATGTGTTGACATAATTTTATTTATGTTGATAATCCCATTATATTCCATTCCTACACTGTCACGTTCCAATGTGCTGTAAGGTCTTTTTATTGACTACGGCTATTCACCCTATAAAATTTCTGGTAGGATAACTGGAGTTTTTGGCAAGTGGTAAAGCGTGGGAGGCAGTTTGGAACTGCACGATAAGTGCATTAGCTGAATGTTTGTGCTAGAGGATCAGCAATAAAATCACTAACATTAATAATGGAAATGTCATCTTTAAGTTTCATAGCTAAATATCCAAGAGATTAATTAGGTAGTTCACCCCTATGCAAACTTTTCTTTCAGCCTGTGAAAACACAGAGATCACTGTAGTAGTGATACTCAAGTCACGTTTTCAGGGTTTTCACAGCAAAACAAAAGGTGATAAACATAATGTTTAAAAGCATTCTAAACGATAATTTGTTCATATATTCCATTACAGCACCATCACAAATTACTGCGAGCCATAGGTAATATGGGTTCATCAAGACTACATTCTACCTGCTCATAGGTTTGCGTCAATGAAAAATGGATTGGGTCCTCATTTACTGAGACCTTAACAGCAGATAAACTTGTTTTAATTAATTAGCCACTAGGGAATGATGAAGATTTGATTCTATAAGTCTCAGTGATTTTCCTTTGGGAGCTTTCACCTCTACTGATTGACTTCACTATGCAGCTGATTCACAAGTTTCAACTATGTCTTTATGAACTAAGGGGCTTCTCTGCAAGACCGAAGAAAAATGTAAAGAATGTCCTGGCCCTTTATTACAGGCCAAGCTTAAACAACAGAGCATCTTTGAGCCAAAGCCTAAAGCAAAGGGGAGCCATTTTAGCCAAGTTTTTTTTTTCCCCAGCCACATTTTTAGGGATCTTCCTCTTCCAACTTAATGAAATTCAGCCTTTGCTCCCTTCTGTTTAGTCTTTTTAATCCCAGGAGGAATAAATTCCCTGCACAGCTGAACCCAGACTGTTACCTAGGAACCACTACATGCAGGGTAGGCAGCTGTGTTTCTTCTTCTTGCTGAGAAAATTTTTTTCCTGCCAGTTCTTGAGAAAGATGAAAGCATCTCAGCATGCCCACCCCCACTTTCCTGGTCTTCAGCACTGGCACTCACCTGTGGAATTTGTCCCTGGCTCACAGGATGCAGCACTGTGAAGGCTGTTCTGGAATCCATTCAGTTGCCTTTCAGCGGAGGTCACCCTAACAGGTAAAAGCATGAAATTAGACAGAGATCAGAAGGGATATACCAAGGAAGAATAAAAGTCTCAAACAAGAACTTGAGAATTCTCCTACTTTATATGATCTCACTGGGATTGCAGCTATGAAGCTGTGCCTGAACATGGCATAAAAAAGGCAGTGACAGCAACTGACTCCAAAAAGGCAGAGCAAGAGAGATGGACACTCAAGCCACCAGCAAGACTTTGATGTGCCTAAAACACTTAATTGTCCCACACCCCTTGGAAGCTGATTCTGGAGGATAAAGGAGACAGTAGTGGTATTGGACCATCAAAGCACAACTCCACTAGTAATGCTGTAGTAACCTTATTGCAGTGATTTGAAGTAAAATGATTAAGCAACCTTAGAACAGAAATGCACATGCTGGCAAAAACATTTTGCATTCAAAATTAAGTCCTTGCATCTTGTCTCAGCAGAGACAGCTCATTTAGGCAAGATTTCTCACTTGTCTTGGAAACGGAGACCCACAGAATGCATTTAAACTCCAGTAGTCCAGTGCCAGTCCTCAAGCAGATACTTTATGCAATTCCTCTTGCATTTATCTCAGCACTTGAGTTACAGTAAAGCTATATTCTGCAGAGTACAACTGCAGAACTTTAACTGTTATAAAGATTCATTACCAAACTGAGACCGTGCCCTCCTACATAAAAAAATGTGTCTACTCACAAGGTGAGGTCAAGCTACACAGCTGCAATGGTCTATTCTGTCCTTAAAATCTATGCAATTGATCCATCTATTGCTGGTTTGTCCTCTCCTCCTTTATCCCTCCCTCGCCTTTCTTCCATCCTGCCCAACTCTATTCTGATCACTCCAGACTTCTGCGTGTACGCTCCGGTCTCTCTGCCAGAGTCCTTTTCCTTCACTTACTCAGCTCTGCAGTGTTACACAGTTACTGTGAGCTCTTCCCCAGAAGAGCACTGTAATCTCCAATCCCCATGTGATGCCCTGATGACTAACAGACCCACGTACACGTGTGCAGTTTCTATAGTTTTGTCTGAAACCTTTTGCTTTCAGATTTCAAAGTCATCAAGTTGCCACTAATCCAGGTGCTCCTGGCAGCTAAAAGGCCAGTGAGGGACTCCTGTATTTTATCTCAGCTGGATTTTAGTGAAATAAATTGGAGTCCATATAGGAAGGGAGAGGGATGTAGATATGACATATGCAAAACACAATCCCTTACTTCAGTCAGCCATAACTTGAAATGCTATTGTCAAATGAGGTGCCTGTTTCTGTACTTATTGTCTCTTGGAGAGAGTTTCGTATCTGTAATTATTGTTTCTTTTGCTGCTGGTACTGCACAGTCCTTCTGGGAGCTGAGAATCCAGGTGAATCTTTAGAGATTCCATGCTCATAATTAGCTTGTTCGCTTTGTTAACCTAGCACAACTGACAGCCTAATTCAGCTCACCCTTCTGTAGGCAGAATGCAAGACAAGTGGTTGAAAATGTCATCAAGAATGCAGTAAGTACAACAACAGCAACAAAAAAAAACAAAACAGGGAACAGTGACACTTCTACCTTAAAGTGCAGTTTATGTTTAGAGAATCTCTTTCTCTCTACAGATTCGCTCTTCTTTTCTGCCTACCCACAGTGTACCTTGATTCTTGCAGTTTCAACTGTCACCTCCACACAGCTCATTCTCAAATCTGCCTCTGGGTCATTGATCTCCCACCACGCTATGCTCACCCCTCAAGTTCTCTCTGCTGTCCTCATGGAAGCTCCAGTGCCAGAACATACTCACTGCTTAAACTGAGTTAATCCCTTTCCACTTTCTTCATCCTTGGGTTGGCTGAAACCCTACTGCCTTTCTCAGTTTCCTGCTTTTAATGTCTGTGTTGTTTTTGCTTCCAATTCTCCAATGCAATCCATTGTTACGTTCTCCATTTCTTCTTCAGTACTAACAAAAACACCGTCCTCTCCACATAAATACCTGTCATTGCCCTTTTCTATCTATTATACGGCCAACACCTCCCTGAAACTTATACTGACTTCCTTCATTTAGGCAGTAAACCAGCCCTAAGCTTCCCAGCCTGGGACTGCAAATTTGGAGGATGCTCTTGTTCCACATGTGACAAAGAAATAGTTTGACTAAATTTTGAACAGCTTTGTTTTAACAACCTATTCTTGGGATGCTATGAATGCATCTAACAGTCCAGGGGGGACAAAACTGACACTAACAAATTCACATCACAAAAAGCCCACGTTTGACAAGAGGACAGCAACAGATGTGAAGACCCAGAGCCAGGGAGGCTTGTTGCTCTTTGTTGCTTTTGGACAGGGTACCTCCACATATGTATCTGTGTGTATGATCTGAGGCTAGCCAAGGGCTAAGAGCTACAGGCCTAGTGAGCCCAGCTGTGTCAGGGTGTTAAATCAAGGCATGTCTCTCAGATGCACTGCTTTTGCTGCCAAAAATGTCTAAGGGTCAGGCAGCCTGATTAACCCAGATGCTCAGGAGCTAAAAAAAACAAGCGTGCCGCAGTACAGCAGTAGCAAAAAAGTGAAAGGGGTTCCAGTAACAGTTACATGCTTGCTCTCCTGCTGCCTGTCCTCTTTTCAGTGGGCACTCAGTCTGTATGTGTGACGTACCCAGCTCATTTAAGACACTTCACACATGCCTATGAATAAGCACACGTGGGCAAGATAGGATACAAACCAGAACCATAGCGTTTTACAGGGCTCACTCTGTGGCCATCGCTCTACTTTTGGCACATCTGCCAGGCTTGGCCAGCCTGTCCTAGCTGGCTACTGCCATATTCAATTGCAGTCAGGACTCCACCTTCCCGTGAGATGGATTTCCTGAACCCCAGAGAAATGCATCACCTCTACCGTATTTCTGTATTAGTTACAATATAGCAGAATTTTGGCTCTTCTGCTGCTGGCACCATGCAAAGCAAATATACAAAAGAAGAACAAGGTAGAAAGATTTTGTGCTGTGGTGTTGGGACTTGAAGGGAATATTTGTTTCAAAAGGCTTCCTGAATAAAGTTGCTGGGAATGACATTTACAGAGAAGTTCAGTACAAGAAATTATGCCATGTTGATCAACATCCCCAATAGTTTGTGATGTTCCAGTCTATCGCTGGTAAACTCGGTGATCTCCTGGGGCTCACTCTCTCCCAGATTACATCTTTAATTTTTTATGCTCCTTAACTCTACCTGGCATTTCCTCTCTTTATACGCAGTGGTCTAACATTGACAGCTGGATTTTTCTGAGATCTTTTCTTTGACTGATAGTTCTGTTCACAGGCTGTTCAAGGCCTTGCTCTACTTGATGCTGTCATAGTTAGAGAGCAGGTTTCTGAAAAGTTACTATAGAAATGATAGTGCAGGAATTTGTATTTATTGTCATTTAATCATTCCTAAAAGCAGGAATGATTTTCTGTCTACCACCTGTATCAGTTCACTCTGGGTTCTGACAGTTGAGCTAGTATATTTTTCTACTTTCCATGATGTCATCTGTAACATGAAGATTCGATACACCAAATGCTGCTTCCAGGGACATCTGCTTCATTCCACCACTTACAAATACTATATCTGCAATCTCTGTCTTAAAACATTGCTCTCAGCTATCAGCAGGTCTCTTCATGGTTCACAGACCTGCCAATAGTAGTGGCAATGTGAGCAGTGGAAAGGACTCTTGGAAAGAAAGAAGAGCTTCTTGAGTTAGCTGTTCAAAACTTTCTACTTGTGATATGAGCATGTTTAATCAAAACTATGGAGCCCCATGAGACCATTTTATGGGGCTACATTTCAGAGTAGAGCTACATATTAAACCATTTCTACCAGTTAGCCTTTTTCCACACCTTAACATGGGCTCCCATTTTCCACTCTGTTAGCTTAAGCAAGGAGCCTGCTTTGGACACAATCCATTATAAAGTCAACCTACTACCTTTTACAAGTTAAGAGACTGAGAAAACAAGAGAGGCCAGGAACCGAAAAGACAAGACTGAATTGTCTGGCTGTTCCATTAATTTTTTTCCTTTATGTTTTAACCAGGGAAGTCTCCAAGTTACTAGATAGTTTTTGAATTAGTCAGTAATGTTCATCTTTAGCATTTCATTCTGTTTGTAGTTGAGTTTTCTACTTCTTATTCTTTTCTTCCTCTTCTGGAAGCCATGTGTGCTGGCTGGGAGAGAATTGATAAAGCATGCGAGGAAGAGATAGGTCAAAGAGACAAAGTTGATTTTAATTTGTCTTCACAGTCCAGTCTCTGCAGAAATTCTACAAACAACTTTAAAAAGATGATCTTTATTAAGATGCTAAACAAAAGCCAGGTGGTGTAAGAGCAGACAGAGAAATAAGGTCTGGCTTACTGAAATATATGAAAATTAAAAAAAAGAGACACAAGAGCTTTAACAACAGAATGGGATTAGTTTCAGTGAGTCTTGTGGAAATAACATATAGCACTGAGATCTTCTTTGAGGAAAGAGATCAGGAAAACAGCCAACAAGTATTAGAGGGCGAGAGCGGGTAGCAAATTAAAAATGCCCTGACAGAGAAATGAAGCAGCCAAAAAGTCAGAATTAGATTAGATGTTACGGAGAGGGATATTTGCCATGTCATAACCTAAGGATATAGTAGTCCCACACTGTAAAAGTACAGTTCTGGGTGCCACAATGCAAGCACCCTGACAAACTGAAGAAAATACAGTAAATTCAAAACAATTAAGGACTTGGCAGGTCGAACTACTATCTGAAGTTAACAAAACCTCAACAAGTCTAAGCAACATTAGGAAACTCCAAGTAGCAGAAGGATATTCAAAAGATGGAAAATATTTGCAAGGGAAAGTGTTTAGGGATGGTTCAGGAAGGGGGAACAAGGTACAACAGGATGAAACAAAGGAAAAATTCAGATTGCACCTCAGGAGAAACTTTCTGGTAATAAGGTTGTCTAGATTCTTAAATAGTCTTCTATAGCACATGGTGGGGTTTATGCCACTGGAGTTTTTTGAAAGCAGACTACACACAGTGTCCGAGAATACTTTTGTACAGAATAACCAAGAACTGTAAAGAACAGGCTGGAGCACGCAAGACATCTTTTTCTTCTCTAATCTATATTCCTTTGACACAGAGGCTTTTCTCCATTCACTCTCCTCTGTCGACTTCTCTCTGGTCTTTTCCTAACAACAATGAATGGATTAAATTAGACTGAGACATGGAAGTTTTTAAACGACCAGCTCTCACTATGCTGGAAATATAGCTGGGCACTGCTGTTTTCCATGTAAGTGAAAAAATGTTACTGCAAGATCCCATGAATGGCAAGAATGGGTTTGGAGCCTCGTGCTGGAGATTGAAAGGCAACTTGGAAAGTATTTCCGGAGTGGCTCCTTGCAGCCTTCAATACTTGGATTAGTCTTCTGAAATTCTGAAGGAATCTTTTGCTTTTTTTCCCCCTTCTGTGCATTTTTGGTGCTGAACTTTTTCCGGTTTTCCCACACTCCTGCCTGTCACAGAGCAGAAACCACAAAAATGCAGCAAAGTAAAGTCTGTCCAAGGAGCTGCAATTCCATCTCACAAGGATAAACATTTCCTCTGCCAAGAAGTGAGCACAGCACACCGGCATCTTCAAATACACATCCCTGCTGCCCAGCAGAGAAACCCACTGACATAGTGTGTCACCTGCACTAACATAAGCTACCCAACATAAAAGAAATCAGATAGTAAACTCACCAGCATATACCTGCCAGACCTGATGCTCACATCTGCGTTTGCTGAGTTGACAGTCTATTACCAACTTGTTTTCTTTTTAAATAGTTTTGGGGGATTAATTCAGTGTCCTATCTCTTAAGATAGCAAGAGTACAGGCAGGAAATACACAAGCTTCCCCAAAGCAGTTCTGTCCAAGCTCCTTAAATATGCCTTGCAGTTCCAGATTTGATCCACACACACTGAGTGCCCTAGCATCTTCATAAGGTGTCTTTCATCAGTAATCTTTTAGTAAAACTTCTCTTTTTAAACTGGAAGCAAACACAGAATCAGGAACCCTCACAGGAACCTGCTCTGAAAACTTTACAACTCTTGTGGCTGTAGAGTAAGTATAAGGGAGGAAGCTGTGAATGCAATTTTTGCCCTTCAGTATTCAAGGATGAAACAAGTCTGAGAATATATGAGGAAAAACCCAATGAAGGATTTAGTCTAAAGCAGTTCTATCATTTAAGAGGCGATAAACAGAGAGCTGAGGAAGCTACCAAGAAAGGTAAAGCATAAGAAGAAAACCCAGAAGTCTTGCTCACATTCTCTCATAATGCACAAAAGAGAAGACACACCAAGAAATGGAAAGGAAGCAAACTTACAATCACTAAGCAGCATTTCATGGCAACTTTTGTTTGTTTGTGTTTAAAGATAACACATGCCAAATACATCTACCTTAGAATGGAAAGCACTACGTAACTAAAAGCTTAGTAGAAGTTAAAAGAAGGATTTCTACAGATAATGAGGAAAGCTATCATTACACTAGGCACAATATAAACACTTTAAATGAAATAAACACTTGTGCTTGAAGGTGTTAAGTCAATCATTGTGTGTTAAATTTATAGGGAAACTTGGCTCAAGGGCAGATGAGCTTGTTAAGGATATTGAGTGTTTTGGGGGGTTTATTTGGCAGCCTCTTCTGACCCACCAGATTCTAGCCCCCATCAAAGATTAAGCATGGAGAGAGTGACTCAAGTGCCTAAACATATATGTCTAGTACCATACTTGGTACTCTCAAGTTATTTGAGACATCTGCATGGGACTAGCAGAAACAACATAAGATCTACAGAAGACTTGTGCTCATCTGGAGCAGCAGCTGGAGGTCAGGTGGAATAGCCCTGGGCATCTAAAATGTCACTAGCAATCTGTATTTTGGTAACTGAATCCCACCCTGTATCAAATACTTCTCTGATTCAACCATAGGCAGTTCCTATGTCCTTATGTTTGTATGATGTTACAGTCTTACCTACCTTACCATTGTGAAACATGAAACTGCAACATAGTGCACATCTATTTCAGTACACACAGCTCAGGTTACTCTGAGATTTATCTTGGACAGCATAGCCAGGAAGATCTATGTCAGAGTCACATGTAGACAGGTTCTTCTCCGATATTCCTTCTCGGGGGAACCAGAGCCAACTCCCTGTTGTGGATGGGAAGAGATAAAACTTACTTGGAAATCCTCTGGGCTGCAGCCTTTCTGACCACTGCCTGCCTGTGGTTTGCTGGAGGCTTTGGAACCAGCTGAGAAGGTGTACTCTGCAACGGCATCACTTTGTGCAAACTGGCTGCCTTCTGGATACTAGAAGTGGCACTTGATGTCTTGCGGGCATCAGAGCCAGCTGGCATAGATATATGGCTGGTGCTGGATTGTGAGTAGTTGGCAAAGAGAGCCTGGTTAAAAAAAAAAAGAAAACAAAAATACCATAGTAATTGATGATTACCTCTCTGAATATTGCTGAGAGTGCTGATGGAGGTGGGTGACATTTTTGTGAGGGATAATATCTGCCTTGCGAAGGCAACCCCAGGGCTCCAGGGACAGTCCCATACATAAAAAGAAGAGTGAAGTGGTCAAGTCAGTGAAGTAGGTTTTAGAGCTGAATTTTACACCCTTGGAAGCTGGGACTCACTTCTAGGAAGGCAGACAAGCTCATTACTGCCACAGAACGATACTATTCTGGATTGAAAACCAAGAGGTCCTATCCTCAATCTAATCTTGCAGCAGGCTCCCATCCACAAAGAAGTAAATCTTTTATTGCTTCAACTGACTTTCTGCATTTCTCTTGCTAAATTATTCTTTGTGTGGGAGGTGGGATTGAGACACAGTTCTAGGAAAGAAAAAAGTTTATGGGGAAGATGTTACAATGCCATTTCTTCAATCTAACCCAGTAGGTGCTTGGAATAGCAGAAAGGCTCTAGGGTACCTTCTCTGAAAAAGGGACTTTAGGTCAGCAGCTGACAAAACCCAAATCCCCAGTAATACCAGGGAACAGAAAATATTTCTATTCCTATAGCAGGTGGGAGAGTAAGTATATTGGAAATTTCCTTCCAACCCTGACCATTCTGTGATTTGTCACAGGGAGCAAAAGAATCTGCATGTTATGAGACAGCGGAGAATTGAGCAGTGGACTGGCAAAACAGGGAGTAGGGAATGGTTCCCTACGGGAGCTCTGCAAACTGCTCAGCTCTTCAGAAAGGAGCAACCTGCTGGGAGTTCTGCCTTGTCTTTCCTCGAAATTAGTCAGATTCCCAGGGCTAAGAGGCAATACCGTAACCACGTAGTTTGGCAGCTAGAGGTCAGTGATAGGAGATGAGGGGAATAGCTGAGCACTCGCCAGTCACCTCACTGTGACCCTGGGAGCACTGCCCTTCGCTGCGTTTGTCCTCAGTTTCTCCTCTGGTGAAAAACACACAAAGCCACAGTGAGTGGGCTCCAGGCTCCAGAGAAAACCACAGTCTGAGGGCTGGCTGAGTCTCAGCACACAGACAGGAAAAGCCCCTCTCCCCCGCAATTCTCTGGCAAATGGCAGGGCAGTGGTGTGTGGGAAGGCGTTTCTGACAGGCAGAGCTCTAGGGAGAAAAGGAAGTGCAGGAGCCAAAACAGGCCTGTTTCCTAACTAGAGCTCACTGACAAGATGCCCTTGAGCTCCCAATCCTTCTTAACCTCTCCCTTCCCTGAAGTTCTACCTTGATTGCAGCTTTCAGATTTTGAATAAGTAGCTGGTACAAGTGCAGAAGTCTGGAAAATAGCAATCACACCCCACCTCCTCCCAGCAAAACAAACTAAAATGGAACTTGGTTTAGTATCTTCCATCTGAGTCTGACACATCATGGGGTTGGGATGGAGACCACCAAGTCACTGCACCCCCTTCTTATTCAGGGTGACATTTCATTGTGCTCTGTTTGATATTATGCATATTTCCTGTAAGTTCCTTTTGTTATTAAAATCACTAAGATCCTGGAGTCCACAGAGCATACAGTCTTAACCCCTTCCCTGTGTTAACATGCATTGGCAAAGAGGTCCATGACTCTGAAGAAACAACAAGCACGGATGCTCTAACAACGTCTGATCAACAAAAGCTGGGCTGAGGCCTGCCTAAAGAAAGGTCATGGGTGTTTTTCTTGGGGGTAACAGTCTTCCAAAAAAGCCTTTGTTTCCATGCTGTGCTGAGATTTTGGCTGCTTTCCAGGCAAGGACAGGGAGACTCGAAGCTGACACAGACCATGGCTTCTGGATTCAGCTACAAAGCATACTGCCCTGCTGTGAACCCCATGGGGACAGGACAGGAAACCAGGAGAAGCTACTGTGCAAATAAAGAGGGCAGCTGGGAGAACAGAGCCTGACCACACAAAGGAAGGGTTGGGAAGAGATTTTAGCACATCCAAAAAGTAGGAGACAGACCTCATCACTCAGGATTCTGAAGGCTCATGGTCTAGGGAGAGCAGAAGCCTAGACAAACCTTGACACAGGCAGTCTTGAAGCAGGTAGCACCCTACAACTATTGCTGCTGCAAGTAAAAAACTTTGAACCACACTACCAGGTTGGCAGATTTAACTCAATGTCGAGGAGACATTTGCTTCCCTGACAAGTTCTTAGGGCTACAAATCTGAAAAACACTTAGAACACTATGAGACCTTTTAGCTAAAAATCATGTAAAGTATTAGCGAGTTCTCTTGCTTAATTCTCTGGGGAGGTAGGACAGCATTAACCCTGTCTTGCACGTGGAGAGTGTTAGCACTGACAGAGAAAGTGATTTACCTGAAGCCACAGACTGATGCAATATGAAAAGCTAGGTTGAGAGCTCAGAGATCCTGACTCCCAATCCATATTTGCTTCATTAGATCACCCCTCTCCTTGCTTCCACATCTACACATGAACACCATACACAAAGTGTTATCTGTGCAAAAATAATAGTTTTTAATTAGAAAATCTCAACATGTACAGCTTATCAGTAAGGACGATGCACATCTAACCGTATTAGCCAGTAGCAGCTGAGCTTAGGCTGCTCATGATTAAAACCAGGGAGGTACTGTTGTACTTTGAAGAAAAGCAGATATATTAATGATCTTCAAAAACAGAAAGAATGTTCCTGGCACTTACTATCCCTGTATCTAACACCCATCCCTCGCACAGTAACGGAACAAATGTTGCAAGCAAAAACATGTTCATTCTGTGACCAGAGGAGGTAATGAAGCTCATTTCCTGTGAATCTGTCTTGGGGCTGAATCTTACAGTATCTAATATAAAGCATGCCCCAGATTATGCCTCTGTTCATGGGTTTGGGGCATTCTTGTGTTGATTTTCTGCTGTCTAATTAGGATCAGCCTCATGCTGCAGCCTTTGCCTCAATGGGAACAGTAGCTGAATCCCCTTTCCAGATATATAGCTCTTTGTTTTAATGAAATTTATATGAAACATAGCTTTGAGATTTCTATCCCATTGTCATTCAGTTTAACTTGATCAGCAAGTTTGAAAACTATGAGAGACTCAGCAGTGTATGTGAACCAACACATGCACATACACATGTATTGCATAAGGAGCTGTGCAGCTAGTTCCAAATCTCTAGGTGCTGGAAACTGAGATGTTTACAAGCAATAAACAATGATAAGGATTTAAGTTAAAAAAAAAAAAACAAACCAAAACCAAAAAAAAAACCCAAACCCAACAAAATAAACCCCACCATTTTTAGACAAGCAACTGCAATTGCAAAAATACAGAGAATTAAAAGGCTTGGAAGACCGTTGGAGTCATGTAAATTGCTTAGCAGAGATTCTTTTGAACACACATGAATGCATTCAGTTAAAACAGTCTCGATGCAACAATCAGTTGAGTTGAAAATTCACAAAGTGGAGATAAAGAACAGGTTCAAAATGTACTATTAACTGTCATAGTGTTAAACTGCAGTAAGAGGAGCATTTTGGGGTCATCAAGAAATTTAAAGAGCAGCAAATTCGTGGTATGCACAGACTGTCCTGAAGCATGTGTTCCTTGGTAAATTCTTCATAACGAGACTAAAATATACTAAAGGTGACTTGATGTCTTCTCTTTTGTCCCCCTCTTGTACAGGGAGCTCTCTAGGGCAAGGATTGGGCCATATCATTGTATTGGAAAGATACTTAATACATCTGGGCGTTACCATAATTCTAATAATAGTGACAGGATCAGAAACATGGGGACAAAATTTCAGCTGGTATAAATCATCACAAACTACCGCTTTCAGAACAGTTGTTCTGCTTTACTTAGACTGAGACTTTGACTCATCAGTATCACAAGACTTAAACAGGAAAAATGGCAGTTAGCTAATTTAGTGGGAAAACAATCTGAGGGAGAAAGCTGCAAAACAAGAATGAACAAGAGACTGAAGGGAAAGAGAGACTGCAAATCTGACAGCAGTCCAATATATAACAGTTTAGAGAACAGTTTAATGATATTTAAGGCTGCATTCAAAGAGTCCCTGTGTCCTCAGGCAGGAATAGCGTAGTTCTAGGAATACTGCGAATATTAATCTGAATACTCAACATTCCCAGTCAGATCTAAATAAACTGTAGGGAATTCAGAAGAGAGTCACATACATTAAAAAAAAAATTTGCTGAACTTCATAAAGTCAAGAATATCTCAAGAACATACCATTTTTAAAGGACTGAGAATTAAGCCCAGTGTTTTATAGCATAAAATCTACTTAAACTTCTGATTGCAAATGTGATCATAACTGACCACACAACTCATTAACATGATTATGTCTTGTTTACCATGAGCTTTTTTGATATAAGCAGGACTGATGGAGATCACTCCACTATACGACTGTGCTTTTCTTGTTTTAATTTAGCTTTTTCCCCTTGTGAAATGTTTGGCATAAAATTCTAAACCCAGTAGATGCTAAGCTAAGCAGACAGAACACAGCCACACAGAGAAGGAGGAACCTCCCTAACAGCTACTGGCATCTTTCCAGTACAGGAAACAATTAGAGAATAAACAATGATGGTATATTAACTGCCTTGCCAACTGCAGCAGTGATACTAACATCTAGGTCATAATGTGTCACATGAAGACTCCTTTAAACATTAAAAATACTGCTATAAGCCTGTTTTTCTTGTGTTTTGGTTTGATTTGTAATTCTTGTTCCTTGATTTTGTTGATATCGGATTTAAGCTTCTTGTCTCCACTTTCAAACTCTACCCCATTCTACTTTTTTCTCTTTTCTCAGGCTCTGTATTGTCTCTGTTCCTGGGCCCTATCACTGCATCTATTTGTTTGTTAGATGCTCATCCAGTCAGTTTGGTGTTTTTCTTTTTGTCAAGGGATCGAAGTACCTATTCTGGCATCAAAGATCTATTTACACCGCACTACACTGCATGAACTAACTTCCACATACAGTGAATGAAAATTGGTTATTATTCCTTTTCCTCCACCTAGACAGTATTTGCTACTCTCTAAATTGTTAAATGCCTGGAGAAGTCATCATTCTTAAGCATCTGTAAAGTGCTCAACCAAGAGTGGGTGCTCCCACAAAAAAGTACGCAATAAGCCTTCATGATAAGATACATCCACAGCATGGCAGATGGGGTATTCTTATTATACAAATACTTGACTAGGTACTTCCATGCTTTCCAACGCATCCATCTCATCTCCAACATATCGAACTGGTTAATGTACAGGCAGAAGCATTTACCTAAGTTATTAATCATGGTGCTTCTGTTACTTGTTCACATGCTATCCGCATACATATGACTAGTCCATTTGTCACAGAGAGAAGGAAAGACTGGCATCTAGTCATGTCGTATGGTCATGCCATACTCAGGGTGTGCCTTGAGATATATTAATAAATGCACTTCAGCTACTGACAAATGACTAGCCTGCCTTCCAACCATAACAAGAACTTGAACAATCAGATGAAACAGGCTTGGAGATATCCTGCATGCATTCCCCAAAGTAGAGAGATCATTACACTCTTTTAAGTGATAGGCCTTCCATTTTTGGGGATATATTTCTTCTGTTGTGAGGAGGCTGAGGAATGTGAATGTTGCAGGCAAGACAAAGGATGGAGTAGATCTCAATACGTGGGAAAGAACAAAAGGGAAAGAGCAGGCAACGGGAGATGGGTGGCTGAGGTGACACTGACTAGGAAATGCGGTAAAGCCATGCAGACTAGGATAAGCTACATCAACTGTGGGGAAAAAGAGAGGACAAATGATGGCCAGCAAGAAAAGGTGGGATGGAAGTCAAAGCAGCGTGATTGGGAAGGAGATGTAGGGCAGGGAGTGTGTAAGCATGAGAAGAGAGAAGGCAGTTCTTGAAAAGGCTGAGTCAAAGGACTGAAGTCTGAGAAGCTAACTAGCAGAAGGAAGAGGTTAGTGACAGGAAACTACAGAGGGAGCAGGGGATAGACAGATGAAGATGAGGGTAGTGCAGTAACTGGGAGGGGCATCAGAGGATCTGTGCAACTGTGACTAAAGGGGAGGTCTGGCTGACTCCATACAATGTCTCGTGGCAGAGGAAGCATCCAAGAGACAATCATTTTATTAAGATGTGGGTTTTACTGCAGAAAGTCTGAAAGCCCCCACGTTCAGCAAATACCTTTCTTCACTAATGGCAATTTCAGTGCAGCCTGAGCCCTGCGGCACAGCAATGGCCTCAATACTGCAACTCCAAACTACTTGGCTGAGAAGGAGAAGGGAGGGAGAGAAAGGAGGGGGATGATGTGGGGGTGAGAGGATGTTTAACAAAGAATCACTTTAACAGAAACTCCTGAGTAATGGCTCTGTCCCAGGCCAAGAATAACATCAGCTCAACGCCAGCAATTAGAAGAGGGCTCAGCCAGGCCCCATGGCCAGCTCCAGCCTCCTCACAGGCACAAGCCGTCTTACAGCCCTTTCCTGAGCTCATGAGCAGCCACAGCTGCCCACCCAGAGCCCCTTGGATGGAGATGAAAAGACGACCTTCTGCTCAGAGGGGGAGCAAGAAGACTGTAGGTGAGGGAACGTGAGGATGGAAACTGCATGGCTAAGTGAAGACCCTGAAATGATTGCAAGGAGCAAAGGCAGAAAAGCCTCTCCTTCAAGGTACCCCAGAAAAGGATGAGGGTAATTTGCCTATAACCTATTCTCAAGGATCCTGACTAGTGACTCATTTGCTTCACAGGAGGGAGAGTGGGTGTTCAGACCTCCACATACTAGCTCTGTTCACGGTTTTGCTGGAGTCCAGTCCTGCCAGTCTCCCCAGCAAATAGCTCCTTCCAAATGGAGACCAATCTCTTCTGAGTGAAAGTTTGTTCACCCAAAGACTTCCTTCCCTTTAGCAGGGAAGCCTTTTGGACATCACTCACAGAACAACACACACCCCTCTCTCTCCATAATAACAAAGAAAGGTAATGAGTGCATCAATGAACTCTTGTGACCTTGGAAGGTAATCCAGGCAGGATGGAAATGCTGTTCCAGACACAGTGGTCCACCCTTGGCATCTAGGTGTCATCCAGAACATCAGTAATACGAACCCCTTTTTCATATTTGCTCTAGCTGTTGGACACTTAGCCCGTCTTTTCTCCTCGCAATTGTAACAAAGGACTCATGTATCCGTCAGACAGTTCAGTGCAAAGCAGTGAAAGGAGATCTTAAATATGGCAATAACAAAATGTGTAGGAGGCCTGGAGAAATTTTTCAGGGTTGCAGAAAAAAAGCTTCCATCTGACATCAGGGTCAGTGGCCGTGCCTCCTGCACACTGAAGGCTCTTAAAAGAAATGAATACATTTCTTCAAAAGAATGAAGATTCTCCTAAATTTTTTAGTCCCCTTAACATACTGCTCTTTTGATAACTTCTTTTGAGAAGACAATCAGGAGGAGGAGAATTTAATCAAGATGAAGCCTTGATGGGGTCTGTTTGCCACAGAAGACACAGTCGCCAACACAATTTCAAGACACTGTGTTTAGAAACACTGAATTACAACAGTGACCCAGCCTGAAGCACTACCCCAAGAAGTACTCAAGTCAAAGCAAGGAACATATGATCAGTGATGAAATTAAGTGACAAAGAACTGTGGAGACTGTAGACAGGTCTGAGGCGCAATAAGGGGATGCCCTGAACTGGTGAAGAAAAGCAAGCAGCAGTATGTCAGTAGCCAAATAGAGGAGGATGCCAGTGCAGTGGAAGAAGCCATTGGGAACTACAGTATCAAAATGCTATCAAAATCACTTCAGGTAATATTAGTTTTGTTGCAACCCACTTGAAGAGCTACTTCCTTCACAAAAGCTGTGCCATATGAACTGACTCTAAGTTGGTTCTGCACATCTAAGACTCAGTCAGCACTGCTACATCCCAGGCAGGATTTTTTCTTAGTTACCTGGTGTCGAGCTTGGCTTTGCTCCAACAGCTGTCGTGACTGAAGTTTCTGCTGCTGAAGTTGCTGCACAGCAAAATGGACCTGACAGTTGGGATGTACCAGCGGATTCTGTGTCACCTTGTTGAAGACACTGTTCTCCATCTCTCCTTCCCAGGCAAAACTATGATTCTCTGGAGCTCTGAGAAAAGAAAAGCCATCACACTTTCATCATTCTGCATATAAGGACTCCTGCTTACAAGGCACTGCTGCTTCCTAAAAATCACTTAATACTTAGCTACCTATGAATTTGTATTAAGCAGCTCCAACAAGCACAAAACCTGCTAGGCATGCCATGTGCCAAATGCCATCTTGCCAAGGAGTTTCTTGAATTCCAGGCTGGGACTATATTACTAGCTGTAACACCATGCTTGAGGAGAACAAAGGAAAAGAGAAGGAAAAAGTCTGAACTGGAGCATGTCTGTGGCTGATTAGCATTGAAAAGAGGCAGAGTTGCAGCAGGAAAAGAACTAAGGATTCCCATCACTAATGAGATATTTATTGGGATTTGTAGAGATTTTGTTAACATACTAACACAAGGCTTACACCAAGCACACACACACTGCAGTGAGAGTGGAATAGCAGACAGACATGCAGTACAACATCCACAGCGAGGATAAAGGACTGGTAGGGTGAGGTTGCAACTAGGGCACATATTGACTCCGTACAGCTACAATCCAAAGGACCCAAGGGGACTGAAGATAGGCTCATTTCTTTCATCAGAGTAATGCAAGCCTTTCCCAGAGGAGAAAAGGCTTCCTGCAAAGAGGCAGGAGCTCTTACAACCCAGGCTTATACGGCGGGAGTTCAGCTGTGGCCTGCAACATGATAAGTACCAACAGAAGCTCACTGGCTTGCTTTGAAGTTCGTAAGCCTCAGTGAGAGACTTCTACACAAGGCTGAGGGGCTTTGCAGAGAGCAGGTGGCAGACTGACAGGACCACAAGGTGTCCTGAAGAGCCCAGCAACTCACACAGCCTGTGCTCACAAGACAGGATGCCATATGACCCACTGAATCCTGACACTCCGGCTAATAAAACCTTTAGTCTTCAGTGCCTGAGCTTCCCATGTTTCTGCTGATCTCTGTCATGTTTCTCTCAGCCACTCTTTGCAAGTATTTCCTTTGATTCCCAGGGCAGACTTCGTTTGTACTTCCTATGCATGTCATAAGTAACTGGGATGTAAAAGATACTTGATGTCTTCTACGTTTCACACCACGATTCAGAGCATAGGTCATGGTTTTGGCAAGGGTACTGCAATCTCCTTGCTTCAGCATCCTATCAAAACTTACGACCTAGATTCTTTGAACATGTCACAGCTTCCCTTGAATGTGTTGCACCTTTCCCCACACACTTCATCATCACAGTAAACCCTTAAAATACTCAGAAGGATGTTTCAAACAAGACCAGAAGCAACTGCCAGCCCTAGGTACTGTCCCTCAAAAATAACCCAATGCACCCATTTCAAAGCAAATTGAGCACAAGGACTCTAAAGGGCCACTCTCCATACTCAGCTCCTCAGCAACAGAGAATACGACAACCCAGTGGAAAAGAAGTTCAGCTGGCAGCATCTCCTCCCTGGGTCCTCTGGGCTTCCTCCTGCTTGGAGCACCATACCATTTTTGCTCTTATGGGCCATTAGCTGTAGGTAGCCTTCTCTAGACTTCTCTGTTCAACGGATCCCACCCATGCTTCCTCAGTCCTTTCCTTCCATTGTACCTCAGTGCAACACTGGGTAAATTACTCTCACTCCATGCTCCCTTTTGCTACAAGATTCTCAGTCTTTCAGTTCTTTTCCTTTCACCAATGCTTGGAAAAGTGATAGCTGTAATGTTGCTGGCAGTACTCAGGGCTTGAAACTGAAGTTGTATAGGTCCGAATCTGGCTTTGTGGTTAACCTTGGGAGAGCTGCTTCCCTTTTCTGAACCTGCCTTCCCTCTTCTGCCCCAGTAACAGGGTCATGATACTCTACTACTGTGGTGTTACCTGCAGTTGCTCTGCTCCGGATCCATGGACGTATGTGTGCTGCTGGCCTCCCAGCACTCTCCCCCGCTGGGCACAGGAGACCACAAAAAACATAACTTAGAGGAGGACATGTCAAGGTACAAGGAATCTTTGAAATGAGCCCCAGCTGTCTCCTCTCCAATCCCACTAGCTCAATACATCGGTTATCAGCAAGTTGCTGTCACTTGGACTCAACTCCCATCCCAAGGGTAGTATCTGCTCCTTCCACTGCCTAGATGCAGACTCCACCATCCATTCTGATATTAGAGCTCATTGGACTTTTTCCTTGTGTGAAGCAGCTGGAGTCTCTGTTACCCCCCAGTAAGGTCAGGTCATGCTGACAGTTGAAAAGCACAAAGGACTGTGCTGGGAATGAGATGCACCCAGATAGCTGGAGGTTACTGCAGATCAGCCCCTGAAACAAACATCAACTGCACCAGATAGAAAGCTGAAGAGCATTCAGGAGCTCCATCAAAGTCATGTCAGTGCTCAGTAAACAGCCTGATTGATTCCTTATCAGTACTACTGAAAGATTGTGATCTTCAATACCTCTGTTTTGAACTAAACAACAATTGTATTTGTCCATCTGCCTAGATTAACTTTTTCACGCCAGGAATTTCTCAATTGAGAAATTTGGTAAGTTCATTCAAAATGCTCCTAAATAAAATAAGCCAACATAGGATAAAGGGGTTACCTCTCACGCATTTCATAACTACTTAACACACATGAAATCAGAGCTAGAATAAACGGACAGTTTCCACAATGGAAGGAGATTACCACTGGGGTCCCACAAGAATCTGTGCTGTGGTCTCTGCTGTTCAAAGCAATTATAAATGATCTGGGAAAAAAAAAAAAAGACTGAAATAAAAGTTTGCTGCTGAAAAACTGAAAGTGACTGAGAAGTGTGGAAAAAAACATCACATTGCTGAATGAGCAGACATTAAATTGGTAGATGACATTCAATTTAATAACTACAAAGTCATGTACCCAGGGAAACACAATCCCAGTTTTATGCAGTGATGGATGTTGAGCTAGTTATTTCTATTCAGGAATGAGACCTTATAGCTACAGCTATAATAGATTATTCTATGAAAACATCATTAAAATACTCTCAAAAAGCAAACTCAGTGTTAGGAATTATTAGGAAAGGCACAGGGAACAAAACCAAGAACACTACTATTCTACCATATAAACCAAAATGGCATCCATCTCTTGCATACTGAGGATAGTTCTAACCCCTGTCCCTCTTCCCTTCTCAAAAAAAGCATACAGTAGAACTGGAAAAAGTACAAAGAAATGCTGTAGAGATGATCAAAGGTATGGAACAGCTTATATATTGAGGAATGACTAAATAAATAAGGACTCTTCAGCTTGGAAAAAGGATAACTGGAAGGAAATATGAAAAATATCTATAAAGTCATGAGCTTCAGGGAGAAGGAGAATAGAGAACAATTACTTCTCATGATACAAGACACAGGGGGGGAAAAAAAAAGAAGTCATCGGGTGGGCAGTTCAAAACAAACAAAAGGAGGTAGGGTTTTTTTCATAACAGATAAATAAACTGTGGATACCTCCTTACTAGGGATGCTAAAGACACCAAAAGTTTACAGGGGTTCAAAAATGATTAGACAAACCTACAGAAGCAAGAGCCACTAACACTCTTTATATACAAAGATACCATCTCCTGGCCAGAAAATCATCTATTACCAAGCCCCAGAAAGTACTGGGGAAGTATCACCGTTCCATAACATTACCTAATGCTGCTCCCACAGAATCTTCCATGGGCTACTGCCCGAGCAGGACATTGAACTAGATAGTCCATCCGGTCTGCGAAAATGCAACCAGTATTGTTTACGCATCAGGAGTCTGACACTAAACCGGCCTCAGTCAGAAGTTAGAGAATTCAATCAAGCACTCTTTAAGGTATTCATGCAAGTGATACGATTAATTCTAGAAACAAATGTCTGTTCCAACTTCTCTCATATCTACCTCCAGCGCAGAACCTTGCAATGCATAAAATTTATCCTTTGATCCAAAAGAATGCTTGGAAAGCTAAAGATTGAGTGTTTTGTTCTAAAACATAAAAGTCAAGATGAAATGGAAGAGATAAAACTGATGTAAATGAAAACTCCACTAGAGCTTGACCTGCTGATAGCCAAACTGGCTTTGTGCCAGAGATGATGTACAGTGACTGCAGTCTGTAGTATTGTGAGGGCCTCTAACTGAATGACAAAACTTTAGTATTGTTTCCTTGATCCTCATTTCTTTTGTTTTGAGATATGTGGCAGAGGATTAACTATTACGGAAATACAAATACTGAGGACTGATGGTCCAATTTTTAAATATGCACTAGGATTGCTGCCTTGCTCCAACCTTCGTCCACTTCAATGAACTCTCAAATGTTTTCATTTGGTTTCTGACCTATTTTAATCCACTTTTTCTGTTTTAACCAATATATGATCTATAGCCCCCTAAAGATTCTTTAGGATATAATATTGCCCGGATAAGCTTGGTTTAAACTACCCAGGAAAACACTGTTGAAACCATGTTAGTAAATCTTTAGGAAGAACTAAACTTAAAGAAAAAAATACACAAAACCACAAAAATTTTGGCTCATATTTTCTTGCAGCATAGACAGTCTTGTACAGAACTCCCTGCAGTTCCAATACCTTCTCTCCACATGATGCAGCACAACAGCACTTACTTTTCTTCTAGATACTATATTGAAAACACTACCAACTTTTCTCTCATGGGCTGCAGAACCCTTCTGGACTGAATATGCTTCTGTTAGCTTCCATGGGTTTTGCTCCTTTATATGCGGAAATCAATATAAGTTCATTATACATAACTTCAACCTTTTATAATGTAAACAAGTCATATTTGACAACAGAAAGCCTGCACATTTGCAAGTCTTAAGATCACTTTCCTAGAGAGATGTTTCATCTGCAGCTTTAGAAAGTCCCCATAGAACATGTTATCAAGTTGCTGATACTATTATCTAAGGCAAAGCTTGCCCTGGTACAGGAGAACAGGTCTCAGGATCTGAGTCTCAATATGCTGCTGCCAGAGACATGCTCCAGCTCTCAGTCTCTTTGCCATGCTCACAGGAACGCATCATGGTTCAGCTCCTATTCTCACTCTGTCTGTCAGATGATTTATCAAAGCGTGACAGCACCTTTGCACCCTTCCTGAAGTTAGCTCTTCTGCTTAAAGAATTCTACAACAAGCTCAGCACAGTAATCAAGGCTGGAACAAAGCTGTAGAGGACTTGACACCTTAATAGATACTATAGAGTTCACATGGTAGAGAGACTATATAAATACCCTACACTGAAGGAAAAGCTTTTTCGTAACTCACACTGTTTTAAGCAAAGCCAAAAATAACCAGAAAAACCCCCACATCCCCAATGGAAACGAGGATCATAGAGTCAGTACTCAGACCTGCTTGTTTTCAATTCAGGATTGTTGCTTGAACACTACAATTGACTGAATATTCATTTGCTCACATATACAGATGACAGATATAGGCATAGATACACACACAGGCAAATGGGAAATAGAAATTCCTGCCTGTGCCACCAGAAGAGATTGGGTTTCGTTCTGTCAGCCAGGCTGGTTGTGAGCAATCTTCTCACAGCTTGCTCAGGATTATTTATGAGTTGCTTACTTTAGAGACCTGGCCAGGATTCAGGCCTTCACTATGTACAGGAAATCTCAGCCTTGGCATTATGGCCCATCCTTTGTAAGCAAGATTCTGTCCTTCCAGCAGCTCTTAGGGCTACTCAGTATTTTTGGCAAGAAACCCACTTTGTTCCTTTCTTTCAACTGTAGTTTTCATAAAGCCTGGGCCAGAATTCCCTCTTCCTCTTCGGTGACAGCATAAGACCTCTCTGTTGCAGCTTTCTCCATCACAAAAGATACAGGTTTGCTTCAGAGATCGATTTCAACAGATCTCCATGCTATTATGATCACAACCCAGCCTAGAAGTGCAAGAACATCATGCACTCATCTCCAGGTTTTCTGGTTCCAAATTCTCTTTCTGCTCTAGTTCTCTTTTCTAATTCATTAGCTCTCTTCCAATATAAGCACCCCTTATGTAATCAACTACTTACACCTGTACTAGAAACTAATGCTAGTGTACCAAAATATTAAATACTGATAAACTACTAATACATTTGCTTGTTGACTACAGAAAAAAAAAAAAGTCTCAACAAAATCCAGCCTCCATACAAAAGGAAACCAGACCACAGAACGCCACTCACTGAGAACCTTATAGTTACGAAGAGGTATCTGACATACAGCAAGTCCATGCTAAAAGACTGATACTGGTAAACGCTAATGATAGCCTACACTTCTAGCATCTACCATTCTTAAGTAACTGATTCAAACATCTGTCAAAGCAGGGTCTACTACAATACAACCACTGCTCGGATGAGTAATACTGGACAATAAAAGACAACAGAAGAGGACAGGGCAAAGAAAAGTCTTTCCTAAAGTGAAATTGTGAGGAAATAACCAGGGGAGGGGAGGGCAATGCAGGAGTACAAAGGATTCAGAATATAATTTCTTAATGCATAATTTGGATATAAATTGGGTTTAATGCTTCCAATGTTACCAAAAAACATTTAAGGATTTTTAAGTATCATAAATATTACACGCAGGGCTTTCATTTATATTTCAACTGAAGCCTTTTTCCAATGGCACAGCTGGGAACTTGTTTGACACCACCTTCTGTACGGCAGGCAACAATACCAATTCATGAAGGACACTGGTGTTCCCCATATATCACTTACCTAGCAGGCACTTCTGAAACATTTGAAAAGTGCCTACATCCCACTGAAAGGCAATGCAAACTAGGCTCAAATTACTTGCGAAAATGAAGCTTCAGCATTCCTGAAGAATATTCCTCTATGTTTAACCCCCGCTTATTTTGTGAGAACTGATAGGATCACAGCAGGAGTCAGTATAGCTGGAGGTCTAGCAAACTGAGAAAAGAATTATCCTCCTTTTAAATGAGGAAACAAGCTGACAATGAAAGTATTTTGCATCCTTTCCTGTAAAGGTTGGAGCTAAGGATGAACAAGGGCTATTGCTGGCAACAAGGGAACCCAGTGCATTTATAAATCTGTGCTCCCACCTTGCCATGGAATGCAAGACAACCTTGGGCAGCAGCTTCTTTCCCACAGGGCATTCAGGTGGTATGACAAGTCCAGGGAGCTTTCAGTACAAAGCCTTGGTGGGCACCAGCTGCTAGAAAGTAGTTGGCATAGTAACTAATGATTCTGTCTAGTGTGGCAGCTCCCAGCATCCTGCTGACTTATGTTCAGGCACTCAGAAAAACACAGAACATTTTCTTTGGCACACTACGTGCTTCTTCCATCCCTAACAATAGGCCCTAGATTGGGGCTGGCTATGGAGCAATGATAAACATAGTGGGACAAAGCCCAGGACGCTGGGGGCCTGGCTGGGATGCAGGACTGTCGGGCCTCTCACAGCGCTGCTTGCCTCAAGGCCTTTCTTTGTCTTTTCTCCCTCTTTCCCTCCCCTCAGCTTCAAAAGCAATAAATTATAAATTGAAAAACGGAGCAGCAAGTCTTTGAGAATGGTTTGCTCCTGGCCTCTGCTGTTATCAGGAGTGTCTACGAAAGAGTGACTTTGGTGCAGTTTAATGAGCAAGAGTCTGCATTTTAGCACGGTCTTTAGCTCTGATTGCTGGAATATGCAAGTCCCTAAAACATGCAGCAGCAGAGATGTTACAAAGGTAAAGAAAAAAGCTCTCCAGAAAACTAGAGGCTAACAAAGCATTTTTATATTCCTAAAAGAGCTCTGTCTGGGACTTTGGAGATCTTCTGAGGCACAGGGAGCTGTCCAGAACTCACCACAGTGCAGGTACCTGGAGACAGGGAAGGGGCAGGAAGCAGCTGGCCTGTATAAAATGAGGATGCCATCACCTGGCCTACAATCTACTTTTGAGCTCTGTAAGAGAAGCCAAGGAAAAGCTTTTAAAGTTAATGAGCAGCCTGTCAAGGCTGCATTGGCACAATAAACACGTGGGGCTGCATTTTGGTTTCAAGTCCAGTTCAAAACGACAAATACAATCTTCCATGGTGAAGGTGTTGCAGAGATGTAGGAGAGTTTCTGTCCCAGACCATTAATCAAACTTTCCATTCTTAGTGATGAGGCACAGATGCAGCATCTTGTAATAGTTTCAGCCTTAGTTCTCCAGGTCCCCACTTTCCCAGCAGCTAAGCTACTTTTACCTACAAAAGAGGCTCTTGCCATCAGTATCTTTGTGCCATGAGACAACAGAAAATTTACAAGGTCCATGTGAAGAGCCTTGAGACTGAATTGGTTTAGGCAAAGAACATAAAAAGTTCTGTGGATTTAACTACAATTTCCAGATCCATTCACAGGTTAACTGTAATAGCTACCAGAAGCACAATTCAAGCAACCCAGGACATTTTAATGTGCATAATTACTAGCAAATGTCAGGAGTCCCCCTCTGCTATTCTCACAATTCCCCCTTTCAACTGAGAGATGATGTTGTTACAAGACTTTTATTCAAAAACAGAGATGTGAGCAAAAGCATCCAACTTATTTCCTTGTGGTGCAGTATTAGCGCATGTTTCAGTGGCTGGAGGAGTCCCTGTGTCATGCTCTCAGTTGCAGAACTCCACAGGCAGGTACACATTCAGTGTAAATTTTCCCTGAGATTTCCAATTAAACTTATATTTTCTCTGGTTTATTGCATGGCCTTCCTCTTATTTCAGGTCTAAACCTTCACTACTAGAGCTATGCCTCCTTCAAGCTTAGCCAGCCTTGGCACACTTAACTCCCTTCATCTTTTTCCTCAACTCAGTCCCTTCTGGCCTTTGATTATATATTGCTTTTCTCTGAACTTTTTCCACTCTATCAGTATTTGGAGCTAGGCAAGAGCTCAAAACTGAGCGCATTATTCCAGATGTACATGCACAATAGCTATACAGAGAAAGCCCACTGCCTTCTTGCTCCTTCACTTTATTTGCAAGTACTATCAAAGTTCATGGGTTTCCTTCTTTTCTGGTATGTACTGCTGTATAATTTATTTCCTGCTCCCTGGCTTCTGAAAATTATTCCTGTTATTTCCTTGCCATTGAGAAACCTGGGATTTGGGGCGAAAATATTTTCTTACAACAAAGGCAGTGTAGTGCCTACTCAGTTCTGCTGCAGATGAGGAATTAAGTGCATTTTAGGTCCTGGGTCTCCGTATGGAGGCAAGGTCATGAATGTAGCAGGTTAGAAATGAGATGCATCAAAACAGCCTTGTGACAGTCTAGCAGGGGAAGGGCAAGGTGAGATTATGGAGCACTGGAAAACCTCTGCAGGAAGGCCTGATCTACCTCATCTATTCCTGGATTTAGCTGGCATTATCAACCTCTTACTTTTAGGACCACTAAACTTGCCAGTCTTAGCAAATGAAATGAAATCTTTACCCTTCAGTGGAGCCAATTTTTGTTGGGCCCCTAGTAGCATCCTTGGCTCCATGCCAGTTACAAAATACTGTCAGTCTCTCTGATCTGGGGAATACTTGGCAGGTAAACAACACTTTTTTCTTTTCTTTACACATGGCAGCTTTGAAATCCACTAGTAGAAAGGCTAAATCAAGAAGAAAACTAACAGCCAGTTGGCTGCAAAGTTCAGTGCCTTCACCCTATTGTGGCTCATCAGGTCACTGGAGAAGCAATGAAGGCAACTGAGCATATCTGCTCCATGTGATCTAGATTAACAAAATCACATAGCCTTTCTACCTTCAATTAGTGCAAACACAGGGTAAGTTTTACTGAGTGGAAGGTGGTTCTGGCTTCATGTTTCCTTCACATAGTTCCACACCTGCAAACACAGTCCAAGCCTGCAAAAATATTTTAACAGCAAGACATACATACAATAAGACTAACACAGAAACCTGGTATCACTTTGCTCTCATAAGGAAGTCTAGGAGAAGATTACCTGCTTAAATCTGACCTGCAATTGCCAGAACTGTGTTGTGTCATTCCCCCCCCCAATTTCAAAATATTCATTAATGAAGTTCAGACAAAGCAGGCAGACTCTGAGTGAAGTTACCTCACTGTACTGTCTAGCTTCGCTTTGATTAAGATAAATCAATCAAACCTGGACAACGTGTTAAGTGCCACCTTAAATTTGATTACTTGTCCTAGTTCAGACAGAGTTTCTGGGGTGAATATACACATCCATAGAATTAAAAGTACCAAAAACTTAGATGCAATACTGCACCACTTAGAGATGGGAAAGGATGCTGCAGAGGATCCACTGCATGGATCAAGTGGATCAACACAAAACATGACTTGTACCAACATTCTTCCACTTTTACTCTACCAGTGTAGGCCAGCCTGTTGAAAACTAAACTGGAAAAGACTGATGGGCTCTATTTATTCCTAGCCATATATTTTTTTAGTGCTTTATCCAAACAGATTTTGCATTTTATGGGTGGATAGCAGCAGTAGCACATGAGGATGAAAAGAATAAACAGGCACCACTATCTGTCTAGAATATACTTATGACTGGGTCTGTAATTAAAGTCACTAATCTCTACTGGAAATTCATATTCCCTACCTCTCTCCAGAGAGGCAAGGGTTAAGTCAGGACCAGTAAGTTAGCCCTGCACCCTGTAATGCCTCCTTTGAAAAGCCGATCACAGAGTTTACAGGGAAAGAGTGAGAGTGCAGCTGCTGTCCCAGCCAACATTTGGTTCCTATTACAGTGAATAAATCTCCCCCTCCCCCTTTTCCTTTCTTTTTTTCTCCCGTTTTTATATTAAAAGTCCATCAAACACATTTTTTTCTTCTTAATATTTTCCATTAAGTTTCCTCCTGCGTAGGCTTTCCCAGAGTGTGGTGCTCTGCTGTATGTGCTCAAGCAGCAGCTGCAAGATCCCACTCAAAAAGAGAATGGGGAATGAAGCAAGCAGCTCAGGCCCTGTGTTCAAGTCTCAAGAGGCAAGTGAAAAGTCACAGTTGGGCTAAACTGGTGAAATCTAGAGCACTTGAGAAGAATAAACAAACAAACAAAAACCAGGCCGTTGAGTTTTGTAGGGTTAGAATTCATGAGATGGGGGAAGAGTACTCAAAGCACTCTGCCCCAGCCCAGAGCTAAATGCTCCTGCCACCATCAACCTCCCAAAAGACATAGCACAGGATGGCATTACGCTACAGGGCCTTCAGGGTTCTTCCAGGGTTATGCTGTCCAGGTCTTATATCACTTGAGGCCCAAATGACTTTTTTAGTTGTGCCATATGACCATGGAGTAGAGACGTCATATGCTTCTAATCAGGTGTTTTGTTGTCTAAATAAACCTCTGAAGAACATGACAAGCCTCTAGATTCCACAAAATTCACACTGAAGTGCATGAAAGCAATCAACTTTGCTTGACATCCAATACACATATCTTGTTATGTGGTAGATGAAAACCCTCTGATGAGTGTCTCTTACAGAAGCCTTGACAAATCAGACAGCTTAGATCGTCCGTCTATGGGGACGAAGCATGCTGAAGTATACAGTTCCCTGATATCGTGCCTATAAATTTCAAGGCCAAGAATTATAGCCAGATAACATAACTTCACAAAAGCAACACTTACATATTTATAATCGATATACCTAAAAGGAAGGCTGAAATCTGTTCTACACTTCCAGAGAAAAGATGTACAAATTCACCTAATTAGGGACTGCGGAAAGTTTCACCTGAAAGCTAGCTGGGCCACAGTCATATTAGGAGAAATGCTCCAGGTAAAAGACGTAGAGCAACAGCACAGCACCAGCAAGCTGCATCTGCTGCTACCATTCAGTAACACAACTAAAACTGTATAACATCTAGCTGCTGAAACACAGTAAAATAAGAAAAAATACAAAACAAGAACTAAAGGTCACTTCTCTGGGTCCTTGCTGTGAGGCTGTATGCTTGTGGTTAGCAGTCTCTTGCTTTTGGGTAATTCCCCCAGCATTGATACAAGGACAAAGTAAAGTTCTTCAAGAGACCTTTCCCTTAAACAACTGAAATTTATCAACCTAGCTCCAACATAATGAAGCTAAAGGAGTTTCCCAATAAAAAGAAGACAGACTTACACAGTCCCCAAAGCTGAACAGCACTTATACGATGGCCAAAGAGGTATCTCTAACATTCTTATTTTCCCCATGTTATAAACTTGATTCTACACGTAGTTTCTGCTCTCCTTGTTCCTCAAGTCGATTTAGATCAGGTAACAAGGTATGACAAGAAATAGACTGGATTTGAGAGCAATCTCCCACCTATTAAACAGAACATTTTTCCTCCTCAGGTTCCTTTAGCAGTTCTGTTATGCTGGAGTTAAGGAAGAAAATTTTTTACCTCTACTTCCTGTAAAAAGATAACTCACTTGCTGTGGCTTCCTGAACATTTAACAATGGTTAGAGAAAGAATAAGAAGAGGTGACTGTGTGAAGCACAGGCTTTCTAAAGTCTATAACAAAGCGATCACATAAAATAAAATTGGGGGGTGGTGGTAAAATACGCTCAGATCCACAAAGACAGAATACAGCATGAATTATTACTTATTGCAGAAGTTGGCAGAGTAACTGCATACGCTGCATAGATGAGACTATCCTATCACACACATCGCAGAAGAGAAAAGGAAAAAAAAGAAAGGCTACTGATACAGAGACTACAAACAGACACTACACACAAACCATGATGTACAGACTTTCAGCCATCTGAAAGAGCAGCATGGCACGTTGGCACCAAAGCAATTCCAGGGTTGTGATGCTAGCTGTTTTACAGCTAGCTTTTCTGGAATCCCTGCACGCCTCATGATGGCCACACAACACTGCATTTGGACTGTAAGAGGTAAGGACTATTTTTCCCCTCACTCCACTGGTCACCCAACTTCCTTAGAAATAATGGAAGATACTTTCTGGAAGTGGTTATTTCAACCGAGGCAGCATAAGTTCCTATCAATGCTCTTCTCAAGCTAAAACTGTCAGAAGTTTTCCAGGCCTGCAGCGTTCCTTCCAAGAATCCTCCAGAGATACCCTACTTGCAGAAAACTACATTTCAGAAAAGAACTATGCGCTAAAAATCCACAAGGTATTTTTCAAACAAATTTGCTATATTTTGCTGATAGCTAAAACAGAGCCTAAAAAATAACTTCAGAACAGCATAGCAGGTTCAATTTTGAATTACATGTTATCAATTTTTAATAAGAAAAGAGGTAATATTTTAGAAAAATATATAGCCAGCACTGGAACAAAAGTACCAGCGCACCTCCTTCCCAAAACTTCCTAAGCATCTGGCCCCCTCTATTGCCTCCGGAAACCAGTGATGACATACCAGGACTGAATTATAAAGAACTGCAAGAAAAGAGTGGAAAGACTTATTTTTATAAAGCCTCACCTGGAAAAGCAAGCTCTTCAAATACTGCAGAGCAAGAATCTCCCCATTTTTTTGGCAATTTGTCCTCCAAGGATTAATACCACAGAAGCATGTTGACTTGCCAGGAGGGACTATTCCAGTTTACAACAATTTTGGCCTACATGCTGGTCTTTTGTTTTAAGCTATACAGAATACAGTCCCCATTCCACTCCTAATCTTGTTCCATAAATTCATACCTCCTATTGGGATGGATCTACCTCTTCGCCTGAAAACAGAGCTCAGCCTGCAGCATTTCCAGTAACCCAGTGTTTCAAGAAGAAAAATCATGGAGGAGTTCACTTTATCATAAAGGTTCAATATTTGGTGGAATAAACTGAGTTACAGCATCTTGTTTCTGGCAGAGAAGAGTTAAGTGAATAAAGGGGAAGCTCCCAGCTAACTGCCTCCAGCAGACACAGCAGTGACTGGTGTCTGTTCCTGCTTTAAGAGAAGCTTTATACGAAGCCTTGGTTTAGCCACCACATTTCTGTCTCTCTTTCCATATTGGAAAGACGATCTGGTCCCTCTAGTCTCAGCAAGGAGTTCCGGGGCATCACGGATGTAAATCTCTGCCTATTTTATGTGGCCATTACAGAACAAAAGATTAAAATCACTATGATTATTTTGGGAGGTGACATAAAGCAGAAGAGAGGTGAGGAAGTAGTAGTTAGAAATGCAAAGAAAACCAAAGTGAAATAAATTTATTACTCTAATAGGCCCAAGCGAGTGCAAGGTGCTTCACTGACACGTAGCACAAGGTACTATAACTCAAAGGGTAAAATATAATAAAGTAACACTATTGCTAATGCCCACACACTTGGTTTAATTAATTTTCTTTCATTTCCCTTTCTCCACCCTGGCACTGTAAAGAAGAATGCAACACATGAAGGCTGGGGGCAGAAGTGCTACACAGGGCTGAGGCAGCATACCTGGCAGCTGCTAAAACAGAACTTCAAAGTCTCAGCTCCCTTTGAAAACCCATCAGGCAAGAACCACTCCTCCCCTTCAGCTTCTTTAGGAGCTGGTACACTTAACCACTTCAGCATGTTTGGCAGTTCTACAGCAACTTCCAAAGCAGGTGGTGAAGTGGAAAATTGTGGGAGAGCCCCAAATCACTCAATTGTCTCCCTCATTCCCCAGCAGGCAGCAAAGCACTGCTGACCAAGCAGGCCAGCTGACAGACCACAATTAAGCACAGAGAACAGGGAATTTGTGATTACACCTCTGCAACTACAGAAAAGGCACAGGCTTACCTCAGTAAACTGGGTCAATGCTATCTTTCTCCAGGAAACTGCTAAATCTGATGACAAAGACTGTCATTAGAGGAAGATGAGTAAAAGGATGTTCAGATAATTATATTGTATACTACAAAGAGCTGGCACACTCTAAAAGGCAGTTCCCAGACTTGTCTAGGATTTGTTGAAAGATCCCTCTCTGTCAGTCCCTGTCTGCAAAAGATGCTCAAGTTGCAAAATACTTACTTGGGTCACCTAGAGCTTGAAGTCTTTTATGTGAGATTTCTGCCTCTGCCTACAACTGCAGGCTAGAAGGTAGAGACTGTAAGCACCAGATTTATGTGCAGCACCTAGAAAAAAAGCTTTTAGATTCTGTCCATTTGACCAGGCACCCGTATTTGTGAAGTTTCCTCCTCCAATGTGGACAGAAGAATCTACGATGCAGTTGTGTCAGCTCTAGTGGTCATCCCAACTGCATACTATATCCATCGTTTCCCCTCAGGGTTTGAGAAGAATAGGAACCTAGGGATGGTGCTGTTTCTTTAGGGATGAAACATTGCTTGTTTCCTTAATGACTGATTTTGGGTAGGCCTTTCAATTGCTAGGTCTTCTGGACTGTATATGGGTGTTGAATATTTCTAATGACTCTACAAACCAAAAGCCAAGAGCAGGTATCTTCAGAGGAAGTGCAATAGCTTTCAGAGGAATTTGTGGTTAAGATGAAAAAGAGTTATGCAGTGCTATATTCCAGTCCAACCCAATCCCTTTTTCTAGAGCCAAAATGGAATAGTTTCCTACAGCGTACAGAGAAAATTGTGTAATTAGTCAGAAGCTCCCAGACTCAGGAACACAGATGGGAACCATGGAATCACTACCTCAGGAATTTCACCAAGTGATTGCATGTAATGCTAAGCATGAACACATCAAAGATGCAGCTGCAAATGTTAAACCCTTATAAGGACAGACTAAAATATCCCAGCCACTCAGTGGAATAATGTCCTTTCAAGAGTTCCCTCCTATCATAGATAAGGCACATCAGGAGAGGACAATAACAATAGTGTCCAGTGTCCAATCAAAAAATTTCCACTATATGCCACTTCTTTATACTTGATGCCTTTTGTAATGTTTCAGGGAATGTTCTAAATAGACTTTTCTCACAAAGGCCACAACTGATATATTTCACAGAAAATGATTCGGTAGTAAAGACAAATAAGAGTCCAAACGCAGCCTCCAGATGGCTTGAGCTGAATATAGTAATGTTCGCAGAGGTTAACCTTCATGTTGCGTACTGTGTTTATGGCTCTCTAGAGACTACTTGGAGGGTAAGATAATAAGCAAGCTCTCACATAAAGATGAATAACAGACATTAGAAAAAAACTGAAAGTAAATGACAAGACTAGTTGTTACCTGGTTTTGTTACCTAACAATATACACCATAAACACCAGAGTGAGATTTTGATAAACAAGATGCAAACAACCATGCATTCTGTAGCAGCAAGCAGAGCAATTCACAATCTATGAAGTTACATGATATCAGGAATTTCAATAATTTCAAAGTGAGACATCAAAACAAGTTATCCAGCACCACAATTGTCATTCCTTTCACAGAAATACTCCTCAGTAACACAGGCCTAATGTCTACACTCACATATTCAGGTTCTGCAATGTTTTAGAGGTCACAATACGTTAACAAAGAATTTGTTCTGCTCAGGAAATACCAATAAAGAAAACCACTGCACCACATGAATTATATTCTGTCCCCTATGCCTCAAAACAACCTAGAAATACGTGTGTAACTTTTGCTCTCCTTACACAGATAGTAGAGTATACTTTCATATTTAAATCATTTGGGTTAGCATCAGCAGCAGGAAAGTGGAATTTCAGAAACAACTGAAAACATGGACTCCGACCTTAGGAAAAACAACAAAATCAGTTACACAAACAATGTTCTGAACAGAAGGACAAAATATTTAAATGACTAAAAATGGACTGGATCCAAGTTTCTCGAAATACACCAGAATAATCCAATTATTAAAACTGGGCTTTCAAAATTATTTTATCAGTATGTATTAAGTTATTTTAATAAATTTCATTGTGAGTTTCAAGAGCCTGTGCTTAGATCTTCCACATACACTTTTTCCTTGTTGATATCTTCACAACAGATGTGATTGTGTTCTCTTTGCCATGTTGACTGCCCAAGTTGGAAAGCCTTTAACTGCTCTTCAAATTATCATCTACCAGAATATATTTACAGAGAAGCCAAAATCTTTAGCATCATGAGATTGTCAAAGAATCTTACACACAAGGGTCTTCCAGTGGAGCGAGATCAAAAATATATTAAACAGAACACTAACAAGTTATTTCAAGTTTTTTTTCTTCCTAACACTACAGTGCAAAGAAACAGCCATGGGAAGTCGAAGTCACTACACTGTAACCAGAATGTTGTCTTTAATGAGTACTGGCAAGTTCTCATTTGAAATTCAGAATTGTTTATAAGTTATAGAAGCTATTAATCTGAGATACTTATTCATCAGTACCATAAAAGACCAACATCACTGTCAAACCTGAGCTTTTGACTAATACAAAGAATACTATTCCATTTATGCTGCTCTGTGGCTAAAATCTCAGAAAACAGAAATCCCTGAAAATACTAAGTCAGTTGTAAAGAGAGATGTGGAGCTGAAAGTTCAAACAGTTCCTAGGAATGCCACGCCTTCGTTGGTATGACTGTTACCTCCTCACAGATCTATACTCAGTCACCAGCAGCAAGAATCAAAATTCTTAAACTTACTCAATTTCAAGTCTCAGAATCTCCAGCTTTTCAAAATGCTAAGTGAAGCTGACACCTCTTTACTCATCAGCATCTTTATCTCAATATCAAAAAAGAAACAGATGGTCCAGACTTGAGGTTTCCTCCTCCTCTTCACGTAGTCTACCAAACTGAAAGTTTTGTGCTGAATTTTGAAGAAAACAATTTTCAGCACTGAAGACATTCACAGACCAAGCTGGCTACATTCTTCACAGAGAAGATTACAACTATTTTTTTTCAACATCAAGCAAATGAAGAATTCTTTGTGCATACAAAAGGTTAAGACCACATGAGCCACAGCCCTTTTGCTCCAAAGGGTGACTCTTGCCCAGGCTAAGCATTGCTGGCAGACAGCTGCCAAGTAGCATGTGCAGCACTGCCAGATAATCTTTTTAGACTAACTCTTCAGGCAAGTCCCATGTGCCAGGTAGCAGAAAGACAGAAAGGGCACTGGAAGACATTTACTGAGCCAGATGCAATCTGAAATTCAAGCAAAGAAGCCATGCAACATCATGGATACCAGCAGCTGGAACACAGAGTCTTTGATAAGGCACGCTCACTTTGAAATTCCTTTCACAAAAGGTTGTTGTTCAGGGCCAGTTTTCAGTAGACTTGGATCAGCCAGGCTGCCTTGGCCTCTCCCTACCTGCTTGCTGTGGACAGTAATTGGATGAAAAATGTTAATAAAAATTCAGTGAGTGCAACAGGAGAGTAGAAACTATGTTATCTTTTAGCACTACCTAGCTTTTTTGCCCACCCCCCCCTTTTTTTTTTTTGAAGAGGATATCCATCTTTCAACTATTGTTACAGAATGAAATGCTAGAAATAACTGCTTGTGATAAAGGACTCTGGATACAATCGGTATTTCCATCCTGACATTGCAAAGACTACCTTTAATAGTGCACTTAATCTTTGTAATTAGCACTGGTTCTGGACAATTGAATAACCAGCTTTCTCGAGCCACCAGAATGCTTTCTTCCTCATTACCAACCAAGTCCTCTTACCCAGAGCATTTTGGTCAAACCACTCACTGGCTGATATTATACAGTGTTGGGTAAAGACTAAAAAAGTACTACTAACCACAAGTGTTACTCATTCTTACAATTCACACTATTGCCTAAACAAAAAGCTGACATTCCACACTAGAGTTTTGGTTGCCCCATCTTCTTCGGATTACACAATATATGTGCACTTCAAAAACGCATGAACTAGTGAACAGGATCACCAAGCAAAGCTGTCACCATATGCATAGGGAAGCTGATATACTTCTTGACTTTTTTACGCTTTTTTCCCCCTCCCCCTTTTGAAAAAAACAGTTTTTTGTTAAACGCTGGAGCCCTGCATAGTTCACAAACAGCTGCTGCTTGATACCTACAGCCCAGAGCAGCCCTGGAGAGTAACAGGCTGTCATGGAGCCAACATCATACAATTCACAAACTCTTGTGTCAGCTACAAAACTTCCCCAGTCTGAAAGGTGGGGAAAATTGGGTGACAAAGCAGGATCTTCATAGGAAAGGTTAACTAACACTTTCAGGGATAAGAAAGGGGTTTCTTTGTGCTTTTGGCAGGGAATTCCCATTTATGTCACAGGATGAAACATCAAAGAGCGCCACGCTCAACCTGAGCAAGCCAAGCTAAAGCATGACCTCGGGCTGGAAGATGTGAATGTGTATTGGTGGTGGAAACTTCACTGTACAATGGAAGGTAGCCTCAAAACAAAGCCTAGCAGAAAGGAAAACCCTTTGGCCCCTTTTGCTACCTCCTGCTCTGGCATTCACACTTGGTCACTGAAACTCTTGCCTCATATGAGCTTGACTCCAGGCCCTTTGGCTGCTGACTTCAGAGAGTTGTCCAGGGACTGCCCCACATGCGGGCTGCCTTCTGGAAAGGCTTTCCACATGGATCTCGGATCACACCCTGCTCCCAACATCTGACAGGCCTATTGATCCTAATTCAATTTCTTTTTCTCAGCGGTACAACACCAATGTCTTCAACACAGCTGTTCAAGACCTTTGCTCTCACCAGTAACCAAACTTCCTTTCTAACACTACCCTCTAGACACCTCCATTTTCTTGAAGTGAAAAGGTATAAGGCAGACCTGGAAATCTCCAAAATATTCACAATGAGTTCAACTTCAGGACAGCCCCAGAGAGCGTGAAACAAATGAAGGAAAGGTTGCTAACCTGTCTTGTCCTTCATAAGCCTGGCTTACAAAGGGGATTTCCATTTTTACAAAGCAGCATTCTGTTGTGTGTCTGGGAGGGAGGATACAGAACATGCAGCTCGGAGATTTCAAAGTGCCTCACTACGACCCACAGGAATAGCACAGTTCAAAGATGGGCCCAATTCAATCCCTCTGTTCATAGGCCAGACAGACCTGCCCTAAGATTGATGCCAGAAAGGACGCTCTTCTGGGAAACTTCCCAATGCCCTTCTCAGCTGCACAACTGTGAACTAATTCAACAGCTATGGCATAGTAGCGCAGCTTTCATTTCTACCTCACTACTCGCAAGACCAATCAATGGACAAAACTTGAGGTCCCTCTGTGGGGAAGAGCCAGGGACAGAGAAAAATATCACTAAAAAAAAAAAATTAGGGAAGGGGAAAAACCAGACATTCGTGGGATTCCCTGACAGCTCCGTGCAGAAGGAAGGGCTGGGCTGGAAAAAACAGGGCCCCAGGTTCCTGCCAAGCTGTCTGAGGCCCGTCCTTTCCAAATAGCTCAAAGAAACAGCCAAGGCTCCCTTGTAACCCTTTCAGAACTTCTCTAGAGAGAAAGGCTGCTGTGGCCAGAGCTGCTCCTGCAGAGCACCAGACTACAACTACAGGGGTCCCCTCATTCCTAGAAGGCTGTAAGCAGCAGATTCGATCTCCCCCATGAGAGCTACTGAAATGAGACCTACAACCACATTAACCCTCTGAATACCACTGTGGAAAGCTATTTTAATGGTGATTGGGAGGTTTAAATAAATGCAGAGGAAAGGAAGATCTGCTGGTCACTTTGCAACATGAAATATCTAGAACCTACACAGAATAGTTCAAACAGATTTAAGATCAGGGATGGCTGGGGCGAGGTTTGAGTCAAGTAGTGCAAGATACTAGAAGATTTCAACTTGTTCTATACTGAATTAGATGCTTATTAGAACAGAAAACAGCACGTGACTTCCATCACAGCCAACAAAATCCACTGGTGGCAGCTGAAAGCAAGAAGAGGAGAGTTCACTGGTGAGGAAGGAGAAAAAAAAATTGTATCAGGATGAGCTCCCTATACCTGTTGCTCAGTTTTACATTTACTGCAATAATCGAAGAAAAACAACGGCATATTAAAAAAATAATTCAGTGTTTAGCATGGTCAGAAGCCAGCAAGATATTAATATATGTAAGTTATGAATTAGAAAATAAAGAAACAACAGTGTTACTTAAATAAAACCAATGTTTTACTCCTACTTGATGTACTGTTTTCATTTCTTGTCATCTCTATAAAGACAGCCAGACAATTATTAGAGGGCTGGGAAGATTTCCATTTAGAACTTGAAACGAATGGGACTGTTTAGTTTAGGATCGACAAGTAAGAAGGGAGATGATAGAAACAGAGAATAAATAGTGCAGAAAATAAATTAAGCATTTCTGTTTGCCTTCATGTAATAAGGCTGTAGAGACCTGTGGCAAATTCAGGAAAAAATAAAAAAGGAAACTTTTGCATAATATGTAATTCACCTGTGGAACTCACTGCTACAGCTCAATGAGACTACAGTTTTTCCAGAAAATAGAAATATATGATTAATGACAACATCCCCACTAGACTATGTAGAATAGAAAGTATTGTAGGAACTACAAGCCAGCTGTTAACAGTTGGAGGGCAAAAGCAAGCTTCCCCCGCCCAAGACAGGGAATTTCACTGCTGCTCATCAGAACATTCCCTGTGCTTCTACTGAAGATGGTGGTGGTAGTTGCTCTGAAGCACAGGACAGGAGGACTAGACAGATTAGCAGCCCAGTCCAGGATGGCAAATCCTATGTTTACATTAGGGTAAGGTCAGTTTGTGGAGGCAGCTGAAATGAGAAAACCCAAAACCATTGTGCAGTATTGGTTGGGGAAAGGTATGAAACCCCTGTCACTCCCCTCCACCTACCAGTATGGGCTCCTTGCTGGGAATAGTGGGAAAGATCCTCGTGTCTTCTCTGAAAGGAAGCCATGCAGCCAAAGAAAAACCTGCCCCCCTCAAATTTCAAGAGCTATTTGCAAAAACCATAATTGCCCAAGGTCAGCAGACACAGGTAGCTCAGACGTTGTAGCCCCTGTGCTCAGCTAGAGCCATGCCCCAGGCTGCAGCTCCAGCAAAGCCTCCCAGAAGTAGCTGAGCGCAGAGGCCACACTCGCACAAGTCCGCTGGTGCCCCACTTGGTCCTGCTGCGAGGCCCCAGCTCTCGCCTCCAGCTCACAGCCCCAGCACTGGCTCCTACGGTCTCCCTGCACACGGCCCAAACCCCCTTCGCCTCTGGAAAGGGTCCTGCGATTAATCTCACTTATTACCTCGGAAAAGTAACAGCGCGGCGGCTGCCAGCCAAGTCCGACTCAACAGCGTCTGGGGAGCCGAGGCTGCAGGGCCAGGCCTCAGACTGTCTGGGCAAGTCACGAGCTTTCCGCCTTTCCTCTCCCGGAGGCTCCAGACAGACAGAGCCAAGGCCTAGCTGTGGGAAGCAGGGATCCTTCAGGACTGTGCCAACCCATGGTGCTGAGGCTCAGGGCGATTTCCGAGCAGGATGGAGAGTAATTGGACCTGCCATCACAAGTTTCTTTAGTGTGACCAAAATATATATAGAAAAAAAAATACAAGGCAAGCCATGTATTTCTGAAGCCAATTCACTTCCACAGTTAACAAGTTGTCACCCGTGACTCTGGGAGATGTGTTTAAAAAAAAAAAAAAGGTAAGAGGTTGCTGGGGCAGGGAAGACTCTTACAGGCACAAATATGCATGGGTAGGGGAAGAACATGCACAAACTAGAGACAGGATGAGTTGCAAGAACTTACAGCTACCCAGGCAGTACTTTATTTTTTGCCCATCCTTCTCAAACCTCCTCTGAGCAGAAGGTAATAATAGACCAAACCCCAAATTCGGGGCTCTCAGAAATGCTGCTTCTCAAGAACCACAGGCAGAATTAGCGTGACAGAGCTGCCAAGGAGATGCAGACAGGGGATCAGTCATGGGAAAAAAAAAAAAAATAAATCACTGTACCCACCCTCAATTACTCCTCTACCTCAAAGAAATCAAATTAATTTAGGCATTAAGTTAAAGAGAAAGAGAGAAGAGGAGAAACAGTGTGAGGAGCAAGGAACAGACACATAGCTATGCTAGCACAGGGCTGGACTCAGTGCTATTGGTCTGCTGTTGCTCTGGCACTTCTGTGCTGCTTAGCTAGGGAGGTGTTAAGGTCAATGCAGTTTGCTCAAACAGAACTGAAGGCCTATTGTGTAGACCTCAGTCCCTGCTGCTTTCTCCCTTCATTTCCTCCACAGGCATCAGTGCAGCGCAGTCTCCAAGTTAGCTTGCACCCAGATGCTGTGCAAACAAATAGACTCCAACCACTTGGCAAGTGTGGCACAGGACAGCAGTCAGGCAGCCCCTACCTTGCAAGAGACTGCAGGGATCTTGAAACAAATTATTTGAAAGAGAGTAAAGTCACTATCAACCCTTAAGATGCAGAACTACAAGGTAATACATAAGTAACAGCGAAACAGATTAACTCTTAGCCTCTCCTCCTTACTTCTACCTGCAAGCCCATGTGTAGTTAGCTCTTTCCCACAGCCCCTGCTGCAATGTCCATGCTGCTTCTGCCATGCTAAGCCCACTTTGGCTGAGCTCATGAGTCTTACAAAAAAGCAAAACCATCCCATCAACTGCTCACCCTTGTAGCATTGTGAGAATCACCTTACACATTAGCACATCTCTTGGCTATTCTAGTATCACTCTTCTCATAGCCCTTCAGAGCCTGTCTAGTCAGGGTCACAGCCTGATTTCTTATTTTACATTCCACACCTCCAAAATTTAAAATAAAAACTGAGGAAACAATGAAGCCACTTTCACCTTCCCTTTACAAACACAGCAAGCTGCACCTTTGACACAAAGGATCAAGACAGGTGAACCGCAATTAGCCTGTGATAGTTGTCTGGGGGCTTTTCTGGCAAAACTTTTCAGTCGAAATAGATAAGCCACGTACACCAGCACAGAACAAACTCTCAGAAGACATCAGAGTCTTCCACATCCTCACAAGTCCAAAGGATATATACTTAGTATGATCACAGCAGAACATCTGAAACCTAGATTATGTAGTACGTGTACCCCTAGCAGTAAACAAAACTGGCATGAAGCACCAGCAGGCGCTAGTGGGGAAGGAGGATATAAAGTATCCGCTACCCAGTGAGGCTAATGAAGGCCAGTGATTAAGAAGGAAGTCCTGGTTTGGGAGACTGCAAAAGCAGCATAAGATTGTCAGGGGATGTGGCACAGGGGTCTTAGTTCATGAGCTGGGGTTTGCAAGAGAGTGGAGTGTATTACCATTTTTCTGTGTGGAACTTTTGGGATACAAATTAATATATATTTGCTATTAGAACAGGCACAGGAAGGTAACATTTTAAGTGGTACTGGACTTCCTGCACCCATACTGTTCAGATGATTTGTACATGAACAGTAAATATATGCAATGTGACCCAGAAGCATCTACTATGTGAATGCTCTAACTATGCTGTGAATGGACATCAAGTCTGATTCCTTCAAAAAGCTGCAGGCTTACTGCCTATCAGATATTTCCAAAATTTCCAGACACGAGGCATGCTGTTTGCGGTTCCTGAAAGCCTAAGATGCCAAATGTCTGGGCGGCATCTTCTAGTTTCCCACCCCATTTGATACTTCTAGGCAAGGAAAAATAAAAATGAAAATGCACAAAACAGAGCCTCTTTGGGAACCTGGACATATGGCAGGTATGTGCACACAGCCCGCGAAGCCCTGAGCAGCTGCCACTGTTACTACCACTGAGAACACCACCAGAACAAATTAAACTTAGAAACCCTTAGATAAGAAAATTGAGAAAGCCTCATTTTATACAATTTAACCCAGATTAGACAGCCAGCCAACAAAACATCATTTCTCAATGAACATGAGCACCTTGGCTGAAATTATGAGCTAAGTAGTATTTTGGGCATGTCAAGCAATGAGAAGAGGAGAATCCCTTGTTTCTGACTGCAGTAGTCCTCCCAGGCTGTCTGGTATAATTTGGACATCCATTCTACCCTCTGATTGATGACAGGAAAGCTTGCTTGCCTGCCTCTGCTAACCAAGTTAGATAAATCTGTCAGAGGATCCGAGGGAAAAATATGCCGAGTACTTTAGAAGAGCTAGGTTGGTCTTGTCTTTACATTTGAGAAAGATATTACGAAAAGAACAAGAAGCTAATGAAACAGAGGTCTGAGAGAACACTGACCATTTCACTGCTGAATTCTTGCCAACTGACTGCCCATATGAGTTCTAAGAGATGAACCTGAGCAAGGATGGCTACTGTTGAATGCAAGGTGCCCGCTGAAAACACAAGAAATCTGTACCAGTTAGAAAGAAATCTTTCTGGCTAGCTTTGGTCCAGGTCTTGGAGATTTAGTGACCTGCAGAGATCAAGTTATTCTTTGAGGAGAAATCCACCATCTTTTTCAAAAAATAAGTGACAGCAGCTGCAGATTCCAGTGCCAGAAGCTTCTAGGAATGTCTACCATCCCCACAACTACAGATTATGCAACTATTTTCCAACAGGTACTCAAAAGTTATTTTAGGTTCTGAATCAACAAGCTTAGTTCTCTTAAACACCTGATTTTTTACCTTTTATTATGCAACTGAGAATACTTTCAAGAGAATCCTTTTTCAAGAGCAGTTCTAGTAAGATTTTGGCTTCAGTGACTGGAAATTAATTTCACTGGATAACAAGGATCACTTTCGTATTTGTTGTCCTTATTACATTACTAAAACTGTGATAAAAATTATATATGGGAATCAAATACTTCTACTACAAAACATGTAACCATGTTTAGCAGCTTTACAGCAAAATGTGAAAGAGTGACAATCCTGCCTGATGGACAGAGTGAGAAGCTGATAGAACTGAAATAGGGCACTGAGACAGGACTAGGGTTAAAGAAGGAAAGAGCAGATTTGGCGTAGCCTCAATGAGCTACAGAGGGCAACAAAGGCAGGACTGCAGCCAGCATGGCAGAGGCTGGCAGCCACTTTGTGGCAGTCAGAAGTAAGACCATGTACAACTTGGAACATCTTGCCTCTTGTGTAGCCCTGCAGGCTGCTTTGTCTGGGACACAGTGAAAGCCTAAACCGTCATTTGAGTGGGAATAGAGCCGATGCTTATAGAAAGTGACAAAAAAAATCTCAGAAGGCACAGCAGTGCAGATTTCTGAAATAACATTCAAACATACCCAGAACTGTTCTCTGTCTCTATATTACAAACTCAAGATCTCCTTTGCCTTTTGGTGATCAGACTACTGATTTGGCACCTGATCTCATAGAGCCAGAAGAATTCAACAAAAGGGAGAACTACTTTTGAGAAACATTTAGGTAAGTCAGTACTGGGAGGGTAGGAATTAAAGAGGAGGAAGATTTGTCAGTAATAGCCTGAATCCTATAGATTGCAAGCATCAAAACAAAATTTTCAAACAGACCTCAGCAGCACTAAAATGTCATATAATTACTGCAGAGCCATACAAAAACTGTAACGACTAAGCTTCAGAGGCAGATGTTTGAATTGGAGCCAAGTGCAAGACAGATAAGAGACCCATTTACAAAACATTTCCATCCTCGCTGAATTCTACAACTGATAGACCAGAACCTTAATGGAAGAAAACAGGAAGCTTTTCTTCAAACAGTCATCCAGCACCAAGCACAGGCTGACACCCGTCAGATGACCCTCTATGAACTGCTTGCTCCAGTGTAACAGATCAAGTAACAAAAAAGACATTAACAATACAAGATAGCCATCTCCATATATCACGACCTTGATATTTCTTTTGGGACTCTCTCATTAAATAAAAGTTCACAGCCCAAGTAATCCAGCACTGCCTCAAGAATCCCTTTTTTTCATTTCCAGATTTACAAAACACTTTCAACTCCTAGTATTCTGGCCATTTGATACAGGCAACCATGAAGAAAAAGTAATTCAATAAAGGGTATTAAGACATCTTTCTGTCTCTTGCTCTGAGGACAAAAACAGAGCAAGTACTGAAAGACCAAATGTTCATAAAAGGCTTGAAGATGGAATCTTATACCAGCTGTGGCCGGACAATTCTGAAGTACTTTTGCATTGCTGTACGAAATAAAACAATTTCTAAAGGCATTAAACTATGCATACAGTACTAAATGAGGCACAACCCTGGAAGTAGTTCAGAGTGGAGTTCTGGGCATTAAACAGTGGGTTCCTAGATCTACAGGTAACATATAACTGAAATGGTTTCAGAGAAACGTGGTAATTACAGTGACTTCTGCAGAGTTCCGCAACAGAAGATTTTGATGATGAGTAATCCTTTTCCAGCTATGTCCGTGAGTACAGGCAGAGGTGCAAGCAGAGTTGAGAAAGGAACGGAAGCTCCAGGACAGCCTGCACTCTGCTGCACTCTGGAGCTATGTGGGAGCAGAAGGCAGTTTACACCTGTTGGATAGGTTCTTTATTTGGATTAGGTAATAGCTCACCTGGCTGGGCTCCAAGAGCAGAATCACCACCACCTCTCTCAATAACTCTAAACCCCAGAGGCAAACATTGTGCTGGAACAGAAACAGGCCAGGAATTCATTTCTCAAATTCCTCTTCTTTAGGCAGGATGAAAAGCAGTGACTGATGAAATAAGAACAATTTTACTTGAGCTTTCCAAATCCCATTCCAATCCTCCTATTGAAGAACCCATTTGGGAAAGGATGAGCACTCAGGTCACATGCCTTTTGCACTGTGTGTCTGCCTCTCTCACCTCCCTTTGTTTTCTAGTAGCATTCAGGCATCGATGAAAAGAACCAGTATTTTCTTGTATACAGTGTTCTCCAGTCCTAAACTCATGTGCTGGAGAAGCTCTGCCTCATTATTCTGTTTTAAAAGACAAAAATACAGACTTGGGCAAATGAATAAATAATATTTACTGAAGTGGCAAAGGAAGAACTCAAATCTCCAGCAGTTCTGGGCTTGTATCCAGCCTAGTCTACTGCAGCAAGCTCGCCTTGCTCTTAGCTTCCACAATCCAGAATCCTCGGGGTAAATCCTGCTGCTCTTTCAATCCCAGGAAGAATGGTTTTACTGCAGAATCAGTCCTCTGCCCCAAGTCCCACGAGTATATCAGCCACAAATATAAATTCCAATGTCCAAAATTAATAGAGAGCATAAAGAAGCCAGCTGAAAAAGAAACTTTCATGAACACATCAAGATGCTGCTCTATCTTTGAACAATCTAAACTTGACATTCAAGGAAAAGCATGAGGATGAGGTCTTAATGGAGATTTCTGCAGTATCAGGTATAAGTTTGCATTCTGCATAAATGTCTCAACACGAGCAAACCTAAACTTACAGATGCAGGGATGAGAAACAATCAAAGAGAAATAGATATTTCCTTTTCATTCTACATGTTCATCCATGCCCTTATTTCACCATGAATCTGCCAGCTCTGGGAATATAGCTCTATTTTCATAGGCCTAGTTTCCAGGATAGTCCTGAGAAGAACCCGTACTAGGCCCTTAGATGTTATCTTCTGAGCAAGAAGCCAAACACAAATTACAAATGAGCTCCTGATTGTATTGCATTCTCCTGCAAAAAGCCAGAGCAGCAGCTTTAACTTACCTGACTGCTGAAGAGACAGATCTTTTGTCAGTTATATGAGTGTCTGACTGAACAGCCCACAAGGACCCTCTTTTGTCGAGTGGTGATCGGTAGCTCTGTGGGGCAGCTGCATTCCCCTTGCTTATAGCTCCACTTGCCAAGTTCAGGTTTGTTAACTAAAGTGGCAAAAAAAAAAAGAAAAGAAAAAAACCCCAGACATCAGCAACAATTAAAAGCCAAGAAAAGAGCAAAAGGTGTGACAGAGTAAACTGTATAGAGTATGTACTCAGAGAAGTAAGACTGCTAGAGAAAGTAAATCTTGAGATGCAGAAAAACCGTGCTGGTTGCATAAAGCTGTAGGAGACAGGACACCAACAGCCACCATGCTTGAAGTGAGTTCAAGTAACAGCATTAAAACTGCAACCCTACCATTCACAGAAGAACAAAAGAGGAAAAGGACAAAGATGGGGCAAAAATCCTAAAGTAAGAAAGCAACATCATGTTCCTGCCATGTGAAATATTAACTCCACATGCACTAATCAAAAGCTAGAAGCTCATATTACATTGAGCAGAGACCAGAGTGTCTACCCAGTCGTCATGAGCTGTGTCACTAAGCCAGCCATATGCACCTGTCCTCTCTCTACCCCTCTCTAAGCATACATACAAGCACAACCCAACAGCATATGTATTAGGCATAAAATTCAAAACCAAACTCTAACACACATGAAAAACTTCTCACCCAACCACTTCCAAACTGTTCATACAAGTAAACACAATTTTAGACTATCATTAACTAGTGTATTAGGTGTACGTTTGTTATATCAAGCTCTAAAGAAACTATGTGTTTTTAAGCATGTAAAGTGTATTCCATTGTTTCTTTTTCTGTGCATTCTTCTTTCATCGCTTATCTTCTTGAAAGATCAAACTCTGCAAGCAGACACTATCTGTTGGTTTACTGAAGAGCACCTAAATACATAACATAGCAGTATCTATTACAGCAGTGTATTAGTTTACATTTGGAAAAAAAAAACCCTAAACAAACAAACCACATTTTATGAAGGTTACAAAACACTACAAAGGTTGCAAAGCTAAGATTCCCAGTCAGTCATTGCCAGAATTAAGTTTATGACTGCCTTTGATTACATGACCACATGCTACTTTTTAGGAGCACAGAACAGATCCAGTTCTGCACCAAGATTAAGGTCATGTGGCAAACAAGACTTATCTGTATTGCCCCTGCTCCCTTCTGTGGCAAGTGGAAGGTATACAGCCAATGAGACATAGGACACAGACAGAAAGAAGAGTCTAACAACTAGCCCTGCATCTGCTCCAGATCTCAAAGGTGATATTTATTAACATCAAGCACAGAAAAGATGAGTCCAAATGGATAAAGTTACAGAACATTACAAGAACATTACAATTTAAAACAAGATCTTACAGTGGGACATATTGGACAAGCTTAGTAACTTGATGGGCAGTGCTACCCATCTTATATGGAAAACAGCATCAGGTGTCATTGTGGTGCCTCTGTCTCACCCTTAAATGTTGTTGTCTTCTGCAGAATTTAATTATTTTCATTGCAATAACAATTTCCATTGCAATAACAGAAAGCATCTAATTAGGTTTAGTTCTGATTGTGCCAGGCACTATACAAATACCTAACAATGACAGTTTCTGGCCACAAAGAGTTCATTGTCTGAAAAGAAGCAAGAATGGCAAATGAGGCAAACACAGAGGCCAACATGGTAAATTAAACAGGATATATACAATTCTTAGCTTGTAAGCAACACTGATCACAACTTTGCTAACACATCCATTGTATGAGATGAAGACGACTTTATCCAATTTTCTGTCCTGATCATCTTGATACCAAGAACCATTTAGTCTCATGAATTACCACCTCACCCCTGCTCTATCGCAATATTCTTTCCTCTCTAATACTGTGCTGTTGTTTATTTGAAAGCTGTCTTTCTAAGCAAAGCAGGTGAGCAAATAGCTTAGCATGGGTTGTAGGGACATTTCACACATTCCAGATAGACAGGTGTTTAAACTACAGCAGGATTAAATACAGGCAAGGGATTCAGACTGAGGGAGAGAACACCAGCAAGAGTATAAGGTTTAGCTGCAGCCAGCCCACCCAGATGGGTGTTAACGCTTGTTACTGTGCCATGTGCTGAGACATTTCAACTACTATAATTAGCTTGCCAGGATGTTGCCTTGGTGGATTGACTGCAGGGGCACCCCCAGCACATCTGTGCTCAGTGGAGTGGCTCTATTTTCTGTAGTCACTAGTCCTGTGCACCTGATGAAACTGTATTCTTCCCTTTATAGAGGCAAATACTAAGCAGCAAATCAATTGTTACCTTGGCACAAAAGAAGATAATGTGTAGCCCCCGGACCAAAGCAGATACCACCATCTCCATAAAAAATATCTTGCAGCTTCAGAAATTGTGGTAGTGGAAAACAAAAACAAAACCACAAACAAACAACCCCCCCCCCAAAAAAAAACACCAAGAAAACCCCCACCAAACAAGAAAATCCCCAAAACCCCAAGAAAGGCAGGCTAGTGGGGCTCAACAGGGAAGGTGGTTAGGTTACTGATGTGGATCTACATGAATAAAGTTAGTTTTCACATTGAGTTGTATCAAGATGGGTTCAAACGCTCCTGCTTGGTAAGATTACCATTTTTCACTAGCAGCGAGTGACTTCAGAATATTTTTTCTGACACTGACAGCATGACAGAAAACCTGTGTGCTGCACTGCACACTTCAAGCACCCCTATTTTCAAACATCTCTCTTCACATCAGTACATTCTCTGTGGAGTCTGTAAAAGGCAAGATAATATACAGCTAATCTCTCTTATGATACAGTGATTCATAAGTTTTGCTACAATTTTTAAGCTGTTGGGGACAGCAAAAAGGTCACAAGCTCAAAGGAGCATGCTGAGTGAAGAACACAATGGAACAGTAAATCCCGAAAACCTCTCATGGAAGGAGGAGAGACCACTTGATGTACTTCTATTTATTATCTAACATCAAGAAATATGGGAGGGAAGAACATGTGGGTTGTCACAGCCATATCAATAGAGAGCCTTGTGTTATAAAACTTAACAGCACATGTATGTACTGTTATACTTCGTTCAATACAATGCTAATAAGCCAAAAGAAATTATTGCATAATGCCAAAATACTTTTTTTATTATTATTTAAGCATTACAGGGTAAGTTTATGACTGCAACACACTTGCCTTCTTGACCGCAGAGACACATAAGCTTAAAAGAATTGGTCTCTGTGGTCTTGCTTTATTCAGAGAAATTTATTTCTGAATAAATTTAAGACTGAAAGCAACGCCACAACACAGAATGATACCCAAAAGCACTGGATATAAGAGTTGAGGGTTTGGGTTTTTTTAATGCACTTTGTAATTTAAATAGGAAAATGAAATCTCCAAATACAGATAGGAAAAAAGAAAATTCCAGGATATAATTTGTTTCTAACAAATAGCATCCTACAGACAAAGACCCATTGTATAGTACCTTTAAGAAATCACAAGCTAGAGTCAGAAGACAAGCTTAATATCATTCACATTTCTGAATTATATTATTCTTTCAATAGTTTCCCATTATCATATTGAACCACCTTTTTTCTATAATAAAGTGAGTACTTTCATTTTGACCTTGTCTAATGTTTCAAAGAAGCTAAAGCAGAAAATGTTAACTATGGCCAAAAATTAAAAAATAAAAAACCAACAACAACAAAAAACACACCACAGTGCTGCAGAACAACCTCCATAGATTCAGGAAAAGCCTCCTAAAAGCCTGAGTGTTTCTCTTACTAGTTTTGCAGGAGTCGACCAGGGTGAATAGGGACACATCGTCACCAGAAGTTGTTACCCTGTCCCCCTTGGCAGAGAGTGGAAAAGTGACTTAAATTTTCATTACCAACATCCTGATCAGCAGATCCCGAGTTTCACTGGTCAATGTGTTACAACACTGGGCAAGCAACGCACTACAAAAAATGCCTACCTTCACACTCCCCAGTTGGCAGGTTTAGTATTTTTCTGCCAGAGGTCAGTCATATCCTGTTGCCTATAAAGTACTGGGGACTGGCAATCTACAAAGTCTAAAGACCATTTCTCTTACTTGGAGCCATAGTTGCATCCTCTCCAGTTCACACATCTCAGATTTCCATTTGGATCTTTCTGACTGGTGAGGAGGAAAAGTGATCCAGGGTTCGAACTGTATTTCAAAGATCAAGACTAAGAGATATGATAGAATCATAGAATGGTTTAGGTTGGAAAGGACCTTGAAGATCATCGAGTTCCAACCCCCCTGCCATAGGCAGGGACACCTCCCACTAGACCAGGTTGCCCAAGGCCACGTCCAGCCTGGCCTTGAACACCTCCAGGGATGGGGACTCAACAACCTCTCTGGGCAACCTGTGCCAGTGCCTCACCACCCTCAAAGTGAAAAACTTCTTCCTAATGTTCAATCTAAACCTGCCCTCTTCCAGTTTGAAGCCATTCCCCCTTGTCCTGTCACTACATGCCCTAGTAAAAATTCCTTCCCCAGCTCTCCTGTAGGCCCTTTTTAGGTACTGAAAGACCGCAATAAGATCTCCCCGGAGCCTTCTCTTCTCCAGGCTGAACAGCCCCAACTCCTTCAGCCTCTCCTCATAGGAGAGGTGCTCCAGCCCTCGGATCATCCTCGTGGCCCTCCTCTGGACACGCTCCAACAGGTCCATGTCCTTCTTCTGTTGGGGACTCCAGAGCTGGACGCAGTACTCCAGGTGGGGTCTCACGAGAGTGGAGTAGAGGGGCAGAATCACCTCCCTCGCCCTGCTGGCCACACTTCTTTTGATGCAGCCCAGGATGCGGTTGGCCTTCTGGGCTGCGATCGCACATTGCTGGCTCATGTTGAGCTTCTCGTCAATCAGCACACCCAGGTCCTTCTCATCAGTGCTGCTCTCCAGCCATTCCCCGCCCAACCTGTAATTGTGCTTGGGATTGCCCCGACCTAGATGTAAGACCTTGCATTTGGCCTTATTGAACTGCATGAGGTTGGCTTGGGCCCACCTCTCCAGCCTGTCCAGGTCCCTCTGGATGGCATCCCTCCCTTCCAGCGTGTCTACCTCGCCAAACAGCTTGGTATCATCGGCAAACTTGCTGAGGGTGCTCTCGACCCCACTGTCCGTATCTCCTACAAAGATGTTGAACAGTACAGGTCCCAGCACCGACCCCTGAGGAACACCACTTGTCACTGGTCTCCACTTGGACATCGAGCCGTTGACCGCAACTCTTTGAGTGCGACCATCCAGCCAGTTCTTTATCCATCGAATGGTCCATTTGTCAAATCCATGTCTCTCCAATTTAGAGACCAGGATATCGTGTGGGACAGTGTCAAATGCCTTGCACAAGTCCAAGTAGAATGGTCCAAGTAGAATATGCCAAAAGAAAGTCCAAGTAGAATATGCCAAAAGAATGCAGTCATCATAGGCCTACTTCATTGTCTCCTCCAAAAAAACCTTCAATATGGTAAAAAGTTCACAGTCTGAGACAGGAGGACACCTAATGCCACAAAGTTTTCAGCACAATGTACCCTATCAACAAGTTTCAAAGTTATATATGAACATCAACAGTTCACTGAGAAGCTTTTACCTTTAAAGAAAGATTGGATAGGGATCACAGTAAGACACGCCTAAGATCACTGCTCCTCTACCTTATGACCAGACCAGAATCTTTAGGTTTTGATGCCTCAGACAGGACAAGATGACACTATATCATAAGCTCCAAAAAGGAAGCATTCCACTAGAAAATTGAAAATGTGCAAAATGTCTCATCATTTGTAATATCTTCTCCCTTGCCTTTTGATCTGTTTTTTTTTTCCTGTGTGAGTTTGACTCCTTCAAGACCCTTCAGTCAATCCCTAATTTTCCATTTTATTACTTACTGTTCATCCAGCAATGCCATGTTTATCCAATAGCTTGTAAAAGAAACGCTTCTTTTCTTCCATTACCTGGCTTCCGTAGTCACTGTATTTTCACCTGCCAAGCCTTCCTCAGACACACATACCCCTGACGCTTTCAAGATCAGTGAAACATTTATATTCCCAGGAACAGAGGGGAAAAGCTAATGACTTGCCATTAAAAAAAAAAAATTCTGCATTCTTTGTTATATTTTTCTTCTTTCAGCCTTCAGAGATGCCTATGACTAGATGCTACATCAATATAAGTATTCACTGTTAATCTGTTCTCTCCCCAGTCTGTGTGTTGCATTTTCTTGGCTTCACCACAGAGCTCCTATGTACATCCGTGATCTAGCATACGCTAGCATGACTTGGTCTAACAGCACCCAGGCCTTCCAGTACTATTGGAAACAGTCCTCCTGCCTTGCCTTCCTTAATGCATCAAGATACTGGAATCCGACAGGCCATCCCAGTATGGGAAGCATCATGGCATCTTAACCTGACTCTTTCCTTAAAAGGGAAAGGAAACCCCAAACCACAAATCTCTAACACACACACACACACAGTTTCACTGTCTGAATAGCAGCACAAGATATACCTACTACAAATTCCTTGAAGAAACCATTTAATACAAACAGATATTTCTAGGGCCACCTTTTTGTTACCCAGGCCAGCTTGCTGACAACACCCCATACTAAATCACCTTCATTTACGTACAGATTTTTACTTGCAGGAGCAACCAGCCAGAAGAAGGGAAGAACTGGGGCTGACAGGCTGGGAAGTGTGAAATCTGTGTGTGTACCAAAGCTTATCTGGCCAAAGGCCTGTGACATTCCTTCTCCGCTTGCGGAGCTTACCAGCTTACAGGATATACATATGCATACAGAGCACAAGTGTTCCAGTCTCCAGAAAACGTTCCAGACAAAGACCTGCCAGAGACATTCCTGGGAAACCTGACAAACTTACAAATTCCTTTGTAGTGTCTCCAGCGTATGCATCCATTTAACAATGAAAAAAAAACCTTCAAGTTAGTGCGGCTGCTGTGGATGGCTGAACTCCCCTCTTCCTTCTCCTGAAAGAGTCAGGCTTTCATTTAGACACTCTCTGCCTCAAAACTTCCCAGTGGGAGTGATTTTGATAAGGCACAGTCCTGCCAAACATTTGATGATCAGGGTGTAATCTTTCCCATAACATGACTTCTAGCTGCTCAGCCTAGCCCATTTGGTGACTCTCTGCAGATGTTGCTGCATCATAACAAAAGCCTCTGCTCTTATTCCCTTTGGAGCCTCAGAACAGAAGGGGTTCGATTCGAGCACTGCAGAAACTACACTGACATTTTCCCTTCCTACAACCTCTGCTGAGACCAGTTATATGTAGCTGATGCTACAAATCAGTAGTATTAAAAGTAATTTCAGCTCCTGTGTTAACAAGCCCAGGGATGAGGAGGAGATGGGGTCCTGCAGCAGTGCAGAGCTGTGCGAAAGAGGAAAGAAAAATATCCCTCAGACTTCATCTCCTGGCTTCTTGCTCCACTTCCTAGTTACCACGAGATGCCTTTTTCCTTTACACTTCCTGTACTCTCCATTAGTGGAAGGGTAAAAGCCAACCAAACGGTTACATATGGAAAAGAAATCTGATTAAGACTCAAATAAAGCAGGTTGAGTCAAAGCAAGGGACTAACACTGAAAAAAACCCCTTTGGTAGGGAAAGTATCCCCACCAAATTTCTGCAAATATTTGCTGCACCCTGAGTTTCATGATCTTTCTGCAGTTACCATGTTGTGCTTCCTCAGGTTTAGAACTGAAAGACCGGATGCCCACTGGGACCTGTACAGTGTGTTTTGGCACACTGACAGTTTGCTTTGTGGCACTTTTCCTCTGCTGAGGACAAGGCAGGTCAGGGTACCACACTGTGTAATTCAGACAGGTAACTGAGGAGCAGTGTGGGTTCAAATACTGTTGTAGCTGATGTTAAACTGAAGCTTGCTGTTTTGGGATTCCTGCGGCATATTATTCCCACAAGGTCACTCTGGGGCACTTTAAAGTACCCCTTCCAATTCTTCCACACTCCCTCTGCCCTGTCCTAAGGTTTAGTAAACTCATCTGATTCTTGCTAATTTCCACCTTCTCTCCAAATGAAAAATGCAGAATGAGAAGAGTGCCCCATCCTCCTATGGATCTGTCAGCATATTTGCAAGAATCCTGGCTGTTAGATCTTGGGCACTGACTGGCTGCACAGCAGAGATGGAAGCAGCTCGGTACAGTCCTTGCCTGGGTGGTCTGATGTTATCCCTGTGATTAAACTCCCTGGCTAGAAGAATTGGAGCTATTCCCAATGATAGCTGGGTCCTGAAATCTCACACTCTCCCTCACAGAGAGGGGCAGAGCTCCCACCAGGCTTCCCCTCCTCCTTCTCCTCCTCCTCCTGGTGAAGCTGGCCAATTCCACACATTCTTCAGTTTGCTAGCATTAATAACCACAAAGTACTACAGCCTAGCATATATCGACTGCAGCCCCCCACACCAGCCAGTGATAGGGACCTCACACAGATCCCGCATTGCGGAATAAAACCTAGTTTTTACCTTACAGCATATTCCAGAGAGAAGTAGCATGCTATTCACAAAGGAAAAAAACACATACGTATCCAGGATCCAGCCACCTGGCTCTGGATCTACACACATGCTGTGCATTTTGATGTCCTCCTCCATGTAGAAAGTCCCGCAATACAAGCATACGGAAATATTTTATGCTAAACACACATGAAATAAAGACTTTAGGATTAATGCCTGGTAAGAAATACAGCAGAGGGAAAAGAAGTCTGGATATTCTGGTCACAGCCTTCATCCATCAGGAGAGGCCAATGTCTAACAGTAGGTACAGACCAAAAAAATCCTTAGTTCAGCTGTCCAGAAGTAACATAGTAGCCAGTAAGGTCCCTATATCACAAGTCAAGGCAAGAAAGGCAATTGTGTCCCTATACAATCAAAGGGGTTTACTGAACTGTATCTTCAGCTTCATTCCCCAGCTCACCAAGCGTATCTGCCTTGATTCTCCAATAGTACTGTTACTATCTTAGGCTCACGCTAGGGAACGGGCAAACTAAACAAGAAAATTTCAGAACAATTGAAAAATTGAGTGGAGTATCATTAACACACTGACAACACTGCAGGTGAACCATCGCACTACATACTGACAAAGACCTCATCACTCAAAAAATAATTAGCAATCATTTGCACAACATAACTAAGGAAATCACCAATTTCAGATACAGATTTCTTCACAAGTGCCTCAGTAACTCACTTACCCTAAAGGAAATATTTAGCTTGACTATAGTAACGCAACATAGCAAAGAAAAAGTCATAAATATGGAAACAGCAGCATAGCACATGTTCCTCAGTGCTAAAGACAAAAGGTCAGTTCAGAGGAATGGCCCAGCAAACTCACTATACTGTCTGACATATTCCAGAAAATAGATACTTGGAAACTAAAATTTCTTCCAACTGAAACATCTTGATAAGGAAAATTAATTTGTTATTTCTGTATGTTAAAACCTAGGGATCTATCATTTGCAAAATGCTTATTATTCTGTCTTATGTAACTATGGCTTGTGAAGCTTTCTGCCTTAATGGTATCTTGTTGCAGGAAGCTTCAGAAGGTAACTATCTTCCATGACAATAATTATTCACTTTTATTATCAGTTTTTACTCTGATGTCTTCCTACTAAACTGAATATCCCCTTCTTATTATGAGAAACATGAACAAAATCAACTTTATTTACCTTGTCATCCACTGGTCTCTATAATTCCTTCATACCTATCTCCTCCCTAAACAAACAATATTTTCACTTCCTTGTTAAAAATGCATTTTGCAGTTAATTGTTGAAGTCATTCATCTGTGAATCCCAGTTATTTTTCCTGAACTCACTTTAGGAATGGCAACCAGAACTGAAAACAGTTTTGCAAGGGAGGGCATGTAATTAATGCTTACGTAATTACATACTATTTCCTATCCTGTTCCTTAAACATGCTAATAATTGTTGTTTGTTGCCTTTGCTGCTTGACTTAGAACAGCTTTCCACAACAAAATTCATTTTTTCTTCCCTAAATGATTAAAGCTTATTACTTTAAGTGGTTAAAATTATTGCTTGTCATGTAATCAGTTATTTGTAAATACTGAACTTCACCTGCCATTGTCTTGCCCAGTTAATTCAGTTAAATTTCTCTTAGCTTTTCTCATAATAACCAACAAAAGAATACAGACTGCTGACAAATTACCAGGAGGTAGGCTCAAGTTTAAGTTTACAGCACACAGTAACTGAACATCTGGACACTTGTAGCCCAGGTTATACTGAAAGTAACAAGAAGTTACCTCATATAGTAAACATGAGCTGCGCAAGCATGTGTTCACATGGATGAACACTATAGAGTAGTTAATCTACTGTAAATTCACACCCCATATTACCTTGCGGCAACTGGCTTTATATTCATTCTTTAGGCAATAATATGCCAGTCATTAAAGATTTGAAAGGAGGAGGTTCATAATTTTACACTCCATCACATACGTTCTATATTGTGTCTCTTCAGTTCTCCACTTAACTGTATAGCAAACTGGCTAGTTATTCTTGTTTGCTTTCTGTTTTCATACTATAACAAAACTTTACCTCTCACCCTATAGATACCTGTCTTGCTTAACAGTCCTTGCTGAAAGCTTGTCAAAAACTTGTTTGAAAGTTTGAACAACAAGAACCAGTTTCACTAGATGCTGTTTTTCTCAGTTCAAAGAATTCTAATAGATCAAGACAGGGGTTGGGTGTTTTGAGGTTTTTGGGGGTCTGAATTATTTTTACATAGGAGAATTAAGATTCCACTTTTCTTTCTATTTAATATATACCTGCTAGTGGAGCAAGACATGCTGCTTAAATTTACAGGAATCTTTAGGGTCCTTACTACAGATAGCACATTTGTTGCCTTTCTGTCCTCTGTACCAGCTTTACCATCGACCACACCTTTCAGTAGAAACTTTGTCACTTCACTGTTACATTTCTGAACTGTTAAATGTGTACCATCCAGCCCTAGAAGTCTCACAAAACATTTTTTCCCAATCTTTTCTCCTAGGAGCTTCATTTCATTACCTGAAAAGAAAATGTATCTCCTCAGTACCTACTGTAGTGAAAAATCCCGCAAAAGAAATTTAGTATCTCTAATGCCCATATCCTCCAAAATTTGCTTCTACAGACCTAGACTATGTCCCCACTGAATTAATAAATTAGTTTATCAATAGCATATTTAAGAAGATCTGATTTCCTGTGACATCCCCATGTCTCTCCCTGGCCAATAACCACATCATTCACAAGTCTGCTACCTATATCTTCAAGATCTTTCCTCCGTGCGTCCCCCTAACTTACAAGCAAGAAGCAGCACAGGTTGCAGCTAGTTCCAAATTAGAAGCCTGTTCACTGCTAATTAATATATAAGTTCTGACTGGCTAGGCAGCAGTCCAAACAGAACAGATATACTGAACTTCCCTTGATTTTAGCCCTCGACTGAAACACTCTCATGGGCCTTGCACTTCACATTTTTCACGAAACAGGCAAGAACGTACTATCCTCAAGACTAATTTAGTCCAAACTTGGAGAATTTGTACCGGGGCTCTTTCTTACTTGTTTTCTTATACTGTTTTGAGCTCAGATACCTCCTTGTTATCTTACTCAGACATGAACTTATCAGGTTAATGCTGGCACATGTTTTCCATAGAGATCTGTGTTGCTTGCTCCCAAATGTATCGGGTAGTTAACTAGAGGAACACCTTTTTTGGATATTGTGGAGTACTATAGTTAGATGCTGCAAAAAATCAGGCGGTGTTTGAAAGCTCTCTTATGGATAGAAGTACATAACTGTCATAATCTCAAAATCAGTTTTACTATTAGATTTTATGTAATCATAAAAACATTTACATATGTTTAAGTAAATAAAATGGAATAAAATTCCTCAGAAGTAAAAACTAACATTCATTGTTAACAGCTATAATTAACAATAAAGATTATCCCTAGCAGCTTCACTGTATTTATTTATTTGTAATGCTGAATGTTTATCTTTCATAACCTAACTTCAGATTGTCATACTCCAGTGTGTCCTTAAGGCAACATCTTTCCTGCACTTACCATTAAAGACAGTTGCAGAAGTTACGCAAACAGCTGCTCCTTTTCTAGTCTAAGATAGAATAATACTGCTCCTCTTTTCTCTCTATTCATCTCTCCCTCATTCCTGCAACTGGGCAGTAAGGCATCGTACATACAGTGATGCAGGGGATTAAGTAATGATTCTTATGGGTTCTAGATCAATATTTCTATTGTACACCATTGTGAAGGCACCCTTGTTTTCTCCATGTTGCAAGCATGAAGATGCACTGTCAAGATTTTATACAATATAATGGAAAAATATTTTTCAAAGGCAAAACGTTCTCACATGCTCTGTGAGGCAGTCTGTGAGGACTTAAAACTAACTGTGTGCAAGGGAATGAAACTGCACATCAGTAAGGCTTTACCTTCCTACTGTCTCTACCTCCCGTATGATAAGAACTGTTCACTTTATGAGTACCACTGTGAAGTTCCCATCTGGTGTTTCAGAAGTGAATGCAGAGGACTAGCAAGACAGAAAGGTGACATAAGCACAAAAATCTTGTTTTCTTAAAACAACAGATTTTTACTATCTTGTTCAAAGCTTGTCAGATACTTACACTTACATTCCCCTTTGAACATTGTCATTTCAGCACTAAATTGGCTTAATAAATTAAACTGCTTTAATACAAAGGGTAGAATACAACAGTGTAATAGAGAAAAATGAAACAGGTGCTTTGCGCATGGGTAAGAAACAGTGAAGAACTGAAGGGATTGGAGAGGGACAGAGGTGGACTCCCAACCAGAATGGCAACATCATTCCAAGCACAGCTGTTGAGGCTACATTCCTGGGAACCCCGGAGACGCAAGCTAGTACACGGATACCAGAAGCAATTCTCACAATGGGAATGGAAAACAAGCTTCCCAGCTGCTCTTGGAAGGAGGTAATGTGTATTCAGAGTACCCCCACCCCCAACACAGCTGGGCACAACACAGCAAACCAAGGCACAGACAAAGGCATTCAACACACAGAAGTTCTTGCCCTTGGAGAAGAAACACAGTCCACAGCAATAGTAATGTTTTCAGAAGTCTCTTTCACACACCCTGTCCAAATCAATAGTCCTAATCTTGCCATTAAACATAATTAAATCCAAACATCAAGTCCTTTTCATACCAGCCAGGTACTTTCCAACAACGTAGACTAACTCCAAGTTTCTGAAGTGGCTTTAAACAATTGTACTATTTTTATTATTTAGGTGAGTGATGTTCTCTTCCAGCAGTTGTCTTCATGCCAATTTACTTTAGAATGCTTATACTTTAAAAGGACTATTATATTTCAAGTGGCTTAAACAGAGGAGTGAAAAGGGGAAAAATAACAATTCAGAGTCTCCTGTTTAGAAATGCACAGGAAAGCAGTGCCCTGTTTAACTAAATCACCCTCATACGAGCCCTGTCTCTAACCTTCTCTCAGCTTTCAATCCCTTACTTTTCCTGTCCCAAAGCGACTAGGGTTTCATAACCCAGAGTTCCCAAACACTCCCATCCCAATTCTTTCTCCTTTCAACTCATACCAATGGTGTTTGACTTCTGACTTCTCTCCAGGTGTTTACTAAATTCTCTCCCACATGTTGCTCTCTCTCTTCTGCCCCTATCTTCCTCCTTCCTGGTTCAGACCAAATGCTTGTCTGCCCAAATCTATAATGACACAGCGCTCCCAAAGAGCTTCGCCAATATCTTCCCTTCTGCAAATCACTTTCTAAACTGCCAGCCAACTCTGTACTGCCTGCACATCTATTCATTCAATACACACTCCATTCAAATTCAAAATTCAAATCCACATCTGTACCTAGTGGGTCAACTCCACCAGGTGTCCTGGTTCCAGGTCCCTTAACAATGAGCACAACCCTTGCTTGGCTCCTCCAGTTTTGCCTGTACAGGCACTTGCTGCCATGTTGTTACGCTTTTATTGTATGCTGATACCTCTTGTCACCCTTCATTGTCATGGCAGCCTTGTCTTCCCACAGAACTAAAACCCTTGGTCCTTGTCGCAAGACAGGCTTTAAAGAGCCAGGCTGGATCAAAAAAATAAATCAGAATGACTCTTAGATGACAGAAGAGTAGAATGTGTCCAGGGGAAAACAAAACAAAAAGCACAAGTAGTAGCCATATACTTTAGCTATGTTCCTTTGGGCTTTGCAGTTACATCTGAACCTTCCAGAACATCACTGTTTCAGGTATGATTAAAATAATAGTCTCAGCTTCGAAATTACTATGAGCCATAAACTCAGTACTAAAGAATTACATTGCCTTAAAAGAAAAACTGTCCTCAACTAAACCATCCAAATTTTCACACTAAGCAAGCTTCAGTCTTTGCCTGTCCAAAAGTATTATTGCAGAAACATGGTGTCATGGTTTCAGTTGGGATAGAGTTAACTTTTTTACTAGCAGCTGGTCTAGTGCTACGTTTTGGTTTTGGGTTGAGAAATACTTTTGACAGCACACTGGTGCTTTTGGTTGTTGCTACACAGTCAAGGCCTTTTCTGCTCCTCATATCACCCTGCCAGCGAGCAGGCTAGGAGGGCACAAGTTGAGAGGGGACACAGCCAGGACAGCTGACCCCAACTCAAAGGGCTATTCCATACCATGTGATATCATATTCAGCATATAAACCTGGGCGAAGAAGGAGGAAAGGGGGAAGGGCAGGGGGACGTGACACACAACGACAGGACTTTCAGAGTTACAGCATTTGTCTTCCCAAGTAATCATTATGCATGATGGAGCCTTGCTTTACTGGACATGGCTGAACACCTGGCTGCTGATGGGAAGCAGTGAATGAATTCCTTGTTTGCTTTGCTTGTGTGCACAACTTTTGCTTTACTTTCAACCCAGGAGTTCTTCCTCACTTTTACTCTTCTGATTCTCTCCCACATCACAACTGGGGGGAGTGAGTCAGCAGCTGCACAGTTCTAGCTGCCAGCTGGGGTTAAACTACGACACATGGCCTGGAGAATCACAATACAGAGCAGATGTCTAGAACTGAATGGACACAGGCTCAGGAAGGAAATTCATTGTCAGATAGAGCTCCAGCTCTAAACTTTTCATTGACTTGTGAATCCCTTTCTACCTGGATCTTTTTCATGATGACAGAAGACCACTAAGACACAACCCAACTCACACTTCTGTATTTCACTACAGAAGCAAAGCCTGTACAGACTCTGCGTAACCAAATACAAAATACATCAAGGTCACTCAGAAAACCTACGTTGTCTGCTAGGAGTGGAGGTCTTTATTGTTTTTGTGTCACAAAGAAGGGAATTGGCACCTTCATTCTTCTTCTACATTTCCCACCTCTTTGTTTAAGTGTCTTGGGAGAACCCAGAAGATAAAAGCAATGCAGACACATTTACCAAGACCAACACATTTCCAGAGCTACCACTGCACTTCATAGCCACTTTTAGACTTCAGTATAGCTACACTGACTAACTGGTGGCTAAACCAGTTTCAGCCTCCACCATCTACAATTACCAGAGTATGCTCCTTTGTCACTCAACACAGCTATACTCGGGAAGCTACACAGCCCTTCCACGTAGAACTTTGTGAATTCCTCTCTGGATTCCCCCTTCTGTACTTCCTAATTTAACTAGCATTAACTAGCTATGGTAGGAGTACAGAAGTTTAAAAGTCAACCAATAGCAATATAAATGGCAGCAGGAGGTCAACTTGGATTCCCTACACAGACCTAAGAAACCACAGCAATTGGAGCCCAGTGGGAAATGAGTGGTTTTATGGAGAAAGTCTATGTATTTATTTTTAAAAGTTCTTCTCTGAAAAGACTGAAACTAAATAGATGCATTTTAATTTTTTCCCAAATATTTGTTTAGATACTAATTTTTATTGAAGGAGTCAGTTTCCATCATCTATTTGTCTTTCAACAAATCAGCATTTCCTGAATGAAAGTGTTCCGCTACCAAATTTTTTAACAGTTTTACTGACAAGGTTTAGCTTAAAAAAAGCTGAATTCTGATCTCATTATGAGAACCAGACTGACAGCTCTGAATATTGCTGGACAAACAAACAAGCTTCTCCTAATATTCTCCATACCACTTCAGGCTTTGAAAGATCAAATTCTCGAAGCAGGGTCTGGCGTGATGCAAGATCAGGCCTCAGCATCATTGGTATATTCAGTGCCCACATTCTCTGTTGAGTCCATCAACAAGGTGATTTGTTTTTGTGACTTATCCTTTAAAGTTAAAGACCTATCTGCAAAGACCAGTGTGCCTGTGTTAGTTTTGGAACTGCCCAGACTGAATTAAAACCTTGAACTAGATGTAGAAGGGTCCAAAAACCTATTCAGCTTCCTAGAATTATAAATGCACCTCACCTTTCAAAAAAGACGTTGCCAATCACCTAGCCATATATTCAAAATCCAAACATAACAATAAAATTGAAAGAAGCAAAAAGAAGCAAATGCAGCTATTGCAACTATTAATATGCCCCAAACTTAGCAAAACATCAATGTTAAAACAATACTTCCAAAATCAAAGCATCAGAATGACAATACTTAAACACTTTGTCCCTAGCAAGTAAAGAGGGAAAAAATTAATTTCCAAGGCTAAGTGCCTATCCTGGAGAACCTCCAGTTGGCAGCTTAATTATTGAGAAGTGTCCAACTTGAACACCTTTGATGAACACAACTATAGCGTATTATAACAAAAAAAAAAATATGTGTGTAGCCATTTAGGACACAGCAACTCAAAAGAAATGAAACTAAGTGGAATTTTTACCAGAAGCCAATGTAAATTTGATCTATACCATGTTTAGCAAAAGGATTATCATATCCCATGCTAGTAAGTACTTCACTATGTCTTGAAAATGTTACTGGAATACACAATTTACATCAGAACCCATTCTGCACACTTCCATCCCCAGCACTGTGATGACACACTGGAGGAACGAGGAAGCAAACTGCATGGAAGCACAAATCTGAGAAGACTTGGGTTTATTGTTTAATAAGGCCAAGCACGGATTTGGGTTTTTTTAACATATTTTCTAATCCTCTGTCCAGTCTCGCTTCCTTCTATAAAAGAACTTTAGCAACATTCTTGTCATTTCACAGAAAATCAAAATTCTTGTCGCTGTGAACACTTCAAAACAACAATATGACAAATCTATTTTCATGAGATTTAATCCTTCCAGGATGTCTCAACCCAGCACTGACACAGAAGTCAGTGACAGACTTTTCTGTTGTCACAGGGACTCTAGCTTTACTGCTTACGTACCTGCTGTGTAAGGAGGTTGATGTGGCTCGGTGGGGAATACTGACAGGCTGCTTGCTTTTCTGCCAGCTGCTGCAGTTCTGCTGCTACCACACTGGGGCTATAATGTTTGCCCTGGGAAGAAGGATCTTCTGCATCTTTGTGCATCCTGGCTGAGCCCACACGCTGCCCACTTGGACTGCGATGACACAAACCTACCAAACAAACATTTGGATATGTTTAGTGAGTGGTATGTCAGACTCTGTCAGCCTGCTGATCAGAGATACAAAAGAAGGTATGATACTTTTGGCAAATTTTACAGAGAATACAGCCTTCTATTGTGCATGGGTATTACCTATATGAGCTTTTGTCAATTTCAAACCCATATTCTCTTTATCATAACGCATCTAACAGCGCCCAATTTCAGAGAATATTAGTTGCTGTAATCTAAGTTAAATCTATGATATTTTTTTCTTAAAAACAAATAGATCCCTTTAAATAAGCTACTCAGTTGGGAAGTCAGATTTATTTTAATGCTAGAAAGGTTGTTACAGCAACCCTAGTGAACATGTGCTGACCCTGACCTACAACCTAAAGCAAACTTATACCGCCATAAAAAAAAATATATATATTATCAGGACCACAGCTGTTAGCCTGTATGTGGTTCCCAAAACTTTCCTAACAGATTACAGTCTGCATCCATAAATTCCTACCGTTTCTTCTACTCTTCAGATGCCTTACAATCTAAAGTTGCATTGCTCAACCATGTTCTACCCCAGCATGATAAATGAGAGGTCTCTAGATCTTGTTTTTAAGATACTCTTGGATATGGTAGTGCTGAAAGGTCCTAGAGAATGAGATACTGTAATGATTCATTCAGATCTTTCATTTTTGGAGGTCTTGACACACCTTTATGTATTCAACAGTTATGAGGTTTTGTTAAAGGATTTCTCTGCATGATAGAAAAAAAAACCCATAACTAAGAACAGCACATAGACTGAGACAGGACTTCTGCTAACCAAAACTACATTAAAATCACTAAAAATAAACAAGATCAGTAATACAATCAAGCGAAAATATATAATACTTCATTTACCAGCTCTTTTCAAACAAGTTCAAAGGCTGAGGGGAGACCTTATGGCTCTCTGCAACTACCTGAAAGGAGGCTGCACACAGGTGGGAGTCGGTCTCCCAGGTAACAAGTGATAGGACAAGAGGAAACAGCATCAAGTTGTGCCAGTGGAGGTTTAGATTGGATATTAGGAAAAATTTCTTCACTGAAAGGATATCAAGCATTGGAACAGGCTGCCCAGGGAAATGGTTGAGTCACCATCCCTGGAGGTATTTAAAAGATGTGTAGATGTGGAACTTAGGGACATGGTCTAGTGGTGGACTTAGTAGTGTTAGGTTAACGGTTGGACTCTATGATCTTAAGAGTCTTTTCCAACCTAAACAATTCTATAATTCCCTGTTGATTTGCTCAACAAAAGGGTGTCTTTGACAAACAAGTGCTGCTTCCCACACTCCTCCTTTCCATAATAAAGTTATCACCATTCAACAAGACTCATAATTCTGGAAATGTAAAATTTCTACCTACTCCAGAACAGAGATTACACAATCTCTATACTGAACTAGCAGGTTACTATGGATTCCAGAACACTCACCTACTTTTGCAGAGGATGGTCGGGACAATCTTTGGCTGTAGATCTGAGCAGCTCTCTGAAAAGATGAGAATGGGCCAATGGTGTAGCTACCAGAATGACAACGATGTAACCCTGCAAGGCTAGAAGACGCACTGAACACTGGGTTTGTGAAGACAGAAGAGCTGTCAGGAGCTGTGCTCTGCGAGGAGGGTAGTGGGGATGGGGACTGAATCAGCCTGGGTCGAACTGGAGGAGCTGGCAACGAATGGTGACCAGGCATCTGTGAATTTTCAGAGGCTGCAGGCTGAGATGGTATCCAGGAACTGGTACTTCTTGGCAACGTGGCACCAGAAACAGAGGAAGAAGCACTAGGAGGGCTGCACCGAGGTAATTTCACTTCAGCATTTAAGGAGAAGGTGGGTCCTTCTGGAACTACACAAAGATAATGAGCACACTACATGAGAAAAAGCTGTTTTTCAAGTACTTTGGATAATATTAACACACCAAAGATACTCAGACACACTGAAGCCAAAATGACCTCATCCTGCAGCAAAGAAAAGAAGAGGCTCTACATGACGAATATCCTCTTTTAAAGCTTGCCATATCTAGATCTTCCCCCACAGAAGAGCAGCTCTTTCATACTGTTCATTCTACAGTATATTCTCTTGGGTTTAAAGAAAAACCTGCAGAATCTTCCCCAAAATTGGGCATTTGATCCCTCAGTTTGAACCCAAAGGTTCCAACCTTTGTTTAAAACAGTATTAAAAACAGTATATGCACTCATTTTTTTCTTGATGATGATTTAAGCCAGTTCACTTACAGTTTGATTTAACTTCTTTGGGTTTATAGCCTTTTAATGCTCCTTCTGCAGGCAGATCTGCAACTGAACTTTTGGGCTGATCACCTTCTATTTTTTTCACCACCTCAGGATGCTCTATAACAAAATCAAGGAATTAGGAAGTAGAACAATGAGAACTGTGATATCATTAGAACAGGACTGCAGAATTTAAACCTTGTTACAATGGACTTTCTTGCTAATATTTACTATAGACCATGCAACTCTATTGATCACAATTGTGCTGTCATGTACAGTAGCATGGACTACTGGATACGTACGGCTAGCACTGCACTTCCTTCCATGGAAGGCCTAATTAGGCTCAAATATACAGACTCTGCCCTCCAATGGGTATGGCTTACTGTAGGCAGCACAATTTAACAGGCCTTGATTTCTCTCATCCCTTACTTCAAGAATGAGAGTAATGAATTATAAGAATCTGTTCATTTCAAATCTTAATGCCTTCAGTTTGCACATTTTCATTTCAGTCGTGAGTCACCATAACTAGTTCCTTATAAATGCTAGTTCACATTCATCCCATTTCACTTCAGGCAAAGAAGGTAGGAGTGCAGTTACTCTAGTCTTCACATATAGAGTCAGTTAAAAAAAGAAATAAAATATATTCAACTGCAAGAAACCTGCATAACATTCTGGAGGGGTTGTTCTCTTTCCATAGACTGCATAGTTAAACTGCATTTGTCTTGGCAACATCATCTCAGAACTGCCTGCAACACTTACCCCCTTGAGGCTCTTTCTCTGGCTGGTTACTGGTGTTGCTAGATTTTGTGCTTGTGGAGTTTGTTCCTAGGAAGACACTCGCTGACTTGTTTTTGTGTGTGTAAAATGTCAGCACTTCCTCCAGGTCACGTTCACTACAATAAGGAGAGAAGAATGGATGTAAGTGAGGATTCTAAGCTTTTCTGTGTTCATGTAACAATCAAAGACAAGAAACAGAAGGCTGAAGAGGGGAGTAGGGAAAAAGGTATGACACCAGACAAGCTAATGATTTGCTCAATTCTGCAGGGTAAAAGCAGAAGCAAAGGAACTTGCTTTGGTTAAACCCAAGATTCCCACTGAAATGCCATTTTCTTATGCAGTAGAAAATTCAAGACATTCCGGAGCCTTCCCAGGATAAATAAAAAGCAAGAGAAAAATCCAAACACATTTTTGAGGAGATCAGCTTAACAGGAGAGATTCAGTTCACAGCTAAATTTGTGAGTCTTCCCCAGGTGCTCTCTAGAACAAGCAGCTATCTTGTTCATGAGAGAACTCAGTTCAGCCTCTGTTTCATAGTCATTGTTAGAAGCTTCAATTCAACAGTCCAGGGAGAAGAAAGAAGAGGGAAAAGCTTGCCAATTAACCAAAACTGCAGGACAAAAAAAAATAGAATATTTTTTGTGGATCTCACAAAACTTGCATACATTTCTCATTTTCTTTAGAAGAAGAGAGTTTAACTGCCCTAATGCCCTAAGCATCTATTGGTCCCAAACCCGTATCAGTTACTTAGCCATTCATATTGGAGCTTGTGCAAGCTGTAATTCTAATTGTTTTGATATCTAACATGTTTTCCTTTTGCTTTATAGTGTTGCCTCAGCATGAGTGAGCGGGTATATGGCAGAGCAAACACCAAAAGCAAGTAGTGCCAGTAACACTACAAGAAAACATAACACAGGAATATAAGTTGCATAGCAGCAGTTATAATCCTTCAAAACATCCTCTGCATATCACACTTGTACTAGTCTTAGCTAGCCTGAGCTTTGGTTAAAGCAATGTCGAAAGCTGATCCCACTGGAGTCTGGACCTTCAGGGCATACTGCAAAATTCACATTTTCTCCCAAACCAATAAGAACAGAGATGAAGATGAAACTAAGAATGAAAAGTTGTTGGTGGAAAGGTGCTTTAAGCTTTTAAGTGAATTCACCAGCATAAGTATATATTTCTACATTGCACTGAGGATGCTTAGAAGCAATGGTTGGAGAATGTTTATAACTAAACACAATGCCATCCACGTGATAATGTTAGAGTCAATGAGACAATCCCAATTATTAAGTGGCAACATTTATTACACATTTTCTCCAGTGTTGCATTCACTGTACTGCAGAACAAACACTCAAAGTGGAAATCTATCTTTTTTGCTTAGCTCCAAATGACTAGCTTACTGATTTAAGCTTCAAGCACAGCACAAAGTAGTGTCAGATATCAGAGTTTTCAAACATACCTGATACTTCACAAGAAGCAGAAAGATCATCACTAAAAATTGTCTGATCGTTGGCAAACTAGCTTTTGCCATTCATTATCACTCAGGCAGATGATCCAGCAAAAGTCTCCAGCCCCAGCCTAGACTGTGCATCAGACCATGATGGCATGGCAGCCAATAACATGGAAACAAAGAGTAGGCAGTTCTGGCCCAAACAGCCATCTCTTGGCATTTCTGGCAAAAAGCAAAATGATCTGCCTTAGGAGGCAACAGTTATTTTAGTGGCCAGAGAGGTCAGAGAACCAAGAGCATGCCATGGGCCAAACGTAATCTGCATTTCTAGTGACAGCAGTAGATGCTATAGTATACAGTAGTCAGATATCTTGAATATCATTCTTTTATAGAACTATCTGAAAAGCAGCAAGATTTTTCTTGGAGCCTGTAATCTGTTGCAGTAATGACTCCAATACATATTAGCAAAAAGTAAAATTCATTGTTATCATGAAAATGTAACATCAAAAGAGACTGTAAAACTTCCCGAGCTTAGTTAAGAAGCCTCAGCTATCACCCACTTCTAATCAGGCACTAAGTGCTATCCAAAGAGAGAAAAAGAGCAAGCAGTTTCATAACTGATCATGAAAAAGAAGCAGTGACTGTCAACCTTCACAGAGAAGACAGAAGGGCATTAAAAAGGCAAGTGAGCTTCACCTGTCCAGATATTGACAGGGGTCCTTGCCCATATAGGCATGTCATATATGGGTCAAATAAAGGAGTCAAAAGGAATTGGTTTTTGTGCTCAAGAATCAGAGATTTTGAGGACATAATTCCGGTTCACTAAATAATTTCAGACCTCTCCATAGTCAAATAGCTATAATACTATTGTTTTTCATACAACGCTACAGGCCGTAAAGAGTATTCACCTATTTTCAGAATAGATTTCCTACCAGACTCTTGTAAGTTTAAGGCAGATCAAGTTTGGAGCATGCACAGTTAGAAAATACTGCTTTTTCATTATGAAAGTAACTGCTTGCACTGAACTGCCTTAGCAAGCCACATAAGAAGCTAGGATGAAGACAGGAGTCTAACTCTCTTCCTTCCTCATCTCAAAGTCCAGACCCGAAGAGTTCCTGAAGAGATGCAGCAAGCATGAGATTTTTTTCTGAGAGCAGAAACTTGACAGCCAGAGCCACAACAACTGTTCAACCACAGCAGCTCAAGGCCACCTGAGCTGCAGCTCTAGTTTCATTGTCCTTCCAAAGTACTGCTCTGTTTGCTCCAGTATCACAGTAAAGGAGACTATTAGCTCACCAGCATCAGTTTGAAATTTACACAGACCAGGGCAGCCACTGCTGTCTTTTGGGAATCTATTTAACAGTCAAAACATCTAATTTTATGTCCTCCTCTATGTACCAGATGCTGATGCTACAAATGTTTGGTTGCTGGAAGGGAGAAAAGAGAAAAGACAGGTTGTCTGTCCCCCAGCAGCAGATGTTACAGCCAATAAAGGTACTTAGAGGCCTTCAGGCTAATCAGGTAATCTTTAGAACAATCCCATTACTTTCAGGGCTGGGAGATCCTTTGTCAAAGAGAATAAAATCCATTCCTACCTTGCTCTGGTAATAAAGTTCTGAAAACCTTCAGGATTCACTCCCTCCTCCTCCTCTTCCCGTTTCTTTTTTGGTTGCTTCTGAACCATCTGCTCTGTTTCCTGTTAATAAGCAGTATCAGTAAGTGTCTCTGTATAGTTACTTTATGATCCATGGCATAGCTACAGCTCAGAGAAGACAAAAAACAATTCCATGGGATCTAAGAAAAAAGAACATCAACTCCAAAGAGCCAAATTATAAGTATTTCACTATGTGCAACAGAATGGATAGAGAGCCCTAGAGACAGCATGCTAAGCATACACTAAACTCCTCACTCTGCCACTTGACATAACTTATTAGAATTTATTTGCTGAGAAGAGGTCAAGTCTTCACAAATGCATGCTCCTCCCTCAAACATACTCTTTGCTGGGACATAAGGAGGCATGGAGGAGGGAAAAAAGAAATAAAAATATTCCTTACAGATATTAGGTCCCCTTTCTACTTTTGCTGTTTCTGTCACAAATAGAGTTCCTCAAAATAGCTTTTGTTTGAGCATCTGTCCCAAAAGGAAACATTCAGGAAGAAAGGAGGACAAAAATATAAAATTTTAAAGAAACTCAATCCAGGAGGTCTGCTGAGGGCATCCACATTTACTACTGTAAACTAGGAGTTCTCCTCTTCAGTTAATTTCTCGTCATGCAGCAAATTGCCAAGGGCTTACCTACATATCAAAAATATACTGCTTTAGCAAAAGCAAAGAAAGTAAAACAGTAGAGCCTTAGCAAATATGCATTTATACTCTAAAATATAGTGGAATAAAAGCCCTTGTGTGTGAGAATGGAAGTAAGTTCTCAGATATAAATGATCTTTCTATTTTACACCTGTAGAACTTGTTGACACGAGAGGCTGTATTGATACAAACATTTTTGTTAACAAAAAAAACCCTACCGGCTTGTCTGAAATACCAATACCAGCATACAAGCTTTATCTGACCAGACTTGACCTCCACTTCATTGCTTCCTACTGATACTCTGAGAATTCCCAGGACAAAAGGGTTGGATAAGTCTTTTGAAAGATAAGTCAAGAGGGGGAAGAAGCAGCCACTCTGGGACATGTCTCTGCCCTTCACTACTTCAGTAAAAGTCTGGAAAATATGCAATCTGTTTTACTTAGTTTGCTGGAGGTAGCATTTTTTCTTCTGTGTCATTACAGAAGATACATAACGGCTAGTAGGAGTCCCCTACTAAATCTGAAGTTACAAGTCAGTGAAAGAAGTCTGTATGTTGGAATCAGACATCAAAAAACCTCATAGCCTAAGAGTCTCTCAATGGCTTAAACATGTACGTCCTAAAACCTCAAGTGATCTGTTCTCACTTGTTTTAACTGAGAAAATATGCTTATGCACTGATTTATTACCAGTTACACAGCTTTATTTTGTGAATTTACTCAAGAGTTAGAAGAATCCTGATGTTTGAATACAATTTGAGTAGGAATTATATCCAAAGCAGCTGCGTTCTTCACTCACCACAGAGCCACCCGAGTGTTTTGTGGTTACTCCTAACACAGTAATTCAGCAAGCATTAGGCATACAAGGCACTCCCTGGAACAGATTTGGTTCAATACCAACCTTGCCTTAACAGATCAGGTTACCAGATGTCAGTTCTGACAAGGTAATGTAAGTGAACATCCTCTGCTAACAAGTAGGAGCTTGGAGGGCAGTGTGCACAGCAGCCTCAAAAGCAAAATTTAAACTACCCTTGTTCTAACACTAAAGAAATGCTAGGGGGCAAAGGAAAGCAGAAGCTGTTCTTGCAAAACAAGCATTAGCATAAAATCACTATGCTAAGAACAGCATCTTCTACAGCTAAAGAGGTGAAGATTATTTAAATCAAGACCTACTTCTTACCACTGAGCAGGCAAAGTCCCATACTACAGATAGGAAGCAGTCCCTCAGTATACCAAACAAATGGTACAATACATATTTCATACTGTTCTGTATTAAAAAAATTACCCCTAAAGAAGCATCATAAAAATAGGGAGAAATGGGAAGAGGCATTACAAAGCACCAGAATCAAAGACAAGCCAAAGAAAAAGCAAACTGACAGTTAAATTCCATTTCATTTCAAAGCTTCTTTTTACTTTTATGCACATGATTACCAGACTGCATATATAATGTAGTAATACTGTTGTCTATCTGACAATTTGAACAGAAACTACCATTACTGGATGCGCAACTGCAAACAGACCGTGTAAATTACAGAACAGAGCCTTTAAAACAGCCTGCTGTCTTGACTATGATAGCAGCCCAGCAGGAGATACTTTAGAAGAACAGAACAGAAATGAAAAGGGATACCAAAAGAAGAATCAAGAAAGAATTACTCACCTTGTTATAACAGATTATGAACTCGCCCAGCTGGTGAGCCAGGATACGACGACGATCATTTAGTCCTAAACGACGGCTGGGGAACAGCATCCTCAAGGACTGCTGAAGATTGCTGGCAGCTCGCTTCAGAAAGCGTACCACAAGTTCCTGCAAGCAAGAGAGATGGAGTTAACAATGGACCAGCTGCAAGATGTGGGGAGAAGAGAACAGAGGTATTACAGCAGCTAATGACTGGCAAGAAGTAAACACATTGTCTTAAGAAAATGAGCTGATAACTGGCAGGCAAAAGCATTCTGGAAGGTGCATTTTTAATATAGCCCAAATCAAAGGTGGGGGGAGAACAACGATGGTGTGCCTTGCCTGAGGTGTGTCAGAATTGGGAACGCTTGAGGAGTGTTTGTCTGAAAAGCCTGACAGATAAAGGAAAAAAAAACCAAGCAGCAAAAAGCAGCAACAACATGTAATAACCTGTGAAGTCCAATACCTTAGGAGAACATCTCCAAAAAAACCCTGCTGTGTGTTAAAGAAGGCCTGTGATGAAGCATACTGACATAAAACCCTCTCAGCACTATCACAGGGAGGGGGATCTTGGTCAGATATCTCCACTACAGCGATGTAGCCCCATTTCATCACTTTTCATACATGCATACTATTGCCACAGCCTCTCCACAGCAACAGACGATTACATCTACAACCATGTAATTCCAATCCCCCACCATGTCTGTTTGACCTCTGGTGAAGGAGACATACAGCAAGGCAGATCCTAAGGAAAGATGTATCCTCTGTGTGTTTTGAACCCTTTCTGTCTCCCCTCTGGATTTGCTTTTGGTTAGAAGCTCTGGTAATGCATAAATGAGCAGCCTCACAGCCAAACTATTGGATTTCACAGCTCGCCTCTCACTGCCATTACTCCAGGCTGGTTTGATCTGTTATTTTAAACATTATTTTTCACAGTACAGCAGACAAAGTGACTCTCAAAAAGCCAGTTTTAATTTCCACTTGGAAAGAGCAGGGGTAACATTTTCCACTGAGTCGACTGATTATTCTTGACACACAATTTTATCTCTGAACTGCACTGGCTGTTTCCCTGCAACATGCATTCAGCAAGAATACATTTGGATCTGCAGAAAGCTCAAGACCCTACTGTACAGAGCTCTTTTATGAATGTTTGTGAGGGGATCTGGGGTTTCTGTACTCTTTAAAACATATATACATCAAATATAAGGACTTAAAATACTGCCTAGAAAAAATTATCACCTTTTTGTAGATAAAAAAGCCAGATGAAACAGCACCCATGCTAGAAAGTAACTTTCTCTCTTCAGTGGCTTTTACATTTTTTTCCTCTATCTAGAATGCAAGGAAGATTCCTAGGCACAAGTGCCTGCAAAGAGTAAAACAGTACATAGGAGAAAAAGCTTAACTGAGTACCTGTTCTATTTGAGTAGATGTATGCTTTGTTTAACACAGCAGAAACCAGATTCTGCCAAGCAATCTTAAAGCATCTTAGAAAGAAGAATTCAAAACCAGGTAAGCTCAGAGATCACTGAAGGAGAACCAGTGAAAGATTTCAGCAGCTTGAATGTCAACCACACTATAGTCATAAAGAGCCGTCTACTCTATTGCTGCTCAGACATCAGTCAGTAGTCCTACCTTGTCTGTATATTAAAAATACAGCACTGGCAGCTGGACAAAGACAGACAACTATAATCTCAGCTGGACTTGAGTTCTTCCAAGGTTGGGAACTGACCTCAAAACTCTCAAGGCAGCTTTCAGCTTGGCTTCTCAGTATGGCCAACACAAAGCTTACCATTTGCTCATCCTCTTTGGCAGCCCAGGCAGGATTCTGGATCTGGTCACCAGCCTCCTTCATCAGCCGCAACTGAACATGCTGTAGATAGGCAGAGAAAGCCCTGCGAGCTTGCACTTTGCTGTGGACCAAGAGAATTAGTCAGCTGTCTTCAGAGTAGTAATGGGAAGAGTTACAGAAGTCAGGCACAGCTTATGGACCGAAGTACGGTCAGCAAGGACCTCCTAGGTACACAAATATTGAAGCTCAAAGGAAGGAGGACCCTTTCACCCCACCAGCATTTTCAAGGAGACCTTCAGTTCACCAAGACAGGGTTGGTATTGCAGGAGAGAGAACTTACAAAAGACAGCAGATGCTAAGATCATCTCTAAAAATGGAATGCTCTCCTTGCCTTTTCACAGCTTAGCTGCTCTCCTCCAAAAGCCAATAACATGAACATCAGCAATACTGTGTATTTTTAAACCAAATTCAAGGCTCTATTGGGCCTCTGTCTTCACAAGCATTTTGAACACCACAACAACAGAGCATAAAATAAAGGGCTTGGTACTGGTGCCAGAGTTATAACAAAGGCCCTACAATTCCCATTGGAAATGAAAGAATTAAATCTGCGAAAGTGAGCTCTTCCCCTGCTGGCCCAAGGACACAAGCCAAATTTCATTGAGCAAGGCACCACTGAAGAATGAAAGAACATCAGCAAAATCTGCTGTGCAGCTGGCTGAACATGTTGGGAAGCTGTGAGCGTGAACCGAGGAGAGGACTGGGAAGGACACATCGCTTCTCTTTCCCTCACAATGGCAGTCACTTTAGTGTATGCATCTGTTGTGAGAGAAATTGCTGAAAGCTTTGCCTAATTTTGTTCATTGTGATCTTGGCCTAAACCCTGTTCTCCAACATTCTGCTCTCCCAATCTCCTCTCTTCCTCGTAGTTTTCCCCATAGTCACTACAAGCTGTCCCTTGAATTGCCAAGCATGATTTCTCCTCTCCTATACCAGTATTCCAGTAACTAAAACATGATAAAAATATCTGGTTACAATTCCTGTCTTCCAGTGAACTCCAGAATGCACAGCAGGCCTTTAACACCTCTGAGCTCTGTATGCTGCTCGTCATCACACCTACGTTCTCTTCCCAATGTGTGTGGAACATCAGGAGAACACTCTGAACCCTAAGAACTAATACTCTATACATCAGGCCACCATATATCAGAAAAGGCTCTCCCCTGAGGGGTCTCTAGGGCTGCCAGGTTTGTTTCAGGTGCAACTTAAACATCTCGTGACCAGAAGTTTAAGATTTGTGCTGGTAGGAATTAAAGACCCTCCATTATCAATGTCAGCACAGTAACACAATTCTTTGCCTGCACCTGATACTTCTGTGATTACAAAATGGGAAACTGAAGAAGGTCCTTGTGTATAACACTGCCTCTCCTCCCGCGTGTGGAATATTGAAACCTGGGACCCTAAACGCAGGAACAAGTAACTCCCTTTTATTTTTACTTCCCTGGGAATGGCACAGTCAGGGGAACAAGTTTCATTTGACTGTCAGCTCTTCGCCAATAATACAGAATATGTGGAAGGTAGAGAAATTGCCTCATGAGGCCGACTAGAGGAGAGAGAGAAGTCCTACCACTTATAAAAACTGACTGGAACAGGCCTGGTTTCTTTTGGATGAAATTTTCATTACTTCAGCTCCTCTGCCTGTTGACCCCACAAGCAAATCTTTCATCAATGACAAATCAGATGGGGCCAAGCCCAGCACAGTCCTGGAACATGAGGTCACCACAAGCCTTACACACTTCTGTGGGGAATCCCAACAGTACTGGGTGCTGAGCAAATTTCTGCCAGGAACACCAGACAGAGTTTACGTTCTTGGCAGAAGTCAGTTCTATATATAGGCAGACAAGAGCATTACTGTGTTCGTCCTCAAAACAGGTATCAGAATCTTCCCTGTCATGACAGCAAATGTTGCTGCCACAAGACAACATCAGAACAATCCCCAAATCCATTTGATAGTTTTGTTTGAGAGGATTTTGAATTAAGAAAGCAACAAGAAGCAACAATTATTTTCTCTGCCCTTGGATATTTTTCACAGAAAACAATGCTGCTTCTTACCTAGAAGATGTAAAATCCTCATACACAGACATACATGATGACTCTTTCTTTTTGCCATTCCTGTCCATTTGCAAATAGACAGTTTTACTACCCACATTTAAGGGGAGGATCATGCTTCTAAACATCTAGTAGGACCCTGGTTGGTGTTACTCTACACAATCTCCTCCGGGACCTCTCTTTTTCAAGCAAGAGAGCCATGCATCAGAACACGCTCTGCTCCATACTGCCATACTCAACAGCAGGCAATGAGATGTTTCATTAACTTACCACTCTCAAATCTTGCTGTCAGGAGGTGATGACCTTGAGCAGAGATTATTATTAGAGGTTAAAAATTCTATCACCGAAAATAAAAGCATTCAGGTACTCCTAAGCAACTTTTATTGGATAGTTTAACATATGTTTATACCCACTTCTTTGGAAGTGCAAAGAATGAAAAGACGAATTTTAGAATTCAATAGCAGGTGTCCTGCATTAAGACAGAGAGGCATTCTAGAAGCCCGAGTTGACCAAAAAATAGCTTCCGTCATCACATCCTAGAATAGCAATGGAAACTACAGCTTATACTTTTTACTGATCCAACAGGTCAGGCATTTAGGTAAACTGTCAGTCTTTTCAATTATCTCCCTTCTGTGCCAACTAGTTGTTAAGGCAGCCCACAGTTAGATAAAAATCCAGGCCCTTTTCTCTAGGGTCCTCTTATCTCCTCACACTCATTCATAATGTGGCACATCCTCCATGTTTTAACCAATATTAGCTGTTAGTCAAAACTTAAGGAAATTCTTACCTCAGGTTTCCATGCTTTTGAAGAATCTGCAGCAAGTTAAACCTAGATTCCGAGTCTGTTTTTCGAAGAAACGGCTCTCCTCCATCTTCAGTTTTCTTGTCAAGTTTTTTTGGCAACCTCTCCCGACAAGTAGCTTTCACCAAGTCAGAGAACTTTGGCTTGCTTTTCACCTGGGTGTCCAAAAGAGAGCCAACAGTTCTATCCAGGTCTTCATCTGCATCCAGCTCCTCTTCCTCCTCACCTTCTGTGTCTGACTTGAGGGACGGCTTTGTTGGGTCTGATGTCCCTGTAGTAGAGCAGAAATCACTGATGCTGGTTAAGGAAAAAAGAGTGGGGAAGACTGGCCTGCTATTTATACCCTTCAGTTTACTTCTAAACTCTTTTCTGCTAGAAGGACAGAACACCACCATTTTAGGTTAATATCTTAAGTATCACTGCCTTTTATTATTCTTTCCATCTTTCTACTTGTGTATCAACCAGTTGAGAAGGCAATTTTCCCAATATCAGAGAAAACAGACCAAGATTCTTGTCTTAACTTTACAAATGAAAAAACATAGAAATCAAAGAAACAAAGACATTTTCCTATATTTTATCCTGATTCTTACATATATACTGACATATATAGACTCATACTTGATGTATATATTCATTTTTTGTATTTTTGTGTCAGAAAGAACAAAGCTACGAAATCTAAACTTCCACATGTGCCAATAAAGATCACATACCTTAATACAGCACCAAAAATCATTTTGTAACATACAATCTCTCCCATTGCAGTTTGTATCACATAGCGACTAGAAAGAGTTTAGATAATGGCTTCAGGAGCAGCCACTTTTGAGGATCATACACTTCTGTATGCTTTTAAGTTTTTCCCCACATCAGCTTGGATAAGGATTTCTGTCTTTCCAAAAGCTTAGAGGCACATACTGTTGAATTCTAGGACCCAAAAGGCAACCACAAGCTCATCTTCAAGAAAATATTGATTACCTTTCCTCATATACATGGGGATGCGGAATGGTAGGAATGAAATTCTAGTCACTAAGAAGGCAGAAAGCTCAGAAAAAGAATGAATTGAAAACCTTTAACACTTGAAATGAAAACTATGAAATGAAAACTTCAACCTGTGAATCCCTTTAGGGACTACAGAGGCCAGAACAACCCCATTCACACACATTTTAAATGAAAAAGTCCTTGCTTGCTTTGTTTTGACTAGTTGCTCATTTAGGACTCTAGCCACACATACCTGATGATCTTGTCCGTGCTGCTCTAGCCTTGCCATGACATCGCCGGCGCTTTCGTAACTCCAGTGAAACAAGCTTTCTCTCATAAAAAAGAGAATGAGAGTCCACAGCTTCCAGCTTCACATCCAGCCTTCCATTAAAACCTGCTCTGGGAAGCAGAATAGAGAGACATCCTCAATCTCTCTTTATACTTCTCTCCCTGATGACACAAGAGACTTAGTAGATTAAATTTCTTCAAGAAACAGTTTTCCTGACACAGGAAAGAAATATTTATGATCAGTCTAACTTCGTTCTATTTAAAGCCTGCAAATGTTTGAAGGGAGTCTTGCAAGTACTTTACAGAACATCAACTCTCAAAGCTCCAAAACACACTTATCTAGTGTCATGCTTTCATGACTGAGCAGCATCTGTCCATCATGCAGCAGCTCAAGACAATTAATGGGGAAAATTGCATTGCAATAGTACAAAACAATGGAGGGGAGTGAGAAGACAGCACATGGACCCAAGTCCAGTTTTCTGAACCTTTTATGTAGACATCTTATTCTTCACTGTTTGGTCAGAAATAATTTTAACATAACTTGAGTGAAAAATGACAACCTTCCTACAAGTTCTGCTTAAACCATGGGAGAAGGAGCCCTGCCAGATTCCTTAAGGGAGACAAACATAACTTTTTGCCATTGCACAAAGATCCAGCAAAGTGCTCTTTATGATATAAGTGGGAACAGCCACAGAAAATTCCTGCTGCTCCATTTATCTTTTAGATACAGCAAAGTGAATATATGGGTATGAGTCCAAAATCCTCATGCATTACACGATCTTTTGAGAGAACTCAGTGTTGTGGCTTATCAATATGGTAGGAATATGAAAGTAGAAAGCCTAAGAGCAGCAATTTTGAGGTCCAATCCAACAAAACTTAAGCTCTCCACATGCTGGGATACTCTTTGCTCACTGTATTTACTTTTCTAGAATTAGAACATGGAAGATGAAGCTGTAGAAATCTAAATTTAGAACAAATCCTCCAAAGTATATATTATTTAATTAAGAAGCCATTTACCGGGATCTCCCAGTGACGAAGTCTCTTTTCTTGCCCCTACAATGGGAAAAATGGCAAAAATTACCTTCCATTCTGGATCATCAACTGGATTAAAAAGCCTCTGAAGTCTTTCATATGTACAATGAAAAGGCTCAATTTACAAAATTCCTTGTGAGTTTTATCTTAAAGGAGAGAAGAAAAAAAAAGGCTCCAAAAGAGGAAATCTGAGCAGCTGTTCTACAATTGATGCTTGCATCTGTCTGGCTTAAATTGGAGGTGGTGTCACATTTGGAACTACCCTCTAGACACATCCCTGAAAGTACATAGCAAAAAATAAAAATAAAAAATTGTACAGTGCTGATGCAGGAAGAACTTCTGTAAATATTGTCTCCTCAGTCAGCAACCTTATCCTTACTCTGTAGTTACTTTATTGTGTATCTCAAATTTGGATAAAAAAAACATTGAGAAGGAAGGGTGTTAAACATACAGTGAAAGAGACTGCATACAACTCTCAATGGAAGTTCAGCTAGCAGCATGAACTGTCATTTCCATCCAAGCACAACACAGAGAAAGAGACATCAAATCACACTTGCACAGGTCAAGACATAGGGATACTAAACTTTTGGAATAAATTTCAGTGCTTACATTACACGAGGACAAGCTCTAACATGACTAAATTTGAAACAAAAGGTAAGCAAGGACCACCTATAATCTCATCATAGAGGAACCCAGGTGCTTGAAGGTTTTTCATGTCTATAGTCATGTTTTTACTCCAGTGACTTCCATGCCTTGTGTATTGTCCTTTTTGCCGTTGGATTCAGAAAGGCAACACAAAAATATGAGAAACCTCCACAGTCACTGGCACACTACAGAAGAGACGCACAACTATTACCACCCCTATAAATCACAGCCCAGTGTTTATAATATTGAATAAATGAGGAATCAATCATTTTCATGCTGTTTGTGCCCTTTGCCTCCCTCCCAAATAGAAAAGCTTTCTACCTGTCCTGAAACAGACGTGTAGCCAGCATGTAGTTCATTGATGTCTTGTGCTCTAAAAACGATCTAAAAAACAAAATACAGGATATATAAAGATAGAGCTCAATGCAATGAAAGGCAGCATAATAGAGAAATAAATGATCTATAAAAAACATCCCAGAAGTGGATTGAGACAATATGCTGTACCATAACAGAAAAGAGGAAAGGAGGAGAGTTATCACTTCTCAGCTGAAGTTCCTGGTGAGGCAAGAGACAGAGAAACATTACAGACTGGAACAAAAAGAAATAGAAAAGCATAATAGAGTATCAGTCATAGGATGAGTCCTATATTGTTTATGGCCTAATGACAGAGTACACAGTATGCACAGCTCTAGGATGTAAAAGCAGATAGCAGGAATGGATTCTCTGAAGTGAAGACTTTTTTATTCTGACAGAAAAGCAACACCAGAAACAATGCTCAATAGCCTTCCATGAGGCTCAGTTAGACAAAGCAGCAGCAGTTAAAAACAAGGGATCAGAAAAAAGCATCCTCAGCACTAAAAAAACTCTACCAAAACCCTCAATATGTGTCTTTCTGATTGCTAAGTTGGTTGATCTACATATACCTAACACAGAATATCCCTCAACACAGAGCATCAGTGCAACACTGAGCCATCCTATTGGACTCTTATTCTTACCCATAAAGGTCCCATGTTAATGGGGTAGGGAATATCCGGATGAAACCTCCTCTCCGTTCATTCTCCTCTCTCACTCGACGAAGAACTTTTATCTTGGAATAAAAAGAGGGAAAAAAATAGCCAGCAAAATAGATACAATGAAAATTGAACCCTAGAAAAAAAGTCTCCGAGTTTCAGAGGACAAGACTATTATTGTAGTCTTGGGAGTGGGCTGGGTGCATATGGTATCCTTAAGCAATTTTATCTTGCATTTAAATTCTGAAGGAGTCTATCACTGTTTNGATTGTTTGTGTTTGGAGCACATATGTATGCCTGACATGACTAAGGGCAAGGGCAGTACCAGCAGTGAAACTCAGCAGTTCCGTTTCAAAAATTATACTTCTTCTGTCAAGTTTTTCATATATATATAAAAATATATATATGCACTTGCTCTTTGCTGAACAAATAACCCCAAATATTGCATGAAAGCCAAGATAAATAAAAGATATTTAAAGTCTACTTACCTCCTCCATGGATAGACCTAGCACAGAGCTGCCTTGCTTTCCTGTTGCTTTTTCCCTGCCTGAGGGCATTGGGTTTTTAATTTCAGCATCACTGGCAGACAGAGGACGGGCACGCTGTAGAGACAGTGTGAATCCAGATTTTTCCCTTTTCCTCTCTCAATTTACTTTAAAAAAAAAACCAAGTTACATTCAAATTCTAGGACCCCATTCCCAGCAGAATCTACACTCGAGAGTACTGCAGCCAGAATTCACAATTCCACACTCCAGCTGTTCAGGAGTCCACACCCCAGCAGGCACTAAGCATGAGTATTCACATTCCTAGTTTTTAGCACAGCAGGACTCACAATTTAGGCATCAGTGCTGGCATTTACACCCCTGGCCCCTTCCAGAAAGACATGAGACATACTCAAAAAGCGCCAAAGCCAGGATTTCATACAGAGAAGTCCTCACCCAAAGGGCACTAGAGCAAGCATTCACACTCACAGGCGCCAAATACACTTGGATTCACATCTCAATGGTACCAGAACCATGATTCTCTGTTCCAGTTGTGTTGCTACATGTGAAGAACAGAACTGTAATTCACTGATGAGTTGAAGTTGCAGGGAAAAAGTGAAAACTTCAGTTCACCATCTTACTTTTTTATTACTATACTGCTGGATCTCAACTTGCTACTTATCTCAGTTAATGGACTGATCTTGTATATGTACGTAGATACATCATGCCAATTTGCATACATATGCAAATTTTAAAAATAAGAAAAGAAATTATTTGCAGACAGTCTCTCCAAGCTCATGCTTAACCTGATGGGCAGTCCTGATCAACTCTAACAAAGGATAGGAATTCAAAGTGTCTTCAAATTATCAGGATTATAGAAAAAAATATTAAAACACCAGCAAGACTGAAATCTTTGAATATGTTCTCAAGTACATTTTACATGGTCTTAGGCCCAGTTCAGATAAACTACCTCTGTAAAAAATAGCATTAAAAGAGTCTAGGTGAGGTCTCATGCCTTTATAGAAAATTATAGTGCTAAAAGAAAATTTTAATGAGCAAAGAATGCACAGAGAGCCTTCTTAATCTAGAAAGAAGAGAAAAATGTGACAGAGTCCTTCAGATGGATAAGTCCAGGAAAATACCTCATACTTGCTCAGATATAAATAAAACTCATGGCAAGATCAGGTTGTATCTTTATTTGTAAGGACTATTGGAATTTAATTCCATTCTCTGTTTCATTAGAAATTGCAAGCAGCTATTCAGAATCTGCAGATGAAGCAACTGCAAAAGCAACAGGCATTGCACTAGCATGCGTTACACTGCAGTGATTGGCACAGAAAGATCCAAAGAGGAAACAGACATAGCAGGTGCCAGCTGAAACATTTTAAGCCTGATGAAAATTGATTAAATAAAACAAGAGAAACAAATCAATCTGGATGAGAAGGTAGGAGACAAGCATTGCAGAAGCAGCAGGTTTGCCTGATGCTGTAAGATGGCATTAAGTTGAAAGGTTTTTAGTCTTTCTCCCTAAGCTTTCCTCCATTTCAAAAGCACAGCTCAACGACTTTGCTTAATAACTTCCTCTAAAACCTCCTCTTAAAAACCATTTCCTGACACTACTGTAACAATCATCATGTGAGAACTGCTGCTCAAAGAATATTACAGGAAGTTTTTCATCCTATCTCCTTTACTAAGGAAATACTTCAATGAAATCATCTCCATTGTCCCTCGATACAATGGAGATGATTTCATTGATTACAAACAGAAAGTGTATGCCTATGAATTGGCAGCTCTGGCTCCTAGGACTAGTGAAGCTCTGTCTCCTACCTGAGAACAAACTACACCACTGTCAAAATGCTAGAGAAAAAACTAACTTTACTGAACTTCCTGAACAAACGCTTTTTTTCAGTGCTTCACTGCAGAATTCTCTCTGGCTATAGCACAGAAATGTCTCCAACTTCACAAAGATCTTGTTTCCTCTTTGACCCAGCTTATCTTTAAAAGTATAGATAAATCCAGCCACTTTGTTTTATCTCCAAATTCTGCAAGCATCTCTGGTTCCCACATCATGATTCTAATTATACTAAGCACTGACAGCAGTTGGCACAAAGATCCTTCCTATTCTCTATGAAACCTCATTATTCAATAAGAATTTTCTCTTAGCCTCAGCTAAACTTACACAGAATGACATAAACGGCAGTGCATAGAATGAATTAGGTTCTCAAGATGATTCCATCTGTCCCACCTTCCTTCCTGCTGAGAAACCTCAAAAAAACATGAGAATCATTGCTATTAAGTTCGTGCAGGAAGCCCAGCAGCAAAATAATGCCTACCGTGTCCCCACACAGCCAGGTGCTTCGACTTGTAAACTAACATTGATTTGTCCATATGGCTTACAAGGAGGATGCCAAATATGACATTTAGAAAGGTGGATCAGTGTGACTTATGCTAACGATAGTTCTACATTTTTCCATTATCTTTAAGAAATCCTTCTTATCTCTGTATCTATTTTGACCCAATTGACTCAAATTTTTATAGTTTCCTTCAGATGACTGTCTCACAGAAAATAATTACTTCTCTTATGGGGCCACCTGAATTTTGTCAATAGATTCACCTGTGCTATCCTTTTCATTCATATCCTTATTTCATCCCCTGTAGCACACAAGACAAAAATTCCTCCTCCCTCTTGGTGTAACACTCCTATTTGCTGCTGCTTTCACCAGCTCTTCCTTTGGTTTTGCGCTGTCCTTTTCAATGACATACCAAATCCACAACACTGTGCTGCCACTGTCTCCATCATTTGATAACCAGAGGACAACTTTACCTTTAAACATCTATATCCAACTTCTTTTAAATGCAGTTCAGAAATACCTGTAGGCTTAAAAACTTTGAGCGATTTGACCCGGTTGACCTTGACACTCAGCACACCCCACCTACTCTCTTTTTTAAGCTGCTAGAACCGATATAAGTGTTTTTCCAACCTTTGCTCTAGCCACATGGAAACACATGCCAGTACCTAATCTATCTCCATTTTTCTTGTTGACTTCTCTCCTCACCAGGCTACTTAGCTGCAAAATATATTTTGGGACCAATCAGACCAAAAGTATTGTACAAGGTAGCATTTGAAATTGCGTCCCTTATGCTGGTGAAAGGACCTGAAGGCTACTTACCAATCTGGTGTTTGCTGTTTGCGACTGTGCAGACACAGGACGCTGCAAGAGACACACAAAGACAATAAAAACCTTGTGTTCTCCAAGACATGATCATCCCTGCCCAAGTTGCAGAGAAGTGGTAAGTGCCCTAAAGCTAAAGGGTATAACTGAAGTCCAGAGATACAGCTAACAGCTTTTATCATCTCAGTTCAGATGATCTTCATATCCTCCACAAATGTATCCTGTCCCCATTCCAAATGCAGCACTAATCCTAATCTCAGATGTGCTCAACTGTGCAGAATGCATCTGCGCATACACACAATTTTCAAAAGCACAAAGAGCTCTGCAAAATGGACGAATGAACTCAACTTTTGTGACCAAAATTCATATTTTTGTAAGATAAGAGTTACCCAGAGGAAAATATTTAATAGTTATGTATTAAGGAGAAACAGATGCTGTCAAGTAGAATTGTTCATAGAACTGAGGGGGTAAAAAACACAGTAAAAATCCTGAACACCCAGAAGCCATTTCATTTAAATATCTCAACAATATTCCAGTTCTTGTGGAGAAACAAGATGCTATTTAAGATTCCAAAACAGGTGTAGGAACAGCAGCAGAGTGTTAAAACAGACCCTGGCATCAGGCCTACCAGCAAGACCAGTTTAATGACAGGGGTAAGTTCAAAAGAAAACTATTACCAGAGGAGCTTAGATTTTTCTTGCCTTCAGTGGCATTCAGGCTGCCTTCCTCCTCTCCAATGCCCAAAAAGAGCAAATGGTGTAAGAACAGATTCTCAAGAGACCTATTTATCATTTCTAGCTGTATTAATGCCAAGTTCTCTACAGGTCTACACAAAACAGGTCGAGGTCCCTTTATTGCTTACAGTTAACTGAAAAAGCTCCAACCCAAATCAATAATAAATTACAAAGGAAGCAGCTAAATTGCTTATTTCCCTAGAGGGAGAAATGCTCAGAGTCAAACCAAAGAAATTGCATAAGGATCTTGCAGTCCAGTCTGGTGAAACTCAGAAAATAGAATAACTATCTGATGACCAAGCATGCTGCTATCAGCATTTCTTTCCCAAGAAGCAACTTTTACAATGATTAAAGATGGCCTACGTGAACAATCAAAACTTAAGACATAATGAAGGAGTTCAGAAAAACAAAAACAGAAGAGGTTCAAAGTACCGTTTACAACTGAGAATGGGAACAGAAGTATCAAAATATCCAACAATCTGAGATAAAATGCATTCAGCAAAGAGCAGGTTAAAACATTCTTGAACCATGGGATTCACATATTTAGCCACAGGATTCACCTATTAAGGTACTTAAGAAAAAACATGCTATAAAACTTTATCACTGGATTAGAAGCCTGTTCCTGGTAAACATAGGTAAGGGGGACACCTGTCCCAAAAGGTAACTTAATATCATCTCATAGCCCCTGCTGTCATGTTAATCTTTGCACATTTCAACTGGCCAGGCCTTACATCTATTTGTGGTTTTTTAAGCAAAACAAATCTACAAGTTTAAAGCCTCCTTAAAATTCAATGCTTCCCAACAGCTCAATTTTCTGATACTATCTTGTATAATTTTTTTCAGATAAAAGACATCAAATCATCAGGATCTGATCACATTACTGTAAGAGAGAACATTACTTTTTCTGGAATGGTTCCTAATTTATCTCACATACCTTTTGTCTGCCACAAAGAGCACCTTTATGGTCAGAGGGATCTGTATGAAACCCTATCTATTAAATTGGCTTTAGAAGCTTTGGACTCAGCCACGCATCCTATAGATACTCACTTTACCAGCTATTCACCTCTCAGTGACTCAAGACACTGAGTTTTACAAGAAGCAAAGCGTTGCTATTTCTGTGAGTTTTCCCTATACCAAAACAGACAGTGTATTGGTACTTTGTCACTGAACAAAAATGACTTTTCATTTCCTAATTGAACTTGAGCTACACAGGCATGTTGCATGTCCCTCCCAGGAGCATACGCATCAGCTGCGGAAAGCATCAGGATACATGGTTTGCCTACTTGCCGGAGAAATGCATTTGAAAGTCCAAATGACATAGGGGATCTCCCTGCCTTTTGCAAGCGCTCCACTTCCACAGATATTTATGGAATCCATCTCATAGCCAAACAGAGAGAGAGAGAACAACTGCCCTTCAGTATTACAGTGCTAAGAAAGCACTATCTCAGCAGAAAAGGTAATGGAAAGTCACAGCAAGCCACATGAGACCTCAGTCCAAGGATCCATGGGAAAGGAAGTGAAAGATCCAGGACCGAATAGGAAAGACACCTTAAATTTCAAATGCAAAAAGCTCTTTCTGCCTAGAAGGAGGTCTTGGGAGACGTTCATAAAGCTCTAGGGTTCTGAAAGCTTGTTGCTCACAACAGAACGAAAGTGGTTGAAAAGCCCATAGCTCAGGTGCATCCCCTGAGTCTCTTCTGTAGTTGTGCTAGAAAAGCAGATAAACCTCACACGCTCAACTAGCTCTCTCACCCATAAGCTAAATTCAATGAGAATTACTTTCCTGCTGTCCTCCTCAGTTCTGGCTTGTTGAAGTCACTTACCTGCAGCTTCTGGTACGGATTTCTCCTTGCAGATTCAGATGAATGATAAATGGCCCGGCTTGACCGCTGGCCTGGATCCTGGCACACAAAGCCTGTGGGTATCAGGAGCAACATGAGAATTTTAAGATAGGCAAACCCTGAAATATAAATCTAGCATTCCTGTTAATGATCTCAGTCTATACATGACCTTCCTGTCCCTGCCCAAGGACCAAAAAGGATGCTTTTCTTTTTTATACCTTGCTTTGTTTAATCCCAAACTGTACATTGCATTACATGTTTTGAATAAAACTGGAACTTGCTTCAAAACCAAGTACTTAAATCAATAAGATGGGTCCCTGAATAGCAGCATAGAAATAGGCTCTGTTTCTTGAATAGCTGAGCAGGCCACCTGATAACAATTCTGCCTCTTTTAGTATTAGGGGTAAGCTGCAGCAAGTAACTGAACCAAGATGTACTATGGATGCCTAAAAGGCGTTGTGCACTAGACAGTCATGCAGCTCTCACAACCATGACTCCACTTCTAACATAGCCTAACCAGAATACACACATCCAACCTAAAAATAAATGCACGAATACTGATTCTGTGGGCTAAACAGAAGTCACCTGCTAAAGAGAAAGAGTAACGTCATCAAATACCAAACCAGGGACTCTTAATACCACCTAAACATCACAAACAGCCAGATTATTATGAAGCTGAGATGTCCACATATAACTTCCCAGTGCTAAATACAGTTGCTCTCCTTAACTAAATTTCTCTTCTATTATACTCATCTAATAACACGCAACTCATAAACCTACCTCTTATTGGTTTTAAATGAGGGAAAGATTGAAGAACTTTTTGTTACACTCACCTACAAGGGTGAACATATCTGAAAGCATGCTAGCTTTGATCTTCAGGTCCAAAGGAGCATCACTATACCCACATGCAACAGAGGACAAGAGGAATTAATTGTCTGGCATTAAATGAGAGGAATACACCAATATCCAAGATATCTTCCAATATAGTTTCTTTGTATTGGTCCTTAACACAGACAAAATCAGCTTGGGAGGAAAACTAGGTGATTTCCGCACACGTAGGTAAAGATGAAACAGCAACACATTAATCTGTTTCTCTTTATCCTTTTTCACAGCTTTAGTCTTCTAATGCAACAACGTATGGCCTTGTTTTAGTTCTACTTGGCTAGAAACATTTTCTTCAAACGTATCTATGCTACATTTCATGGAGCAGATAGAGGTTGCTCTTGCAGAATTATTAAAAACCACAATTAACTATGCCTCTTCCACATAAAATCAGATGGGTCAGTTTAATGGATAGGAACAAACATTTAGGCAAGGTGATGGATTTGAAGAGATCAGACAGTGGGGACAGATGGGAAGCACCCATAATTTTGTTGGGGGGTGGAATCAATGAATACAGTTCAGATCAGACAGGCAAGAGAGAGCAGAGACACCAGCCAAGTTCTGCAACACAGTCATAGATGCCAACAGCTTGGACAAATAAAATAGCAATCATAACAAACCAGAGCAAAGGATGCAGATGCAAGTTAAGAGTTTTAAGTAGCAAAGGATGCAAATAACTCATTGTGTTTGTATGAGCACAAACCACCAAACCAGGAAGTTAAATATTGTGGAAACATTCTAGTTGCACCTGAAAACAGAATGGGTACTGTGGAACCCAGGGTTATGAACAGTATGTGAAAAAAATTCTATGCAGGATAAAGAAGCAAGCAAAAAAAAAGTCAGATATGGCTATTCCAGGAACATACAACTTAAAGCTTATTTATACTGTCATAACTAAAATACTACTCAGTACTACAAAAGTGTGTTGTGCATCTGTGCTACTGTAAAGTTAAACAGTAATCCAGAAAACACACATAGTTGGACATCTACAAAAATAAATCCTCAAGGTTTCATTAAAGTATGAGGGTCAGCATAACAGCCAAGACAACACTCACTCTTCAGATTTTAGCTAAAGAGAATATTAGACCAAAAGCTTGAGCCCAAGCATATGTCTACACACTCAAGTTAAGCATAATGCCTGAACTCTACTTGGACTCCAAAATCTTGAAGTTTCTACTCAACCAAGCAGATTGAAACCCCACACAATAGCCTAGAGAGTTTCAAAAATCAGCTATGATGGGAGATTATGAAGTGTTAACAATGGTGATGGACTGTGGAGGAGAAATAATTAAAAAGAAAATGGAATCCCAACTGGGTTCTTTCAAAATCTATTGCTGCAATAAGTTTGTTTATGCAAAGGGAAAAGCAAAGGACTATCTTCTCTGTCAATTTAGCATTGGAACAAATACTCTGCAGGCATCATGAAATCATGCCCTCCTAGGACCACAAGTTTCAAGGACAACCATCTCTAGCAACAGTTCCAGCCTCATATTAAACTGGGAATCACTTACCAGGCCAGTGATGGGGATAAGTTCACTTCCAACAGCCAGGGCTTCAGAGTGTCATCAATAAGGACATCAAAACCATACAGTTCTGAAAACACAGCAGATACTAAGTTTACCTTACTGCACCTTTAAACATTCAGGTAAGGTCCAACATTAGTCTCTATCAGGTCATTTCTATCTATATCATTTATGCTAAATCCAGTGAACTCTCCAGGGCTGAACAAACAACATTCTACAAGTGGGAAATTCTACTTCCTCAGAATCAAGATTAAGTACATTCCACACAAACTGCAGTTCATGTAGAACTCTACTTGAGCAAGTATGTTTTCACATAGAATTGACACAAGCACAGCATGTGAAATCTACTTCTTTCATTCAATCCTGAAAACAAGAGAACTTCATTCACCTTTTCATCTTTTTAATCCCCATATTCATTGTTCCAGTCAGCTATAGAAAATCTTGCTTCTTTCAAGCATCAGCTTCTTTTCAATTACTCCTGTATGTTTTTCTGCAATATCCCCATGGGAGTATAAGAGTCTTCTCCTCAGCAGCTCCATCTACATGGACAACGTCCCATAACTCTTTATCTTATTGACAGCTTGCCACTTTGCAGCAAACCACTATAGAATTTTTTTTCTTTAGTTTCTAAAACATTCATAACATATTACATCTGCTAGAAGTGTTCTTGCTCTACACAGGTCAGATTGAAGCCAGCTTCCCATTCCAAAACCGATTTTATTATTTCACTCTATACACACATTCTCTCTAGTTTGGAAAGAGTTGCAAGAAGGATGCTACACGACAACTGTAAATCAGAAGCTGGCGTTAATGCAGTTCCCTCTTCCAGCATTAAGAAAGGCAGTTAATGATCATCAGGGCAACTTATGCACTACTTTTTTTTCAAAACACTGCAGAACAGGCTATTGGCAGAGAAGAAGGATTTCCATGGAATTAACCAGTTCCCTAGTGCCTGGAGTGAAAGCAGGAGAATCTTTGCCATGCTGCTTTCCTTGAATTCTGGCCTTGGCCTTTTGTCGCCTGCCTGACGTTGATGCTGGCTCTGGGGAGCTGGACTGCTTGACAAGATCATCTTATGCAGACAGCTGTGTGAGAGCTCATGTAGCTTATAATGGCAAGTTAAAGAGCTGGGGCGGGGAGACGGGGGCTTGGAAGAGGAGGAAATGGCAGCAGAGTGAGTATTGCCTGCTCACTTTTCTAGACTGTGTAGCCAGACATTGAGTGGGAAGCAAAATAGCAGAGAGTTAAGGAGTTGGTTCACTCCAAAGAAATGAGGCTGAATCTATGTTTGGCTCTCTTGCTCCCCAGATGGAAAAGGCTGCAGTAGAGGGAAAAGGAGGAGGTGGGGATTTTAAGTATAAACATTAGCATAGCATTTTGACCGGAAGAATCTTCTGATGATTTTAATACATTACTTCAAAATTTAGTATCAGGTTTGGTGAAGACTCTTAATGGCATACCAAACTTCAGTGGACAGGCAGCTCATACCTGAGGCAGAGAAGTGGACCTGTAGCAGCTGCTGGTCTGCGACCTCCCAACACTAGTCAGGAAGGAGAGCATTTTGTTTTTAGTAGCTGTTGCTTTTTTTTTTTTTTTTTGCTGCTGGCCATTCCCTCCTTCTGCCCCTCAAAGGACCTTTTCTAGTATTCTGGCTCCTCTGACTTTGTCCTCCTCTCCCACACTTTTTTTCCCTTCCAAATCACTTGCTCTTTAAACATCCCTCTTTTCCCACCCAGTTACTCACTTACGCCATCCACTTTTACAAATACATATGGGAAACCTCTTGACCTTAGCCAGCCCTGACCATGCTGCTGGTGCTTTATACTCCTTTGCCTTGTGTCTGCCTTGTTTATTAGGACAGTAAGCTCTTTAGGGTATACCTGTTGACTCAATTGCACTGTTAAACACAGACATCTAACACCATTTGCAATGCCTTAGGGTCCCCTAGGAAGACTCCACTGTTGCTCCATAATTCCCCAAGTCTCAAGAATTCTAGGTCATATCTACAACCCTTAAACAGATGTCTCTGCTACCTCAGGGCATCAGGAGCTATGCAATATCCATGTTCTGGCAACAGAACCAAGCCTCAGAGGTTCCCATATAGGGCTTAGCACAAAGGGGTTCTCAAGTCTGCCTGGGATACCAGGGCACAAACAGAAGATAAATTACCTGTGGTTTCAACTATCCCAGAAATATCTCCCTGGCCCTCTTCCACATTTAGAAAATGCACTGCCTAGATTAACACAGAAGTACCCTTTCTACTGTGAAACTCCACTATCATTTGTAAAAATAAATGCATAGGCAGCACAAAGATGTAGAGTCACATGAGCATAGCAAGATCAGAAATATATCCTCTGCAATTACCAACTTAAGCAAGACTACCATTTCCATCTGTAGAGAGAGTAGAGAAAACAGAATGACTGAAAGAAACACATGCCTCAGGCTGTGGCAATGGCAGGTTTATGACAACCCACCTTGCAAAACTACTGTTATTAAGGAAAGAATAGAAGAAACTAAGATATCGAGTTTCCACAGTGCCTTCCCTTGCTCCCCTCCTCTTGCTACTACAATACACAAAAACACGTTTCACCCTTGCAGTTTGCTACAGAGATTGGAATTATATCAGGAGGTACCAGCTGTTGCCAAGACCCAGCAGAAACAGCCTGCCTCTCCCCTCCAACCCCCATAGAGAAGTCACTGCTGGCCAAGCTTCCCATCCTCCCAAGAGAAGGGCTAGCTTCAGACTCAAGTCTAACAGCAACAGTTCAGTCAGATTTTTTTGCCAATGTCATTATTTAAGACTAAGAGGAAGGCTAGAGACATGGTCTCAAGCTTTTTGGTTCTAGTAAACTACCACGTATTCCAAGTTTGGCTTATAATTCTGTCAAAGACTGCACTGGCACTCCCTTTTGGAAAATATCCCCAAAGAATTTGCTATTCTCTGTAAGTCTAGAAAGTAAGTCACAAGTGATAGCCTGGTAGCGCAAACAATGTTTTCATGATTTTGCATAGAATGAATACGCTCAGTTCCTAGAGGGTTGCCGTAATTCTGGTCTTTGTTTTCAGCTTGTTCACTAGGGAAAATGAAGCAGCTTTACTGCAGAGTACATATTCTGCAATTGAATAGAGGCAACCTAGGGTTATGAAGGGACACACGCACACTAAAAAAAAGCTGCATAGTATGCAACTCTTCTGCTTTTGCAATAAAAACCAACTGTCTCATTTTAAGCACGAGCATATTTACAGACATTCCTAATGCAAGGAACTACACCTGTGCCACTGAAATTCAAGCCTTCCCTTTTTCCTTCCTACTTTTTGTCTGCTTTATATGAAGGAATCCTGCAGACCATGCTTACAGACAACATGTATCAAGGAGCTTCAGTTAGAAAAGTTAACTGTGCTACAACTTCAGCTAAAGCAGCAGCCAGTCAGTGCAAGGGAGAAAAACTTCTATAAGTATAGTGATGAACATACTGCTTTGTTGAACATATTGCCTTGAGGCTTCAGAGACTATATAATATTTTGTAAATGAACTCCATCACTTTATCTAGGGATGGTACAGCACCTGCTTCAACTCTGGTAGAGCACATCTTAACAGCTATGGGGACATAAACAAATCTACATCTTGGGGGCTATCACAGTCAGGTCCCAAATCATTTCTGTTACTCTGCAAAAGGCCAGCATAACGCTTTGATAAGGAAAAGGCCACACTGTGTCATATCAAGTGATAGAACAGAAGCCTCTACTCTAGACACCAAAGGCTTTGGAGAAAGTACTGATGCTGTAGTCTTGTGTGTGAATTTGCCTTGCACTCCAAATAATACAGCTTAGCTCCCTTTTTGTAGAGAACTTTATTTTAACAGAGAAAGATTTTATCTCTGTTATTACAGGAAAGGACCCAAGAAGAGGGGACAGAATTATTCCACATGTTGGTCTTCTTGTCTGCTTCATGAGATTAAGATTCATACTAGCTTGGCCAAATGTTTAATTACCTAAGAGGCACTTTCTCCACAATAGGTAACCAGAGGAAGTCCATCACTAATAACATGACTTCTCAGCCTTTTTTCCTTCTACTGAAGCCTGAAGGACACAGTCACATTCTCAATATGTCTTCAGAAGTGGATTAGCTTCTGGGTGCCTACATAGAATCATAGAATATCTCAAGTTGGAAGTGACGCATAAGGATCATCGAGCCCAACTCCCTGCTCCTCACAGGACTACCTAAAAACCAAATCACATGACTAAGAGCATCATCCAGACACTCCTTGAATTCTGACAGGGTTGGTGCTGTGACAACTTCCTTGAGGAGCCTGTTCTAGTGACTGACCACCCTCTCAGTGAAGAACCTTTTCCTAATGTCCAATCTGAGCTTCCCCTGACACAGCTTCATTCCATTTCCTCGTGAGCTATCACTAGTCACCAGAGAAAAGATCAGCACTTCCCCCTCCACTGCCTCCCTTGATGAAGTTGTAGACTGTGATGAGATCACCCCTCAGCCTTCTCTTCTCCAAGCTGAACAAGCCAAGTGACCTCAGCCACTCCTCGTAAGTCTTGCCCTCAAGACCTTTCACCATTTTTGTTGTCCTCCTTCTACATAAACCACTACTTTCTTTGCTGAAGAGAGATTACAGTTGGGCTTATCACCTATACCAAAATCAGACTCAGAATCATCCTTCTACTCTGAAGTCAGAAAAACTAATAAGGTCATCTTCAAGGCTAACATCAAAGAACAGGAGTCTCTGTGCAAATTGGGCTACCTTTATAATCCTAATATTACAGGGCAAATAAATGATCACCCCTGAATGAAAGGGTTCTTCAACCCACCATGTGAGATCACAGTGAGCGATGCAGTTAAAATCCCAATAACCACCTTTGGACATCACTTAACTTCCCTTATGCCACTGAGGAACAGAACAGTACATATGCTGCCACTTGTTCTTCAAGCTTATGTGGCCAAATTAAGAAATTGTAGTAGCAGGTAGATCAAAATAAAAGCCAGCTGACTCTGTAGATACACGTGTAGATGAGGTGAAGAAGACAGACAGCATGTTCCTGACTTCATTAGCCCAAGTTCTTCTTAATTCAAGTTCCTAAACAACAACAACCACCTTAGGCCCAAGCAACCTAGGAGACAAGAATAACCTGGTGTTTCTCACTTCCATGTTCTCATCTATCTGCTAAAGACCTTAATGTCACTACAAGAACCAATGGCAGTATAAGATGGAATGAGAAACCAGGGTTGAATCAGGCTTTGGTAATGCTAGTCCACTAATTATAAATTGACAACGCTGGTCATTTCTTTATGGCTGTTTCTGGAAGAGTTAATTCTTCCCAGGTCTGCCCCAGCACCCTGAGAAAGAAAACTGGTGCTTCCAAGCTGAGAACAGCTTCCTAAAGAAACCAGAAAGCTTCTGCAGCAACAGGGATCCTGACTCTTTCAGCTGAGCTCTGGATGCTAAATCATCAACAATCAGTTAGATACCATTTAGAGCTATGAAGTGACAAGTAAGGAAAACAGTGCAGGGGTAGACCCTTACACTCCTACAGGAGCTATCACTAGAAGACCTATTCCTTGAACTCATTTTACCCTTCAGGCTCAGGTGACAGTTTTGTTAAATTCTGAAGATATAGTTGTTATATTACAAAACCTACCTTGGCACATTGAATCAAAAGACCTGTCCTGAAAAGTACAGGGCTCCTGAATCTAATGGTAGCCAGAAGACTCCAAGGACAACCTTTTTCAGATTCAAAATGGCATCTTTACATACTGGCTTCAAAGCAAAGACACACAGTAAGGGTATAAGAATATAGTGGATTAAGCTTTGCAAAAAAAAAAAAAAAAAAAAAAGGGGAGGGAAAAACGGTTTTGCTTTTCCNATTCTGCAAAATTCACTATGGAGCAGGCAAGCACTGTTCAATACTACAAAAGGCTACCATTCCCCCAAACAGATCAACCGCTACTGGTAAGAAAATTAAATGCTCATGAAAAACAGGAACATAGATGGTTGAGAACTGGTGATTAGATACAAATGAAGACTTTAAGCATTTTGCTCCAGATCAGCACCACTCAAGTAGTACAACATTTTATTGTTTGCTCTATACCATCTTAATGTAGATGTGATTAGAAGCATATGCCTGACCAATTCACCCTTAGTACACAAGAGCAGCTAAGAAAGAAACTCATTGCTTTGGTGGGATCAACATGCCTATTACCCTATCCTGCCGTGCCTTCTCGATTGCAGGGGAGCTCAACAGTGTCATCGCTGGGTTGACTAGAGCTGGCAATGAAACAGGGGATTTAAACCTATTGCTTCTTCAGGCTCATGTTTCAGCGAGTACAGAAAGTGGTGCTACACCAAATGCTGGCAAAAATATATGCTGCACTCAGTTGCCTTCACTTCATCCCCTGCTAAACAATCCTACAGAGAGATTTTTCAGACTGTCTGAAAGCAGGCCTCACTACCTTTTCAAGCCTACCCAGAAGTGCTTGCTGCAGGAGGCATAACAATGCACTCTTTAATTGGCTTGCACATATGTATCCCCATCATACCTACTGCTCCTACACCGAGACGTCATGTCCCATTCAGAACAATGCAGTGGTTTGGAGTCCTGCAGCATTCCCTCCTCTGGAGCTACTGGTTAAGACAATTTTTTACTTGCAGCTTAATTTTATATGAGGAATTATTAGCTAATCTCAAAGAACAAAATAGAGGCTTCAGATCACATTATTAATAACAATGCATGAACAAGGCTGCAACAAAATAATTTAGTACTTAGACTACTTTCTGTGATGCACTTCAGAGGAACAAAACTACAGAGCATCCCAAGTCCTCTGAGAACTGATTATTACTGGAATGCAGTAAAAACAGCTCACATGAGGCCAAAAGGGGACTCGCTACAATCTTTCCACAAATTGTCAGCAGCACTCCTCTTTGACATTAGAAAAAGAATCACCCTGACCTACCACTCTCACTTTCTAGGCAAGTACGCGTAGCTGGAACCATACAGACTGTCTCACCAATCTTATTCTAGAACATGGAGAAGCCATGAATAGAGTTTCTTCCCTTAAATCTAGAAAACAAGTATATTACATAAAAAAAATTTACTTGGGAAAGGAATGAAGGTCCATAGCAGCACTAAACTGTTAGAAAAATAAAGTGGGCAACCTAATCTGGACAAATGAGTACTTATAATTTAATTTTTAGCAAGAAGGTGGCAATTGTGCTGAAGTCCTATTCCCTAGAAGAGCAGTACAAAGAGTAAAGTAGAATACACATTAAGTTTGTCATATTTTTCTAGAAGCTTTCCAAACTAGGCCTACCTCTGTATCTGAATCTCAGATACAGGTTTCTGAAGTCTGAGGTACTTTAAGCGATCAGTCTTTCTCAGGACACACACACAGTTTCATTGTTGACAACCCAGAAAGAAGAAGAAAAAAAAAAGCTCTTGGGAGCCTCTGCATGCTGCCTTGAAGTCTTCATTCCCAGTTTTCTCCCTCATGTTAACAAGCTATGAACTCAGTCCTTCTGAACGTTTCATGCTAGAAAAAACGCCTTTTTTACAACAGGGTTAAGTGGCACAACCAGAGTATCAGAAGAAGACACACAGATGAAGAATGAGCCATAGAGCATGACAAGGGCAGTTCAAATCCTTGGGACAAGGACCACCACTTAATTGTGGGGGAAGGTGGCAGAAAATACCGAGCTCTGGAAATGCCTCAGGCTCCCTAGGGAAGCAGTATGGCTCCTACTTAAGCTCTCTTTCCTGGGAAGCTCTTAATTTATGTTTACACTGAAATAAATGGAACAAAACAGTTTATTTGTGGGGGAACATCTGAGAGGGTGGTTAGAGCAGCCCTGGGGAGGCAGCAGGAAGTGGGATAACCTCAGAGCCAGGCTCAGCAGAAAGTGCACCAGGAACATTAGTTTCCACATATGCAGCTCAGAGGAATCTAGAGACACAACTGAGGGAGGAAAAGGGAGAAGCAAAAAGGGAGGCAGTTAAAGTTTTTTGGTGTGCTTTTTTTTAATCTGGTTGTTGCTGTTTCCACAGTAGCTGATAAACTGCTGCTTCACTAAAACTATTATCTAATTCCTAAATCCCCATGTATGCCAAGGTTCTCCAACTTTGAGCAAAAGCATCAGAGTCAGTCAGGAGAAGCTAAGGCCAGAGAGGCAGCCAACTAAACAACATATCAGCCATAGCTCTTCCTTAATTCTTGACTGCCTCATCACCCCCAAATATTCAAAGATGACAGATGTTAGAGTGTTGAAAGATGCAGAATTGTCAATACTCAAGTGCAATGCAAGGACCATACAACTGGATTTACCTGTCACAGCTAGTTTAAATACAAGTCCCAGTATCTAAACACACGATAGCTTAAGCCAAGCTTGGTCTTTGGCTTAAGCACTGACTGAGACTAATTATAGGCTCATTTCCCCTGCCCCGAGACTCCATCTTCGTGCATGTATCCACATGAGCAAAAGGCGGCTAAGAGCAAGAGGAGGCCTCTTTAGGGAAGGCTGGGAAGCAGCCACTGGAAAGCACGGGAAGGCACACTGTGGTACCAGCCGCTGCTTTCTGGACCTCATCCCAGCATCTGCTGCCAGCGCGTTCTCAAATACCTTTGCCAGCACATAGCTCTCCATCCAGCTTCTGCCAGAAATAGGCTTTGACGCCACCATGCGGTACTCTCACACAAGCACAAGCCCAGAAGCATTACCACCACCGTCATTCTAGGCACTGCATTACATATTCCTCCCTAGTTCTCAAATGCATGTAAGACAATAATTCAAAACTACATTGCACTAGATGGGTCAATAGAAAATACTAAATGCTCTAAAGGTATGTTTAATCATCCACAGTCATTCTTTGCAAGGGCACTCACTAGTGGGTCAGTAACTTCAACTTTCCAGCACTTCCCCAGTTCCCTTTCAAGTCCTTTTTCATCATCCCCTTTTCAAGCATGAGATTCTGATGAACAACACTGGCACAGGGGCAACTGTGATTCAATGTTCCCTGCCCTCACAAATGCCTATACTGAGAAAAAAAAACCAAACAAAAACACCAAACAACAGTATCCGGCTTCCTTGCAATACAGAATGAACTTTTCTCTGTAGCATCAGAAAGCTGGAAATTTCAAACAGTACTCAAGAGCCAGTCAACAAATATTCCCCAAGTGCCTTACCAAAGCAACTGCCACGATGTGAAAGAAAAGTTTTACAAGCTGTGGCAATGGCCAGCTCAGCAGAAACTACAGTCTTGATAATCAAGTCCTCCACGTTGGCCATCAGCGCTGCAAGGAGGGGAGGAGAAAAAAAAGAAAAAGTAGATTGTGAAGTAGCACACAACATTTAAAAAAAAGCATGAGAATATGCACATGGACAGATACCTTTGTAAATCAAAGCATGTGAGAGCCTATGGATGACAAAGCAATGATGTTTGGAAATCCATGCAAGCATAAGTATATAGATACATGCGTAAGTACCCTAGTGCAAAATACTCACAAATGAGAATGATAAAAGTGATTATATGTACAGTACAAGTAAGCAAAAACATGTGGCAAGCACATCAGCACAAGTCAGCTGGAGTCTGATCACCACCCACTCAGAGTATTAGGAAAGATTAAACAAGAGTGGGTTAGTGAGATAAGCCCTTAAACTACAGAGAATAAGCAATAGCCACTGAGACAGAAAAAATTTTTCTTGTGGACTTTTATGAGAACTGTTCAGTGATATTGCACCTTCCTCTAAAGCAGCTGTTCCCATACCACGATTCACAAATCATTTTAAAATGATGCGACTGGTGACAGCTCCCAGTCCTGCTGATCTATAGATAATCTGCAGTTTCAGTAAGGAAGTTGTCTCCAGCTCCTGTGTGAGCCTGTAAACAGAGCTCAGGAACTGGAATCTGAGCTGACAGAGGGAGCAAAAGGCAAGAAAAGATGCACATTAGATGTAGACCTGGATTCTACACTGGGTTTGGGATGAGTCATGCAATAGGAAGAACACCACACTTAGTTTCTGTTTTCAAGGACAGGCAAGTGAGAGGAGGAGGGAATGAACAAACACTGGAGTCCTAGTCTGAAAAGTTAGTAGGGATGATAGGACAGCCTTCCCCACCCCTCAAGGAAGCACAAGCAAACTCACAAGACCTCCAGCAAACCCACACAGACATTTGGTAATCCGTGTCCCAAAGAACATCTAGTACAAACCACTAGACTAGAGAGTTCGATTTAGACCTACAATTACCATTTCTCACGTTCAGATGACGACATGCAGGGACCTGAATAATTAGAGAAGCATGCAAGCAAATTCAGATGTGAACTTCTGTACCAGAAGATGACTAAATGGAAGCAACACAGCATGGGAATGTTGAAGTGCACATAAACATCTCAGCACAAAAGTCTTGCCAGTCCAGACAAGGCCAGCACTTTCCAGCCAGCATTCTGCCTCCCTACGACCAGAACCAGATGCATCAGAGAAAGGTGCAAGAAGCCCCATAATGGATAGTTAGAGAAACCTGCTTGCATTGCTCCGCAGTTTACTTAACTTTTAAGAGTGCATGTTTTATACTTTAGGTTGGGGTGGGGTGTAGAAATGTATCAATATAAGTAACCGCGTACATAGCTTACTGAAAAAATATGGTGCAGATGATTGGACAGACATGCACGCATATGATGGGGAAAAAAGTCTACTTCCATGTGAAAGCCAGATTCAAACCCCTTCCTCCAACATCTAAGTGTTTCCTAGCAACATTTGCAATATGGGCATAGCTGCTATGAGTAGGGTTACTGATACCTCAGTATCACAGGTAATTTATCCTTTAAAGGATATACCTGGATTCTGCTCTGCAGATGCATTTACTCCCAGCAGACCTGGCAAAGGTATGGAAGAGGGAACTATTTTATATGAAACACAGACTGAAATGAAAACACCCAGCAAAAACCTGAGCCATGGAAAGATGACACCACATCCAAGAGTCATTCAAACTGGCACAGTTCTCCAGAGGTTGGTCACTCATCAGACTGAACAGGCCATGGGAGCAGCAGAGGGAGGGAAGCTTTTAGAAGGAATGGAATGACCTTAAGAAACGGGAAATGTAGGTAACATATTAAGAAACACACGCTGAGAAAGTCTCAGAATATTATTTGCAAAAGGGAAGGGGTAGGCCTCATCTCTGGGGAGAGTACTCATCTCTCGGGATAGAGAATAAACGCACAGCTCCAGTGAGTAAGCTGTAAGGAACAATGCTTCCCTCCACCCTGCTCTGGTGCTAAGTGGGACTCACTGGGGCTCTTCCCTGACTTCGTAGGATTCGCACTAGTGAGATGATTAAGATCCAACAAAGGAATAAAAGAACAAGATCTGTACTGACCTGCAGTGTCTCTCCCCTCTTGTTTTAAGTACCTCAGCATTGCACTCATGCTCCACTTGTTTCCATAATCCTCTACTTCAGGATCATCACAGCTAAAAATAAATGAAAACAGCAAGTTGACACCACTGGCCTACCTCTACGGACTTGCACCAGCCTTACACCAACTTAGGTAAATTGACCCAGCCTGTAGAGACCAGGTTCCACTATCCAGCCAAGTACCTGACATAATCTCCGCTCTTCTTGTTGACACTGTAGTTGGTCAGATGCATGAACTGGTTTTTAATGTTCTTGGATGCCTGGTCATATCTCACCGTTGCAAACCTGTGGAGAGGGATAAAGATTCACAGTATTTCTTGAACAAGTGACATGCTTGCTAGATGTGACCTACAACACAGACCACTCAATAACAACAGCTAAGGAGAGAATGCATGTAATGAGACTTCATCAAATGCAACCTCTCCTCACAAAAAATACAGTTTATTCTCCAGGGCCACATCCAGGTGCATTTAGTCTTTTTTCAGCACCTCAGAGCAGGGAGCTTCATTTGTTCTCTTGGGAGTTTTCACAGCCTAACAGTACACATCATGCTAGGCACAATCCTTCTCAACTGCTAAGGTTTGTGGTCCTCGGGCCAAACAGGCCACTTTACTTTAGATAGTCAGTGTCACAGTCCCTCCAATTCCACAATGACGCCCACCATGAATACACAAGATCCGCTGGTCCTGGAAAATGCACACATTCAGAGCAATCATACTACATACGCATACCATAGTCAATATTTCCTGAAGTCTCATATGGGCACAGTTTAGTTTTGTGTACTCCAACGATGCCTTAGGAAAGGCTGAGCGTGGGAACAGATTTCTACCACTAACACTAAATCTTTCTCAAGAGGCATCCAGGAAACCAGGTACAAACTACAGGCCAGACCAATTTGTCCAACAAGGCAGCATCTGCTTCAGGGTGCTGTCATTCTCAAGGACTACGCAGACCTTCCATATCTCAAAGATGTCACCTAGCTGTACACAAGGAAAGGGACTGTAGGGAAGACTGCAATCAGGAGCAAGACACTGCTACAAGCTTTTTTAGCCTCCGTATGAACCCTGTTACAGCCAAATATACCACACTTAAATCAGCCTGTTTGTTATGGTGTGGTGGGTCGACACTGGCTGGACACCAGGTGCCCACCAAAGCAACTCTATCACTCCACCTCCTCAGCTGGACAGGGGAGAGAAAAATATAACGAAAGGCTCATGGGTTGAGATAAGGACAGGGAAATCATCCACCAATTACCATCACAGGTAAAACAGACTCGACTTGGGAAAATTAATTTAATTCATTACCAATCAAATCAGAGGAGGATGAGAAATAAAACCAAATCTTAAAAACACCTTCCCCCCACCCCTCTCTTCTTCCCGGGCTTAACTTTACCCCTAATTTTCTCTACCTCCTCCCCTTAAGCTGCACAGGGGGACAGGGAATGGGGGTTATGGTCAGTTCATCACACATTGTCTCTGCTGCTCCTTCCTCGTCAGCAGGAGGACTCCTCACACTCTTCCCCTGCTCCAGCATGGGGTCCCTTCCATGGGGGACAGTCCTCCACAAGTTTCTTCAATGTGAGTCCTTCCCACAAACTGCTCCAGCATGGGTCCCTTCCATGGGGTGCAGTCCTTCAGGAACAGACTCTGCTCCAGCGTGGGTCTCCCACGGGGTCATAGTCCTGCCAGCAAAGCTGCTCCAGCATGGGCTCCTCTCCACGGATCTACACGCCCTACCAGGAGCCTGCTCCAGCACGGGCTTCCCACGGGATTACAGTCTCCTTCAGGCATCCACCTGCTCCGGCATAGGGTCCTCCACAGGCTGCAGGTAGATATCAGCTCCATTGTTAACCTCCATGGGCTGCAGGGGGACAGCCTTCCTCTCCATGGTCTTCACCACAGGCTGCAGGGGAATCTCTGCTCCAGTGCCTGGAACACCTCCTCCCTCTCCTTCACTGACCTTGGTGTCTGTAGAGTTGTTTCTCTCACTTATTCTCACTCTTCTGAGCGCTGCTGGTGTTGCACAGGGTTTTTTTCCACTCCCTTCTTAAATATGTTATCACAGAAGTGCTACCACCATCACTGACTCACTCAGCCTTGGCCAGCAGTGAGTCTGTCTTGGAGCCTCATGGCATTGGCTCGATCAGACATGGGGGAAGCTTCTAGCAGCTTCTCACAGAAGCCACCCCTGTAGCCCTCCCACTATCAAAACCTTGCCATGCAAACCCAATACATACAGAAACAATGGTAACCTCCTGATTAAGACGCATTATAAAACCAGCCTTTTTTGCTAAGCTATTTATAAAATCAGATTAGTTCACTGCATGGGTACAGAAATGCTTGTGGTGACACAGAATCACAAAATTTTTTCACAGAATTTTCAGAGTTGGAAGGGACCTCTAGAGATCATCTAGTCCAACTCCCCTGCTAAAGCAGGATTGCCTAGAGCACATTACTCAGGACTGCATCCAGGCAGGTCTTGAAAATCTCCAGAGAAGGGGACTCCACAACCTCCCTGGGCAGCCTGTTCCAGTGCTCTGTCACCCTAACTGTAAAGAAGTTTTTCCGTGTGTTGGAACGGAACTTCCTATGTTCCAACTTATGCCCATTGCCCCTCGTCCTGTCATTGGGAACCACTGAAAAGAGTCTGGCTCCATACTCCTTCAACCCACCCTTTAGATATTTATAAGCAGTAATAAGGTCTCCCCTCAGCCTTCTCTTCTCTAGGCTAAAGAGTCCCAGCTCTCTCAGCCTTTCCTCATAAGGGAGATGCTCCAATCCCTCAATCATCTTGGTTGCCCTTCGCTGGACTCTCTCCAGCAGTTCCCTGTCCCTCTTGAACTGGGGAGCCCAGAACTGGACACAGTATTCCAGTTGTGGCCTCACCAGTGCCGAGTAGAGGGGGAGAATGACCTCCCTCGACCTACTGGACACACTCTTCCCTATGCAGCCCAGGATTCCATTGGCCTTTTTGGCGACAAGGGCACATTGCGGGCTCATTGACAATTTGTTATCTACCAGGACTCCCAAATCCTTCTCCTCAGAGCTACTTCCCAGCAGGTCCACCCCTAACCTATACTGGTGCCCAGCATTCTTCCTCCCCAGGTGCAGGACCCTGCACTTGCTTTTGTTGAACCTCATTAGGTTCTTCTCTGCCCAGCTCTCCAGCCTGTCCAGGTCACGCTGGATGGCAGCACGGCCCTCTGGAGAGTCAGCCACCCCTCCCAGTTTGGTATCATCAGCGAACTTGCTGAGGATACACTCTGTCCCCTCATCCAGGTCATTAATGAATATATTAAACAAAATTGGACCAAGTATCGACCCCTGGGGGACACCACTGGTTACAGGCCTCCAACTAGACTTCGTGCCACTGATTACAACCCTCTGAGCCCTGTCACACAGCCAGCTCTCAATCCACCTCACTGTCACCTCATCTAACCCACACTTCCTCAGCTTCCTAATGAGGATGTTATGGGAGACAGTGTCAAAAGCCTTGCTAAAGTCAAGGTAGATGACATCCACGGCTCTCCCCTCATCCAGCCAACCAGTTACATCATCGTAGAAGGCCATCAAATTGGTCAAACATGATTTACCCTTGGTAAACCCGTGTTGACCACTTCCAATAACTCCCTGTTCCTCAATGTGTTTGGAGAGGACATCCAGAATGAGTCGCTCCATTACTTTCCCAGGGACCGATGTGAGACTAACCGGTCTGTAGTTTCCCGGGTCCTCCTTCTTGCCCTTTTTGAAGATTGGAGAGATGTCGGCCTTTCTCCAGTCCTCAGGCACCTCTCCTGTTACCCATGATCTTTCAAAGATGATGGAGAGTGGAGTGGCAATAACATCTGCCAGCTCTTTCAGCACTCGCGGGTGCATCCCATCAGGGCCCATGGACTTATGAATGTCCAGCTTGGTCAAGTGCTCTCTGACCCGGTCCTCCTCAACTGAGGGGAAATCTACCTCTCTCCAGACCTTCTCCCTTGCCTCCAGGGTATGGGATTCGTGAGGGACAGATTTAACAGTGAAGACCGAAGAAAAGAAGGCATTCAGTAACTCTGCCTTCTCTGTGTCTTCCACCACAAGAGCACCCGTCTCATTCATCAGTGGGCCTACATTTTCCCTAGTCTTCCTTTTTCTATTGATATACTGAAAGAATCTCTTTTTATTGTCTTTGACTGCAGTGGCCAAGCTGAGTTCTGATTGAGCTTTGGCCCTTCTAATTTTCCCCCTACATAGCTTTGTTATATCTTGATAATCCTCATAAGATGCCAACCCCCTTTTCCAGAGAAGGTAAGCTTTCCTTTTGTTCTTGAGGTCCAGCCAAAGCTCTCTATTTAGCCAGGCTGGTCTTCTTCCCCGTCGGCTCGTTTTTCGAGCCGTGGGGATGGCCTTCTCCTGTGCTTCTAAGACTACCTGCTTGAAGTAAGACCAACCTTCCTGGGCGCCTTTGCCCTTCAAGACTGCCTCCCAAGGGACACTCTCAACCATGCTCCTGAACAGGCTAAAGTCTGCCCTTCGGAAGTCTAAGGTGGCAGTTCTGCTGGCTCCCCGCCTTGCTTCACCAAGAATTGAAAATTCTACCATTTCATGATCACTGAGCCCAAGACGACCTCCAACCTTAACATCCCCCACAAGACCTTCTCTGTTAACAAACAGTAGGTCCAATAGTGCACTTCCCCTAGTTGGTTCGTTCACCAGCTGTGTGAGGAAGTTGTCTTCCACACACTCCAGGAACCTCCGGGACTGCTCCCTCTCTGCTGTGTAGTATTTCCAGCAGACATCTGGGAAGTTGAAGTCACCCACGAGAACAAGGGCAGATGATCGTGAGACTTCTGCCAGTTGCTTATAGAATATCTCATCAGATTCTACATCCTGATTAGGGGGTCTATAACAAACTCCCATCACGATGTCTGCTTTGTTGACCTTCCCCTTAATTCTTATCCATACACTCTCAACACTATCATTCATACTGGTAAATTCTAAACATTCATAACTGGCCCTAACATAGAGGGCCACCCCACCACCTCGTTTTCCTTGCCTATCCCTTTTGAAAAGCTGGTAGCCATCGATCACAGCACTCCACTTGTGTGTGTCTTCCCACCATGTCTCTGTTATGGCAATTATATCATAGTTTCCTTGCTGTACAATGGCCTCCAGCTCCTCCTGTTTATTCCCCATGCTGCGTGCATTAGTGTAGATGCACTTCAGCTGGGCTAATTGTCCTGCCACTCTCTTGGGAGGACAAGCCTTAATTCGCACCTGATCATGCTCACACACTTCTGTAGTTTCCAAATTATCACTACCCCTCATGTCTTTGCTGCCAGACAAACCACCGTCCCCTGCCATCACTGAGACGGACCGCAAGACCTTGCTAACGCTTTTACCCAGTAGTACTGGTATGCTGCTCTCAGGCACCACTTTTGTAATCCTGGTTTCATCCCCATCCCCCATCAAACCTAGTTTAAAGCCCTATGAATGAGCCCTGCTATTTCTTGCCCCAGGATCTTTCTTCCCCTACGGGTTAGGCTATCCCCACCTTTTGCCAGCATGCCTGGTTTCCTGTAGACTAGCCCATGATCAAAGAAGCCGAAGTTCTGCCGGATGCACCAGCCTCGGAGCCAGGAGTTAATTTGCTGGCTCCTCCTATTTATCCCCTCGTCATCCCCGGCAAATGGTAGGATAGAGGAGAACACTATTTGTGCTCCTGATCCCTTAACCAGCCGTCCCAGGGCCCTAAAGTCATTCTTCATTACCTTTAGACTTCTGGTACCTACCTCTTCACCACCTGCCTGAAATATCACTAGTGGGTAGTAATCTGATTTCTGAACCAGGGAAGGGAGTTTTCTCCGTATATCCTTAATTCTGGCCCCAGGGAGGCAGATGACTTCCCTGTGGGATGGGTCAGGTCTACAAATAGGGCCCTCTGTTCCCTTCAGAAGGGAGTCACCTACTACAATTACCTTCCTTTCTTTTCTTGATTGATTTTCTTGACACAATACAATGGACATCACAGGCCCCTGCATAAGCACAGGAATACAGCACAAAACGGTACTGAAGCAATTTAAACAGTAATCTTATCAACACCACACCTCTTTACGAAGAGGTTGAATGAATGCTGAAACAATATAAGCTTCTGGGGGAGTGGAAGGAGCTTCCTGCAACCAACTGCTAGTACAGTTGCCCATGATACCCCCACATTCCAGTCTGCACTGTGCAGCCAGCAGGGAACTGATCACAAACCTGTGGCAGTAAAGGGTCAACATGAGAATGGGAACAGCAGCCAGGAAGGGTGCAGGACTGTTTCTCTTGACAGCCATGCCAATTTAAAGTGTTTAAAATTACATCTTGTGCAAAAGTTGCTTTCTAAAGGTGTAGTTGCATGATCAGCCTTTGTCAATCTAAGGCAGCTGAAAGCAAGTGTGTAACCTGTCCAGTTGCACACTCCATCCACTCTACTTGATCTGCTCCACAAATTACATAGCCACAGGCAAGTCAGATAGCTTCACAGATCTAACTGAACAGTCACTTGAGCAAATATTGAAAGTTAACTGGTATCTTTCTACCAGATGCAGATACACCCTCTTTCAGACAGAAAGGGGAGTGTTAGGATACAGAGTCAGGACAGAAAGAGGGTAGTGCCTCCATTTTAGGAGCAGGCCACAAAACTTAAAAAAATACAAACCAAACATTAAGCAGAAGATAATACTATTCGAGGCAACATTTGCCAAATCCTACATCCAGACAAGGACATGCCATCAAATTAAATATAACGTAATAGAATTATTCCAGTTGGATGGGACCTACAATGATCCTAGTTCAACTGCAATCATTTTCTTAATCTGCATATAATCAATTCCTGTTTCAATATATATTTTAGGCCTCAGGCTTTGGAGAAAGTTAAATAAAACAAAAGATTGAAGGCAGAAACCAGGGCATCTGGTTGGCAGGATGAATGACCAGCATGAGCCACTGCTAACCACTACAGTTCATAACAGTAACTATGTTCTAGTTATAAAAAAACAAAACAAAATTAAATCAACAAGAGAAGAAACACCTTCTCCACTCTGACCATCCTCCTATACCACAATAGCTTAAGATGCCAATGTCTCGAAAGAGATAAAGGGAGTAAGAAAGGGTAAAGGGGAAGTCAGACATATGCTATCCTAAGAAGCCCTAGCAAGAGGGAAACAAAGTACCAAGGAGAGCAGGGTTAGTTGCAGAAAAAGGGAGAGTAGATTTGGGTAAAGCCTCAAAGCAGGAAGAGGGAGGCAGTGCTCAAGAAAAGTGGAAGAGGGAGAGAGGGAGGGGAATTTGGAGCATATGGCTGTGCAATGAAGTTAGTGTCCAGAAAAAGAAGGCATCCCCAATTTGCTTAATTAATAGCCATCTCTCTTCAACCTTCCCTATTACTTTCTGTAGTTCAGAAGAAGTTGAAGTATACAAGGACGTCCAACAAGTTACACAAGAAAAAACTCATCCTTTAGAAAGAACTGCCACAGAAAAAGTCTAATTTCTCACTGAAAATGAAGCCACTACTGCCCTCACTTGGTAGCCATTTTGAGAAATCTCTCTCCACAAGAACTATATCAGCAAATCCATGAAATGCTCATCAGATTAAATCTATCCTTAAATACACAGGTGGGAGAGGGAAAAAAAAAACCAACAACAAAACCACCTTCATGATGTAACTAACTTTAAGCGGCAACATTAAAAAAGTGAAAAAGATTTTGCACCATATTTTTCTAAACTTTAACTACATAAGAAGTCAGAGCAGCTGGCAACAGAAAAGGGTTTGGAAGTTTGGATCCCCTCTCCACATATTTCCACAGCTTAAAGTATTTGAATTTCTTTTTAGTTTAACTGTAAGTTTCCTGGATTTAGCACTTCTGTTTTGAAAATAGTGACAACAGCCCTGTCATATTTTTTCTTAATTATGATTTCATCATCTTCACCTTAACAATCAGTTATTGACAGCATACTGAAAGCATTTGTTGATATGCTTTCAGCCAGAACCTGGAAGATACTGAGCGCAAGCAGCAAGCTATTTCACAAAGTCATGGCATCCTCAATACTTTGAAGCAGAGGGCAATTAGGTTCATCATGCTTATCAGCTTCTTATTTTTTTAGTTATGCACATAATCAGAAATATGAGGATATGAACCCCTGGCAGACATGCTTCTAAACAACAGTATTCCTTTACCTTGCAAATGCTTGCATTAGCTTCCTTCTACAGAGACTGCCCTTAGTTATTAGGTGGTCTGAGCTCCATGTCCATAGAATTTACATTTCCATGGGAACTGATTATTCAGAAGAGATTTCAATGTGTTCTGGATTTCTCAGTACATAAACTTTCTACTAGGATGCTGTCATCTCACAGGATATCATGGGCCAGTTCAGCAACACTTAAAAAAAAAACCCCAAAAACATTAAATAACTCAAATCTACTATCAAAAAACCCCCAAGCTTTAAATAACAGAATCAAATGCCAGCTTACTACATTCTCCAAGAGCTGGTTTGACAGCCTTACTAGCCTCATGCTAAGTGCAAGTCTGCAAATGGAAAATCCAAGTTATTTCTAGAACCTCTATCAATAGCTTCTGGATGTTAGAACGGTGACAGATCACAAGTACAACACTGGCAACAGCCCACACACCTTAGACTGTGTTTCGCACTTGCTTGGGATAGAAGAGCATTACTACCACTGAAATACCAGTTATGATTACCTCCAGTACTCTATAGCTCTACAGCTTTTCACACTATACTTCACTGTATCTTTCTTCAACTGTAGTAACAAGGCTACTCATCCACCACACTTGTTCTCTCCAGGAAAGACAAAAGACTTGCATGCTACAGAAAGTGTTGTTTCAACAGAAATTTACAGGTTATTTTTAGAGACACTAAGGTCATAGGAACAGTCTTACAGTAAAAGTGGAAAGAAGGAAAACTTCAATGCTTTTAAAATCTCCTAGGTTTTAACCTGAGATTAGAATAAGCTCTTGAGAAATCTTACAGTCTTTTAGAGGACGATTTCATTCCAGGGTCCTACTCTTTTCCAAAGCCATTCTGGGGCCCTGCTCTTTTCCAGTGCTATTCCAGACCCTGCCCCTTTTCCAATTCCAGACCCCTTCTCAGAATGGAATATTTGTCACCTAAAAGATAAGGGCCAAGATCCTAAAAGCACTTTAGAAACTACATGGTAAGGTGGCACAGAAAATAAAGGGTGAGCCTGATGTTTTCCCAGTAACACAATTTACCACAAGCACATGCTGCAACATTCTGCACGAGCTATTTTCTTAAGCACTAAAGGCTTCATGCCCAGGTATCTCATATTGCTATAATCCAGCCAAAGAGTGATGAAGGCACAAATAACTGAGGCCAGGTCATCATCTGCCAGGACAGGGCTGTTTCCTAGCCAAAGCATTACTCGTGGATGCTGCTATGTGGGAGCCTGCAATCAGCCAGGAATCCAAGAGTACTCCTAAACTGGAGGCTGGACTGTCCACATGCAGAGGCACATCTTCAGCCAAAGACGACTATTTTGTCAAGCGAAACTCTTCAAAACACTATTTTCTGCTCACTAACACCACGTCTTTCTTGCTCTGCTTCAAGCAATTCTTATTTTCCCCAACTGTGATCTGATCATGTCCAAGTTCTGAACTACTCCATAGGCTTTGCAATGCAGAGACCCAACGCACTTTACACTGCTGTGTATTGCTGGTAGTTAAGTTTGTGTGGTCTGACTGGTTCAACAACTGGATCCACATTGCTTTGAATTCTTACAAAGAACTTTCCTGTAGTACTTGTCAAGTGAAACTAAAATAAAAGTCTGGGAACAGGTGTAATTTTCCACTATTAGTCTGACAGGAAGGTTTCCTGCCACTTCAGTGCATTCTTCTGACCTCCACCTCATCTAAACCAGTAGTTCTTCCTGTTAACAATGTGAAATATTATAGAGGTAGCCAAGAAAGTAATGGATGTCTGTTCTGTATCCACCATCAGAAAGATATCAACTCTGTTTTGGCCTGAATTCAGATTTGCTTTCTCCATAACGCAGGTTCTAACCACAAGTTTTCAAAGTTGGATTTCTCCTGTGTTGACTGAACTCTTTCACCTGCCAGTGGACTTGAGGGGCAGGGGGGGAAGAAGCAGAGGATGCAGGAGGAATGGTCCCCCATTCACAGCATTAACCTGGGTCACCTCTGTGATACGTATTACACAGATAATATAGCTCACAGCAGCAAGGACATAGAAAGCACCTTCTCCCATCTTGATGTTATGTATTGCTTGTATTCACTATCTAAATTGAAAAACAAGTGATATCAAAGACATTCACTCTCATTAACTTGTTTCCCCAGCCTTACTGCACTCCCATTCTCTCAAAGATCCTCCCCTTCTAATGAATCTCGTCCTTTTAAAATTTGAAGAAAGGAATAAATTAAGAAAATTAAGGACACCTACTAACATGATATACAAGATATTAGATTCCAAAAGCCTCTAAACAGAAATATTGTGGGAGAGCTTCTACCCCAAAACTACAGCTGGAAATAGGAAAGGTTAAACCGAGGTTGACTGTGCACTGTTTAGTTTCCACACAAACTGCTGCCAGCAACGCCTCCCAGGCAGAAGTAGCAGCAATCATTATGAACAGCCCTGGCAGCCTCCTTCCCTTTCACTGCAGCTTCTCTTTCCTCAGCGGGACAGAGGAGATGCCCTTCATTTCCGAATTCAAAACTTCGAATAGAGAAATGACACTGATACCTATAGTTGTTCTGACACATCTGCCCATGTCTCAGCTGGTCACAGCCAAGTCACCCAGGCGCTCACCAGCTTGGATAACAGCAACCACCATTTCCCTTTACCAGCAACTACACGCTGCTACAGACCTCACCTTCAACAACAGCACATTCACCTTCCCTCTGGCTGGACTTTCTCTTGGATCAGAGAGGGAGGAAAGAGCAATCAAAAGCAGGCAGTAGGGTGGCCGTAGGGTGGCCATAGGGTGGCCTGGGCAACAGGAACAGAAAATCAAGGGAGAAATCCTTACTAATTCCTTTGGACTCCAGAAGTACTCTCAACTTCCAGACTAACAGTGCATCACCTAGAGGCATCCCAGCTCTTTGCGTCCCCATCATGCTTCAGACTTCCCCTGTTTAAAACCACCTTTGCCATTCAGATACTGAGATTACCACCCTCCCTCCCCATCTTGTAAGAGTTCGCTTAAGCCTAATAAGCAAGTTTAAGCTCCACCTTCAATAGGCCACCTACTCCCCAAGTGACATGTAGCGCTTTTCCCTGTTGACCTAGCAATCTATAAAACACGTCGCAGAGTCCACATTTATCTCTGGAAATTCCCAAATCCACCACACCAAACTTTGACTGACTCCTAACCCACACCCCTGCACTGCCTTAACCCAAACCACCTACCCTTTTACTGTCACGCATTCAGACAGGACACTACCTGAGGGACTGTACACAGCTCTTTGCCTTATCCCCAGCATTACTTCAGGAAATGAATTGACCACAAGGTAAAGTTTGTCATATGCAAGTCATTTTAGAAATACGTAAACTGATCATTAAGTATTTACATAAGATGTCACACAGTTTTGCATGAAACTTGGCAGCTCTGGAATGCTTATTTGAGACATGTAGCCAGAGCCTGGGAAAGGGGGAGAAAAGACCCTGGAGTGGGAAGGAGGAAAGAATAGTTAATCCCTTTTCTCTCAAACAAGTGCTACAGAAAAAGCACACATTATGATAGTCTTTTCCATGACTGTACACAGAGTTCCTGCCTAAACGTCCTGGAAATAACCAGTGTAGTGTTTCTATAAGCACGCTCCTCACATTTTATGCTTGGAGTCACTTTCTCAGTCCCTCTTCCCTCCCCTCCTCATGCATTAGACTTTGGCTTCCCTGTTAGTCTATTAGGTGACACTTTGTTTAGGGAACTAAGGCCACATAGAAGGTTGTTTGCACCATTCAATTCTCTTTATGGTTCCCATGAACTTCTGTAAAAATCAGGATGAAGAGAAACAACATGCCCTAAGGGAACTGTTCAATGGACTAGAAGTGGTAGATGAGAACTAGATATTTCTATTTTTAACACTATCAAAGTCTGGACTCCAAAATGCCACCTGGGACCCAATTCTCTCACAGTACAGGACAGAAAACAGAAGTCTAGAGACCATCTCAATCCCCCTCTATCTCCAACATGAATATTTGCCACAACATCCACCTGATATGTCAGTTAGAAACCAAGCATGAATAGGAGCCAAAGCTTGTAGGGGAATTACAAATCATAAAAAGGAGTTTTGGTGACATCTCTGTGATGGCAGAGTTTCTCTAACCAAAGCTGGATAAAATTATTCAAACAGTTCTATGTTAAAGAATAAGATCCAGGAGCAGTTTTTACCAGATGTTTGCAGGGACAGGAAAAAAAAAAAAAGACTTCTTTTCCTTTTTTATATTTTCATTAAAAATTTCGCAAGTTTTCAACTTATGCGCTGCTATTAATAGGATTTTGAACCTATGGAGCATAACAAAACACCATGAGGGTGACTGAGCACTTGCACAGGTTGCCCAGAGAAGTTGTAAATTCTCCTTCTTTAGAGATATTCAAAAGCCATCTGGGCATGGTCCTGGGCAGCTGGCTCTCGGTGGCCCCGCTTGAGCAGGGCAGTTGGATCAGATGACCTTTAGAGGTCCCTTCCATCCTCAGCCACTCTGTGGTTCAGTGAACCTCTTCTATTCCGTTTCTCACATTCTCTAGTTTCTCATTGTGCAGACTGTCACCAAGAGTTGCCCAGCCTCTGCAATTCTTTAGTACACTGAGCCTGTCTGTTAAGCACAACAGTATCACATAGTTATATCCAGAGACTCACTATTCCTGGCTAGTCCACCATCTGCTTCCTAAAGACAGACTGAAAGGACTGGGACGTAATTTGAGGAACATGAAAGATGAGGAGAAGTCTATAGTAAAGAGATCAAAAATGAATTTGCTAGTTAGTATTTAGCTACCTTTCCTTCAGAATTTCCTAAAATATGCCATCAAGATGACAAGTTGCTGAAGCTAGCAAGACACAATTCTTTTTACTGGAGAACGGTGATAGGCCATGTCAATATTATAACTACATCACTGCAAGATATATAAATATTGCTCAAGACATTTTTCCACTTTTTTTTTTTAACCAAATCTTTGAACCAACAAAGCAGTTTTGATGAAGCTCAACAAGAACAGGTTGTTGAAAATGAAACCTTGTCCAAGGACCCTAACTAAAGGCCACATCCTATACCACAGACAAGTGTCTAGCTACCTGCCATGGAAACCAGATTTAACAAAGGGCATCACTAGACCATGACTTAAATATATATAGTAAAAAATATAAAAAAATATTTATATGTATTGTAGACTTCCTTGCAACTCTGAAACAGTAGCAGCCTGAGGCCCAACCACCCCCTTTTCCAGAAGAAAATTCAAGGTAAAGACACATAGTCTAAAATCTTGTAACAGGTGTCTGTATAGGCAACAAATTTCTATCGAAAGACATACAGAGAGAAACAGACAGACAGATCTGTCCCATCAGTGATTCAAATCCTGCTTGTCTTTTTAATTAAGGAAGCAGCAGAAAGTCTCCTGGCTTGATGCACTATCTATTGGTCCAAAGTCCAGCGGGGACATCTAGTGAAAAACACTGCTCCACAGCTTCTGTGCGAGGCAATGTCTACCGAAGCAGTCATAGTCTGATCCCAGGTGTCCACACAGATGTGAGTTACGGTCCCTCAGAAGCGGAGGGCTGCCAGGCAGGGGTTACTGCGAGGGGATGGGACTGCTGCAGCCGGCTCTGGCCTAAGCACAGCCTGTGAGGTAATGTGAATTCCTTGGCTGGAAGCAAGCACCTGAATTCTTTGGAAACCACAGGAATCCAGCACAGAAAAGGTAAATATCCCAGCGGAGCCAGTGCTAATTAGGCAGCCAGGCTACCGAAGGAGGGGGCGCTGGGAGGCTGAGGGGGGTGAGTTCAGGCAGCAGGATGGCAGCTGCTGTGAAGCCCAGCTCTCTACCCCACCATTACAGGAACTCTCATGTCCCTCTGGAAAGTCTCCCCCAGCTGCTGCTCCTTGGGCCCTTTGCAAGAACATTTGGTTTTCAGCTCAGTTTTGTCTTTTTTTTTTTTAAATCTATTTTTCAAATTCAGTGTAAATCTGACTAAGAAGTTCCTGCTGGACTAGGACCCTTCCAGCAGTTCAGGCTCAGAAATAAGGCTGCCTAAAGCTGGTAGTTTAGGCAAAGAAGTAGGCTATAGAGAAGTCTCCCCAAAACAAGGAGCCATTTCACTGTGAATTCCCCACACCATGTGTCAAGTCCCCATTATGTGTGCAGGCACCAAGCAAGACAGGTCCACCAGGCTCCTCTCTGTCCTGCAGAGAGGTATACAAAAGGAGGGAGAGTCAGAGAGGAGAGAGAGAAGCGTCCCTAGTTTGTGGCCTTGGGGAAGGTTCACAAAAAGCACAAGCTATTCCTGGCTCCATGTCCTCTTCAGCTGTACTTCAGACACAAGTCAGGCTTGTTATTCTCTCCTTGCATGGATACCCCTCCAAAAACCAGCATAATCCACCAATTCAACAGTTGGCTGTAAGAGCAGCCTTGGGACTTCCACATAACTGGGCTTGGTGAGTTACCTTCAAAAGCATGTCAAAGTTTGTAATTAAGGCTGTAGTTTATTAACAATGCACCTCTTATTCATACTAGGATATAAAAGGTATGTCAATAAATATATTCCATCAAATATTTTCAAAGTTTTAGATAAAAAAACTACCTAGATTTTTAACATATGATCAGGTGACTGAGTTACACCCTCAGGCAAACCTGGACCAAGCTTGCCAAGACCATCTCATTCTCCAAACCTGTACCTTCAATGCAAAGGTCCCAGCTACAGTTCTCCAGGCTGTGAATCACAGATGGCAAATCCAGATGATAATTGTCCTTTCCAGCACCAAGTTTCTAAATATCTGCCAATTTAACAGATGTATGGCAGGACGCTTTGTCTACTTTTTTAAAAAAAAAAAAGTATGTACCAGAAATAATCCAACAGACAAGGATCTCAAGTCACCCAGTGCTGCTTTATGCTTTAAGCAGAGCCTCAGTCTTGTTTCAAGCCTCGAGGAAAAAAAAAACACCTACAAATACACACACAACCCATCCCACTCCCTCCAAACAGATCACCAAATATCCCCAAATGAATCTATTAGCAGCGTTTCTTCTAGAGGTGGACCAGGCCCAAACTACGCAAGATGAGGTTTGATAGTTTGAGGGAGGCAAGACCAGCAAAGTAGTATTTTAACAGAAAATGAAAACATAGAGCACATTCACTGATACCATTCTTAGTAACTCCCCACAAGTTTGATACCTGACTCTGATGACCTAAGGCTCTGCCCCTACTACAGTTTATTCCACAAGGGGTTGGGTTAAAATAGCTACAAAAGGAACCTACTCAGCATCAGCACTTCCTAAGTTCTACTCAATATTCTTTTAGAGGATAAACAAAAAAAAGCTTTGAGGTCATTATCTTCCTGAGAAATTGTGTTGAAAGAGAGAGGACTTCAGCTAGGGCAACCCAAACAGTTAATTCAGTACTTTCAGCACAAATCAAGCAATAATAGTGAAGGCTATGTACCCAGAGATGTGTAACAAAGCCTTTAGCATGTCCTTCAAAGGAAACTTTTTCTTGACTCTTACACACGTAAAGCAAAACACAAGTTACACATGCTGAACCCACAATCCCTTTCTTCTCCTCAGCACTGAAGCCTCAAATTCCACTCTAGATCATGTCATGACAAGTCTAGCTGTGCCAAGAGAAACCAGGCCTAAGGAAGTATCTAGTCAAATATCACAAATATGTATTATACCAAGTCTGTTCCTTTTAAAGGTCATTACATCTTATGGTTTCCTGATAGCACTCCTTTTCTGGTAGAGGCCACCCATTTTACTGCAACAGAAAGGTTCCTCTTCTACTTGGAATATGCAAAGCATAACACTGGAGGGCAACATTACCTTTCAGACAAAGAAAAAGAAAGTTAAGAGAACAACCCAGAAGAGGTCACCCTGACTACACTTCAGAGTGGACAATCTACCTTGAGAAAGCAGATTCAGAACATGGATGTCACCACAGTGCACCAGAAGTACTAGCACAGGTCACAAAAACAGATTTCTTTGTTCTGCTGGTGGGTTTCCCCTTAAATTGCTTCAACACCACCTTTGATTCCAGGCCCTGATCTACCCTCCCAGTCCTCTGCTACAAATTGCTTCCACTCTTAAGCAGCATGGGGCTTTTTTTCTTAAGTAACGAATAAAAAACAGCTTCCACTCCTAGATGTTAACGCATTCCCCCATCCCCACACAACTAAAGTTTTGTCCCAGCTTTAAACCAAAGCATTACACCACGTAAGGCAATAAAGGGTCTCTCCCAACACTTAACTCACACTGTTAAAAGGAAGGCAAAAAAGCTAAATGGGAAGCCAGAATGCAGTAGCGCCGGGTTCCTCACCTCTCACCAACTGAATTTGCAGAGTATGGGAAAAATCCGAATCGCTACAGCTAAAGACCACTAGTGCCATCTGGAGGCCATATAGAACAGCCCACCTAAAGTTTTCTGTCAACCTCTACTCACACTTGAGCGCTGTCCTCCAAAGAGAGCTTGCCAGCACTTGCTGCATAAAGTTACCACTTCCACAGCCATAGAAGAAGGGAAAAGTTTAAGAGTAATTAAATATATTGGTTGCAATACATTTTTACCTATCATGTGAAAGTATTCAACTACAAGCCTTGCTACAAGCCTTTAGCCGTAGCTGACGCTCAGCGGAAATTGCTCAGTGGGCAGTTGAAGTGCAGTAACAGAACTACAGTTACTCTCCAGGGTCAGGACTGTCCTTGGACCAGAGATAACAACTCAGTATTCCCCCTACACCAGTCCCATGGTTGTACTAGAACCACTGACCATATACAGAGCAGCATTAAGATACCTAGTGCCACAGTTAGTCTCCATGTACTAGCTACCTCTCACAGAGAGCTGTAAGATGGGATGCAATTTAAAGGAAAGGATAACTTTGTAATACTGTGGTGTTCTGTACATACATGTTCCACTTGTCACATATGTGGACACCATGTGCTCTAATCACGTAGGTGGACATCACGTGCTCTAGACTTGATTATAGTTTAAACAAATGAAATCTAAACACACATAAGACTGTTAAGGATTTTAGAACACTGAAAAGTGATTTGCAAGTATTACTGCCACATGGGATCTTACCAAGATAAAGAGTGCAGAATTGCTGAGACTGATGCTTCTGGATGGATACCCAGAAAGAAAACTTAAGTTATTTGCTCAGGGTTGACTACAACACTGTTTCAAGCTCCAGAGCTGAATGTCAAAATAACAAAGAAATTCATCCAGCCAGCATCCAGGTTATCAAGTAGGGATGCCGGCTCACAAACTCAAAGAAATCAGGTCATTGTTTAAAGAGACCTTTTACCTAGGACAGCCCAGATGATCTACAGTCTTGCTCCTGGACTATTATCTTCCAGGAAGGTATTTCCAAGCACATGAAGGATAAAAAGATTATTGAGAACAGCAAGCACAAGTTTTCCAAGAACAAATCATGTCTGATGCCTCCCAATTGCCTTCTAGGATGACATGAATGTTTCTGGGGACAAAGAGAAAGCAGTGGATGGTATGGCTCAAGGCCCAAGCACTCAAATAACCCTGTAAAGCTAGAGGAATAAGCTAACAGAACCCTCACAAACTTTAGAAAAAGCAAATTGCCATTCTTGGAAGATACTCAAAGTTTTACAGTATAGGGCCGTAAAGCAGCTGCCCAAACTTTGAAGGTCTTATCTTGAAAAGGAGGTTGGACTAAAAACCTCCAGACTTCCCTTCCCACCTAAATAATTTGATGACTCTGTCTTAACAGATTCACTAGAACTGTCTGACCAGCGTATTTCAGTCAAAACAATATACTTGTTTCCTTCCCTAGACCTCTAATACCACTCGCCCCCAGAGTAGAACACTTTTCTCTTACCCAGATAGATTCTTCCATAAGTAAACTCTTTTGTTACAAGATCAGCAGAACTACCTTTAAGACATTAACGATGGTGCAAATCCTATTTTGAAGGCCTGCTATGCACTGCCTATCTAGCAATCTACTCGTATATTCACAACCGATGATCTTTTTTCTGCTCTTCACTTTCTGATAACATGCAATATTATCAACTAACAATTTAATTGTTGATTCCAAGAGAAAAGATTTGCGTGCCAGGCATGTTTAAGGCTCCTCTTCTAAAGTGAATATAGTTGTCAAGTTTTCCACTGACCAAGATGAGCCACCCCTTCCTGCCCCACTTTAGGGAAACAATCCGTTCACATTATCTTTGCAGGCAGAGGCGCATCACACGTGTCAATCAATTTAAAGGAGGATATTTCTTGGGGGATCATTATTAATATATTCTTTTGGATTCAGCACCTGCTTTGGATAAAGGCAAGTTGAATTCAGTATCTGCTTAAGTCAGAGCCACACAGGCTTGAACCCTAGAGATAATTCTTTTTGGGTACATCTGATGTGCTTATAAGACAGATTCATCATTGCTTGAAACTGTTGCAGAAGACAGTCCTGTGATGCTCTCTTCTCAAACGCCACTACAGTTAAATTTCTGGTCTGTTGGAAATTCAGATGAGTGATTATTCCAAATGTATTAGTTACTATAGATAGGTATTTAGCTAAACTTCTGTGATGAAGAGGAACAGGTATTTCTGGTAGGTAAGTGTTCCTCCTGGGAATTTTAAGTATCTTTCATGACTTATATGTGAAAGAAGATTGACACCATCCAGGGTAAGAACAGTGAACTAGTCTGAACCCACTTACTCAATACTATTGAAAATACAAATACTGACCTAAAATTCAGAAGAGCAGTTGAAAGTATTAAAACAAAGTCCAATGCAGCCAACAACAGGTCTCCAACTGCTTTTGGATTAAACAGAAATTAAGAAAGCTTAGATTCCCTTCACCTTGGAGGATGGAGAAGAGGTACAGAGGCACCAAGAGGCCAAAAAGGTTTCAAGAAGAACCCAACCTTGAGAATGAACACGCCAATGACGGTGTGTGTGGCCATTCAACCCATTAGAGTTGAAAGCTTTATTTATTACATATGTAATAAAGTCCCTCACTAAAGATCCTATCATCTATATAAAGAAAAGTGATTGGACACAGCATGATGAAGTATCATATTTGAACTCTGCAGAATTCCCTAACTAGCACTTCCCTCATTTGCTATTGTGTCAGGAGTACAGAGGCAAGCCAAGACATCTCTGCATCACCAATTGCAGGTACACTGAGAAAGAAGAAACCTCCCCTACCTGGCCAATCCTTCCTCGTAGAGATAGATGACAAGTGGATCATAGGATGTAACCAGAACATAGAGGCGCACATCAAATTTGAAATCTGAAATACAGTTGTCAAGAGTTAGTGACTGCAAATATCTCTCAGACATCATATCCAGTTGAGGAATTTCAACAGACCCTGAGAGCAATAAACCATTATCTGCTGCTGACATAAGTGCCTGAAGCTTTCCCAGTTGAAAAGCTTCCAGATTTTAAGGAATTCACTAGTTACATTTTTTCAGTACTAGAGGAAGACAGAACACTTAATTATTCAACCAAAATCCTGCAAAGGTTGCACAGATCCTCAGGTGTGGGGCTGGGGGAAAAGAAAAAAGCAATTCCTAAGCACACTCACCATCTATGAGCAGTGGGTTGCTGATGTAACGAGAAACCAGGATGTTCTCTTCCAGGACAATCTGGTTTGGCTACAGAAGAACAGAGAATCCAAGAGTGAAAAAACAGGAGGCTTAAGGAATAAGATGAGTAGATCAAACCCACTTTTTTTTTTTAAAAAAAAAAAAAAAACAGCCTTTCCCTCCTAAAGCCACTCTGTACCAAAAACCATGCTGAGGGAGGGAGGAAACAAAAACAAAATGAAAAATCAACACTGTCAGTCACAACATACTTAAGGTAATTAGATCCTAACCAGAAGCCTGGGCATGATGACATTGCCAAAAAAACAGCCCATTGAATCTTCCAGTTAAGTGCTCCTTAGAGTAGAATACAGATTTAACAGCCACATGTCAATGATGTAAAATAGGCAGGAAAAAAATACATCTAAGTTGCGATTGTCATTCTGTTTGCTCCGCAAGTGTTTAACCAAACACATGGAGGAGGGGTTTAGAAGACACTGGAAGGAGTACATAACTACAGTTGGTGAGGAAGTCTCAAGTGAAGAAAGTGACTCCTCAACTTGGGATCTTTATAGCTAGATCCTGGGCTGGTATCCAACCTGTTTGCCTAAATGAGTAAACACCTTCTTCTGAGGTTCAGTTCACAGCAGGGGCTACTGTACCAGGAAGACACTACCTTTGTAGCTCAGAACAGAAAGCGCTATGACAAATATACATCAGAGTCATGGGATCTGTTGAAAAAGCTTTTACTTTTTGCTGTATGCAAGCCTCTCTTGTAACCAGTTTTAACTACTCATACAGTTTCTGGCAAAACAATTTCTTGCCTTCAGTTTGCAAAAGAGCCAAGAGAACCCCATCATCCTGCCTTTATTCAATTTTGCATGTATTCAGCCACATCACCAGAGCAGAAAGCCGCAGCATACAGAGTGCACATATACAATGTGAGGGAACAAGCTCAACTTCCCTCAGCACATCACATAATAAAACAGGCTGTCACTTTTATGGATCAGAGAAATTCAGAGGTTTGTTGTTTTGTTGGGGTTGTTTTGTTGTTGTTTTTAAACACTTTTGTGATGAGATTCTAGAAGACACTCCCTTAATGGCATCACACTGAAGGAAACTGAAGTCTTTGGGCCAAGCTAGCTGAAGTGTTTCTGGAACAGATATACACAAAGGGAGACCAGTCCCAGAAGGGTCTTTTCCCCAGTTCATGGCCAACTGCCACATAAGCCTAAGCTCGTTCCTCTCTTTCAAGCAAAGAAAAAGCTGAGTGCAGCTCTGGAAATACTTACCTCATACACTTGGCGAATTGTTCCCTTATTTTATGGGAAATGATCCAAGTAGAGAACAGATGAGGCAGCATGACCCCTTCAGTGCAGGGGAAGCTAAAGGGGTTTGAGCAAGTGAAAATAAAATGACTCACCAGTCAGTTTTGGTGCTGAGAATATTTATTGGAATACCCTCGTGTTTGGCTCCTGCCCAGATGTATTTGTTACCTATGACAACCTAACTCCCTGCAAAGCCCAAAAAGGGCAAAAGATACTATAACCAGCACATGAAATTCAAAGAACCATCCCCATTACACCTCAGTGAGGGCACACTGGCCTTTAGATAACACAGCTCTAAGACTGATACACATCCTACTGTATCACATGAGGTTTCATTTTAACTGGTCTTTTCTGGGGGTAAGAGGGAGACAAGGGGACTGTTTGACAACTGTTCAGGTCACACAGGGAAACAACTAAGGAGAGTTCAGGGAATCTTCCCAAGGCCAGCCTACTGTCATCCACAAGGAGAGCATGAAGCAGCATGAAGCTTCCCAAATTGCCTCAGGGAGCATGAACTTGCTCATAATAAGCTAAGACTCGAAAGTAGGTTGCAAGATAAGCACAGCATACAGCTTTTGGTTACACAGCATACGCCTGGGCAGGCTTTGCCAGCTGCTCAGGACTTCTGAGCTGCTCACCAATGTACGGTTGAAATCCAGAGCAGGGTCAATGTCTGGTTAGATGTTTCCATGCTGCTTGCCTGGAAGCTGGCATAGTTTTGCCGACTGTGTTACTAAAGAGCAGTCCTTTTGCTGAACACTTACGTTGTTTATCAGGTAGACACCTCGACCCCTGGAAGAGGCAACGGGCTTCACTATCCATGGGCCTCTGTCCTTAGAATAGGTATCTGATTAAAAGAAAACAGAACAAGTCTGAAACATTTTCCATTTTGCTTATTTACAGATGAGCAAGAATTAAGAGTGTTGCCTACCGTAAAAGCTTTAGAGAACTCCATGAAGAGATCAAAGTCTACTTTTTTGACATCTTATTTTACCCCTTGGGACTCACTGCAATTATTATGGCCCCTCCCTGAAGCCCCTCCTGCTGCTCCAATGGATTCATTTCTCTTCCCTATGCCTCCTTTTGGCAGTTCTCTCTTCGGTACTCCTAGATATTATTCAAGGAATTTGTGAATCAAAACAACAACACTGTGCACAAAGAAAGGCCCTGTTCTGGAGTTTTAAGCCCACATCAGCTTGAGGACTTACACAGGCATGTAGTAAACAGCAGAGTAGAAATTACATTAAAAAAAAATCATGTGGGCCTTTCCAGTTTCCTCTAATTTTGTTGCCTTAACCACTGGCATGATCAACAGGCTGTGATATTAAAAGTAATCCCCTTCCCCCTCACCCAGTTATTTCACTTTAGGTCTGGGCATCATCACCCATTCACTTACTGCAGAAGTCCTGGTACTCTGTTGGGAGGATAAAGGTCTGAGGTAAGATATGGAATGTCTTGAATCCGTGGGCCAGCTGCATACGACTGACATTCTTGTATAGTCTGTCCTTTCGTGTCAGTTCATATGACCTGAAGTCCCAAAACAAGAGACTATCTATTTTTCACCAACATAAAGAAAACCCACATTACAGCAACCCTTTGTACTAGTTACTAAAGCATCTGTAGCCCTGTCAGATGTTTAAACCCTAACCTGCAACTACTCTTCAGTTTCACTGTCTCTGTCCTATAGCTGTATTAATATCCATCCTCATTTGTAGCACCTCTTGCAATTCCCAAGACAGACTCAGGCATAGCAAACTGTTTTAGTGGTGTTTGTAAACTTCAGCAGGTAACATATGACTATCTCTGTAACTAAGAATCCAAAGTCCCAAATACTTTACTTATTCCACCAAATAAATAAAAAATAAAAATCCAGTATTTGGGCTACAGACAAACACTTCGACTCACTATCTCCTCAAAACCCCAAAGACCATTCAGAATGAAGACAGCATGTGGCACAGGCCCAATGCGTTGAAACTTCACAGTACCATGTATACTCTATTTTTTTTTAGTGCTATCTACGTCCAGATTTTTGCAAACCATCAGAGATGTTCAACAAAACATGGCATCAAGGTCTTACCTAGGGAAATGATTGACTTTCTGAATATCTGTAAGGGAACGCAGCAAGTAGGGCTTCAAGTGTGATCCTGTCCACATGAGATTATAATCGTTGCTATTAGGGTGCACCTAAAAAGCAACATAAAAACACCACACACGAAAAAGTAGAATTAATGAAAAGCACCACCACTTGTCCTACAGACTGGGACCTTCTGTCTATGAGACCAGAGTAATTCTACTTTAATACAATCTCTTCTACCCATCACTAATATTAGGGCAACTCTAGTCAGACTCCTGTCCTAAGCTACTATACAGTGGTGCTGGGAAATAACCATGTCACATTTTGCTAAACAAACTTGTGGCTTTGTTCTTTTTCTAGACTGTTTAAACCAAATTTGTAAAGTGTTTTAGATTCTTCAGGAAACTTGCAAGACCAATTGCTTAACTTTTCTTCCCAAGGGTATGAAATGATGCTTTAAAAGCGAGAAAAAATATGACCCAACTTTTTCCCCTAATGTTGCAGGCTTAAGACTAAAGGGTACAGGGGTACTCCTTTGAGAGAATAAAATCAAAACATATCTTCTGTCTGACTGGCAGAGTACATAAAAAAAAACAACCAAAAAAACAACCTCAAGGGGGTCCACAGCAACTTCCTTCCTAGTTCTAACCCTGCAGAGTAAAAAAAAAAACACACAGACCAACCACAAAAGAAAACACAAAAAAACCCAAAACATAATAATCACCATCATCACCACCTCCCCTCCCAGCCCAGCACATAATCAGATCTAAAGATCATTGCACTCACCTCATGGAACCCATGGGCAGTCAAAATGCTTCGAACCAGACGGCTGTCTGTTCGCACAATCTTATAGGACAAGTGGTAGCGCTCTGTTAAGAGAGCAAGAGACACAATATTAGAGTCTGCACCTAGAAAAATAAACCAAAATTACTTATGCTACCAAAGAACAGAGAAAAGCATCACAGGACTCAGCACAGGACAGCTGCACTTAATCCCCAGTGGAGCATGCATACAGTAGCAGCACATAACAGGCAAAGGGCGATAGGAAACACCTGCCCAACTCTTGGGGCATTAACTCCAATGATGGCATTGAACTGATTTACATCAATCCTTCGGTATAATATTACTGCATCACTGAACCATACTGTATCAAAATAAGACACACGACATCCTAACAAATGCCCAGATTTTTTTTTTTTTTAAAAAACCCCAGTTCTTTATATAGACTGCTTTATAACACTATAAACATGATTTCAGCTCTTCCTTCTCTATTCTAGATTGGTATTCCTAGCTAAAAGCAATCATGCCACATGCCCTCGTTGACATGGCTAGCTTACATGATCACTTCTTAGATCTTGAAAACCCAAAACAAAACACTGAGCTTTTGTTTATATCTCATCCACCTATACTGATCTTTCAATAAATAACTGCAAAAAATAGTAGGAAATAAAATAAATAGGAAAAGGAAATAAAAAGAGAAAATTCACTATCCAAGTAGAAAGTCATAAAAACAAAGCAGTAAGCAGCACTGGAGGTATAAGAAACAGAAAGCATGTAGCAAGACTAGAGGCCAGTTTTCATACAAAAGGATGTGGCAATCCATGAAAGACTTCAAAGGAAGTAGAGGCAGAAATTGCAACACTAGAGTACAGAATCACTTGGAAAAGGCACTTTACAAATTGACTCAAACCGAGAATAGAAAGATGAAGATTAGATTAAACCTCAGGAAATATGTTCTACCAATAAAAATAAGTCTAAAGAAAGAGTAAGAAGTATCAGAATCTGGGACTGGGCAAAGCTCAAGGAAGTGTAACAAGTTGCACTATTCAGCAGTATACTTGTTAAACCACGAAAACCCTCTACCTCCTGAGAAAAAGCAGAAGAGACCCACACTCCAGTTAGGATACAGGTTACAATTACCATCAGCTTCTGCCACCATTCAAGTATGTTTCTAACTCACATGAAAAGGATCAGGAGTTTCCACACACAAAAAAATCACCTTCTCCACCCCTTACCCCAATGAGCCAGAAGCATTTCTGCTTGGATAGGATATTAGAAATGAGGACATAAGTTACCTAAGAAAGGGAGAAGCAAGAGAAGAAAGAAGTGTCAGCATCTTCACAAAAAGAAGCTGAGTAGATTTTAGCTTTTCTTAAACTCAGCACACCCAGAATGAGCTCCCAGCTGTACACACCCACGAGTACTAACTCTCACAATATGGAGTGACTGCTTATAACAACTCTGCCTCTTATTTAGAGGCTCTCCCTTATTTGACACTAGAGAGGTTTAGTCTCATGACTCAAGTGCTGCCAGAGCAGCAATCATTTTGCTTACAGCCTTACTCACAGTTATGAGGCTGTAGACGCAGAGATTTATTACGACAGCTTACTATTGTTCTTGCCACTGTGGGGCTGACTGCTTTATTTCCCAATGAAACCCTCTCAAAACTCACTGCAATGATTGATTTTATGTTCTTAGCTACAGAGTAGTGAATATATTCTGGTTGTAAGTTTCAGCATGGCCTTCAAGTTCAATTTGCAAGCAGACAGTTCCAACTCAAAACACATCAAGACCGAATGGAGGGACAAATATAGACACTTGTTACAACTCAAGCTGTGATGTGATAAACATTCACCAACTGATCAAGCATTTCTGAACATCTCCGTGCTCAGAGACAAGAGAAGATTGTAATTTCCTTCCTACCATGTCCTCTTCCCAAGCACAAAAAGAAAGGAACACCCAGGTTAAGAGACTTCCACCTCATGCCTTCAGGCCAAAAGCTGGCACATAGTTGCACCCACCTCCAATTAGGCGGAGGTAGCTGTCGTTGGTCAGAATGGCTTCAGCGTGAAACACCATGACTGGGATCCGCCTGCAGCCTCCACCAGTCCACTTGATACACGGATGATCCCTGAAATGGCAAGACAGTCAGTATAAGCAAATACTGTGCCTCATGCACACCGCAATTACTTACAATGAGGACACAGCAATTCTCCAGACTTGCCCACCTAGTCTGTGGGCAGGACACAGGCAAACACACTGTGGGAAAATAACGGAAGATTGGCAAGGAGGTCTGTAAACACGCTCAAGTGACTAGCAGCCAGGGTGTAGGAAAACACATATATCATTCTAATTCTTGTCTCTCTTTGTGTGTTTGACAAGTAGAACATCTGTGTTCAGATAACACAGGTCTGTGACAGACTTAGAAGCACCCTATTGAACATGCTTGAGACTCCTGCCCTGCCGTGGGAAAGATCAAAGCCCAGTGGTAAACTACACCTGTGTGAATCCGTGAAAAACAGATGCAAACAGCAGGTTCAGCGATCCCCTAGCAAGGGCCAAGCTCCACAGTGCCTGTGTCCCCACTTGTGTGCCTCTGCCCAGGTGCTGCTTTGGGGATCCCCCAGTTGGAGAGGTAACAAAAATAAATTTACTCTTTGCATTTCAGCCATGGTTTTGTGGTTGTTCCTGCACCCCGCCTGTGCTGACTCACACACACACACTAGGCGCCCTTAGTACTCAGCTATAAAGGGAATCTTCCAGTTCATCCTCTTTTTGGGTTGGTCTTGCCAGTCTAAGTCTGAATTCTGTTTAATTTGTATTTATTTTACTGAGTGTAATTTGGGAGAAACTCCATGAATTTTCACAGCTACAGCTCTCTGGATTTATAGCCCGAAAAAGGATCTATAATTCAGAATAAACCATAATTGCTGGTATCCACACAACCAGACCTTACAACACAGGTTCCAGTCTCCAATTTAAGAATTGTAAATCAGTGCATGCTGCCTGGTTGTAACCCAGGACTCTGAAGTGCATAAAAAGGCACTCATGCAGAGTTTGAGAGAGTAGAACAGGCTTGGCTCAACACAATGGCTAAACATGTGTGTTCTTCCTTTTTAACTTCTGCCAGATGCAGTGGAATGCAAGCCCAGAATGCAACAACGATGCCCTCAGCCAGCCATGGGAGCTACAGGTTCCAAGATACAGTGATCAGTTTTCCAAAACCAGACTGCATTGGGAACTATAGTCTCCTCAGAGGAATTAGGGATACATTAAAAAAAAATTAAAATCTGTTATATGAAATTCTAAGATCACAGGAAGAAAATCTGTCAACTTCCCTAAGCAAATAAAATTCAGACTGCTTATTACTCACTGCACAAGGAAATGGAACCATGAAAAAGTTAACAGAAAACAGAGACTAAGGGGTTGGAGAAACACATCTCTCTCTCCACAGACAAGAAGAAATAGAAAGACTGGCAGAGATAGACAGAAGCATTTGTATATAGAATGTGCATGACCATTGACTGCCAAAGGTTTGGAGAAACTACAGAAGACAAAACACTTCCTACACTAAGAACACAGAAACAGAGATAAAATGGCAACTTTCTGATGCTAGGACAAGTCCTCTTAAACATAACCTTGGTCCTCTTAATCAAGCTATTACCATTATCACCCAGACAAATTAACTTCACAGCACCCCTGTCTGCTTCCACCACCTCTAAAGTAAAAAAAAAAAGCAACATAAAAATCAACTACTGGGGTGTGATCAGCTGGAAAGGACTCAGAGAAGCTTCCAGAACTTACACTACAGGCCAGAGCTTTATATAAGGGAGAAATGAGCTGAGGCAACAGGAGGAGAGTTTATGTTAAGCCTGTCCTGAGGATTTGCAGTAAGGCTCAATCCTCCAGGTGACAGTCATTCATTCCTAGCATGACCCTTAGTCACTTGATGCAGACACCTGGTTACAATTACATTCTAGTTGAAGGCAGTTCTGGATCTTTCCATCCACGAGGGTCTGGCAAGTGAGCCAATACTTGGTAGGAAGCATTATCCCTCTAAATGCGTTAAGTCACTGCAGTTTGCAACTGGGCACTCAGTCATACTATGCACCCAGAAGAAAACAAACAGGATATATTAAAGTAGGTCCAGCTGAAACGGAAAAGGGATTCCACTCTAGGTAAGAATAAGGGAGCGACTCCTTCACAAGCAAAGATAAAAGAAGTTACTAAACAACAGTCAGAACAAACAGATACTCGTAAATAATAAGAACTCTAGGAGTGGAGTTCTCATAAGGCAGTTTTTTTTAAAAAGGACATAAACCATTGCATATCAGTCTACAGTACAGTAGATTTCCATTCTGTGCAGCGAAGTAAAAACTAAAACAAAAAAAAACCCTAAGCAAACAAAAAGAAAGGACATTCATTTCCTTAAATATCATCAAGACAGTTCCCAGTTTAGGAGCATGACAGGGAGAGATCAATGAAACTATAAACAGCCAAGGAAGAGCTGCACCCCCAACCCTGATGAATATGGTGGTCTTTTAGGCTACAAATGTAGGTAGCCTGCCCACAGGCTTGAGGCTCAAACCAACCATCTTCTGCTTTACAGGGAGGAGGAGGGTAAGGAATGCAACTGTCTTTTTACATTAGTACAAAACCTACAGGAAGCACAGGGAGACAGAAACAGTTAAGAGGTTTTTTTCTCCCCACTTACTCCAGCCCATCTACATCTTCTTCCTCCTCCTCCTCCTCTTCTGAGGACGAGCCAGTTTCCTCCAGATCTCGAGCCATCCCAACCGGCATTTCCTCTGGGAGTTTTCATACAGCCCAGTCTCAGTAGCCTCCGAGACTCCTTCCTGCAGATTCAAAGGATCTTGCAAGAGCAGTTACCTGCAATAAGGATTAAAAGCATGAATGCATAGCTGAGCAGGACAGCAAGAGAAATGAGGCAACTTAACTCCCTACTCCACAGGACTATGAACAAGCTTGTCACAGGCTGTAAATCACCTCCCAGCCTTCCAGTAGGAAGAAGCATCACCTTCCAGCAGATTATTCTCCACCTGCCCGTGAGAGTCATTCAGGCGCTTACCGCTGAAGCGCCCTGCCCTACCCTTCCTCCGGCCGCAGCACCGCGCCAGGCTGGCCAGGCCCAGCACAGCGGCAAACGCCTGCTTCTCCCCGGCGCTGAGACTCCCCCGCCGCCCAGAGTCAGCCGGACACTGTAGCACCTCCACCGGCCAGGGAACAGCCCTCGGGCCCGGCCGCGCCCGGAGGGGGGACTGGTGCTCGGCCTACCCCGCGGCGGCCGGGCCCGTCGGCCTGCGGCGGCCTCAGGAAAAGCAGGAGCGGCGGGGAGCGCCCGAAAGGCCGGGACTCCCACCACAGGACCGCGAACTAACATCCCTCGCCCTGAGACAGCTGTCTCAGCCCCCCGCTGCTCATACCTGCTCCCGCATCGCCCCGGCCGGCGGGGCGGGCGGACACGGCAGCTCCTCCCGCCGCTTCCCCGTTACTACAACAACCGGCGGACGATGGCCCCACCCCGTCCCCACTGCGCAGGCGCCCCCCGGCCGCCTCAGTGCGCAGGCGCAATACTCCGGCCGTGCGCCCAGACTTTTCTCCACCTCCTCCTGCATGGCGGGCGGGGTCAAGGGTGGGCGGGATCGCCTCTCTAGTGGTGAGGGATTGGATTGGAGGTGGAGATCCTCACGTCAGCGTGGTGCGTGTATGGAGTGGCGCCCCCGCGGCCAATCGGAGTGCGAGGCGGCGGCGGCGTGCGCTGCGAGAGCGGGAGGAGGCCGGGCGCGGGAGGGGCGCCGGTTGAAGGAGCGCAGCCGGTAACGGGCGACGCCGGGCGGTGAGCGCGGCCCGGTTCCTGGCGGGCTGGTTTCGTGCCGGCCGGGAGGATGAGCCGGTTCCTGAACGTGCTGCGCAGCTGGCTCGTGATGGTGTCGGTCATCGCCGCCGGGAACACCCTGCAGAGCTTCCGCGACCACAGCTTCCTCTCGGAGAAGCTGTACACCGCCAGCCCCGGCCTCGGTAAGGGCTACGCCGGCCGCCCCGGCGCCTTGAGGTCGCCTTCCACCCGTGGGCCTTGGGCCTTCCTCGCGGCCCCACCTCAGCGGCTGCTCCCGGGCCCGGGAGCCGCCTGCCGCCCCGGCGTGCGCCTCCCCGGCGGGGACGGGAACGGGGCGGGGGGGATGGCGAGCGGGGCTGTGCGCGGTCTCCATGTGTTTCCCTCTTTGTTTGCGCAGTGAACGGGCTCCAGGCTCGGACCTTCGGCGTCTGGACCCTGCTGTCATCGGTGATCCGCTGTCTCTGCGCCATCGACATCCGCAATAGGACGTATGTAAAGGAGCACCGGAGAAATCTGTCGGTTTGCTTGCTAGTCGCAACCTGAACAGCTAGCTTAGAGGGCAGCGTGGAAGAGGTGGGGAAGCAAAAGCCGTTCCTGAACTTGCTGTAGGATTGAAAGCGTTCCCCAAAAAAGCTTAACTAGCAGCGTGGGATTTGTGTGTTGACTGCTGCTCCCGTCTGCCTCTGTGGGGAGAGCCTGCGCATTCGAGTTCTGTTTCTTAGCTCAGGTAGATCTGAGAACTTCTTAGGTCACAAATTTCTGAGCTCCAGCTTGGGAAGCGTCTTCTGATGGCGTTGCTGCTCTGTTGACATTAGGCAGTTGCTAATGCTGTGTTGATGCTTCTTTTCCTATGACAGCTCAGCTAAAGACTGTGGCAGGTTGAGAGGGCCCTTCCAGTGGTCTTAACCCGCTGCCTTCTTCCCTACACTCTTGTCTGGAGCTGAGGACAAGGCTTGAGGTGTAGCTTGATGCTGTGGTGGGACGCAGGCCTTCTGAGAGGGATTTCCAAGCAGGGTGACTCTGGGTCTGCGTTAGACAAAGTCTGTGTTGCAAATTGCTAGAACTCACTCTTTTGTCACCGCCTCCCCCAGCCCCGCAGCAGAAGTCACTGTCCACCTGGCAGCGTGTCCTTGGATTACCTAGGCTTGTCTGTGGTAGGGAGCTGCAGGGACTCTGTTATTTGGTTTTAGGGGGTGGTGGCAATGCCACTTACCATGAAGCCAGGCGGTTCTTAGAAGGATTCTTTTATCTTGCATTTCTTGAACCTGCTCCCTTTCCACAGCTGTGACCCCTAGAGGGTAGCAGAGCACAGGTATGAAGATGTGTTGGGTGATGCAGCCTGGTATCAGCCAAGTCCTGTCGCCCTAGTTCTCTGCTCATCCAGTTCTCACCCTCTTTTTGTGTGTGCACATGCTTCTCACTTCCCCAGTGCCCTACCCTTGCTCTCCCCTCTTCACCTGCCTCCAGGGCAGATAATGCCTGTGACTTTCAATGCACCACTGAACACATTATCCTCTCAGCGGTTTCTCAGGGAGCTTTTGCACCTCACTAGGCAAGGGACCAAGTGCCCTCTGTGCTGCCACAGTGAGGACAGATGGGGCAGCATGCAGGTTTGCTTCTTTTCCACTCAGCCATGCTCGTGCCCATTCTATGGGCTATATGATAATCTGCTTCTTTCTGCTCTCCAACAGCCTCTATAACATCACGCTCTTCACCTTCTTTTTGGCCCTTGTTCACTTCCTCTCCGAGGTCTTCATTTACCACACTGCAGCCTTGACAATTGGAGTTATGGCACCCCTCATGGTAGCAAGTAAGTAGAGCTCTGCATTGTCCCCCCCCAAACTCTCCTTGGAGCTTTGACCCCCCCAGAAAAACTCTATGGGGCTATGAGCTAAGGACAGGGAGGGGATGATGGGAGGGAATGCCTCATCTCCTGTCCAGCATTTACTACGCAACTCATCCTGTGTCTCCATCACAGGTTTCTCTATCTTGGGGATGTTGATTGGCCTGCAGTACCTGGAGGTAGAAGCACTGTCACAAAACAAGAAGAAAAACTGAAGCTGAGGGCCCTGTGTAGGTCAGTGTTGTCTCCTATCTTCACTGCCAAACTTCCACTAAAGCTCAGCTGAACTCCAGGACACCAGTCCCACCGGTGGATCGATGTTGGACTCTGTCAATCATTCTTCATTACCAAGTGTTTTTTCGTGGCCCGGAAACTTTTCAACAGATTGATGTCAAAGACCAAGTCCCAGAGGAGTTTGTGTCAAAGCTTGCAGGGTGCAGTTGGTTACTGCCTCCCCAGAGGATAGCAGGGAATAGCTCAGGTGTGCCCAAAGCACTAAGGACTGCTCTCCCAGTGTAACTGTGGGGAGGAGGTGTAGAGCTGCCCAGGATCTGCTTAACACTTCAGACCAGAATGAGAGAACATGTGCTGCCCCTGGCACTGCTGTGTAACTTGCATGTGTGTGTTCCTCAGGGGCCATTTCTAATAAATGACAGAAAACTGCACGGTGCTGTGTCTGTCTTTCTGCTACACAGCAACACGTAGAGGATGTACAACCTCAGAGCAAACAGCAGTTTCTACTCTATGTTGCAGGAGAAATCATCTCTCTTTACAGTAAACCCACCTTTCCCTGACTCCTCCCCACAAAGTCCCAGGTCTGACTGTTCACATCACACACACACATGCAAAGAGAGTTGTTGCAGCTCACACTTTGCAGCATAACGGTGATGGCAAACTGCATGCATCTGAGGGCAAGGACCTTTGCAGTCAGCTGTAACTACAGAAGAGAGAGAAAACAGGAACAGGTTGCTTAGATGTAGATGAAATAATGCTCAAAGCAGATGGGCAGTGCACAGAAGGTAGGGAGGAACCAGCAAGATCTCCTAGCTGGGAAGATGGTACATGTGCAGAAGAAAGAGAGGAAAAACACAGAAGGGAGGAAAAGAGGACAACAGTAGCACTGGGCAGAAAGATGATTTTTTTGATTCTGCAAAACATTTCAGGCTGTTTCAACTATTTAACACATCAGGTTTCATTGTACACTTAAAATGTTTTTGTTTTATATAAAAACTTCTATTCAAAAGCCATTTTAGACCCCCATCCTCAATCCCAAACTATTAAAGATAGGACTTGATTTTTTTGTCAAGACACTATAATTTCCCCCAAAAAATGTTTTGTCAAAAATGGTATGTCAGAGAGGACTATTTTTATTCATTCCACATGATTGTGGTTTTTGTCCCCTGCTCAAAAGATGTGTATAACTACATGATTTAAGGAGTATAAGGACACTTGATGTCTCCACCAGTGGAGGGATGCTGGAAAGGAAGGAGAAGGGATACAAGGATCTATGTTTGTATTTAGAAGATAAACAGCAGCATACAGAGGGGCAGTGTCTACAAGACACAAATGCTGGTAAGAAGGCTTCTTCTCCTGTTCTCTGTTATAAAAGTGGGAAGCTTCCAACGTGAGCAGATCTGGATTCCCATCATACTCAAACCCCTCTCTGTGGCTGTGAAGAGCAACACAGCCTTAGCCAGTTATCTCAGTAGAAGCTTCACAAAAGTTTTTATGTAGTGTTGAAACATGCAAAAGGCACTTCATCATTAAGGAGGAAGACGCAGTCCTCAGCCCAGGGAGCTTGTTTGACTCACTCATGTTGCTAGTGTAGTGCTGAGCTAGGCTTAGGCTGTAGCTTCAACATAGGCTGTGGAACTAGTCCTTGCCTCCAGGTAAAAGGAGGCATATTGGTATCTCTCAATTACTCCTAATATATAGGAACATCGGGGCAACCTCAGTGAACTCTGAGCAGAGGTTTATCTGCAGACTGACTGCTTCATCTGCACCAGCCATGTAATAAAATCAGAGCCAGCAGCGGCAGAGGCACTGCTTTGTGCTTGCTGGTGATGTGCTGAGGCCTCTACCATCCCCTGTGCAACACAGAGCATCACCGGTACCGAGGCAGCGCAATTCCTCCTCCTGAGAGCCAGCTGAAAGCTCTTCCAGGGCTGCTCACAGAGTCAGCATGGTCCAACTTCTGCACTTCATGTCACAGCTTGCCTGTGAGAGAAGACACAGCCACGTGCAGGGTGCTACCCTCATGTGCTCAGGGCTAGCCTAGAACTATGGCTTTTCTCAGCATGTGTGCTTTTTCTTTTCCAAGCATACATGGTGGGATGGAGGGGAAGCGGTGGGTTTTCCCATCTTTTCCTCCCAAGCAGCAAAGTCTCCAAAACAGCAAGATGCAGAGGTATAACTGAAAAGAGCAACTCCCTTCTTGCGTTGCTCTTTCACACTCTCCACAAGCAGCTCACTGTGCTCCTGTCCTGAGGCTGTCCCCCCCTGTGCTATAGTACGCATGTAACAGGTGTAGGTAGCAAAGATGGGAGCGAGGGGGGCTGCATCTCCCAGCTCTGCCACCTCTCCATTTCACAGCTTTGATTCCTCAAGGACAATGGGATCAGCGCAGGCTTCTGGCATCACTTTCTGCAAAGAGAAAAGACAGAGAAAAACAATATCGTTAGGATCCTGGGTGGCCAGACCCAGGCTTCAGAGAGACCAGCTGGCCAGAGGCTGGCTGATTTGCAGCTCCCTGCTAGTGTGCAGAAATCCCCAAAGAAGAATCACCAACCTCTGAGAGGGCAGCTGGTCCCCTCCTCCTCCTCAAGACCCTTCTAATGCCCAGACAAGGGGCACTGGGACAGCAGGGCAGAGCAGGGGTCCCATTTCCCTTAAGCTACTTGCTGTAGTCTTCAGACCAGAGTTAACTCACAGAAGCTGTACAGGCCCAGGTAGCAGCCCCACAGCCAGCTCCCTGAAGACATTTCACTGTGACACAAGATCAGCCTCAAAGCGGTGAAACTGCAGGGCCAGTTCCCTGGGCAAGAAAAGAAACTGGGATCTCCTTCATGCCATGGGGCAGCACAGTGTCTGTGCAAGAACCAAAAGAGGACCTGCATCCTCTGTACCGCAGAAGGCTCAGCACAGCAACTAGCTCCTCTCTGTCCTTACTCTGGCATGGCTGAGGGCCTCTTCAACTCCCAGACAGATTGCTGGTTCTCATCTCCAAGTCTTTTCATCCCTACCCTGCATTCAGAGCTGACACCCATGGCCCCGCTTCTTCCCTGTCCCCAGTTTGGACTTATGGCTGGGTACAGATAAGGCTTTCTTTGAAGTTCATTACTCATATCTTAAAGAGCCATAAGAAATAAGAGGCCAACACACAAGGTTTTTTCTGCATAAATCCTATGGAAGAATTAGCCTGATTACTTGAACCCTCCTACAATTTCTTCCCTTAACATGGAGGGAGCTGTGGAGTCATTTCCCAGAGGAAAAGCAAGGACAACTGAGTCCTGGGCTGCATGAAACAGCCAAACAATTCCAGTTCAGCCTTCCTGTGTGGAGCTTGATGAGCTCCTCTGCTGAGCCCTTCTGGGGTGTGTTAGGATTAGACCCCTCCAGGGATTTCAGATACCTCTTTTCAAGTTCTGACTTGAATTACAGTCAGACACCACAGTTGTCACCAATTCAAAGACAGTGTGCAGACTTGTAAGGATAAATGTGGAGTCTCCCACAGCCTGGGCTCCAAGTTAACTCACTGTGGGGCAAGACTGACATCTGAGGCAGTAGTCAGAGGTGCACAGGAAAGACGTTCACATCCCCAGTGCAGCTCAAGCGAAGTCCACGCAGCATGGAAGCAAGACATACGAAACAGTTTCATTTTGAGTAGCCTCTTACACAAACTGCAGGTGATAAGGTTTTGTAGAGGTCAGCAGCAATATCCCAAAGCAGAGGAGTGAGATCAGGAAAGCTTCAGAGACACCTGGAAGCAAAAGCCAGGAAGTGCAAAGAGGGAACTCCTACCAGCAGGAGGGGTAGGGGAGCGCATGAAGTAGTGCCAGAGGGAGGACTAAAGGGAAAGCTGCATTTAGGCTTGGGAAACCCCACCAGAATGCATCATGGAAGCACGCTGGCAACTCTGAACAGGCTCCCCAAGCACCTCTGGGGTCTGAACACCACTCACCTGTTGTGGAGCTACAGGAAGAGGTTTAGATCAGGCAGCCTGCAGCACTCCACTGCCTTGGAAAAGGAAGGCTGCTCTCACAGCTGGGAGTCACAGTACTGGAAGGGGGCACACAGATGGCCTGCCCATGGCTTTGGGATACAAGGAGAAGGCTGCTTGCCACACAGTAAGCACAGAAAGGTAGCAGGGAAGTTTGGGAAGCAGGGGATGGGGTACATACCGTTTGTGCATACTATGCAAAATTCCAGTAGTTTTTTTTTTTTATTATTGGCAGTATTCCACTAGAGATGAAGCATGCTACAGTTTGCAAGGGGACTCCAGTAAGCTACTCAGGTTGGATGCTGGCCCTAATGCCCTAAGCCAGCCTCTAAGTCACACTGGCCTTGGGAGAAAAAAGCAACATGCTTTTGTGTATTCCACTGAGATACATCAGATGCATCTTTGCATCCAGGCAAACATACAACCAGCAAAAAAAGGTACTTAGCCCTGATTGAGTCCTGACTTATCCAGGACATGGTTTGAGAACACAGCACAACTTCAGTCCTGTTTTAAACAAATCACTTGCTGTGCCTGTACACCTACAGCAGGTCACTGGTCGTCCAAAATCATCCACTATTCAGTGCTCAGCCCTGATGGCAGCATAACACTCCAGACAAAAGTTTTTAATTTTATTACAATTCAAAAACCAGGACAAAGTCTGAAACCACTTACTCCCTACTCTCTGCTATCAAGAACAGGTTCTTTGCACACACACACAAAAAAACCCCAATTTATCTACCACTATATAAGACAGGCACAAAGTAGTCCGAATTGCCCCAAACACACATTAATCAAATTTGCAAGTTTCAAAGAGGCCTAGCAAAGCCCAGTTTGAATGAGAAGACAGTCCTGCCATTTTGGAATCCTGCACTCTGTATGATAGCTGCTTTCTTAAAAACCCCCACAAACTTAAAAGTATTTCCAAAGAAATGTTGCCTAAGACTTTTCTTGAGCAATTCACTCCCAAGTCAAAAAAACCCCATAGAATATCAGCAAAGATGGTTATTTCATAATGCAAAGAAACGATGCAGGAAGGTTTGGATGGATGCTGGAAACCAGAAGCAGATGAGCACAGGCTGTACACAGCATATACATGAGTATAACATATATGATGAATCAACTGACACTACTATGAAACCTTAAGGCACAATGTTGGAATGGCTTCAGATGCCTTTACAACAAAGTCAGCTCACAAAGAGATTCATTATTATGTAAAACAGGCATTTGATCCTGAGATCAAATCAAAGTGTCCTGAGATACAGAAAGCTAACCCTGCTGGCGCTCTGGGAACTGAGGCAGACAGAAGTGGGAGTATTGTTGGACCACACTACAGCTTTATTAATAGAGGACAAAGTGTCCACAATGCCATTAGGCTAATTTAGTTCCTACTACAAGTTCTACTAATTGCAACATCTGTTTAGTTATAACCATAAGCAGAGAAGGGCACTGATAGAAGACAAACTGCTTGTGAACACAAGTCAGGTTCTGCAGGAAGAAGGGAAAACATCCTGCAGTGTGAACACAGTGGCCAAAAACTCTACAGGTAGCTGCTCAGAGGCTGTGATTCCTGGGCAGAGAGTCAAGGCTGATAAACACTCACTCTTGTCACTGAAGCTATGGCTTTATACATTGCTCTTCTCCCTGCAAAGTCAACAGCTCAGCCAGATTCTAGGCTTTCCATTTCATCACCAGAAGCCACTACTAGGTGAAAATGGAAGATCTTTCCCTGTGAGAATCCACATGTGGGTTTTTCCTTTGTGCATTCCTTGATACACTGGGAAATCAGACTATTACACAGTCCTACTCTGCACCAAAGCCACTCAACAGCTGAACATCCAGCTAAAAGTTTTGACACTTTTCCAGCAGATCATTTATATTTCTACAACAGGAAGAATCACACCTTGTTAGGCCAATACTCTGGATGATGGACCCCTAGAAAAAACAATAACACAGCTGTCTACCTCCACAATGGGACTGCATCTCCATTGTGTCAAGACAGGGGAAGACCCACTGTCATCAAAAGGACTAGACAGCCAAAGGCATAGTGTTTCAGTGGGAAGTGTGAGGCCCACACAACTCCACAGCTTTGCATCCTCTGGAAGCTCACATCTGACTCTGACTGTCAGTCTTCTCCTTGCAACAGCATAGAATAATTTTTTGTTGGAAAAGACCTTTAAGATAATCAAGTCCAACCATTAGCCTAACAATGCCAAGTCCACCACTAAACCACATCCCTAAGCACCACCACATCTCCATGTCTTTTAAATTTTTAAATACCTCCAGGGATGATGACTCAACCACTTCCCTGGGCAGCCTGTTCCAACGTTTGATGACCCTTTCGGTGAAAAATTTTTTCCTGATATCCAATCTAAACCTCCCCTGGTGCAACTTGATGCTGTTTCCTCTTATCCTATCACTTATCACTTGGGAGGAGAGACCAACACCCACCTTGCTACAACCTCCTTTCAGGTAGTTGCAGAGAGCAATAAGGTCTCCCCTCAGCCTCCTTTTCTCCAGGCTAAACAATGCCAGTTCCCTCCACTGCTCCTCATAAGACTTGTGCTCTAGACCCTTCACCAGCTTCATTGCCCTTCTCTGGACACGCTCCAGCACCTCAACGTCTTTCTTGTAGTGAGGGGCCAAAAACTGAACACAGGATTTGAGGTGGGGCTTCATCAGTGCCGAGTACGATCACTGCCCTAGTCCCGCTGGCCACACTATTTCTGATACAAGCCAAAATGCTTTTGGCCTTCTTGGCCACCTGGGCACACTGACAGCTCATATTCAGCTGGCTGTCAACCAACACCCCCAGGTCCTTTTCTCCCAGGCAGCTTTCCAGCCACTCTTCCCCAAGCCTGTAGCGCTGCATGGGGTTGTTGTGAGTCAAGTGCAGGACCCAGCACTTGGCCTTGTTGAACCTCATACCATTGGCCTTGGCCCATAGATCCAACCTGTCCAGATCCCTCTGTAGAGTGTTCCTACCCTCAAGTAGATCAACACTTGCGCCTAACTTGGTGTCATCTGCAAAATTACTGAGGGTGCACTTGATCCCCTTGTCCAGATCGTTGATAAAAATATCAAACAGAACTGGCCCTAATACTGAGCCCTGGGGAACACCACTTGTCACCAGCTGCCAACTGGATTTAACTTCATTCGCAACTCTTTGGGCCTGGCCATATAGCCAGTTTTTTACTCAGCAAAGAGTACGCCCATCCAAGCCATGAGCAGTCAGTTTCTCCAGGAGAATTCTGTGGGAAATGGTGTCAAAGGCTTTATTAAAGTCGAGGTAGACATCACAGAATGGTTTAGGTTGGAAGGGACCTTGAAGATCATCTAGTTCCAACCCCCCTGCCATGGGCAGGGACACCTTCCACTACACTGGGTTGCTCAAAGCCCCATCCAGCCTGGCCTTGAACACTTCCAGGGATGGGGCCTCCACAACTTCCCTGGGAAACGTGCCTTTGTAAAAAGTCCCTCTCCAGCTTTCTTGTACACACCCTTCAGATACCAGAAAGCTGCTATAAGGTCTCCCTGGAGTCTTCTCTTCTCCAGGCTGAACAACCCCAACTCTGCAGCCTGTCTTCATAGGAGAGGTGCTCCAGCCCTCTGATCATCTTCATGGCCCTCCTCCGGACCCACTCCAACAGGTCCATGCTCTTCTTATATTGAGGGCCCCAGAGTGGGACACAATATTCCAGATGGGGTCTTATAAGAGCAGATTAGAGGGGCAGAATCACCAATCTCAACCTGGTGGCCACACTTCTTTTGATGCAGCCCAGGATACAACTGGCCTTCTGGGCTGCGAGCACACATTGCCAGCTCATGTTGAGCTTCTCATCAACCAACACCCCCAAGTCCTTCTCCTCAGGGCTGCTCTCAATCCATTCTACCCCCAGCCTGGATTTGTGCATGGGATTGCCCCAGCCCACATGCAGGACCTTGCACTTGGCCTTGTTGAACTTCATGAGGTTTGCACAGGCCGACCTCTCAAGCCTGTCCAGGTCCCTCTGGATGGTACCCCTTGGGAACCAGACAGGTCCAGGCCAACATCCACAGCCTTTCCCTCATCCACCAAGCGGGTCACCTGGTCATAGAAGGAGATCAGGTGAGTCAAACAGGACTGCCTTTCATAAACCCACGCTGACTGGGCCCTATTGCCTGGTTGTCTGGTACGTGCCACATGATGGCGCTCAAGATGACCGGCTCCATAACCTTCCCCAGCACTGAGGTCAGACTGACAGGCCCGTAGTTCCCTGCATCCTCCTGGCCCTTCTTGTAGATGGGCATCACTTTTGCTAACTTCCAGTCAACTGGGACCTCCCGAGTTAGCCAGGACTGCTGACAAATGATGGAAAGTGGTTTGGTAAGCACTTCCACCAGATCCCTCAGTACCCTCGGGTGGACCCCATAGGCTTGCATGTGTCTAAATGGTGTAGCAGGTAACTAACCATTTCCCCTTGGATTATGGGGGGTTCAATCTGCTGCCCATCCCTGTCTTCCAGCTCAGGGGGCTGGGTACTCAGAGAACAACTGGTCTTGCTATTAAAGACTGAGGCAAAGGAGGCATTAAGTATCTCAGCCTTTTCCTCAGCCTTTGTCACTATGTTTCCCCCCGCATCCAATAGAGGATGGAGATTCTCCTTAGCCCCCCTTTTGTTGCTAATGTATTGACAGAAACATTTTTAATTGTCATTTACGGCAGTAGGCAGATTAATTTCTAGTTGGGCTTTGGCCCTTCCAATTTTCTCCCTGCATAACCTCACTACATCCTTGTAGTCCTCCTGAGTTGCTGGCCCCTTATTCCCAAGGCCATAAACTCTCCCTTTTTTTCTGAGTTCCAGCCAAAGCTCTCTGTTCAGCCAGGCTGCTCTTCCCGTCTGGCTCATCTTTCAGCACGTAGGGATGGCCCGCTCCTGTGCCTTTAAGATTCCCTTCCAGCATTCCTGGACTCCTTTGCCCTTCAGGACTGCCTCCCAGGGGACTCTGTCAACCAGGCTCCTAGACAGGCCAAAGACTGCCCTCCAGAAGTCCAAGGTGGCAGTTCTGCTGACCCCCTTCCTTACTTCTCCGAGAATCGAAAACTGTATAATTTCATGATTGCTATGCTCAAGATGGCCTTCAACCATCATATCACCCACAAGTCCTTCTCAGTTCGCATACAACAGGTCCAGCAGGCACCTACCCTAGTTGGCTCCCTCACCAGCTGTGTCAGGAATTTATCTTCCACACACTCCAGGAACCTCCTGGACTGTTTCCTCTCTGCTGTATCGTATTTCCAGCGGACATCTGGTTAGTTGAAGTCTTCCACTACAACAAGGGCTAGCAATTGTGAGATTTCTCCCCATTGCTTATAGAATATTTTGTCTGTCTCTTCATGCTGGTTGGTTGGGTGGTCTATAACAGACTCTCACCATGGTATCTGCCTTGTTGGCCTTCCCCCTGATTCTAACCCATAAACACTCAACCTTATTGTCACCATCATTAAGCTCTAGACAGTCAAAACACTCCCTAACATACAGGGCTACCTCACCACCTCTCCTTCCTTGCCTGTCCCTTCTGAAAAGTCTATAACTATCCATGGCAGCACTCCAGTTGTGCAAGTCATCCCACCATGTTTCCATAACGGCAACTATATAATAGTTTTCCTGCTGCACAATGGCTTCCAGCTCCTCCTGTTTGTTGCCCATGCTGCGTGCATTGGTGTAGATGCACTTCAGTTGGGCTATTGATTCCACCACCTTTTGGGGGGAAGAGGCCCTAATTCCTACATGACTGTTCTCAGGCACTTCTGTTGTTTCTAACATATGAATAAACTTTGCGTCTTTGCTGCTACATGTATCTCCATCCCCTACCTGCACTGAGATGGCAGACCAAAGGACTTCGCTAGCACACCGTCCCTCAAACACTGGCATACTGCCCCCAGGCTTATCTCTAGCAAGCCTGGTTTTATCCCTTTCCCCCTTCAAATCTGGTTTAAAGCTCTTTCAATGAGGCCTGCTAACTCCTGCACAAAGATCCTTTTCCCACTTTGAGACAGGTTAACCTCATCTGTCGCCAGCAGGCCTGGTGTTGTGTAAACTGACTCATGATCAAAAAACCCCAAATTCTGCCAGTGACACCAGGCTCAGAGCCAGGTATTGATCTACTGGCTCTTCCTATTTCTTCCCTCATCATTCCCTGCAACAGGAAGGATAGATGAGAACACTACTTGTGCTCCTGATCCCTTAACCAGTTATCCCAAGGCCTTGAAGTATCTTGATTGCCCTCAGACTTCTTGTTGCAACTTCATCGCTGCCTATCTGCAAAAATCAATCATGGATAATAATCTGAGGGCCATACCAGAGTAGTAGGCTTTCTCTTCGCATCTTTAACCTGGGCCCCAGGGAGGCAGCAGACTTCCCTAAAAAGTGGGTCTAGTCTGCATATTGGGCCTTCTGTTTCCTTCAGAAGGGAGTCTCCTATGACAATGACCAGTCTTTTTTAGTTTATGAAAGCAGTTTTGACGCAGGGCGTACACAGGACCATCTCTGAGCCTCGCGGTGTCTATTTTGCAACTGGGATATCAGTGGTAACACTGGCAATTGTACCAAGCTAGGTCTGCTAACAAAGGCAATGACAAACTTCAGCCATCAAAAAAGTACCAGTATAATCCAAGCAGGCTTTCCCAGCTCGTGCAGCTACAACTACTTGGTCCCAAATCCAACACTACACATGTACCCTGCTGAAACTGTCACAGACTGCGGCACGGAGACAGCTTCAGCAGCACGCAGCCTGGAGTCAAAGCTTTCCCTGCCCATGGGACTCTTCCTCACGCTTGCATCTTCAAGTGCGAGGAAGCTTCACGCTCCCTGTAGCACATGCTCTAGTCTTAGGAGGATTAAGGCTGTTTTTCCCAATGGATTCACTCTGCTTTTGCCTGTTAGTGCTGTTGGCTGTGGCACTAAGTGATACACACACTCAATGAAAACCTTTAAAAGCAAAGGGTAGCGTGGTTAACTTGGCAGATCAGCCAGTCAGTGCGAAGCAGAGGACAGTGAGTAACAAACTGCTATACCCCAAGCAACAGCTGAGAAAATGCCAAGTGCCATTGAGATTCACAGATCAGCAAGCACAGAGCTTTACAATTTTCAGGCGTTCTTATACCAAAAGGCACCAACCCAATGACTCTGTTATTGCTAGATGTTTTTAAACTTCCTTCTCGAAGTTGGCCATGTGGCCTGGCTGTGATCAAAGCCAACTCTTCTACAGGGTTCCTGGTATCACTTCCAGCCAAGAATATAGACTGTAAAAGTAATGTCAGAGAAGAGTCTCCAAACGCCTGCGCCTCCTCTCCCCGTTAACTTACTGACAATTCAGTTCTCCATCTGCTCCAGCATCAGGCTTTGCCTTGCTGCACCTAGTTGAATCCCTATGCCCCTATTTGACATGAGTCTCAGTGGGTACCCAAAGAAGGCCAGAAAGATTCTCAGTACTTTACAGCCATTGCTGTCACCCCAGAAGTGCCATTGGCTTGGTGCCTGTGCCACCCGTGAGCGTTTAGAGAAGCAGGTTAGTGTGATTCTCCTACCTTTGTGTATGAGCTAGTGAGCAGGAATGGGAACTGATGGGGTTAGGGTTACAAGCTACAGTCCCGTAATCCGTGATCTGACTGCTGCCTTGGAGTCTCTGTAACAACAGCCACAAGTCACCATCCCAGAAAAGATGGAGGCAAGTACGGAGGGAAATGAAAGAGGGGGAAAATAAAGAAGACAAACAGGCAAAGGAAGAAACCAGTAAAATCACCCCCAAGCATGCGTAAGGCAGCTGTGCCATGTAGAAAAGCTCCAGTACCTGACTCCGTCAGAGCTCTCCACAAAGGCAGCACACAATTCCTAAGCCCAGCTGGCTGCTCCCCTGACTGAGGCATCCATATTAGTTCAGAACACCAGGTTCAGCCCACCTTCTATTGGTCAAGCACCTGGGTTTGTTTGTTAAGTTTGAGAAGTACTGAGGTGAGCTCAGCCATGTGGAAGCCACATTTGGGGGTGTGGTGGGGTGTCCATCATGACCTCAGAGCATGACTCCTCAGGGGGAAGGAGCTGCCAGTGAAGTTTTTGACTGAGACCTGTTACCTCACACACATCCCTCTGGTTCTTACTGCAGTCAGTTCTGGAGACTTTTAGGATTATAGAAGTGACATCTGTACCACCTTTGCTCTGGTCTCAATGCCCTCCCCCCTCCAGCAGCAAGCTCTTACAATTGTATTTATACTAAAAAGATTTCTTCTAAAAATGGTTTAAGCAAAAGCATACAATTCATCTGGTGAGAGAAGTGTCTGACAAAGGGAAAGGACCTTACTACTACTAGGCATCACATTTGCTGCCAAAGGACCTTGATATTTCCTGGACCTTCCATATCTGTGTTATGAATTAACACACAGTTCCACCAGCACCTCTCATTACAACCCTGCTGCCTCAGGTCTTGTGGAGGATGGTTTGGCTTTACAATTCATCTTCTGTTTTTGACTTCAGCACTGTTAATTGAGGGATACAAGCAGTCTGGTGTATATCAAAACAGGCTGGTCTTTACCCCAGCTCAGCTTAGCTAAGTGTGTTACAGTTAGCCCCATTCATGCCAGGATTCTGGGAGAGCAGTTGTCTTCTAGCTTGCTCCCGTAGACCATGATGCTCACCACTGCTAAAATCAGCCAAAGTTTTAAGCCTCAGAGCAGAAAAAAGCAGGAATTCTTTTTAAGTTACGACAATCGGGTGGGGACTCCTTTACCCAAACAAGATAAATTGTACAGCCTTTTTCCCCCACATCTAGTCTAGAACTATATGTGCAAGAACTACTTAAGACAGCATAAATTCCCTTTACTTATCCTACCCTCTGCATTTATGCTCAGCTAGTTCAGTAAAAATAAATAAAAAATAAAAATAAAATAAAAATGAAAAAGCATATATTTTGTAATTGAAAATCCACCTTCCTGAGCAGAGCAGCTGGTCGGAGCAGAGCTGCTTCTTGGACCTTCTGGTCTCTCTCCAGATCGGATTGGTTAGGTTATCTAGAGGAAGGCAGCACTGTCTTCTGAAAAAAGCTGACTCGAGACAGCAGAGACCTGAGCTTATGCACTTTGCTAGTCCTGGTCGCTGATGGCTTCATGAACGTTGAGTGGACATCTCTGCTAACGTCCTAGAAGAGGAGCCCAGAGCAATAAGTAAAAGAGTCTCAAATAACCACCAGTCCCCTTCTTTTCTCTGCAGGGAGAGCTTTTAAGAGTATCCACTGCAATTAGTTCACCGGAGGCCCTCTCACACATGGAAACAGCTGCATTTATTGTGCAGCATGCCACAGGGACATCATACCCTGAGCTTTGGTGCACACATATGAACTAGCCTTGTCTGCAGCACTGTGCAAAGTGTGGGGAGCCAGGCTGCTCAAGCCCTCACTTGGGCTTTGCCAACTAGCTTTCTCCAGTCCCATACACTGAACCCCACTTGGCAGCAGAGGACAGGGAATAAGAGGAATAACCTGCCTCCCTAGGGGCCTGGAATAATAGTTACCCAGCTCTAAATAAGGGCAGAGCACTGGAGGGCTCAGTGCATTGTCAGGGGAGAGAAGCAAGCACAGTGCTGCCCTACATCTATCCCTAGCCAATACGGAGATGTGTGAAGCCCTGCAGACTCCCAGAGGACCAGAGCCTACAGATTCTGCGTGACATTAACAGCAAGCAAACAGAGGCCACAGCGGCTGGCAGGGCTGGGATTACAGCCACCTGTCTGAAAATGCCAAAAAGGAGCTTCCCCACAGGCTGAGCAAGAAGCTGTGGGATAAGAGAAGAGAATCGCAGCTGCTATCATAACTCAGAAAAGGCCAGCCCCATTCCTAGAAAGGACAGAGGTTGGGTGCTGTCCTGAGCTAATAGCAGGGGCACAGCAGGGATTGAAGGGGGGTTTACTCACTGTCTGTTCATTATCCAAATTGGCCTGCTGTCTTCGGAGATCAGCCTTAATGAATGCTGGGACAGAGGGAGGAAGAGAGATGTGAAGGCAGTTAAGTCACCATGCAGAGCCCAAATCAATTTCCCCAGGACTCAAAGGGGCAGCAGAGGCCCCCAAGGAGACAGGAATGTGTTATGGTGAGCAAGGAAAACCACTCTCCTAGATAAGGCAGAGACCACTTCTGAAACAGGCAGGATAGAGACTCCTTATTGCAGCATGTAGAAGGTGCATCTTTGAGATCCCCGCCAGCAGCCAAGGCAAGAAGCCTTGGATCTTCTTTGTAACACAGACCAGCTGCTTCAAGAAGCACAGCAGCATTGCTATGGGACTGCTGTGCGAGACCTGCACTTTCCTGCAGACACCACTACACACAAAAGCCCTTCAATTCATATGCCAAGCCCAAAGGGAAGAGTCACAGCAGAGGAACACTGAAAAATTTAATTACCTGTCATAACAGTCCCCAGGAACAGGAAGGAACAAAGAAAGAGGTTTCCTGCCTTTGTCCCAAAGCAATCCATGATTTGCCCTTGGCTGATGGTGAAGGCAATACCAAAAATCTGAAAACAAAGGCAGCGTCAAGCTGTACTGTTACTGTAAAGCTGTACTATTACTGTAAAGCAGTCCAAACAGCTTCCCAGCTTTACCAAAGTATCAGAGCATATGGGCCAGCCAAGCTGTTGGCCTAGTGAGGCTAAAGTTTGATTATAAACACATCCAGAGGCACCTCCTTGCAGCTGATGGGAAGACAGGTGACCCTTAAGGCTGGAATCCCATCTCTCACTGGAGAAGATCCAGGTCCTAGGCTGTTAGGAGCACTGTTGGAAAAGGCAAGGATGACTGGCATCCTGATGGATTTTCCAAAGCAGAAACAGAATGGGTGCCACTAGAGAAATACCGTGAGGAACATCATTCAAAGAGCCATGTCCCAGGGCACTTAGATTTGCAGTATATTACAATAATCATGGACAAGAAATAGGAGTCAAGGCTGGGAACTGCAGTTTAATCTCTCTGCCTATAAAGAGGCAAGCAAAAGGAAAACAGCACACCCACCTGCGCTGAGACATTAAGGAGCCCTGATGATGTTCCTTCTGATTCTGGATATGTCAACTCTGCAGCAAACTCAAAGCCCAGGGGAAGGTATCCTGTCATAAAAAACCTGTAAAGAAACACACAGAAAGGAAGACTCAGCAACTGCCAGAAGGAAGACTGAAGAGGCACAGTATAGCCCATATCCCTTTTGGAATGCTTCACTGTATGTTTCCCCTAGCATCGTCACAGCCCATGCAGCTGTCTGACTCCCTCACCATGGCACAGGTCTTCCTTCTACCCAGAAATAAGTTTGTCCACAGCCTCCAGGCACAGTGCCAGGCCAGCAGGGAACTGCTGATTTCTACAAGAATAAGGCATTAAAAGGAACATCTCCCACAAGTAACTCTTAGCGACATCATCCCATACACGGTCAAACAGCCACCCAGGCCCACGTGCTTTTCATTCCTGCCCACTGGTCATCTACGGGGCTGTGGTACCACTCGCTTCCCAAATGCTTTCACTTGATTACCTGGAACATTTAAGGCAGCTGCAGCTGAGCAGGGCCACACTAATGTCCCTGACTCCAATGAAACACATACAAGAGAAAGATGGGATGTGTGTCCTTAAACCATGCAGGAGCCACACACAGGCTATGGCTCTTCCCAATCCCTCCTGTGCCATGAGCTCTGCCTCCCTGCTCACCCCCTAGCAGCTCAGGTGTAGAGGAAAGCAGCCTGCACATTAACTTACCCCAGCACGCCTGCAGTCACAAAGACCACCCAAAGGTGGCCTAGGCTCAGAGTGAAGGTATAGGCTATCATTCCCACCAGAGACATGATATAGACGACTAGTGTTGTCTGTCTGCAAAGAAAAGCAGAAGCCAGGGTTTTATTTAATCCAGTCCCCCTATTCTTTTTGCCCACAGATCTTGGTATAGTTTGCAGCATATAGATTAAAAAAAATATTTTAAAAAGTTGCACAGCTCTCTGACACCCTTACCGCAGACAGAGGAACTGGACTGACAGAGAGCACAGAAGTGCCTGCACACACAGCAAGGCAGCAGGAGAAGCAAGAACAGGACCTAGGAGTTTTCACATTCCTACCTCATGACCAGGGCCTTTGGTCCCTGTGGGGTCAGAGCATCACATCTATAAGGAGGCACCTATGAGGCAGCCAAGAAGGTCAGATCCTAGTATGGGCTGGCAGGTCCCTGGTCATGTACTGTACATGTCTTTTGAGGGAAAAAGAGCCAAATAAAGAGATTGTTAACCTTTCTTGGGCACTCTCTGTACTATAACCAGTTGAACACAGAATCACAGAATGGTCAGGGTTGGAAGGGACCGCTGGAGATCATCTAGTCCAACCCCCCTGCCAGAGCAGGTTCACCTACAGCAGGTTGCACAGGATGGACACGCTTACTTATTAGCAGGAGCCAAAGGGATTGAGCATTCCCAAGCAGGAAATCAAAGGAAGGAGGTGACAACACTGTTATATAGTGTTATGGGCCTGTATTTTTCAGTGCCATCCATTCATTGCTGCTCCTTTCTGTGTTTAAACTGCCTACTGTACTTGGAGAGGTGACATGCAAGCCAGGTTGCCCTCACAGTCTCACCTTCAAGCCATGCGAGCATTTAGCAGGGCTAGTGCCAGTTCCATGGCCAACGGCAGCTGAGCCATGAGCTCTCATCTCTGGGCAGAGGGGACAAAGAGACCCTGTGCCCAGGAAGCACGCCAGGTAGATCCTGGGAACAGCCAGACCTGCAGATCCTCGCCACACCAAGGAATGTCAGTGGGCTCAGTACTGCAAGACACACGCAGCAGTCCAGGCCAGCTTTACCAGAACCGAAATATTAGCAACTGTCATCCCTGACTAGACACCAAAGAAACCCTTCCCACATCCAAAAAAAGCAAGGCTCTTTCTAGTACAGGAGGTAGCAAGCACCCTTCGGAGGGGAGGAGGGGAGGAGGAGAGGAGAGGAGGGAGCTACTTGTGTACTTTCTACCAAATTTTAGTCTTAATCCAGTAAAGAATGTGTTTGGTATCAGTTCCTAGAATTCTACTAAAGAAACTAAACCTCAAACTATTTTCACTTTTTTTTTTTTCCTTTGTAATGCAAGTGATCACCATCAAAAATCCAACCCCAAACGGGCAGCCAGTATTACATTGTGTAACAAAATATTTCCAGTACACTGAATTACTACAGATAAAACCAGAATTTTCCAGCTAAGGTTCTGTCCTCCCTCACTGCTGCAATGACTGAAGTCAGTGGGGTTCATGCTCATACGTCAATTCTTATCCAAATACAGGCTTGAGAAGCTAATTTCAGACTTCAACTATCGATCCATGCTTACGAAGGTTCACCAGACACATTTAATGTACTGAAAGGCTAAACAACATTTTGCTGTGACAAGTAATTCTGTTTTTTATCAAAGGGGTAGGCAGATCCCTTAACCTCCAATGCTGTATCATTTCTAGAATGTCTTCTTTCCAATGCTTTCATGGAGGAAAAAAAGTCATCTGTGAAGGCACCATAAAGGGGCTGCTTACTTCTACTATAACCCATTACAGAGAGCTGCTTCATGGCTGGCACACAGCCTGGAGGCTGCAGAAGGAGAAGAGCTGAAAGACTGTCAGAGGAGTTAGAAAGCAGTCCCAGAAAGCAAAAGAGAAGCAGGTAAAAGCCTTTTTCTGCTTAATACATGTTTCTCAGGTATATCCCATGAGTTCTTATGCATCCCATCCCAGGAAAAGTGCCGATTAGGAAAAGGGCTCAAGGCTAGAATTACAGCTCCCTGGGCTACATGACCAAGTTTGAACTGTGTGTTCCTTCCATAAACAGGAGTCTCCAAACTACAGAGCAGTCAATGCTAAAATACAGCACAGGCCTCCAAGAGGTGGCTGTGGTCCTAAGGAGCTTAGTCTCTGCCAGCAGAGAAAACTTGGCACATGTTTTTTTTAATTATAATTTTCTCCCCACAGCCAGTTTTGGACTCAGTGCAGAGCTCTTAGGATAGTCCCACAAAATCTCACCCAGTTTCCTAGGCTTATGGTTCAAGTATTCTAAGTAGTTTGTATCTGATTCACTGTCATGACAGTTGCCAACAGTTGTACTTTGCCCCTCATCTCCAGGCAAAGGTGATGAGTGAGATAGTGACCAGATGTGGTCAAGACTTTGTTTCACATTGATGTTACGTCATTAGTCAAGATGCAAGAAAGAAGTTCCCAGAACACGCAGCCCCCCACACTGAGAACTAGAGCAGGCAGGTGCACAGGAGCAGGCAGCTCTTGAGGGCGTTCTCCATTGGAACTGCAGAACTAAGTGGGGGACAAAATGGAGAAAACTGTTTGATCTTGCCACGGGTACGCCATCTACTGCACATTAGCTGGCTCTAGGAGACTATAAGCTTTCCTCACCGATCTCCCTGAATCATTAGGCTCCAGCACGAAAAAAAACCAAATCGACAGACCCTAGTGAAAAAACAAGACCACAGGCTTGAGTGTTGTGGAAATCACGCACCAGGAAGCGCCTTGAAGCCATGCATTGAGCGACTGCCTGTTCGCCACAGTCCCTAACTGGGACTTGAACAGACAGCCTTGACTGCAACTCCTACTGCAGGAAACAGCCTCAAGCACACAAGAAGACTTCCGCTAAACGAGACTTCAGGAAGACCCTGCTCCCCTGAGCGTAGCACTGATGACAAAAAAGGAGATTTAGTGTCCAGCAGTCCAAGCCAGACCCAAAATTTTGAAAAGGGTTTAACTGACACACAGGTAGACACTGGTGCACAGGGAAACAAAGAAACCCTGGCACCAAGGCAGGGCGTTTCTCAGGAAGTGGCCTTTGTCACCATGTTCACTAGAGGACAAGAAGAATGCTCTGTGGCCCTAGGGGCACCAGGGCATGGAAGAATGCCTAGTTTTGGTTGATAAGCCTCTTATCATAGCCATAAATATCTTATGGGAGAGATAAAAACACAAAGGAGGAGAAGCAGATTCATAGAGGCTATTCACACAGCATTCTGGTGTTTTAAGCCACCTGTTCCCATGATGGCCCTACAGGGACTGATCATTATTGTCTGGAACAGGTACCACCAGTTACCTTAACCGGCTGAATAGTGCAATGAGTGCAGGCTGGAAGTTACGCAGCCTGCCACATCACCTTAGGACAACTGGGGTTAACCTGCCTCTGTGCTCTGGGGTGTGGGAAGGGAGCCCAGCCCACCGATGTGGAAGCAGTGCTACGAAGGCACCAGCTGCCAAGTCTCTGTGGCAGAGCCAGAGGGAGATCTGTGAAGGAGTTGACATGCTTGTCACTTCGTTGAACCTAAGCTGCCCTGACATTCATCTGCCCTCCCAGCCACATTCCCTACCCTTCTGAAGAGGCAGATTAAAGAGCTCACACAAAGGAATGTGAGAAAAAAGAGAGACTTCAGGGGAAAAAAGCCAGCCAGGGCCAGCACCAGCAGGGAACAGGACTGAGATGAAGAGGAGAACTCCTGCTGTTCAGCCAACTCTAGAGGAAGCCCTAGAGTATGGCTTTGGTGGGCACCTGGCATCCAGCCAGGGTCAACCCAACACAAACGGGCATGGCCCAGCCCAGCCCAGCCGTGTCTCACAAGGTCACTTGGATGAGGAAAACCAAAGGGACAGGACCAGACTCACAGTTGATTGGAGCTGCGAAAACACTAGAGTCAAACAACATCTGAAGCAACAAATGGGGAGGGGGAGGCCACAGCCACATGCCACAGCTTTAGCTGCTCACTGGGATGTTGTGTGCAGCTCCAGAGCGCTCTGCTGTACGGACTGGGATGACAGATGGCCTCCACAGACTCTTCCATGAGGACGGCACATTCCAGACTGTGCATGACACTGAAATTAAGGCCTGGTCCCTATACTCCCAGAAGGATCTCACTGCTGAAGACACTGAGGTGTCAGATGCTGGAGAAGGGAAGAATTGAAGAGGGCTGGTTTGGTTTTCACGGCCCACTCATCCTTCTGCACTCAGTTTTATACCACTTTCTTCCTGTATGAAGGTCACAAAAAAGGACAGCCTTGGTAAATTATTTACATAAGACATACGGCAGGACAGGGTGAAGGCATATCCACTACACAAGGACTAACCTGGAAAAGGGTTACAACAAGAAGATCCAAATTGCAGGCAAGGCTAAGCTGAAAGAGCACTCAGCTTTCAGTGGAAGGGACCCAAGTGCCCTGTTCTCCAATATCCAAGTCTTTCCTCCCTCCCCCAAATTTTAACACACTTTGGGCCTGTACAGACCCAAGTTTAACACACTTGGGTGTATTAAAGAAGACTTGGGGTCTTCTGCCTAGTCAATGGAGAGAGATGGATATTTCTGACATCTTGCCTTACAGAGATGCAGCGATGACAGCAGAGCGCACTGTCTGGAATCAGCTGGACCTGAGGCCATGTGAACACTGCCATTAAAAGCAATGCGTGGCCAAAGAGAAGCGCTGATTAATCTAGTCCCCAAATCCCTGATTCTGAGCCAGGCTCCCCTACAAATACCAATACACCCAGGAGCCTCCAGGTGTCACAACCCCATCTCTCCTTTGAGCCAGGGACCTGAAGGATGTACCTGAAGTGCCATTTAGCTTGATGTCAAAATGTGTCCTTTCAACGTGGTGGGCTGTTCTCAACAAGCCACCAGAGGCAGCCCCAGTTCTGAAACCGCTCACTCATCACAACGTAACTCACGTATTTGTATGGGCCAAATCTGTGCCTGTTAATTCCAAAAATAAGAATAGTACAGGGGCTGCTGCAGGGACTTGCCTGCCAAATAAAAGCAAGAATGCAAGGCCATTTGGTGCCTGAGCATGACAGATGGGGAAAGCCTGACTTAGCACAGCTTTACCCTTTCAAGGAACTGCTGATGGGACAGTAAAGATCAAACACGCATGTAGAGCTCTGCAATTCCTTCTGTTATTAACCTCCTCTTGCTCCCCTCAATCACAGCTGGATCCCATTCATTTGCTTCCCTCTCTCTCTCCCTAAAAAAAAGGACTTCACATCTTTCCTTCCTGATTTTCATGTGCTTATCATTTCATTCCTGACACTATCTGAGCAGCAGAGGGAAGGGGGAGGGTACCTACCTAGAACATCTGGCATCTTGACAGTTTTTTTAAATAGACTTTTAAATGGGGCTAAATAAAGACTCTGTAGCACTCAAAAATTCTGCTAGTTCCACAGAAATCCACTTTGTGGGCTGCAATGGAGAACAAATTCTTAGCAGTGTTTTTCCTCACCTAAGGCTAAATCTACTCCCAGATAGTCCCAGGGGTCTGTAGGATAAATTCTATGAGTGGCACAGCCATATTTTTCTGCACTCTCAGCCAGCTCTGCCCACCTATATGGTCCCCCTCCAAGCAAGAAGGAGCTGTGGAACAAATCCAGGATTCCCCCCCCTCCTCCCATTCTGCCAAATTTCCAAGTCCCAGCTCTGCCTGGTGAGCCACAAAGCTCTTCAGCATTCGTGCTGTGACCTAGGTCCACTTAAGGAGAATCAGGAAGACCATCTGCCCTAGCAGTGCCAGTTGAGTCTACCTTACCACTAGCCCTGGGCTGGAAAGAGACACAAGTTACACTGCACAGTTAGCTAGGGCAGTTCATAACAGCTGTTTCTATTTCCCAGGACTGCCAAATGAGAACTACTCAGTGGCACACAATGATCTAGAAACAGCACCAATCTGCCAGTCTCTATATTAGTCATCTGCTCCTCTTCCCCAGCACCCCCAGCAGCCCTCAGCTACCATTCTTTCTTGTTAGAGAAGCCCATTTCCTCTCCATTTTTGATCCCTGTACTTGACAGTTAGGGCCAGAGGCCACTTCAGAAGCCGCAAGCCCACAGCTAGCCAGATTCATCTAAGCTGCCCACAATGAGAACCTGCTTTTTCTGGCCCAAGATACCAGGTAGAATAATGGCAGTGGGACTCCCACAGGTGAAAAGCTGCTGCAAGGAAAAGAACTCCGAAGTTGCCATCAGCTCGTCACCAGCACATCACCAGTGAAACTCCCTCTCACCTAACCTGCCCAGACAACAGGTTATAGCACAGTTCTCAAAGCCAGCAGGGAAACTGAAAAGCTGATTACACATAAGACAGGAGAGGCACTCTCCATCCCCCAGGATACCCTACAGAGGTCTGTCAGTGAGATCTGAGCTCCTGAGAACTCAGAGCTGCAGGACACCCAAAGACTCTTAGCTGTCCCTTTGCAGATAGCAGGGTATGCTGGTCCAATCTGCCTTCCCAACCCACCAGGCAGCAAATTCAGAATCATCCACCCGCAACCCCAATACCCCTTATGCCTGCCCTAAATACAGCAACATGCCCTCACACAATGCCTCTGGGCACTAGATTCAATGTGCCTTTCATTAAGCCAGACAAAGATTCACAGAAGCTAGTTTGTAAGGGCTGAGAAATAGTCTGGTACAGTCTTGATTCTGCTTGTGCCAAGAACTCTCTCATCCCTGACAAAGCAGCTGCTGGGCCATCTCATCCTCTCCCTGTACTTCCCTAGGGGCCACTAGAACCAGACCTTGTATGGGCCCAGTGCAGGCTAACACACAGCTCCAAACTTCACTTTAGACTAATTGGATTTTGAAGAACAGGATTTTTTTCCTACAAACCCTCCCAATGATTCAGTCCTTGGACTGCCAAGCTGCAACTGCACAGGGTTGCTCCTTGCACAGTGTGGGGGAAGAGCACAGTCACTAGAGGCACAGAGGCAAACAAGGGACTTACTTGTAGGTTTTGGTTCTGTCCAACCAGATGCCGGAGATCAAAGCCCCAACCATCCCCGACAGTACAATGGTGAGTCCAATCCTGCCAGCATTCACCTCCTCCCCCTGTGGTGAGACACATACACACTCACACAAATGCAGGAGCTAAGTCATAGTCAACAAGAAGCAAAGTGCAGAGAACCCAGAGAGGAAGAGACACCAAAGTTGGTGTCCCATACATGTCTTCTGCTGGTAACACACTAACCAGAACTAGCCTTTGCAAGAACACTTTTGGGCCCACTATGAGCCAAGGCAGTGCCCTATTCTGGCCCATGAAGAAAAGCAGTTTCGCACTTCTCTCTGAGCCAGCCCAGATAAAAAGGTGAACGCTTGTCAGTGTGAATAGACACTCTCAGAGGAGCCAGCATAAACCCTATGAAGCTTGCTGTCTGGTGTTAGGATTTGGGCCAGATCGACCAGGAAATATTGGGACCTCCTATAAGGCAGCACAGAAAGGAGCTCTCTGGCACACAGCCCCAGCAGTAAGCTCTACAGTAGCTCAGCTACTGAGGCACCCCACCCTTCTGTCACCAGAGCATGAGTGTGGGCAGCCTCCTGGTACAGACGTCCTGGTAGAAATCACTGTCAGGAACAGGGTGGAGGCAATTGCTGGAAGAATTTCTCAGAAGAAAATACTGTAATTTAGGGTGTAAAGGAGCTGTCTTTGCTAGAGCTCGCCAGCTTTTGCATGGGATGGGGTGAGGAACTAGAGGAACTCCTGCCAGCCAGCCAACTTGTGCCAGAGCCAGCCAGAAGTGCTGTGGCATTGCATTTCTCACAGATTCTCCTTTGGCAGCCAGCACTGGACAACAGGAAGCATCAGAGGGCCATGAAGGTTGGATGCACTTACTGGGTAGTGATGAATCACCATGCGGTTCAGCAGAGTGGACAGGGCATAGAAGCAACCTGTATTCAGACCTGAGAGAGGGATAAAAATGCAGCACGTTCAGAACCTGCTACTCTCCTGCTAGGTAGTGAAAACGTAGAAATGCAGAGAGATCTTTGGGAGCAGCAATCCATAACAAGGCTGCCACGTCTCAGGAGAGCCAGACAGACTGCCTAGATATAGGTTACTGAAAGAAATGCAGATCAAGGACAGCCAGATCTCAGCATGCAGGAGGACGCACCCTGCAGTTTCAGGATGGTTCTTACCTTAGTAGCTAGAGGAAGGGCTGTGCACATTTCTGGTACTGAAAGGTCTTGCAAGTCCTGCATAGAGCCTCAACCTTCCCTCACAGCCAGATCCACCTTTAGCATTGGAGTTTTCTCCTCCCCCCAGCCAAGGTATAATACTAGAAAAGTACCTGCCTCAGCATCACACCTTTAATAAGGACATGAGATTCAATTAACATGAGTGCTGTTGACCTATGTGGTTTCCTCACAGCGGAGAGCCTGACAGCACTCTCCCTGCTGAGAGCCAGTAAAAAAATATCCTCTCCAAGCCAAGAAACACCAGAAGGAGCAGAGCTGATGGTGAAGCACAAACAGCACTTCCCCCAGGCACCTGGTATATGTGTCTGCATGGGAAAAGTCTTGCATTTTAAAAGATATCACTGAAGCCTGAAAAAAAACCCAACTGTGAAAGTAATTGTCTCTCTGAAAGGGAAGTTAGATTAACTGTTACAGGCATCAGCCACCTGGTGAAGGTTTCTCAGTATCACCCAAGGTGAGAATGGAAACCGTTGGGGTGATACTGGTCAAGCCCCATTCAGACGCTCTGCTCTAGCTTACGTGCAATTCTGGTTGAGTTAAACACCTTCCCAAAGGGCACAAAACCCAAGAGCTTTGCTTATAGTAGACTAGAACATCCACATGGGCACTGGACCAGCAGTACCGCAACGGCTACACTCTCACCTTGGGCGATACTGAGAAACCTTCCCCAGGTGGATGAGGTCTGTAACAGTCAGTGCAACTTTCTTCTCAGAAAGTCATTTACATTTGCAGTTAGTTTCTCTTCAAGGCTTCAGTGATCCTGATGGGGGGAGGGATGGGGACACAGATTTCACCACTGCAGCTCACACATCTATAGGCTCTGTAAGGAGGCATGGATTTCAAAACTCCGGCACAGATGCCTGAAATCCTGACAGAACAGATACATGTCAAGTTCCCACTTCCTACTTTTCCTCTTTCAGCCTCAGCTAAAAGCAGAAACATCGCAGTTCATGATATAGAAGTGCAGTCTAGCAGGCAGAGTTTTGACAAAGGGAACAAAACCCTGAGCTCCCCTAACCCTGAAGTCCTCCAGCTCCCCTGACCCTGAAGTACTCAGCAATCCTGCGCCCAGCCCACTCCTCCACTCGGACATTGGATACCCATTGCCCTACACAGCTCATGAAGCACTGTGAGGAGCCACAAGATTGGCAGCTGGAGGGGACATCACACTTCCTTCACACACAATCTCTGACAACATTAAGCAGAGCTTCATGGCACAGGGAACAGATGAAGAATCTTATGCAAGTGATCCCAAATAAGCCAATTGCCTGTGACAATGCTCCCTGCTCCAAAACCATGTGTCAAGAGGTTACAGGAGAGGCTAGTAAGCTGAGTGACGTGCTCATTAGGCAGGAGGAATTCACCCAGTCCTTTCCAAGAGTTACTCAGAGAGGCTGGAAACTCCAGCAGGCCCAGCAACCAGGGAGGCAGGAGAACAACTGGAGATCCCACAGCAAGGAGGCACCCTCCAGCCTTGAAAACTGGATCTTCACCACAGTTGGCTACAGCAGAACAGCCCACAAGAGCCTAATTCAGCTTCATCCTATCTCCACCTCTGGAGCACACTGCTCACTAAGAGACGCCACAAACTGCAGTACCAGGACATGGGAGTGCAGTAGATCAGCACCATCCCTCTACTGCTTCACTTCAAAGCTGGGCATAAACGTAGACTGGTCATTTGTGTAGCTCTACTTCTTGCCCAGCCGAGAGGACAGCAGCCTTTTAGGGACTGCCTGACGCTGCTCTGTAGCTGATGCTGTCAGTACACCAGCTTCACAGCAGCTTTGCGATGCGTGTGATTTCCAAGGGAGAGAAGGGCCCCTGCTCCCAAGCTGGGCAGAACGCAATCTAGAGTTGGCAGCAACACTTGGCACCAGAGTCAGGCAAAATATTCTAAGAATCAAGACAATGTGTCGAATTTGCATTTGTGAGGGCTGGCAAAAGTTGTAGGCATTTCACATGTCACAGATGCTCAGTGAAGTTTCTCCATGAATTACAGCTGTTTGAATGCTCAAAAAACAGGCAAGGGTTGTTTCCGATGAGGCAGTGCCCACTTGGCCATGCAGATGAGGAAAACCAGAACTAGTAGCTGGGAGCAGGACATCTGAAGGTCCAGCCCCACCCGATTCATTAGCTAGTTACTGTGGTTTGCTTGTGATGTGCTGTAGAAGAACATTTTTGAGACATCACAGTGTCTGTTCTATTTTACAGGGGCTAGAAAGGGGAAGTTTATTGCCTGTGGTTTCAAAAGGAGCCCTTATTAAGCCTCAGACTAGAACCTAAGTCTTCTATAGCTAAGCAGCCTATTGCCTACGTGCCAGACTATCGGTCTCCCTCTTCTTCACCCTCATCATCCTCCAGGACAATGGTTCCTTATGCAGGCCTCACTGCCCTGTCTCCTCCTCACTGCCCCACCACCTTTCCAAATGCAGATTCTTTGGGGCTGTCTCATCACTCCAACTTTACCAGCCTTTTCCAGGCTTTCCCACCCTGTTACTGTCTACTGCCTCCCAGTAGCAACATGCTCTCCAGTGCAAAGCCCAACCCAATAAACTCGGAATTTCTTAATGCCCGCTCCATGTTATGCCTCAGCTTTACAGAAGCAACATTAGCAGCCTTTGGGAAAAGGCTGTCTGAGGATTTTCCTGAAAAACAGTTCACTACCACTAACATAGCCACAGTGCCACCAGTGTTTCCAGCACTGCAAGTCTTACCACAGCAAAGGAGTTGGCAGCTGCTGGTAATACCAAGACCCTAGAGATCTGCAGACCTGTTCTGACCTGACATTGTGTAAGGGCCCCTATTCTTTCTACATGCAGGGGAGATGAACAAGCAACAGGTTTCCCCTTCTCTCCCCTGCCACACACTATGCTAATACAAAAGCTAAGAGACGGTGCAGGTATCTTTGTGTTAGCTAGGTAGGACGACTCAGTTGCACTCATGTGGTTGCAGATGTCTTCAATCTTGGCCAACATAACTTCTGACTGGAGTAGGAAAAACTGTCCCCTTTTTAAAACCAGACTAGTTAAAAAAAAAAAAGTTTCACTGCATAGTTCCCTCTCTAAGTAACAGTCACCATCTCAAGTCAAGCTGGAGATTGACACGAGGCTGACACAGCAAAGAACAGAATAAATGCACAGACCAGCAGGAAAAGAGACTGAATTATGAGCCACTGAACAGCCTTTCCATGTTGTTTGTGACTGCCAAAAAGGAATTATCCCAGGGTGGTCAGATTCTAAACCTGCTCTTCGTACTGAGAGCCCTCCTGTCTCTTATAGGACTTGTTTATGCCTACTAGAACAAATGCTTTCCCCTTTCTTTTCCCTGAAGGGTAAGTGCAAACTGAACAGATGACAGAATCCAACTTTTAGACACAGTCTGCCTCACAGTTTTTTCTATCTCCACTTTCTGAAAGGACATCATGTATTATGAAAAACAAACAAACTAACAAACCAGCTGCTGCAATGCAAACCAGCAGAGCTTAAGGGCGATCTGAGAGAAGCATTTCTAGAATACTGCTGCACTGAAAAGAGAGACACGATTTCAACAACTCCAAAGACCATTAGCACCCTCAGCAGGTACAAAGCTACCATGTCACTCTCTCCAACCTGGCTACTCATCCACCAGGTTCTTTCGCACAACTGCTGGCAGAACAGCAGAACTTCCAGTACTATTTAACTTTCCCCCTGAGGAGCTTCCACAGCAAGCTGGTAAGAAGTGAGGACTGAACTCCCTGCAGACTAGCTGGCTACAGTATATCCTGCATAATGCAGCCAGGCATAGATCACAATGGCTTTTCTGCTAAACAGAAAAACACTTTTCCATATGACAATACAGCATCAGAACAGATTCAACACATCACACTTCCCTCAGAGAAGCAGACCAAGACTGCTGAAGAGAAGCAAGCAGCAAAACCAGTGCACAAGGACAGATGGCAAAAGAAGATGTTCTCCAATCCTTCCTTCCATTTGCTTCACAGGGACTGCCAAGGAAGCTGACGCAGTCTGCACATCTGCTTGCTCCACGTGACCTCCACTGGGATGCCTGGCAGCCGCACCCTTGCCTTGGGAAATGACTTTCACTCAGACTAAGCTCCATATATTTCTTAGGTAAGCACTTAGATTTTATTGCAAGTAACTAACTGACTGGAAAAAAAGACAACAGGATAAGGAAAGCCCCTGAACAGAAAACAGTCAAAGACTAGGAGAACAGTAGTGGGGGCACATTGTTCTCTGTGTTTGCCTTGCTTTTGTTCTTCCCTAGGAATTTGCTTGTAACCACTGCTGGAGATTACAGGGCTAGAAGGACTCCTGGTCTGTGGCCATCCTTATGCTCCCCTAAAACAACTCAGGCCAGTTACTGCCCCAGCAGAACACAGAAAAGGAGGGAAAAGCTAAGCATGTCTAGCAGTGATAACTGTACAGAAGAAAGGCCAGACCTTACCGTAAGTGACCATAAGCAGCAAAAAGTTGGTATTGCGGAGCAGACGGAGGATTGATTGCACGTAGGAATACTCCTCTGTTGGTCTCGACTGGATCAAGGCCTGAGCTCGGCTCGGAGGGTGGGGGGGCTTCTCCTTGAAGACTGAAACCAGACACAAAGTACACGTGTTTGTAGCAGTGCAATCAGGGAGCCTGAGCACACGCTGTGATGCCATTTAACCTTCCTCTTCCTCCCTACCCTTAAGAGGTAGTCAGGTCCAAGACATAACCCAAGGCCCAGCACCCTGTTTGCAGGCAAGATGACTGAACCTTGGAAGATTTCTGTTGGCTTTTAAAGGACTTACTCATGCCAGGGTTTTATTACACAGGCAATCAAAGGATGAAATGAACAATTTGGCAGGCTCACTCACCACCTCTTGTACTCCCTTCTACATGTGCTGTTCATCAAGAGCTTGAAGCAGCAAGAAATGGTATCGCATGACCCTGTCAGCTGTGTGCTAGGACACATCCCCAGATGACCACCCTAGCCCATTTCCCTAGCACACAGGCCACTCACACACACAGGCTGATCTTATCAGTCCCACCTGGTTTCATATGCATGCTCCCACCTCCTTACCTATGACAACCAGGATGAATAGGGCCGTTGCCACGCCTGCAGTCATGAAGAACATAATGCTGATGTGGTAGGCCAGCTTCTCCACATCCTCCACATTGGGAACCAGAACTGGAGGGACCAGAAAGCCTATAGCGATGCCAAGCTGAGCAGGAGAGAGAGGGGATACACAGAGGTGTGACACAGAACCACAACTCAGCTCAGCCCACTGATGCCTAGAAAAGGCTCAACTGAGCCTAATCCAATTTCACAACGAAGGTGAAAATCTTCTTTACCACCCAACAATTAAGAGATAAAAGCCAGCTACCCATTGCCATTAAGCCATAGGAGAGGTCCCCCCACTGCACTCAAAATTGTCAGGATATTCAAGGCAAGGTTTTACAACAGAATTGAGCAGAATGACTACCTGCCTCCATTGAAATGGAGGTCTTGCTTCCCCTGTCCTCCCCCATGCATGTACGTTCCTGTCCACACAGACACACATTCAACTCCTTATCTTGCATCTGCTCTGGTGCTGGCCTAATCACCTGGTAATCCAATTTTGTTCATTAAAAATGGCAGAAAAGAGACCATCAAAATCCACCACAATTCTTTGCTGGGTTAATGAGTTGAACCAATTTATTTTCCAGCCAGACAAGCACAAGGGCAGAGACAGAAACCTGCCCACTCCTAATGAGCGAGATACTAATTTGGCTCAGCCACTTTATGACACTGTTACTATTGACACTTTATGTGGCCCCCTCCCAAGACAAGGTTCACCCTATGACCACCGAGATAACCTAGAAAAACATCAAGGTTGAGAGCAAAGGAGGTGCTGACGGCAGGTATCCTAAACATCGAGGTTGTGTGATGGGGCTTGGCAACTGCCCCTGGATAAAATGCTTGGCTCCAAAGGGCTGCAAGAAGAAACCCCTGCAGCTCTGGCCTCTACTGTGCCAAAAGCCCCCCACATGTCCAGCTGAGGAGCTCCTGCAGTGGCAGCACACTTTAGTGAGGACATTAGGGCTTTAAACTCCAGAGCTATTTCTCCAGGACAGCGACAAGGAGCTGTAGCAGCACAGGCTTTGCCACACTGTGAAGTAGGACTGACAGTGGCACAGACCTTCAGTGCCACCCTCAAAGGGAAGGGAGAAGAAATAGCTGCCTCGGTGCTTAGGAGCACGCTCTTCTTTTCATGAAGTGGGAGCCAAAATGCACTCAGCACATTTGTGAGTACTCTAAACACAACAGGAGCCTACAAAAGCCACTTTCCCCCACACACACTTTGTGTTTCACTGTTAGCGGCTGTATTTCAATCACCATTTGGTTCCCAAGCACTGTTTATTTACCCGTTGCCCTGGCCCTTTCCAGCACTTGCAGCCCCTTCAGACATCAGAAAAAGAGCCACGCTCAAGCTCAGCTCTTGGTTGCTCTCAAGGCTGTGCACACTCACACCTGTTGAGGACAAAAGCAGTTTTTTGTTTAGCAACACCCTCATTTTTGCTATTTCCTGATTTAAGCCTACGTTTGCTGTTGTGGACAGTGACAAGGCACACACAAGAGCCTCCAATAGATGGAAGGACTGAGAAGGCACAAAGAAAGATGCCAGGTGCCATTCTCATCCTTGCTTGAAACAAGAGATTTCCAATCTCTTTTGCAGGCTGTACCATTTGCCTGGACACTGGAAAGCACTAACAGTACCAGAATAGTGCTAACTGAAACAATACAGATGAGCAGCATAAAAAAAAATCTCACTCACAGTGGTTATTCACGCTAAACCAATACAACCTCTATAGACCCACTGCCCTCATCACACTGAGAGAGAAGTATGCAAAACATGGAAATGAGGATATAGTCAAATTAAGCCCATTGCATTTACCATTTCCTTATATTAGATCAATAGGAATTAATTAGCACCACCATGACCCATTGTCCCTGGATAATGGACTGGAGAGGATACTGTTTATGCCTCACTGATGACTGAACAGCAGCAAGACAGCAGCACCAGCCAACTGCTGCCGTACAGAAGGATTCTGCAGTGCTCAATATCTTCATAGTCCCTGGAAAGGGTGTATTACTCTACAGGTGTGGAAAGCAAGGACTAAGAAAGGTAAGGACTATGCTGCCCATAAATCACATCCAAGCATGTCAGCATACAGAGCAGAATGACCCAGGAGCCCTGTAACCCAGGCATAAGCTCAGACATGTTGCCTGGGCTGCCTTCTAGCAAAAACTCATTGTGCTTTCTGCATGCTGTCTCTGTCATATCTCTTTTGGAAGACCCACTCACTGGCCAGGATCAAGATCACAGAACAAATACACTTCAGGTGCCAAATATGGTAGTTGGGATAAAAATCAGCTTGTGCCATCCAGCCCCGAAGACTCTCCACAAAATCCCTCCTCCTCCATCCAGCTGGTGGATTTTTGAGACAAGAAGAATGCTTGTTTCAAGCAGAGCTATCTGCTAGACACAGACACCCTATTTAGCTTACAAACAAGTACCTTTCAACCATGTCTGGCCAAACTTCTCCTGCGTCAAACAGTGCCCTTCACTGGGACCTGGAATATCCTGGGTCAGGATCAGCAACAGGCATCTGTGCTGAGTTCATTGTTGGTGCTGGGACATCACAGGCAGCCAGCGGGAAGAGTCACCAAGAGATTACAGATGTGCCTCACCGGTTCAGGGCACTGTCAGAAATGAGAACATTCAGGGGTTGGTTACACACACTGAAAACAGACGCAAGTTGTGCTGTCCCAGACAGCAAGTCAAGGACTGAAAGAGCTTAGGAGGAAACATAAGAAACCATTAAGGTTAAACCTTCCTAACACCCACACATCATGGGCAGACTCTGACACAGGACTAAACTTGCCAGAGCTTAACTTTGTTCAGACATGGCCTATCCCCAGGTTCTTGTCAGTCAGTCAGGTCTGCTCTCCTCCTCCACACTGCCCACCAACACCCAAGACTCACTGACTACCAACAAGCACAACTATCAGCTGGCTCAGAGGCTTCAAACTCCAATCTTCTCTAAATTGCACACCTCTCCTGTCTCTGCACAAGGGAATCAAACCTGCAGCTGCACAGAAAAGGCAACTGCAACAAATATGGATGCTCACAAAGATCGCTCCTAGAGGGCAAAAGCGTGTTCGCCTCTGCAGCACATTTATTTTGCTCTGCTTGTGGACAAAGTGCAGGCCTGTGGCTCCAGCGTGCCTGCTCAGCCCAGGACACAGACACACTGGGCTTCACTCCTGTCTCCTTAGCATTCCCAAAGGTTCAAGCTTTGAGGAAAAGACTCTCAACATCGCTCCTTTCCATTCAAGGGAAGAGTCCTACTAGCTCTTACATAGCAGGTATCACGCGTGTCCCTCCACCCTTTACCAAATAAAGTTTATAAACACTTTCCTGGAAATTGATCCTTTGTCTTATCACTGTTTTGTTCTTGGAAGAACTGGGCTGGATTCCTGTGCTAGGTGTTTCTTGGCTTCCTGCTCTCTGCAATCACATGCTAGTCCCACGAGCTGCTGAACGGCAGCAAAACAAGAACAGGAAAAGAGAAGAGATCCATGCTTTATTCTGACCTCCAACAAAAGATTCCCCAGGACCACAGTCAAGATTCCCTCTTTTCAGATCTCCCTCTAGCTTCTCCTACCTGAAAAGGTATCTATCTGATGTACCTAGCAGAGAAGGTATTGAGAATGTTTTGCAAATTGTTCAGAAATCCTTTACTGGGAAGTCCTGTAGTCATCCTGTAGTCATCACCTACGCAATGAGACACAGACTTATTCAGCTGTCTTGACACTGCTGTTGTCTTTTCAGAAGACCCAAACAATTTTTCTAACCATAAATGGATGTTTTGTCTTCTCTCTTCACCTCCCAAAAGAGCAACCAGTTTTATCCATTAGGAGTTTCTTAAACCTGAGCAAAGGACTTGGGGGGGGGGGGGCAGAAATCCCAGCAATCATAGCCATAGGGGCTACATTTTATATTTCAGAGCAACTGATGTTGTTAATCTTATGAAGATGATGCCCCTTGACTTGACTAAAACTGAAGATTTCCTGGAGGATACTCACAGACCCTGGATTACTCATACCATTTTTAGCAACAAAGACAAGCTCTCAACAACACGATGAGTATTATACACACACTTTACCTTTCACAAGGAGATTTTTAGCGTAGTTCTCAGAAGGCCAGTGCCCACATCACCATCAGTGCAACAGACAACACTGTAACTGGTTAACCAGAAAATTTAAAGATGCCTTAGCAAGGCAAAAATAACTTTTCTCTCTTCTCCACACCTCTCATGTCAGGGCTGGGAAAATAAAGCAATGTAAAAACAAAATTGGCTTTGCAACCATCTGTGATACCCTCCTTACAGAGACCATCAGTCATTAGGATTCATAGTGCAGTCCCTCTCACCAGCATACAAATTAGCATCTCCAACCTTTGTACAGGCAGAAAAGTCTCCAAGACCTATACAGAGAGGCTCTAGTTCCCAAAATTCAGCCCATCATTCAGCATCCCCACACCCAAAACATACAACACTGTCCTGATCTCCGAGAATCTCTCTTCAGGAACCAGCCTGCTGGCACTTTATTTTAAGATGGCTTTGGGGTAATTTTTAAACAGAATACCAGGGAAGTCAACAACTACAGCAGAGTGCACTGTTCAGATGACTTATTCTTTAAAGGCTGGTAAAGGATAGAAGGAATGTATTTCCTACCTGAATTTTGTCAAGGACCAGTCCCAACAACAACAACATCACGTTCAACATTCCAGTGTATACAAGAACAGGCAAGAAAACCAAGAGCAAGTGGTTAATAAGATGGTATAAATGTACCCGAAGTCTTGAAATGGAAAATGGGATGTCTAATTTAAGTTTAGCTGCTTGTATACTAAGAGTCTGCTGAAGGAAGATAATCAGTGTGGTATCAGCATAAAAACTGTAAATGAATGATCGATGGAGGAGTGGGTCTCCACCTTAAAGAAAACTAAGAGTCAGCAACAGGAATACAGAAGCCCTATAAAATTCCATAAGTAAGCACAAATATTGACAGAGGAGACCACCAAACCCAGAAGGTCAATTAAAGTGTTAAAAGACAGAAAGAGAGAGATGCTGCAAAGGCAGAAAAAATATAACAGTGAGAAATTTCGACAATGCCCTTGCAGGCTAAATAAGCGTCATGACAGGGATGATGCAGAGACTGCATTTTTTGATTCCATAAATACTCTTTTCTGAGGAGAACCTATAAGAGGCAGCACAATTTGTGATTTAGACCTAGAGCAGCACAGTGTGACCATAATCAATATTACAGAACAGTTCTGCACTGCACTCAAATTCAGCTTCCTTGCAGCAGTGACAAAAAAAAACCCCCACCCTCCAAAGCACTATGGCAATATTTAACTCACAAGAGGGAGCTGCCTGAAAGGAAAGCAGCTTGTTAAAAGGAAATTGAAATGAAAAGCCAAAGAAATTTAATGCTTGCAAGTGGCATTAAGACTGCATAAAGACACTGCATCAGAGGCTCAGTGTAAGCCTAGAGAATATTAGCAAAAGATTTTAGAACAGAATAAAGGAACAAGATTTTAAAAAAAAAAAAACAACAAAACAAAACCACAAAAAAAAAAAAAAAAAACAAAAAAAAAAAAACCAAAAAAAAAAAAAAAACAAACAAAAAAAAATACACACAAAAAACCCACACTACCACCCAACTCAAAAACTGGACATTACTCCTTCAAGCAAAGAAAAAGAGACAGCAAGCTGGACCAAGCTAAAGAGAAACCATATTAGGCGACAAAAGGCTGTGGAACAACTTTACAAACTAAGTCAAAACTCTTCACACACAGCAAAATCAGGAAGCCCGCCAGAATATCTGTAGGGCCAAAAGATGATCACTGTGGAAGGAGAACATTTGAGAAAGAATGAGAAGTAAATGAAGTCTTGCACCAGCGTTCACAACATGTTATTTATCGGATGTTTCCACATCTACAGAACCTCTTCACATGGCAAAAATTCAAAGCATTATCAGTGGAAGATCTTAATCAATTTATTTCAACTAATTTCTTCTACAAGACGTCAGGGCCAGATGGTATTTGTCCAGGAGTTCAAAAGAACAAGTCAACAGAAAAGCCACACTACTCGCACACAGATACCCTAAAATGCTAACTCTGTTTTGTTACCAAATACTCAAATCAGCAATGGAGGGAGGGAAAAGTTACATGAATTTTTAAGAGGCCCAGCACAGGCAGGAGTCCCAGGAAACCCCAGGGCCGGCAACCCGCTGGTTTGGCCAAATGGGCAAAAACTGTAGCAATCAAAAGACTGATGTTTACGCATTGATAAACACCAATACAACAGGCTTTTCAGACACTATGATTTCAACACAATCCCAGCAAGTTCCCAAGCCATGACTTCAGAGAGTTAGGACGATACACTCCTTTTTTACCATCTTTCCCTTAGCACTTATCACTGACTGGCCTGGAACTGCCAGACAAATTTGGCCTGACCTAGGCCAGACGCTCCTCCATTCTGATGCATTGTACCTTTCCAAAGGAAAGGCTTTTGGGAAATAAATAAAATAAAATCAAGGGCTTCACCTGTTCCCAGCAAAGAGAGTTCATTGCATTTGTCAACACACCATTGGAGCTACTCTACCTTTCCACTCCCAGAAAAGTCACTTTTCACAGGGCCCACAGTCATTTTGCTCTGGGAATCATTCTTTCACACATACCACCCACACCACCACCACCTGGGTCAGCCTGGAGAAGAGAAAAAGTAGAATGTAACAACCCGCTGCAGACCTCGCTTTGAGAGACATTTGTGAAACTCTATCAAATCCAATGTTTTAAAGCATGAATAAAAACCAACACTTCACCTATGCCAGACTTCCCTCCTGACAGCCCTACACTGAACCACCCACACAGTACCGCTGCCAGAAGCCTTCTGAGGGTCACACCAACCCAATTCCCTCCAGGACCAGCCCTCCATTTCTAACGGAGCCTTCTCCACTGCCTCCAAAAGCAGGGGAGCAGGAAAGATTCGTGTAACTGCTGGGGAGATGCAGTACCATTCTTGAACCACTTACTTACAATGCACAGCACTACCCCTAATCCTCAACATCCACATCAACCAAGAAACAAGGAGATGAGGAATGCTCTAGAAAACCAGATGGACTACCATGCTTTGGAAGAAAATGACTGCTATTTCAATTGTTTTAACAAGTTGGCCCTGCTGTACACGCTGATTTACGTGTTTTTTGACAGATATATTTAAGCCTGTAGGGCTTCATATTTTCAAGATGTTCTTCTCCAGACACGATAGTAGAAATGGGCTTGGGGTTCTGGATTTTGTTTTGGGTTTTTTTAAATTATACTTGATTCTAATACAAGTGGCTTCAGATACCGAGCGCTTGAAAACAAATCCTGTAAGAGTCCCCAAATGAATGATGAGAACTGACCCAACAATATTATCACCAGGGAAGCCAAGGTTCTTGGTGAAAAGTGAACAAAGCAAGCCTGCACACTGCAACTGTTGTTCTTCTAGAAACCTCCATCTCAGATAACCACCCACCACAACAATAGGTTGTCTCTCCAAAATTCTTACGGACAAAATACACAAGTCAAGTACAGCAACATCCGCACTGTTCAATAACAGATTGAGACTAGACCGGGATGTCATGCAGCCCACACTAGCTGCCCTGTAGTGCGAACCAGTGCAAAGATGCAGAATGTAACTGGTAGTGGCAAAACGACACATCTGACCAGTGGGAGGAGGGGGAAGCTGCACAGTTTGCTTGATCTGAACAATGTTCCTCTTGTTGCAGTAGGAAAGCCCTTATGAAGGGGAGCAGAAGCGCTCTTCTCCTCACTATGTTGCTTTTACATGTATGAGAGAGGGGAACTTTGAACCATGCTCAATACATACAGGACTCATGCCAGATGCCCCTCCAACAGTTCTGCCAACATAATTAAATGCATCAGACCTGGATCTCTGTTCACCCAGGGAACACCTTTGAGGAGGTACCTATTCCAAAGCCTTGGACAACACAGCCTCTTCCTCTACTCGTATCTGTGTGTTAAAGCTCTGCCTTGTGGTGCTCCCTCCTTTTCTAACTACAGGTGCCTCCCACACTATAATCACAACATTTCACAGGAGCAGCTAAACTTTCTGACCCTATAATTCATGTATTGCAATCTGCAGAGAGCAGACAGCCACCCCCTCCTTACACCCTGTGGCACCTACTGTATATTGGCTTCCCAATCCTTTGCTATCAGCACAGGTCCCAGCTGCCTTTCTATACAAAGGGCTACAGCAGAATTGAAAATACCCAACTGAAAAGCTGTGTGAAGCAGAAGCTGCCAGTTCCTACCCAGTATACTTCTGTGTGGGTTGCTGTCCAGAATATGCTTCTTCCATACCACTGACAGCAAAACCAAGAGCCTGTTGAAATCCAGGTATTACGGAAGTCAACATACATAAATGTTTGCAAATCACAGCATAGTCACCTTTCTTTCTTTAAGAAGCAGAAAGGACCCAAGTTGTGAAAGGAAAAATTGTAATCCAGGCCTTGTGACAAGATAAGATAGGGCCTAGGCTCTTTTTTACTCTCCCACTGACGTGGGTGATAATGTATTTTTTTCAAACTGCACTTGCACAACCAAAGGTCTTCCGGAAGCAAAGCAAACTCCCTTCCTCATCACAGTTCTGCTTCTGTGGCATCATCTCATACTGCTTAATATGATGCAATGCCGTATGAGGAAGACTACTTCTCTATGCAAGTCATTCAGAGCCTGTCAGTCTTGAATGCACCTTCCCCCAGTTTACTGAGAAAGAAATGCAACGCAGCAAAACAACAGCAACAGATAAGAGAGAGTAAAGCAGAAGAGGGGGTTCAGCTCTGACAGCTACCTCAGCTGCTGCTGAAATCCTCAGTCAGGATAAAATACTTTGATCAAGGACCTACTACAGTCACCTAACATAGCCAGCCCTGCAGGATCCTGCAGGGCAAGTGCTGAGGGTGCCATAGGGCAGCTGCTCCCTGCAAAAACACTGCAGTCTTTCATTTAACTCCTATGCAACCTCCACAGAACATAACCCAAAAGCCAACTGCTTCTGTGAGGGAGAAGGGAAAGCTGCCTTTGGTGTATGGATGAGAAGAGAGCACCAGATGAAATGGGTAGAAAAAGTTCATTTCAGGCTCCACTATCCATTTATAGAAACTTAGGCATTCCTGGGAAAGCCACGTTGCTATTTGGTCAGCATGCCCTCCCACACTGCGCCACATCCAGGATCTTGGAGAGCTGGCCACATAGCACTCCTTGTGATCCAAGTGCTCTGATCCACCCTGCCCTTCTTTACAGGGGGAGAAAGGAGCCAGGGCTGGAGAATGTCAACCATTAACTACTGCCACTACCAGCTCCTCTCAGTTTCTTGCTAAAATCTTCTCTATTCTAACAGCTAAAACCCTGGGAGATACAGGGCCAAGCTACAGAAGAATGTAAGGCAGACCACCACCTGCCCCTATTTCTAACAGGGATCAAATCTCATCTGAAGAGATGGGGAGCCTCCAGCAGGGGCCAAACAGCCAAAGAGATCTAGAAGTCCACTCGAAGACAGGAATTCCACAGGACGTGCTCCATTTCCACAACACTTCTTAGACTTTCAGATGCTGCCTTCCCTGAGGGGCAAAAGGTACAGGACAGAATTAGCAGTGAGGCATCAAACAGCAGCACATACAGCACTGCAAGCTCACCAGCACAAAAGCAATGGCCATTCAGATGTTGCAGACCTGATTATTCAGCAACACCCACCCCACCCGCTACCCCATGCAGACTCTTTCCCCCAGTTCTGAACAAGAGGAAAGGACACACCAGGAGAGAGAGAGAGAGTGTGAATGTCCGAATGTCATTCACAGCTTATCATCCAGTTTGTCCACCTCAAAAGCCCTCATCCAGCAATCTGCAGATAGCACCTAAAAGCTCTGCTTCAGGCTGTTTCTGTTACAGAAGCCCAAAATCTCTGAAGCCAGCTGCATCAGAACAAGGACAGACCCCACCTGAAGATCAGTAAGGTGCTGCATCATTTTTTCCCAGAGGAAGAGATTAATACGAAGCAGAAGTTTTCATTCCTCCCAAACCACATCAATACCTTTTATCAACCCCTGCTTAAAAATGAAGAGGCAAAATTACAGCAGAAAGATCGTCTAAGACATCCACATCCTTACTCCCAAGCCCATGAGCTGCTCATTTCTCTTTGTCAGAATGGCAAGAGCCAGGAATGAGGTCTACTTCAATCAAAAACAATACCCGTGGCAAAGCAATACACAAACACAAATGTTCCTTCATTGCCCCTGTGCAGCACAGTTACACACTTCCCCGCATGCTGCCCATGTCCCTTGCCCATCAGGTGACAACAGGGAGACACAGCAGTAAGAGATACAATTAAAACCAACATGCCTGAAGAAGCATGGCCCAAGCACAGCAGTCCAGCATGCGCCACGGCAGTTGAAACAGAAAACTGGCCCCTGGCCACCAGGCTCCAGCTTACAAATCTCAAAAAGCCATGAGAATTTAACTCATTACCTAAACGTCCCCACCACTGTGTTAGTTCTGTCACGCCACAGCACTGTGTCTCCTCATCCCCAAAAGACAGGACAGCAAGCATGTTAAAGGAAGGGGCAAGGCAAGCACATACTCCTGCAAATGCTCATATCTCAGGAGAGCGTTTCTTCCCACTGTGGTCCTCTCACCAGAGGGAATGAGGGGACAGTCTCCCTCTGACACAGAAGTCTGAAGCCCATTTGCTGCAACCTGTCAGGTCTGAACCACATCCCAAACAGGGAACCAGCTCATGAAATCAACACACCAAAACGGAAGCAGCACGGCCTTACACCCACCTCTTGTGCATGGGACTTCACGCAGATGTCCAGCACCGAGCTCCTCCACAAATGACACTGCTGACGATGTAGCAGGCACGCTACTACTGACGGCTGAATTTCAGAAGCATGTCAGACAAATTCTTCCCAATATTCAAACACATCTGTGAACTCTCCAAAACACTTCTGCTTCCTTCCAGAACTTCAGCCTGAGGAAAAGTCCCCACATAGATTCTTCCTAGTCTTTTAAGCAATGAGATGCTACTAATATTGTAATAACACTAATATTTTAATGGCAAAGTATCCAACATGCAAGTAAACTCCATTCTACGCCTCCCCATACATGCACTTGCAGGGACAAGGAAAAAAAATGGAATAACCCATGCATCTCCCTGATAAAATGGGAAAAAGTAAGACATCATGAAACCCAGCAGTGGATAAACAAAAGAATGTGACCACCTCCTCCACAGGTGTCCACACTCTTCTCTTCTAGAAGCTCTCCAGCATTGATTTGAGTGCTCAATCTAACACTTCTTTGCACTTCAGATACCACAGCCAACGCATAACCAGAAACAAGTGAGGAGAATCTGATACTCTACAAGGGTTTGTTTTTTAAAAGGTATTTACTGCTCAGTCTGACTGATTCAATGATTTACTGTTCAGGGCTAACTTTGAACCTGAAGGTTACTATCACTCAGCAAGAAGCAGCAGTGGCATCCTGAGCAGACATCACCCTGGCAGACCTTGATGAACCAGCAGGCAGGGGTCTCCTCAGGACAGCGCTGCTTAAGTGCTGCCTAAGGCCAAGAGGGTAGGAGCAGAAAGAGGGTAGGTGTATCAAACATAGAAGCAGTGACACTTCCCCAGTCTTCCATGTAGCTGACTGCAGTTCCTGTCGGAGAGGGACATCCGTGCTCAGCATTCAATAATAATAATCGTGATAATAACTCATGACAGAGTTTTCCACCTTGAGGATCTGTAACTAAGTGACACAGCAAGGAAAGGAAAAACATACAGTTGTGGAGGAACTGGCATAGGGAATGATTTCCCATACTTGCATACTGCAATTACAAACCTGCTATATTATACCCTTTGCTAACACTCCCTAAAACACAGTCTTTAACTGCAGAGTCAGGAAAAAAGGATGCCTCTATTTCTTTCCCCTGCCCAACGTCACCGCTAAACAAAATAGCTACTTTTCATCCACTATGATTACACACCTCAGGACTCTCGACTAAGAGAATGAAATTAAGGGAATGAATACGTCCTTCCTATGGAGCACACCCTGTGTTTAGTCGTTGCCATTTCTGATTTCTCCAATTCTCTAAAAGGAAAGTCTGGGATTACAAAGAAAGGGCTATGAACTGAACTGAGGTCTCATTGCCACATCAGTTCAACCCAAAGCATAGCCAAAGTTTGCTTTTCGCAACTGTTAGACTAACCCGCTCCTTTTAGGACAACGAGGATACCACACACGCACATAGCACAGACTGAAAACCTCATTGTTTGGATTTCTTATGCACACTGTTGAGTAACTCCACCTGAATAATTAAAAAAAAAAAGTTTGACAGCAAAATGCTCTGTTACTTATTTACTCCTAAAGCAGCAGAGTGCTCACGCCAAGTTAAATGCTTTCCACTCTAAAGATTCATTTAAAACACATAAAAACCAGCCCACTAGCCTGGGTGATAAGAGTGAAGAAGAAAGCTTATATTCACTCAGAGAAAGATGTTTTCTCTTTCCAAAAGATGTAAGCCAGAGTCTCCTTAATTCCCTAGTGCTGTTCCACAAACTCCCGTTCCTCAAATACCATCTCCAAGCATTCACCTCTTTTAGCCTCTGTAGTATTTAAATAAGTACAGAAACCCCGGAATGTGGGGAAAGGAGACCTCAAACCCACTGCACACAAAGTTATCTGTGAGGAAAACCGCGCTTAAGAAACTACCTGAACTACAAACCATTAAAGTCTGAATAGCACCTACAGGCTGAACGAAAGAGGGACCAGGGCAGTGCGCAGCCATGTGTAGGGGAGTACATTAGGTCTCAAAGTAAGGGGCACGGGTCCAGCCTAGCAGCTAATGCCAGGTTCTACTTCCCTCTTCTTCGCACCAGCGTTGCAGAGCCAGACTCACTTCACTTACGCCACATTGCATCAGCATTGCTCTAGCTGCTTCATACAGCAAGGATGAGTGGGTGTTCCAGTGCAAGGGTCAAGAAGCTATTTCCCTCATCCTTTCAAAGCTGTGGAAAAATTTGTCTCCTCTGAGCACTAGCTGGCTACAAGAAAAAACCGTCACAGCTTGAGCAAGTGCGGGTCACTGGCCTCCCTGACCTGCCTTGATGCAAGACAGCTCGGGGAGCTCACCTTGCCCTACCACGATGGAAGGTTTGCTTCTTTTCAAAGCAACTGCTTGTGGAAACTCTACCTACTTTTAAGCGGTATGAAAATGCTAAAGTCCTTTTCCTCCAGGGCCCAGTGACAAGTACTCTTTTCAGTAGACAGTTAATCGCCTTTGTCCCATCTTCTTGTCAGCAGGAGGAGGATATTGCAGTGTCAAGTCCAGATGCAACTGCAGATATGAAGTTTGCAGGACAGCCTGCCTAAAGCGTGTTTCTCAGCACTACACATTCCCCTCCAGCCCATCCACGGTGCTACTGAATCATACCCCTGGACTGGAGATTCGCAGACACGGGAGTAGGAGGGCACTGGAGAATATCCTAAGTCCAAACACGACTCAAAGCCAGAATCATATCCAACCCCCCGAGACTTAGGTCCCACTTGCTTCTGCCACCACCATCAGCCCAGAGCCTAACCCCAGCTGTGTCCCTCCAGGTACCAACTGCATTTCCCAGGGGGAACTTCGTGTAAGCACCCCTTGTTCTTGCTCCTGCCCTCCACATCTCTTCCCCCTCCCTGGTTTGTCACTTTCCCTCTTTAGCACTCCCAGTCTCCATCCAGGCTGGCGAAGGCTTGCCCCATGTGCCCGGCCAGCCGGGGGACAGCTGCCCCGTTACCTGGTTCCCGAAGACAGCAATGGAGCAGGCGGTGGAGACCTCGTGGGAGCCGAACCAGATGGAGGCGATGCGCGAGGGCATGCCCAGGATGAAGACCTGGGCCAGGGAGCAGATGACCTGCCCCAGGACGGTGACGGGGAAGAGGTGCGGCTTCAGGCTGCCCAGCTTCACCCAGGCACCCAGGGCGTTGAGGGCCGAGCCCACCAGGGCGATGAGGCGCAGGCCCTTCTTGTCCAGCAGCCAGGCGACTGGGAAGAGCAGGGGGATGTAGGTGAGCATGTAGCTCATGGAGAGCCAGTCGATGGCGAAGGCGCTCACGCCGTAGAAGCCCACGAAGACGTTGTTGATGCTGCCGTACTGGATCCACTGGAAGGCGTTGCACAGGGAGTAGCTGCTGAAGAGCAGCACCATGGCCCAGCGACGCCGGGACAGCCGCACCTCAGCGGGGCCAACAGCGGCCTCCCCCACCACCGCCGCTGCCGCCGCCGCCACCAGCCCCGGGGCCCCGGCAGGCTCCTGCCGCACCATGCCGGCAGCACAGGCCGCCCGCCCCGGCCCGGCCCGGCCCGGCTCCGTTCCCCGCCGGCACCCACCTGGGCCGGGAAACCCCGCCCGGCCGCCCCCGCCGAGCTCANTGGGGCGGGGAGAAGCGGGGAGGGCAGGGCCGGCCGGCGGCCCCGCCGGTGTACCTGTGGAGCTGTAACCGTGGTGTGGGCCCTGCAGGAGCGCTGCCCGTGAGGCGGCAAGAGGGGCCGCCGCCACCCCCGGCGTTTGCAGGCCCCGCCGAGCGGCCGCCCCGGCGTATGAAAGGCCCGGAGCAGGAGAGACTGCGGTGCCTAAACCGAAGCGATGACCAGGACGGGGACTGAGCCAGAGGTGTGCCCCGGGGGGAGGCTGTGTGCCTGTGGGCAGCGCCTGACCCAGCCCGGGGTGCCAGGGTGGAGGGACGCCTGGAGGATCCACCAGTTTGGGGTTTGGGTGGGTTGGCTTCCAATGTCTTGACGTCTTGTTGGTTGTTTTTTTTTCATGACATGGCACACTACGAAGTGAAAACATCCAGCCAAATCAAAAATAAAACATCTCAAATGTGGCTGAAGCCAAAGAGCCAACAGTGATGTTTGTTGTCATCCTCATGGGGAACGTGCAGTTAGTGAGTCAGCGCTTGTTTTCCCATTACTGCAGCGACGTGCCACTCTGACGGATTCCTGCCTGGAGATCACTTATGATCTCCAGTTCATTTAATTAAATCGTGTTATCGAACTGTAAAATTACTCAGCACGAGCTTTAAAACATGGACTTGGTTGTGTAGCGGTGCACCAGGGCACCGGTACCTCACTGGTGTCCTGGTGAGGCTGCATCTGGAGTACTGTGTCCAGTTCTGGGCTCCCTGGTTCAAGAAAGACAGGGATCTGCTGGAGGGGGTCCAGCAGAGGGCTACAAAGATGATTAGGGGATTGGAGCATCTCTCTTATGAGGAAAGACTGAGGGGCTTGGGTCTTTTTAGTCTAGACAAAAGAAGACTGAGGGGGGATCTTATTAACACTTACAAATACTTAAAGGGAGGGTGCCAGGGGGATGGAAACAGTCTTTTTTCAGTGGTGCCCAGTGATAGGACAAGAGGGAACGGGCACAAACTTGAACATAGGAAGTTCCCTCTTAACATGAGGAGGAACTTCTTTCCTTTGAGGGTGGCAGAGCACTGGAACAGGCTGCCCAGAGAGGTTGTGGAGTCTCCGACTCTGGAGACATTCAAAACCCTCCTGGACGCCATCCTGTGCAACTTGCTGTAGGTGACTAGATGATCTCCAGAGGTCCCTTCCAACCCTGACCATTCTGTGATTCTGTGATTCTGTGTTCAGCTCTCTTCCAGCATTAAACACACAGCTCAAAGTTCACTTGGAAAGATGGGAGCAATGACCTGTCTTTAGGATGTTGTATTCCTGAAACAAAGACTCGGGTCGGAGAATGAAAAAAGTGAAGCTCTTCTGACTTGTATTTACTTTGTGGAATGCTGTAAGAGGTTACTGACACTGTCTTCTGGGTTGTCCACTTGACTCCTGCCAGGAGGAGGCAGGCACTCAGCTTTGGTGCCTTTACATTCTTATTTCCCATGCAAGGAAAAAAAAACAAAAGCTTTGGAGGAATTATTCCAAGGAGGGAAAATGTCACCTTCAGTGGTTCTCACTGTGTATCCTCACAGAGCTCTCGCTTCTTGGGTTTCCTACTCCCAGCAGAGTAGCCAGGAGCAGAGCTGGAGACAAGCGAAGCTGGCGCAGCCTTCCCTATGTGCTCTGCTGGACACCACGGGGCAGAGCTGCAAACCTCCCTACTCTCCCCTGCCTCAGCCCACAGCTTTGCCAGTGAACCTCTAGCCTCGCCTGGGATTCTCGTTGTGATGGTGCAACATAACCATAACGTAGCCCTTTTACATAATAAACAAGAAAGGCAAATTCAGAAGCAAGAGCCAGAAAAGAGGTTTTCGGTCCCATTTATTATTAGGTTAGGCACCCAAGTTACTCCAAGCTCTGTACTGAGACAACAGAAAGAACAGAGTAATTTGTTCTAATAAATTTATGATTTAAATGTATCAGGAATGCAATGAGTGATAGCGGTGCAGTGTGCAGAGGTGAAATGGAGCAGGAAAAGGACTGTCATGGTCCAGCAGCTGCTTAGTCTGAGAACTCTGAGGATACAACAGTAAAATAGTACAGAAAATTAACTTTTAGGTTCATCAGATTTGAAAAGGTCTTTACAAAATTCTCCACAATATAATGAAGAAATCAGAGTTACCCAGAGGTAATCACTATCATTAATTAAAGAGCAGTCAAAAAAACAAAGATCAAGAAAAGAAATAAACAGGCAATTTTTAGCATGGCAAACTGTGTTTGCTCAGAGGAGTGTCATTTATTAATAATCCCGAAAGCAGAGCGAAGAGCAAAATTTGCAGGTAGTAAGGCAGTATTTAAGTCACTCAAGACTAACTTAAATATGTCACCTACATGTTGTATTTGGGTCTATATGACTTTAGGCCTGTAGCTTGAGCTACCTGTAGCTGAAGGTGTTATCACAGTCCATGGCATCTTTAATTTGTACACTCAGATAAGTGCAGGCTAATGGAGCGAGGTACTGTATGGCGCTCTGCTGTAGTCCAAGGTCTCTGGGCAGCAGAGAGGAAGATACCAGTGACTAACAGGGAGTGAACGTGGGTTTCAGGCTTAGGTCACAGAAAGAGAAAAAGCAGAAAGAGTATAAAGAAAAAAATAAGGAGTTGAGGAAACACTGTCACACATTAGGAAAACACTGAGAACAGTTAAATTTCTTTACATGTGACTAAAAAAAGAGCACACACATAGAAAAATATTTAGATATATGAGAGAGGAATACGAAACACACGCTGGGTCCTTTGCCTCCTGCCAGCTCTACTCCAAACTGGAGTCAGAAACAGCCTATTGTCTTGAGTTGTGTTTTAGTCCCACCTTCAGCTCCTAAATTTCTCTCAAAAATCCTCAGTTTTACCCATCACCAACAAAAAGACCGTAAGGAGCCAGAGCCTGCCAAGCGAGGAGCTGTTTGCTCGCACTAAACCAATGTCTTAATCCAATCAGAAAAGTCAAACGGTAAATCAAGAATGACTAAAACACAGACCCTGCTGAAAATAACAGCTGAAAGCAGACAGATGAAAGCAGTGCCCAGCCTCCGGTGACTGCAGCCTGCCAAGTGAGCATGAGCCAGGCAGGGCAGCAACACTGGCTCCCCCAAAGCCAATTTAATTGAGTATTTTTCATACCTATAGGCCCACACTTCCCAGAACTCCTCTCCTCAGGGAGATTTCAGGGCTGTTTTGTTTTATTTCTGGCTCTGTGAACTGTTCAATCACCCCTTTATATCATTTGCCAATTTCTGGACCAAAATAAAACCTCTGTGCTTTGCATTTCTTCCTCTCTCCATTGCCGCATCTGTTTCTACTCATATGAGCCTCTTTCCCTTCTTGAAGCAACACAGCAGCTGCTTTTGGATTTCCCTCATCAGAGCATCTTTATATAAAAATTTCTTAGCCATGAAAAATTATTTATATTTCAGGACATCCCCTTGAGGTGGATTTTAAAGCTAGAGCAAAATCTCCTTTACACAGAGATTGGTACAAGTGCTAAAAAGGTTACAGGATCCTGCAGCCAAAAGTATCTGTGAAGGTTGGAAGGCACTAAACCAGAGGCAGAAGCAGGGCCCAAATTAATTGTAACTGTACGAGCCATCAGATAGAGCCTAACATCTCTGGCTTCCCTACTGATCTCAAGAAATCCAACTTTTGACGCTCTTGGAATATACTCTGCCTTTATGACCAAAGAGTACATGCAATTCCTTTATGTTCTGTAAGGACTGAAGAACATGTCTTGGAACAAGCTTGGTTTTCTCAAGGCCCACCCAATGAACATAAATACTAGGGATGGTGCTGGCAATGATAACCCAGCTTTCTGATTTCTAGTGAATGGCAACAGGTCTCAATGACAAGCAAGGCCTTAATGAATGGGTGGTGTAAACAGGCTTGGAAAGTGTGCAGAAGGCACATTAGAAAATTATTGTGAAAAGAGTAATTCCTTGATGCCTTTTCTCTCCTACACCAGATCAGGTGTGCAAGGAGTAGGTGAACAAAAGTGATGGTTGCCAGGGAAAAGCGGGTGCTTGGGGATCTACTGGATCTTACAGCCATGCGGTTCCTGCAGACACTTCAGAGGATGCTTAGGCTCCCTTTACATGGGAAGTATCTAAGCTCACAGGATCACAGGATGTCCCTTGCTCTCAAACTTACGGCATTGCGATTTGTGCCTCTAAAGCTCATCGTTGCACTTAGAAGGCCTAGCTACTGCAGCTCTTAGGTGGCTCTATCACATTTTGACTGATAGGATTAAGATTTAGAAAAGATGTCAGAAGATCTCCCAGTCTATCCCACACAACCTTTCACAACAGACGTCGCAGGGAAGATTGCAAGATCTTTGTTGGTGGAGGGAGAATGTTTTCTGTTGTGTGTTCATGTATCGTTAGACCACATGGCAAGACCAGAATAGCTGGAAGAACCACTCACTTCTTCTGGATCACACCTGGATGCAATGCACAACTGGAGACAGACCGAGCAGAGTGGGCCGGCAGGGGCTGCCGCGCTGGACAAAGGCGGGTTGTTCCCCTATAGAGCAGGAAAGGCTGCGAGCCCTCTGCTGGCACCTATAGCTTTCTACATCCCAGGAGCCACCAGAAAGCAGGACCCAGCGTACAGCTTATAAATGCAGTGGATTAGTTTATTACTGTAGGTTAGATACAGAATTATTTTGATAGCCTAAACCTGTATGAATCTTTCCTATTACATTTCCTGGGTGAAGATCTGGGGACACATACAGTGATGGACAGCTACGTTTATAACAGTGCAGCGTGCAAGCTCTGCAGCATTCAAAATTCTGCAAAAACTACCTTCCTCTACACAAAACATGAAGGCTTAGTTGTTGCACAATCTAAAATCTCATCTAGAAAATACTGCAGACCTCAGAACCACCAAAGCTGTGCATGGGATAACTTCGAGCACCAAACCTATCCTCTTCAAAGTTTAAGGCTTTTCAAAAGCATATCTCAAGGAAGGGAAATAACATTTTGCTCCCCTTCAGCACATCTCATTTGTAGTTCTCGGAGAACTTCACTGGGGATGTATCACCTACACCTATTTTACAGGGGGAAGGGGGGTACAAAGAGTTACGGTGATTTGCCTGTGGCCCTGCTAGGGGCAGGGCTGGTGTTCCTGACTGCAAGTCTGACACCTTCCAACATTGGCTGGAAGGGCTTGCCCAACAACAGCTTGAACTACTGCCAAATAAAGATCTAATCTCCCTGTTCAAAGCCTGGCTTTAACATAGCAACGGCTTCAATTCAATCCTGTCCAGTTCAGGTGTGACGTCCGTATAGATGGATCATATAGGTCTGAACTGCGAAGAGTACATGGGAGGGCATGGCCGAAAGTGCCAATATTCACACCTGCCTTCTTGCAGCAAGAAAAGGGAGTAAAAAGGAGTGCGCAGCTGGGAAGAGCACTCGCACCCATGGTACCTCGGATATGCCGGTTGTTGGTTAGCGCACACCCCTCCAGACACAGGGCGGTTACGCTACCTCTGCATGGCTTTCTGCAGACAAATATCAACTTGCTCTGCCCCGTGCTCTGGTCTGGCCGGATGAGAACCAGCTCTAATCCAAAAGCTGTGTAACTGCGGTTAGCCTGCTGCGCTGCTCGAGCATCTAAGCCCAGCTCTCAACCTTGGCTTGTGAAAAGCTGTGGAGGTACAGATAGTTGTGAGGAGAGCTATGAATAGGCTCTGTTTGCTCTGTCACCGGGGCAAACCCACCTCACTCCTCTGCTGTGCACCAGGCATGCACATAGGATATGAAGACCTCTTCGCTCAGCTCAGAATAAAAGAAGTGAAAAAAGAGCCAGCTAGACTCAAAACTCAGCCACAGTCTAGATTTACATCCCCAGTCCAGATCAGGGTCACAGATTAACCCCAAATACCAAAAGCTCGAAGTATATAAGCCCTTCTTACTCAGCATCCTCCAGCCTCCATCTCAGTGAGTCATACCAGTTCATGCCAATGACACAAAAAAGGTTTTCATCTCCTAATGCTTGCAGCTGGCATTAATTAATAATTAAAGAGTGCTGGAAATGTGCACGGCTCACTGCTGAACTCGGGCATATTCCTCTTCTTCCTCCCACTCGCACTGCAGCAAAAAAGACAAACCTGGGACAAGTCCTGGGGACCAGGGCACCATACCACCACTGCTGTGAGGGGAGAAAAGTTGATCGTGTCTTAGGAAAGAGAACAGAACTGGTGCAGGAGTTGGGAGGAACGTGCGCTCTGTCTGCGCGGATGCCTCTGAAGCAGTAGGACTCTCAGCAGCTGGTGTCTGCAGTCTCAGCTGCAACAAAAATTACGGTCTTATGTAGTAAACTTAAGGCACTCGTTGTAACCCTGGCCTGGCAAGAAATGAATATATATTCCCTACTGTTTAGTTGGGTAGATTTTTGATTAACCTAAAAAACTTTATGCATACACATGTTGCTGCCTCAACTGCTGAGATCCCCTGCAGATCATTAATCAATAGGGTAGCAACAACACGGCAGAAGAAGAACCCAGACAAGGCGAGCACAGTGCTGTTTGCTAGGAGAAAGTCTCGCCATTTTATGCCATGCTTTGCTTTTTGTCTTCTCGCCAGCTTTTGATTCATATAAATACTTTGTCTCTTAGTAGTGATTCCTGATCTTCTTTGATCTCTGTGTGCTGAAATATTAGTATCCAGACAGCATTCTTGTCTGACAAGCGCTGCTTTGGACACTGTGACCATTGTAAGAGGCAGAGAGAGGGTCTCTTTTGCAGGCTGCTGCTGTAGTTCAGTATGCAGGAGATTATCCTCTTGCTGATGCAGGCTGGCAGCACTAACAGAAGTGACTTCTGAGATGGGATTTGCAAAACAAGTGCATATATACTTTGGAGCCACAGCAAAGTGGGCAACAGAGCTGCTTAGTCTGTCCTTTGCCAAACTAAAGATGTGCCTCTACTTCTTTTCTGACTCCATGCATACTGTGCTTGGGTATTACCCCTTCTTCTCTCCCTCAAGAGAGAAAATTCACATGTGAATCAATTTAAAGGGAGAGGAGGGGGGACATCATCGTGATGACAGCTGGGATCATAACAGCCCCATACAGTAGGATGAACGCACCTTCCCCTGGACTGGCTGATGCTGTGTGTCCCCACCTTGGCACCCAGCACACTGGGAGCCTGCAGCTGAACTGAGGAGGATGAAGCAGGAAGGGAATACCAGGCGTCAAAGATTGCCCTGGGCTTCCCATCTGGGGAGATACGTTAAGCTTAAGTCAGCACCGAATGTCATATCTTTATTTATCTTACCATAGAAGCAGCCCTGAAATGCTGATACTGAGTGCTTGTAAAGTGCTGAGCCTGTGCTTTAAAGGGGCTGGAAAGGGAGAAAATTACTGCACCCTCCGTGTTTTGAGACTTGCTGTCCTTCTGCACAGAGTTGCCAGGATGCCTTGATCCATAGGAGGTATTGAGATTCGGTGAAGGCCATAAAGGAAAGTGTTACTCTGATGTCCCCTGGTTCCCATCTCTACTCTCTGATTAAATCAACAGATGTTTGCCACACACCTCCGTTTTGTCTGCAGAGAAGACACCAGCCAGCAAGTAAATGTGGAGGTAATGGTCACTAAGGCTTGAAAAACACCCACAGCAGTTGCCTCCCAGTGCCACCTTTCACCTGCCCTTGCTGCTTGCCCAGCCCCAAACCACTGGGCTTTTGGCTGGTTTTGCCCAACTATGCATCTACAGCAGACCCCCCGGGACAAGGCTGCTGGGCAGAAATCCAGCCCAAGTGCTTCTACAAAAGCTTTCCTGAGTATCAAAACACTGAAATCCACAGTTCTCATCTCAGGCCTCGATGAAGGTGATTATAGTTCATCAGGGCTGCAGCCAGGTCTACGTCTATTTAAGCAAGTAGCTCGTACCCCTCCACCTGTGATGCTTCCCAGTGCTCAGTCCCCACATCCAGCCCAGAACTTACTGCACACAGCTCTGCAAGCCCCACCAGGAGGTGGGAAGGTGAGTGACACCAAGCCGAGCTCCCCACACGCTCACGCAGCCATGTGCTGGGGCCACAAAGCAGAACCAGCCCCTGGCCCAAGCTATGAGATCTTTGGCCAAGGGAGACCACGGACCACTTGGACCTGGACATCCCCTTTCAGGCAGCCTTACCCAACCCTTGCCTTCACACACATTAACCTTGAGCCTTCCAGTTCTTTCCCTAGTCTCTGGCAATAGCCAGGCTAACCTCCAAGTCAGCTCTGCCACAGGGGAGCGAGAAGAGAAGGTCACCAAGAAGTGTGACTGCAGGCTGGGAGAGCTCAACCTTTGCCCAGCAGAGGCCAGCACAAACGCAGTATTTCGGCAGACTGTGCTCGCAGGGGAGTTGTCTCTCTACCTGGCCTTCTCTGTCCCAGAAAGAGTCTCTCAGCCTCCTGTGAGCCCTCATCTCTTTACTGCTTTGAGAGAGCTTTTCAGTGAGGGACTACGTAGTGCAACAGAAAGGCACTGACATTCTACTTGGGTAGGGACAAGCTGCCACAGGCCCAGCCTTCACCCAATTTCTCCACTTGTGTGCCCAGAAGCATCCCCTTCCCTTGGAGCAGGAAGCAGCAAGGTGCTCCTGGAGGCTGGGCATGGTCGGATAATACTCACACAACACTTGAGAAATGCCAGATGCCATGGGAATGAAGTTCAAAAGGAGCTGCACTCTGGGTAGGAGCAGAGGATCGAAAGCAATCAGAGATGATTGCCCTGGCCGCCACCCTGCTCTTTGCTCCTCATTTGAACTCATTAACAGTTCATTTGCTGACAACAGTGAGGGCCACACCAGAGGACAGGCACTTGGCTGCTTAGAAATCAAAACTAGTTGTGTGTGAGGAGCCTTGAGTAGAGGCCAGGAGCCTGGGAAAGGGAAGCAAGAGACAGCACCGGGACGTAAGTGAAGGGATCTCCTCACATAGCCTGAACAAGCAGCTTGTGCAGCTCTGCAAATAGCCTCAGGAAAAAGATCTTTTTCCCAGCAACTGGTTGAAAGGGCTGGTGGCCCTGAAAGGATATGTTGTCCCTTGTTGTTTGAGTGCTAAGGAGGTCTCCCAGAGGAACCACTCTTCATAACAAAGAGAGACCGCTTGGGAGACACCTAACAATCACCAGAAGCCACCGCTTGAACTATGCAGATCATCTTCTGTGACCCAGTTTTTAAGGGCAAGACAGGGCAAAGACAAGTCAGATTGGAATGCGCGTCCCTTAGCACCAACATACACCCAGTGTTTGGCCAAAAAGGCTGAGCATCACGCTGCTTGCAGGCCTTCCAGCTCTCAGCCAGCCATGCAGAAGAAGGGCACCTTAACTGATGATGCCAAGACTATTGTTTAGGTTCTGGAGAGGATGTTGTTGCAAACCCGTCTCCCAGTCTCACCACTTACCACTTATTTTCGTTCTGAGTTGCAGAAATAAGTCTGAGACGTTACCAGCGAGTAGTCTAGCAATTCTGTGGGCATTACACAGAACCCCACCCAGCCTGCAGTGTCTCAGACTTCGACAGCTCTGCAACAAAAATACGGGCTTCATGTCTGTGTGGGCACAGGTGATACTTAGACATCAGGGTAGGACCTTCTCCATCTGCAGCTAAAACCAAGCTTAGCATTTTATAGCAACGAGAAAACACAAAAACTTGCAGCAAGGATGGAGACTTCCCGTTATTGTGGGCAATACTGTGTTTTAAGTCACTGCAGGCTTTGCTGGGGCTCTGTTGCATCCTCCAGTGAGGAGCATCAGTGTGCAGTGCCCTGCACAGCAAACCCCAAGCAAGGTAGCAGTAGCTTCTTTTCTCTGACTGTGTAACCGAGGAAGCATGGGAGCATCAGAGCCCTAGGGAACAGCAAGTGAAAAATCCAGGAGCAAACCCACCAGAAGCTGAGGGAGCAGAAGCAGAGCCTGTAAAAACAAGCTCCGATAGAGCTGCAGACAGTTGTCTTTCCCAGGCTTAAAGAGCCAAATCCCCAAGAAATGCAGTTTGGGCAGGGCCTTTGTAGCCTGGGTGGCTCAAAGCATGGCCCGTGCAGGGGATCAGCAGCTCTGGTTGTGGTACCACTGGATGGAGTGAAGCCTACTGGTGTGAGATCTGATAGGGGTGGTGTAAGACACACTGCAATTGCTCCTGCTGCTTTTTTGTGAATGTGGTGAGAATCTCTTTGCTGCCCATCGATGTGTTCTGCATGTCCTGTATGCAGAAACCCAGCTGGCTGGCTGAAATAGTCACCATCCTCCCCTACATGCGAGCATCCCCCTCAGGGCAGGGGGCAGAGCTGCACAGACAAGGACCAGTGCAATTGCCCATTGCCTCTGCACTGCTTTTGTAGGGTGGTGACACCCTGGCCAACTGTGCTGACAGCAGGCATCCCTGGCCACATCTCTTCCCATGCTGGCACAGAAGCTGGAGGTTCACGAGCCTCTTAACATGCCGTGGCAGGAGAAATCGCAGTGCTACCTGTGCCTTTCCTGAGGACAGCTTGCTGAGGCATGGCAGTGTTTGCTTATCATCCAGATAGTGCAAACTAGGGAGAGAAAATGGGCACAGCCCAGCACATTACAGACTTCTCCCAACCGCTCTTGAGGGCTATGATGATGGGCCAAAACCCATCTAGAAATACACTGCTTTTCTGTGCCTGAAAGAATGGTATCTCGTTGAAGATGTCCCTACTTATTGCAGGGGTGTTGGACTAGATGACCTTTAAAGGTCCTTTCCAACCCAAACCATTCTATGATTCTACAAATTAGGTCAACTTAGCTCAGTTAAAAGCCTACGTCAGCAGCACTGCTTGTGGTACCCTATGCTGAAAAAATTGCAGCTGATGCTCCTTGGAGATGGCAGCAGTCCTGAGGCAGCATTAGCAACAGGACCTGCACTGGCAGGTGGGCTTCAACCTTGTGTATAGAGAGGGGCTGGTAGGCGGACTGCTGGCTGGTGGGGTGTTAGGTGCAGAGAACATCTGTATGGACCACAGATTTCCACTAGATCAGACCCAGCAGAACTAATCTACTCTTCACTGACCTTTCAGGTTTCATCTGCATCAATGCATGAGGTAGTGCAGCGGCCTTTTGTGGAGCTGTGACTGGTGGGGAAGGGGAAACAGCATAGGCTGCGGCTTCATGCCGCACAGCAGGGTGCCTTGGAGCAAGGGTCCTGCAAGGTCCTGCTTCCCCTGTGCGCTACGCACAGCATCACCGCCCCTCTCCACGCTGCGATGCTCCTTCCCAGCTGTGCTGCTGGTCAAGCTGAAGGCTCCGCCAGCCCACCAAGACCCACACATAAGCTGACATGTTATGGCAGTGCACCTCCACACGTGCAAGGGGAGCATGTGGAGGTCTAGCCACGGGCAGCAGGGAGCTGAGGGGGTCAGCAGGGAAGAGACCTGTGATGCTATGATGTCAGACTCGTTAGCCAGGTCCAGCCCTGCAGCAAGGAGGGACCCATCTCCCCCCAGGGACCCCATCACCCCACAAACCACTGCTCACCAGCCTGCCCAACCCACACACATGGGCCCCCCCTTCTAAATGTGGAACTCCAGCTGCTGGCCCTGGATTAGACACCAGCACACACAGGGCTGTTCCCTGGACTCCAGGCTCTCCCCTCCTGCTGCCTACATCCTCGCTGTGTCATGCCGGGCCTTAGGAGTGGCTCAGGTCCTATTTCAGAAACAAAGAGTTAAGCATTTTCAATCTTTATTTTACAAAAATAAACCAGTTTTGCCCTGGTACTCTGTGGCTCCCAACCTTCCCCTCTGCCCCTGCTCCCGTTCCTCGTCCGGGAGCTCTGACTGTTGCACACCGCAGCCAGATGCTCACGCAGAGGCTGCCGGTGCCGCATGCTCCTGCGAGCGTCCCCAAGCAAGCACCGGGGAAAGGGGGTTGGTGCCCTTTTGCGAATGCCTCCTCTTCCCAGGATCCAAGCTGGAAACTGCCCGAAGATGCCTCCTGGTGGCTCTGCCGTTTCTGCACAGGGAGCAAGTCTTAGGCAAGTCGCTCAGAGTACACACTTTGAGAAGGGGTGTCTGTCCATCCATCCCTCTCCCTTGGATGGCAAAGCGAGCCCCACGGAATTGCTTCTTGCCGTCGGCGGAACCGGGCAGGCTGCCATTCCGCTGGCTGGCTCAGTGCTGGAAGCGTGGGGAGCTGATGTGGGGCTGGTGGAAGGAGTGTGTGGCGTAAAGCACTTCTGGAGGTGGCGGAGGGGATGTAAGGATGGAGCAGAGTGGTTCGTGGGAGCTCAGCATCGAGGCAAAGTGCTTCATCTCCTCCGTCAGCTGCTTGATCTCCCGACGCAGGGCAGCGTTCTGCCTCTCCAGGTCTTCGCTTTCCTGGGGAGACAAAACCACAGGGGCTTCCTCAGCGCAGGAGCCGCAGGGATGAGCCGGGGACACGGGGGTGGCGGTCCCGCGCCTCTCTGCCCTGCCGAGTTTCCAGAATGACACGTTTCCGGTAAATTCGGCACCGAGCCGCGCCTGGGCAAACCCCACTCGCAGGGCTGGCCGGGCCGGGCGCGGGTGCGGGTGCGATGCTGGCGGCCCCAGCCACGCTCCCCGGCCCCGGCTTACGAGAAGTGACTGCGGCATGCTCCCGCCCAGGCTTTCTCGCTCCCTCTCACGCACAGGCACGTCGCCCGGACGCTTCCCGGGCCGCCCCGGCCGGGGGGAGGGCGCGCTGAATAACCGCCGTCTTTAACCAGAAAACCACCTGCCACAGGAAACCTGTCATTGCCCTGGAAAGAAAAGACTCACTGCTTCCTGCTAGCAGCCGGGGAAACCAGCGGCACGGTGGGGAGGAGGGGGGAGATGCTTGAGTCAGAAGAAAAGAGAAACCGCGGCCTCAGAAGAACTGAATTAATACTGTTATTCATGAGAATAACAACAAAGGGGTTAATAACGATGCTCAGTCGTGTCTCAGTGATCCAATCCCAAGAGCATCGCAGCTTTTGCTATATCTACTGCTGCCAAAGTGCAGCCAGCTCCAGGCTGGAGCATCCCAGGCACCCAACGACCATGGAGCCAGCAGCCTGGGCAGGACCTGAGGAGGGAGGGAGGATGTGGTGACAGGGTCTGCGAACTCAGCTGAGACAGCTAAAGCAGGACCCAGTGCTCTGAGGCCGTGGAGAGCTGCACGGCCACCTCGCAAAGTGAACCTGTCACCCCTCCACTGCCACACTGACTTCTGCCAGTGCCCACTCTCTGCGCACAGGTTGAAGCGCACCCGGCAGTTACAGTGGCTGTCACAGGAGGAGCCCGCACAGCGAACGAGCATCTCTCAGACGTGACTAAATGCTTTAGAAATCAGGACTGACATCGAACTCAGGAGCTGACGGGAATCACCCAGGGGCCGGGAGTCCCAGTCTCCCTGTGACTCATTCCCCTCAAAACACAAGCTATGGAGCCCTGGGGCAGGTGGATCTGCTGGCTCCTTTCCTACCACCATAGCTGAAGCTGAGCCACGCTCTTCTGGGCAGAACCACATCAGAGAAGCAAAGTCCCTGATGCAGAGCCAACTAAAGGCCAAGAGTACTCAGGAAATGAACCCAGGAGCAGCGGGGGGCCACTGTTTGCCAGGAACTGGGAAAACATTAGCAGAAATTCACTGTCCATCCACTACTTGCCCCCCTGCATTTCTCCAGCTGCCTGCCAGGATCCTCTCTGTCTGAATTAAACTAGGCATAGCCCACCTTCTCCCATCCCCATGGGAAAGCAGAGCGTGTGCTATCAATGCTAGCTGAGCAGTAGTAGTCTTGTAAGCAAGTGGTTTGTCATCTGCTCTAAGAAGATTCTTCTTGGTGCACAGCTATGCAGGATTTTCCTGGGGGAGGATCAGATCCCATATCCACCTCTAGGATTACCTTGGAGAGAGCACTGACTACAAGGAAAGGGTGTATCTTCGCCCTTTCAGGCACAGTCACCCAGAGCCATCACTGCTGACAGACGTAATGCAATCAGCCTAAAGCCATGTCAGCCCGAGAAGGATCATCAGCTACTGAGAAAAGAATGAAATCTCTGTCTTAAACCCAGCTCCAACCATGGACTGAGGGCACTATGTAAGGAGGAAGGTTCAGGAGCAGCTTCTCAAGAATTCTTCCCAAAAATGGGGATCTGGGGGAATATGAAGACCACTAAGTCAAAGCATGTTTTTTTGAAACATGAGCCCGACTACCGCTTTTCAAAGGGCGGCCAAGCCCAGAGCAGGGATAAAGATGGTCTCTGCCCACCACAGGCTATGTGTTCTGCATCCTGCCCACCAGTGGCCCAAAACACATGGGACTGCACTTACCAATGTGCAAAATACAAAGGAGCCCAGCCCCTGTGCTCCGACACCGACCACACACTCCTGCCCAAACACACACCACCAGAAGTGACCATCCCCCCTGAAAAGCAGATGCCTAATTCTTCACACTGGGAAGAGCCGCAGGGGTGCCCATGGTGCCACAGGAGGAGGGTGGGACAGCAGGGTGAAACCAAAGGAGGGAAAGTCCATACTAAACAACAGGAAAAGCCTCCAGGTACTGTACAGCGTTCAGAAAGGGATACAAGCTCTATTATGGAGACATTGAAAAATATTAGAAAATTATTAATATTTATTTATCTACACTGAGTAGCATCTCAGGGAACAAACCAGGGGAGATGTCCCATTCAGCTCCACATTGCACCATCATCCGTACCAATGAATACAAAGCACAAATGTCTCAGAAAAGCGTCCTTGTACACTGTTGCACTGCTGCGTAAGTGAGGGCATGAAGCACAAACCCGGGGAGAGCCAGCGCGGGTGAGCCTGTGCTTCCAAAGAACTTTTGACTTTTGAAGAGGTTAGGAAAGGAAACTGGTAATGTCAGACTGAGAGATAAAGATGGATTCAAAACTAGCTGCAAAACTAAATGGTTCAGTAGCAGTCATCCTGGGCTGTGTGCTCTCGCTGCGTGCGCTGACTCCTACATCCTGCCCTGGCCTCACTTTTCCTGTCCTGCCTCAACCGAGCATCTCTGCTCCGAGTCCCCAGGGAAAAGCACATTGTCCCCTATGCGAGCCCTCAGCGCCCGGGATGGGGAAGGGTGGGAGTGCTCACCAAGTGCAGCGTGTCTGCTTTCTGGGTCTGCCTCAGGCGACTCTTCTGGGCAGCGATGCGATTCTTCTCCCTCCTTTGGACTTTCCTCATGTCATCAGAAGAGTCCTAAGGAAACAAGGCATGGAAATGACTGGAGCATCCCCTCCCTTGCCCTGCTTCTGCGGGGCAGTACATGGGAAGGGGACACAGCAGATAACATCACTGAAGCACAGGACATGGGATACACACCCTCAGCACCAGGATAAAGCCACACCCCAGGGATGTGTGATGCTTTTGGCATCCCTGTTGCCAGGAGGGGCAAGTTGGATACCCTTGGGCATCCCAGCACAGCTGGGAAATGGCCACTCTCCCTTCACCAAGACACAGGCCTGGGATATGGCTTGAGGGACCAGAGTCCGTGAGCAGAGACAATTTGAATTCCTTGTACAGAAAACCTTTCCCTTCCCCATCTCTTTGCATGGATACGGCACTGCAGACATTCCAGCTCCTTGGTTAAACCATCTTTCCAAAGATTCAGACTGTGTTTTCCTTCTTTCATCCCTGTAGGTCCCACTCCCTCTCCATCACCCTTCTCCCTCAGGCTTTATTTGTTGCAGACCCTTGCAGTGCAACGTGGCCCCTGCTTTGTTTAACTAGACAGACTCATTTGGTTTTACTCCAGATCTCATTTGGTCCAGCTCTCTGTGCTTACTCTTTTCTGGAGTCCCTCGGTAGCAATGCCTGCAATGCTGACTGCAACACTCCCAAGCCCCTTGGGAAGGGGAGAGCACAGGTCTCCAGGCTCCAGATCACAACCTTCATGCAGCAGCCATTCTCTGCTGAGATCTGTTCCTGCTGCTGCCTTCTGACAGTTGAAACCGTCACACAAACTCTTTCATCTTCTATTTTCATATTGCACTGCCTCTTTTGTGGACTCTCTAGCATTCACACCACCGCTTCTCCACAGGACTACAAAACTCAGCCACAGAAGTTATCTTCCCAGCCCATCAGTCTGTCCACATCCTCTCCCCCCTCCACCCCGCCCAAGATCTTTTCTTTGAACTTAACCGTTTTATCCTTGCCTTCAATACTCTACAAATTGCTCAGATACAGCAGCTCCCGCATCCTGCACCGAATCCAGTCCCTATCCTTTGGCAACTCCTGTGACTTATCCCTTTCTCTACCAGGATGCCTCCCCAACCCTGGTTGCAAGCCCCAAATCATCTGCCCCGATCATCCCCAAGATTTCTGAGCAAAGTCTCAGGTACCTGCCATTGTTGCCAGCCCTAGAGAAATGGCAAATGACAGATAAAATAAAGCTTAGCCAGAAAAGGCAGTGGGAATACCTCAGACTTTTGTCAGTATCTGCCAGCAAAAGACCTACCATTATGGTACTCTGTCCAACGAAACAAAATCCCGCTGTCAAGCATTACTGAGACAAAAAACCTCTGAGTCTGAGGAGAAAAGAAGGCAGACCCAAAGCGGCAGGGCGTTTCTGGGTGCCGAGTGCTGTCCACGGCGGTGGGAAGCAGGCGAGCTCCCTCTGGGCCGTCCCGGTCCATGGCCAAGAGCTGCGTGCTCGGGCTCCTCACCAGAGCACCGACTCTCACGCCGAAGCCTCCTGCCTGCCCAGCGTGTATCGCAGGGCACACCGTGCCCAGGGGATGCCAGCCCCCACAGTTTCTCCTGGCATAGCCCCAGGTAACTGGGCTTTCTTCCTCCACCTGCACCCAGCTTGGTGGCCGGGGCTCCTGCTGGGGCTGTCAGCTCAGCCCCGCATCCCTCTCCCCACAGACGTTCCTAGAAAGCCCCGCCGTACTGCACTGTGAAAACGCCAGCGGTGGGTGCCACCCTTCCTCCTGCCCACCCCGAAGGACTGTCCAGCCAGGAGAGCCGGAGAAGGGTCCTTGCTTTACCTGTTTGCTGGGAGGGGGAGACTGGCTGAAGCTGCTGGAGTCGCTGCTGTCGGAGCTGTGGGGCATGGCTCCCGACTCTGGCTCCCAGGGCCTCTTCAGCTTCCTCAGTGCTCTTGGTGTGCCTGCCTTCTGCCTCGCTTCCCTTCCCTCTCCCCTGTCCTCCTCTGTTCCCCCTGAGATGGCCCGTGGCTTCTCGGCTCTCGCCTGTCCCAGAGGCACGCTGTCCTCCTGCCCCGCGCTCTGCCACTTTCTCTGCCTCTCCTCTCAGAGCCTCTGCACCTTCCCTTTAGGTCTCGGCCTCCTGTGGTTTCTCAGAACCTCGGGGATGTAAGCTGAAAGTCACGTGGCCGGAAACTTGAAGGCACAGAAGAAAAGTTACAGAAGAAGAAGAAAAAAAAAGAAGAAAAAAAAAAGCACATCTGGGAAAAATGAGCTTCAAAATAGCCTGAAAAACCCCCGAAAAACACCTTCAGGCAGTTGAAAAACAGCGAGATGGGTTTTCTCTGAGACAAACAGCAGAGATGGAAAGGAAGAAAAGCCCCAGCTCTGGCTACGAAACCTGGACCCTCAAAGGAGGCCAGTGCGGAGGAGGTGCTGCCGGGAGCCCCAGAAATTCCAGGGGCACCACGCGCCGTGCCAGCCCTGTGCGAGCAGGAGGTTGGTCCGGCCCTGGGCAGCATCCGCCACCCCAGCCCAGCTGGGGAAATTCCCAGGCAGCCACCCACCTCCCCACAACGCATCCACCCCCTCCCACCGCCCCCAATACCATTGACGTGGGTACAGGGGAGAGGACAGATACCCTCAGCAGGTGCCACATAAACACTGTTTGTGCGGATGGCTTGCATCTCTATGATAAAGGAGCGGTCCCACCTAAGAAGAAAGGCTTGGGATCACAGAACATTTGTACTGGGTTTGGCAGGACCGATATTTTCCATAAGGCAAAGCTCTTCAGCTCCTTAAAACATTCATTAGTACCTCACCACCAGCCCGTAAGAGGAATATCAACCCTGGCACACAAATTAAAGTTCTGTAAACATAATGGTCTATGGACCCAGAAGCTAAACCTGAGACCTAATTCTCACTCCACCCCATGGTATGAGCTTGGCTATATGCCAGGGGATGTGAGACTGTCATGCAATGGTCCTGATTCCCTGCCGGCTCCCCTCTAGCCCCCTCTCACCACAGCTGGCAGTAGGAGACATGGGATGGGACTATGGGGAGACAGGAGCATTATGGCATATGGGAGGTTGTTTCCTTGCTATTCTCCCTCTGCCAGCACCTGACTTGAGCATGGCCCATGCAGACAGCATAAAGAGACGCTGCTTTGCATCCTCTTGTTTCTCTCCCGGTGTTTGCTGTGTGGGACTACTTCCATCCTTAGTATGAGCCTCTGTAGGCTGAAGACGTGCAAGCAGCCCCTGGGACAGCAGTGCTTCAGGAGTGCCCTCGGGGTACCCCACTCTGGTGGCTCTGGAAGTGAGAGTGCAGGAGCAGGGAGTGCCAAAGCAGGAGCCATTTGGCCCTGAGCACACATCTTGGGAGTGGCTGAGTTCTCGCGTGTGCCGTGAGGAGCAGATACAGAAACAGGGATGAACCCATCCACAGTAACTCGCTCCTGCGGCAAGCAGCAATTCCCAGTTCCCAGTTACTGGTTTTTGTTGCATGTTGGTGTTTTGGTTGAGTTCCTCCTGCCTCGGGCAAGAGCAGTGAGCAAGTCTCAGCAGCAGGGCGTCAGCAAGGGCACTTGAGATGCAGTTGTCATCAGGACAAAAGTATTGGCAGTTTTGGGTTTACAGCCCTATTGCAGTGCAGAAAGCACACACACAGAGGACCACACTCTTGGAGCACAGAGCAGGCTTGCGTGGGCATTGCTGGCATAGCTTCCCAGCCCTGCCGCTCATGGAGCCAACACAGGGGCAAACACGGCCAAAAGCAAGAACCACGTGGGGCTGGCTATGGGCTGGGTGGTTCATGGAAATCGCCTGGCCTAGCTCCAGTAGCAAAACTGCTCTGCTTTGGCCCATTCCCCTCTTTAGAAACATCCTGTAGCACTGGTGCGCTACCCTTGGCCCCATTATTGGAACATTTCACAGCCTTGAGTGATTTTTTTTTTTTTTCCTCCCGGTGCGCTGTGGGGAAATGCCAGCATCCTCCACACTTTCAAACGTGGCTGCAAGGGTTTGCTTGCTCGGCGTGAGCTGCTCTGAGGGACCCCCATCTCCTGTCAGCGCAGGTCCTTCGTGGCAGGCGGGTCTCCTCTGGCACAGCCAGCTCCAGGAATGGAGCAGCTGAAGGCACCGGTGAGACGAGGGGCTTGCGAGGCATTGAGTTCAGGCCCCCCAAGGCACCGGCTAACGGCGCAAGCATTGAAGCATCCATTCGCTCGTTGCATCACTACACTTCCTCTGAACTCTGCAACCCCCGTGCAGCACTTCCTTTCCAGGAAGCACAGCTCTGGATTCCCGCTCTCCCGAGGAAACCCATGCTCCTCTGCTGGCGAGCGGGTCTCAGAGACCACCTGGCCCACCCTGCTCTCCAGGCTGCTGTTGCTCAGGGCGGATCTGAGGGAGCTCCTTCCTCAGGGAAAAATATCCTTGTTCCATTATGGGGCAAATAAGCTGAATTCCCTCCTTCTGTATCTAGCAATGAAGGGAGGGGATTGGGAAGGTGGTGGGTGCATTGGCAGGAGGCGGTGCAGGGAAGCTGGGTGTCCCGGCAGGAGCTGGACGGTCAGTGCAAAACTGGCCAGAAGGTGGCTGTGGCAAAGGTTATTCTTTGATCCACAGGAGGAGAGCTTTGAGCTGTGCCTTGGTTTGCCCAGAGCTGGGCTTTTATTGACAGCTGATGGAGAAGTCTCAGGAGAGAGTGACATCACAAGAGAGGGTTCGGACACTTGGTCTTGCTGAGCGGGAGTAAGAGAGCATCCCTCTTCCCTCCTTGCCCAAACACACTCCTCCCTCTCAAGCAGGCTACGATGCTAATAAATTCCTCACTTACCAGCAATGAATAAGTGTGCTGTAAATGAAGCTGTCTCCTGTCGGGCAGTGGGCAGAGCCCTCACAGCACTCCCCTGGGCTGGGCAGGACCCGTGTTGCCCCCCTGCAGGCAGTGCCCCATGCCATTCCTCTGGAGAGACCTGCAATCCTCTGACCCAGAGCAGCAGAAACCACCAGTGAGGCTCCACCAGTGTCTGCTCACGGCTTTCCGGGTGCTGCCCTGGGCACCTGCTGCAGGCACAACATGGGGAGCTGGTATCCTGCTGTCCTCCAGGCTCTCCCTCTCCCCTGCTATCAGGGGGAGCCTTAGGAGCCAGCCTCCTCATCTCCGTGCTTGATTTAGGTGACTACATTTACACTGTGACTAGTGTCCCCTGACCTTCTGGCATCATTTAGGTGTCTTGATCTTAATCGCAGTAGCTGTGAAATCGCTGTCAATGACGCTGGATGAACTCAGAAGTGCTAGGGTGCTGCCATACAGACAGCTTGATGGAGCAGGGATCTTTCCTGAGGTTTTTAGGGGAAGGATGGGGCCATCCACTTCTGCGTTTGTCCCTTCTGAATAACAGCGGCCACTGCTGAAGGGAGTCCTGTTCTCTCCAGAGGACAGAGTGGCTGCGGGGACTCTGGAGGCTGGGCTCAGTGTGATCTCGGCTGCCAGAGAAATGGTTTGAAAGCAGCAAGATGCAGTTCAGCAAGAACAAATGCAAATGTAAAGCAAAGTGAGATGTAGGTAGAAGAGCTGGGGAATAACCGACTGGGCAGCAGAATGGGAGGGAAAAATCTGGGGGTTGCAGAGCATCGTCAACTGAAGCTTCGCCAGCAGCGCGGAGGTGTCGCAGAGGGGCCGGGGTAGCAGGGTGCAAGGCGGAGGAGACAACTGCCCCGTGCTGACTGTGTGGGGCCAGGACCCACTCAGAGTCCCAGGTCCAGAAGTGGAAAAATCCAGAAGAAAACAATGCGAAGGATAAATACACAGAAATCGCGCGCTAAGAGAAAAAGAGTGAAGAAGTTGGGTCCATTTAGCCTGGAAAAGAGAAGTCCTGGGGGCGAGAGGTGGGTGGAGAGGAAGGAGCGGTCTTTGATATGTTGTAATGGAAAGGGCGGTCAGCCCTTTTCGGTGCAGTCAGCGCAGGGTAAGAAGCACTGGGCTCCAACTGCAGCAGGAAAGGTTCAGCTCTGAGATTCAAAGCAAGATGAGGTTAGGGAAGACCTTGGGATGGGCAGGTCAGCAAAGTTATTGAAACCCCTTCATATGAAGTGGCTGGGAACAAACCTCTGTCAGAAAGGGTCCAGGTTGAATCCTGCCTCTGTAGGATGGGTTAGAGCTCTGTCCCCAGGGTTTAAATAAGGACAAAATTTTTAAAAAGCTACTAAGATGGGCTCCTCGGAGCCCAGAGAGCACATGGGGCATTTCTCAGCCTTCACCACAGCCAGTTCCTTTGCCTCCAAAGCCCAGAAGGGTCCCTACATCCCACCTGGGCAAACAGCTTCCTCAGCACAGGTGATTGGTAGAGTTTCCCTGTAAACCTGCTGCTCCATCCCTCTCCCCTGCTGCAGGCTTATGGCAGCAACGTTCAAAACTGCATCTCACCCCATCCATCTCACCCATCTTGTTTGCATGACCATTCAGTGAATAGTGCTATTTAAAAATCCAACGTAGAGCAGCTACCAACTTCAGCCTCCTGTAAACCACCAAGATTGTTTCTGCTTCGCATGTAGCATTTTATGCAAATAATTTCTTACAATATTTGGACAATTGCAACAATTTGCTTATCATTCCCTGCATGAGTTTGAAGGCTTTTACGTGGAATTCAGTGCTGATAAGAGATGTTAAGTGAATGGTAGTGTTGAACAAACTCCCTGCTCTCTGCCAGACAAGCTTCTGCCATGTCCATCTCTGTTAGCACGTGTTGGTCCTGTCTGCAATGTGGGCAGCTTCCCCAGCTGGTGGGGTGGCTTGTGTCCATCACCAGGGCTATTTCATCTCAGCTGAGCTGGGTGAGTGTGAGAGCAAGGTGGTGGTAGGAGACCTTAAGCATAGTCCCATCAAATTCATCCACCTAGCAGAGAGCAAACACCCATCACATGAACACTGTCAGTCCTTACTGGGCACAACTTGCCCATTTGCAGGAAACAGGTACTTTACACCCTGAAACAATGAGGGCTCTAAGTCAAGCACACAAGAGTATGGAAATCCCAGAATTAGCTCCCTTAAGCACACTGCATTTACACCCTCGTGCCACATAATGTGCTGTGCTCTATAACTGCATGACCCACAAAGGTTTCTTTCCTGGGATGGCTGCGTTACCTTCATCACTGTCCTGTGGTTGGAGCCTGCTCCGAAATCCCGCTTTTCCATTGCTTCACAGACTCTTTCTAGTGCTCATCACTTCAGCACTGAGCAAGTGCTTCAGGGCTATTAATGAAGCTGTTTTCACAGCCACCTTTTCAGGTGTGGAAGGTGGAGTTATCCCTATTTAACAGTTGCAAAACAAGAGACAAAGAGATATTTAGGTCATAAGTACTCATTCATTTTGGACACACAGTTTGAACTAACTAGGATCTATTTTTTTGGTGGTTTTGGCTCTACAGAGCACTTTATTTAACGAAACCCCAGCCCCTGATATCTGTCACTGCAGCTGCAAACTGCTAAAGCACTTCTGTAAATCAGCTCCAGCAAATGAGGAAGACGTGGCTGCTCCTGTGAAAGTTCTTGCTTATGCGGCTCACCGACTCACACAGTAACTTCGAGGCAAGGGCAGACCCAGACCCAGCTCTCCAGGGAGGCACCAAGTGTCTACCCAGGAGACCCTCCTTTCTTGCTGCAGTCCCTTGCTTCACTGACCTGATAGGAGTTTCCCAACCCTGCTAAGAAAGGAGGCAGCCTAGCTGACCACCTCATCGTTCCCTTTAGCCAAGGTCCAGCCTGGATGCTGAAGAGGTGGCAACCCAGGGCAAAATGCAGGAGGCGATCATATGTACCAGATAACTGAAGCTAGGTTGCCCAGGCGAACCCATTTTTGGCAATTTCTAGCTCTTCAGTACTTGGCTTTGCCACTTTTATGTTTGTTTTTTTTTTTTTTAATGTCATTAGTAATGCCTTTTATGTCTATGTTTTAAAAGAAGGAAACTGTAGAAAGGAAAGGCCAAATGTGATAGCTTTCCAGATATGGACATAGACCTCCAGGTATCTGGGGTCCGTCTGACCACGCTGGAGGGGGAGCGCAAGCCTCGCCAGAGCCTCCCAGCTGAACGGTTGGCAGGAGGTTGTCAGGGTCTGACCTCCAACACATACGGGAGTTTCAGTCTCAAGACGCAGATAATTAGAGTTCACCCCAGGCTATCGAAGGGATGAACCATAGTCTCCTTCTCCTGTCCTGTACATATGGATTAGTTGAGCAACCACTAATCTATTCCTGGCAAGAATTTAGCAGCTCATGAGGAAGTACTCAGATGTACACTTTCATGACTCTCCAGGTCAGCAGATCCCAAATTCTGGTAAAGTACATCCATTTATGGCCAAATTTTCTCTCACTGCTGTCTTCACAGGCCCTGTCTAGCTTCTGGCATCTGGTCAGAAATGGACCAGACCATCTGGCCACGCTAGATACGTACACGCTTGGGGCACCAAAAAGGCTCGGCCGCCAGACACCACCCCCCCCAGTCGACCAGGGCTTCTTTGCTTCCGCTGCCTGGGCTGAGCCCACCGGCTGAACTATCCAAGCGCATGGACGGGGCGTGCAGAGGGTGCAGATGTTGTCTGACGGTTTGACTCATCTCGGTGGCAGTCTCGTTCAGTGATGTTGGGGAAGGCCCAAAGAGGAAGGGCAGTGACCCGTTTAACCAGAAGGGCTGATCCACCCAGGGGTAGACTTACCGGTGCTGGTAAGGGGCCATAGCCCCAGCTTCCTTTGTGCTGCCCAGTGTGTGCATTTCCAGGCTGCACAAGGTCAGGAGAGACGCGTGGCTGTCCAGTCCTGCCACTGTGGCAGCAGGACCCAACCTTGTGCCTCTGCTAGTGCTGCAGTGAATCCAACCACAGCAACCAAGCAGCAAAAATTGTGCTCTCAGGGGATGACTACAGCCTGACAGGGCATTTGGTGTTCACTGGGCATTGGTTGCAGCCATGCCTCATGGCATGGACGCAGAGGGTGAGTGCGTTACTTACTTTAATTTAATACATGACGCTTGAGCATATTACGTGGCTGCTCCGTGACTCCATTCAGAGGAAAATGTTCTTCAACACCACCCATCACCATAAGACATGTTCAAGCCTCCCAAGACTTGAGTACAGCTTATTTAGGGCATGTTCTTGCAGCTACACTCTGAGACTCCCACCTCAGCAGGAGATGACTGTGAACAGCACTCACGCTAGTACTGCACTCCCACCCCAATGGGATCTGCTTCGCTTTTGGCTTAGAGGGCTGTATACACTGGTTCTCCCTTTCCCCCACCCCATTTGGTGGGAACAAGGGCTTCCTGAACCCTTCGGCTCACACAGCGTGGTTGGAGGAGGTGTTCAGCACAAGTAGCTGCGCTGATGGGCGCACGTGCGGTGAGCTTGCGCCCGGGGCGCGCGTGGTGCTCGTGCTGCGTGCTGGAGCACAGCGTGTCGGAGGCGGCACGGGGGAGGACAGGCAGCATGGAGCAGAGCGGCCGTGAAGGAGAGGGCAGGGGAGCTGTGCAGAAGGTATGCTTGGTGCCCATGCAAGTAGTGCCGATCGGAAGTACTGTGCTGGAAGAGTTACCAAAACACACACAAACGTGTATAAACCCCGTCTGCCCGGGCGCTGCGCTGGCACACGCCAGTGCACCCACTGGCTGGCATGTACGGCTCTCGCCTGCTGGCAGCTCTCCGGGAGAAAACCTGTCCCAGAGGAGGCTGCCAGGGGGAGGCAGCGGCAGAACTGAGCCCCTGCCCTGCCCCTGGTCCATCCCCCAGAGCCCCTGGCCAGCTCAGGGCTCCTCAATGCCTTGTTGGGAGAAACACGAGGAGGGAGGGTCGTGGTCACAAGGGAGGCAGACACAAGGGAGGACCTGATTAGTTCTGGCTATTTCAGAGGGTTTGCGATCCCCCACAAGTTTCCCAGGGGTCTCAGAGCAGCAAATGAAGGGAAGGAAAGGTGGCAGTTTCAGATGACCACCAATCTTGTGCTTTCCACCCTCATACTTTGGTGCCCCAACATGACAGAGGTGCTCCTTAACCAGCCTCCCGGGGCATGGCTGTTTTTCCTACAGCTTTGGCCGTGGTTGCTAGCACCAGTACCCAGACACAGCTGCCCTGCGGGCTCTCAGTGGCACCTCATCCCCGACGGTGCTTTGGAGATGGAACAAGGGAGAAGTGCTGCACCCTAAGCCATGCCATCAGAGCTGCTGCAAGATCCTGGCTTGAAAAGCCAGTCCTCCTGTTGTCACTAACTGCCAACTCTGGCTTCAAAGAGGGGAGAGAAAAAAGACAGAAACTCCTTCCCACCCTTCTTCACCTGAACCCCAAAGTAGATATCCCAGAACCATGCCATTTTCTATCTTTTTAAAGACAAACATTTTGGCTTGAGTTTTGGGTATCCTTGTTTTTCGTACCAATACCCGATCCCTTGCGAGCCCACTGAAAGTGTTAGCCAACAGGGCATCTTGTCCACCTGCACGAACCAGTTTGCTGGCTCTGTGAGAAGTGTGTCAATGTACCAGTTTGAAATGAGTTGTCTTTCCATTTCTTTGAACATCTTGTGAGGGGGTGAGCAGAGGAACAGACTTATCTCTAAGCCAGGCATTGCTCTGCACATCTCTATCACGCGGCATTTCACTAGTTTCCGCTCTAAACTAGTGGGACTTTTAGTCTCTGCATAGGGAAATTTTCCTGCAGCCCTAATTTAGGTCAGAACCCATCTTTGGATATCTCCTGTTTTCACAACAGGGCAACCAGAAGCCAACACAGCACCCAAGGAAAGCTGCCCTGAAGCCATCTACGATGGCATTACGGTTATAAAGGATGGATGTACTCTTCTTCATCCCATTCCTCAGGCAGCCTTCCTCCTTTCCCCACTGCTGCACAGTGAGTGGGACCCACCGGGTAGCTCTAATGTGAATTTGGAGCACACCCTTGAACCCATTGGCACTCTCATCTAAACCATCTAGGTGCCAGCTGGTGCTTAGGCATGCTCCAGAGGGTGGCTGGGAGAAATGCCGAGGTGCTTCTACCCCAGTGTACAAACCCAGCCACCGGACAGTCCCGTCCCTTGCAGCCATGGCAGATGGTTGCTATCAGGTGAAGAAATGTGCCCCAAGCCCTGCCTGAATGAGGCTCCATGTCAGATACAGGGTGGCCCAGTAAGGTGCACTGGCAGCTTGCATTGGTCCGAGAACTTGTGCATGTGAGCCGGTGACCTGCAGGCGTCCTACGGGCAGCAGAGCGGGTGCCTGCAGCCACATTTAAGTCAACTCTGCACCTCTTCCTGATAGACACAGCAAACACCTCACACCTGCACTCGGGGGAGTTTGTCTGAACCAGTGAGTTTGGTATTGCCGGCCTGTTACACTGGCAGCACGGGGTGCCATCGTCCTGCCCTGTCACACGGTGGTGCCATTGTCCTGCCCCATCACACAGTGGTGCCATTATCCTGACTGGTCACACAGCAGTGCCAGCATGCACCAGCACCTTGACCAGCTCAGCCACTCATCCATCATCTGCTGGCTGGAGCTGGTGAATGAATCAGGTCACTTTGCTTACTGAGAAGGTCTACACAGAAGAAAAGGGATGCCTCACTCAGCGAAGGTCTACGTAATGCAGCAGTTACTCTGCCTGGCACCCACGGAGTTTGCGTCTGTCACAGAAGCTGGTAGCCCATGTACTGAGAAGCACTTGCCAATACCCACACATTAGCTCTAGTGCAAACCCCCTCTCGCTAACTGTCTGGTCACCGGCCGTTCAGCGTCACCTTGCAATGAGCTGTCAGTAGCCATTTGATCCTTAACCAGACACTACGTGTTAGCCTGCCTAAAGGCTCCACTGGATTTGGGAGCTGTGAGCCTGCAGCAAAGCCTTGCTGCCCACTCCCTCCTGACGACCCCTGGCCATTTCAGCACAAGCAGGTGTCCAGCAAATCCAACCAGCCCGGACAATGCTGCTGGAATTGGGGCCATGGCAAAGCAGAGGCAGGAACTGCAGTGTCAGGAGTCAGGACTTCCCCTGACGGCGCCACAGATGACAGCTCAGCAAGTTCATTCTGCAGAAACTAGATAACATCAGCACAAGGTGGTGGTTACTGGCAAAGGATCCTGTTCCTGAAGCTTCATCTGAGACGTGACAGGCTGCAGTGAAACCTCGCTGTCACACAGACCCAAACTCTGCTTCTGCTGAGACCCACGTGGGCTTCTGGAAGTAGCTTTTTGGTGGTATTTCCCGGGAGCTCCAGCTCGCAGTGCTGGGAGCCGGGGCTGGAAAAGCCCGTCAGTTTGCTAACACGGGGCCTTTTTGTTGAGCAGAGTCCCTTGAGCTGGACAGGGATGTGGAGCTGTCAGTCCCACCCATGGTGACCCACCTCCTGTCTTGAGTGACAAAAGCTTTTTCTCCTCCCCGGGGGCTAACCTTTCCCCAAACCCCGTGGCACCCCGCTCATGCTCTGGGCACGGACAGCTGGACACAGGGCTGGAGAGAGGAAAGCCATTCCTTTACCGATGGGGAACTCAAAGCCTGTCGGCACAGAAACAGCCAGAGTGGCTAAACTATGTTAAACTTGGGAGCTACTGAAGTGCAATAAACCTCTTGGCAGATGCTGTTATTCAGAATTAAAGCGATCTTGGTACAACCGGGCTCACTCCCTGCCCCCTGGGCAGGCTTTGCTCACAAAGAGCTTATCACCACAGGCGGTCATACCCGCTGCCCACTCTGCCAAATGCACCCCCTGGCTGGAGTCCACTTGAGTCGGTCATTCCACTTAAAAAAGCCAAACCAAAGTAAACCCAGTTCACCTCAGCGGCAGGGCTTCTGCTGGAGAGTTTTACACCACCACACTAGCCCACCGCTTTAGCTAATTTGGATTAACTTCTTGCATGCCCTGGCAGACAAACCCAAAGTCTCAGCGATGTTAAGCTCTCTCATCCCACAACCACACACTGCATCTGCAGCCAAGCTCTGACCTAGGCGATGCCTGGGCTGCAGAGCCTGGTTTTGGCCTATGTGAGCTGCTCTGTGCGTCCCTGCCAGCCCCATCCCCATCCCCATCCCCATTCTCATCCCCATCCCTATCCCCATACCCATACCCATACCCAGGTCCATCCCCATCCCCATCCCTATCCCCATCTCCATCCCCATCCCCATCCCCAGCTCCAGCTCCAGCTCCAGCTCCTCCTCTGCTTTCTCCCCACACGTGCAGTGAGGAGCTGAAATGTGCCTGTGCTGGGCAGGAGACCCAGTTGCCGGCAGGCAGAGCCACCAAGGCTGCAGTGGGTGCTGAGGCTTGGGGAAGCATCGCAGGCACCGGCTGTGCCTGGAATTAAAACCCGGTTGCAGTGGGGGAGCCCACCCGAGCCGGCAGCTGCTCCCGGACCTCCGCTCCAGGGGGTTCAGCTGCGGAGAAAAGGCAAACCCTGGTCGTGCTGTCGTGTGAGCACAAGCCAGGGAAACCTCCTGGCTGCAGGGAAGGGTTTTCCTCAGACAGAAAGGGTTGGTGGCAGAGCCGCTACCAGTGAGCTCCCTGCCGGCAGGGCTGGCTGCACCTCTGATGGCACCCACCCTGCCTGCCCTCATGTCCCAGTTGGGAGATGCCTCCAGCCACCCCACCAGCCACACAATGCAGGGAGGCCCTTGCCCTTAACTGGGGACAAGTGACCCAGCCAGCTCTGCCCTCCAGGGCAGTTTCCCAAGCCCTGGAGGGGCATGGTGCCTCCACGGGGGCAGAGGATGCCCATGGCCCCATTCCCACAGCTGGTGCCTGCCTCCCACCCGCTCGCCCCCATGCCCCAATCACCAGCAACCAGTGATCACAAATAAGCAAAAAATGCACAAAGACTCAGGGAGCCAGATGATACTTCCAGGCTCAGGGAAGTAGCAGTCGGTTTTCGTCATTTCTCTATGATCATCCTGGCAGCACAGGAGTCTTCCCCAGCTCTGGTCCAGCTGCCCAGCCACAGGTCACACCGATGCCAGCACCGCTCAGCACAGTCTGGCGCCAATGGTAATCAAAGCAGTTTCCATATCTCTTGGTAAATATCAAGGCTGGGGATTTTTGGGGCTTGTTTTCCAGCAAGTTGAGTAGAAGAACCAATAAGGACAAAGATAAATGAATACCTGCTGCCCTTGGCTCAAAATGAAACAAGAGAGGCAGGTCATTGGCAAAGGTTAGTTAATACCGTTTACCGCAATGTCACAGAGTCACCATCAGCCACTGCCGAGAAGGGCAGAGGAGGCAGTTTTTCAAACACAAAGTGAGAATGGTACTATGAAAAACTGCAAAGTAACAGCCGCCAAGCAGCCTTTGCCAGTGACTGGCAGTGGGCCAGGGGGGACGGGATGCCCTTGTCCCCGGAGCAGCATGCAGGGGCTGGCATCTTTGGGGAGATGGGGGCAGTGGCTGAGGAGAGGGTGAGAAGAGGAGGAAAGGAAGGGAGCCACAACTAAGATTTGGGGACCACAATGGGCTGCTCAGCTGCTCTGGGATGAGCTGGTTGCAGGAGAGAGGGGTGAGGAGCTGGCAAGACCGGGGACCCTTATGGCAAAACCAGGTTCTTGCTGCCCGCAGGCCTTGACACTTGCCAGGGCTCCAGCAAGAAGAAGGTAGTCAGGCATGGAGCGTGGAGCACTCACACCAACCTACAGTAGCCGGGCTGTCAGCCCATCACCCCACCACTGCCTCAGGCCTGGTGGCAAAGTGGCACCTACCTTTCCCTGAAGGAGAAGAGGTGAGAGTGGCTTTGCAGAGGGAAATGGGGTAAGTATGTGAAGGACACCAGGGAGCTGGGACGGGCACTTAAGCAATGGAAATGTGATGGGGCACATCTGCCTGAGCTTCAGGAAAAATGTCTTATCATGACCTAGGGAAATCTCCTGCCTGAATTGGTGAGTTGTAGGAAGGAGCACAAGGGTTATGACCCGAATGTGGATCTTACAAAACAGAAGACTGGAGGGGGCAGCTGATACCCCGGGAGTTACTGCTGGTGGTCCCAGTTGTCAAGCCACCTCAGGTATCTTGCAAGCAGAGGCGCTTGCTGGTGAATGGCCAGGAAGCACCAGCAACGCTGAGCAGGGTCATGTCTGTGACAAGAACCATCTGAAATCACGGGACGGCACCACAAACCATAGAAAGGTTTGAGTTGGATGGGACCTTTGAAGACCATCTAGTCCAACCCCTGTTGGCAGAGTCATCTTCCACTACATGAGGTTGCTCAAAGCCCTGCTCAACCTGACTTTGAACACCTCCACGGATGGGGCATCCACAACTTCTCTGGGCAACTTCTTCCAGTGTTTCATCACCCTTATCATAAAAAGTTTCTTCCTTATATCAAATCTAAACCTACCCTCTTCCAGTTTAAAACTGTTGCCCCTTTTCCTGTTGCTACAGACCCCGATAAAAGTTCTTAAAAGCCCCCTTTAAATATTGTAAGGCTGCAATAAGGTTTCCTCAGAGCCTTCTCTTCTCCAGGCTGAACAATTCCAGCTCTCCCAGCCTTTCTTCATAGGAGAGCAGCTCCCGCCCGCTGCCTGTTCCCATGGGCCTCCTCCGGACCTGCTCCAACAGCTCCACGTCTTCTGCTGTAGCCCCCCCGAGCTGGTGGCCGGACTCCGGGCAGGGCTCTACGCAGGGCAGCGGGACACAGCGGGACCGGCGCCCAGGACTCCCCGGCACAGGCTGGCAGTGGCCGAGCCGGAGAAGGGCCGGGGGGAGGCAGCCCGGCTGCTGCTCAGCAGCGAGGAGCATCCACCGGCTCCGGCTGCACCGCCCCGGTCCCGGTCCCGGTGCTCCCGCGGCCGCGCAGCGCCTCCTGCCGGTGGCCGGGGCTCCCGCCGCCGCCCCCACCGGGACGGGACCGGGGACGGGGGGGACGGGACGGGGCCGCCGCCCGCTGCCTCCTCCTGCCCCGTAGGAGCGCACCCTGCCCGGGCTCGGGGGGGGCAACACCGGCGGCGGGGTGGTTTAAGGGGATGGGGGCAAGCGGGAACCGGAGAGGCCACGGTAGCTCCGGCGCAGGAGAGCGCAGGGAAGGGAAAGCCGGGAGATCTGTAGGTGAGCGCTGCAGCAGGCTGCCAATGGCCTCCTGAAGACCTATTTGCCACCACCTCGTGTGCAAGTTCGTGTGAGCATGAGCGACCTCCATGCTGGACTAGCCGGCGAGCGAGACTAGAGGTCCACTTGCCGGCTGCTGCAGTGGGGCTGCGGTCCTCCAGGGCTCCTCTGCCCAGGGCCAGCATCTGCGGAGACCATCCAAAACCAGCTATGGGAGGGATCCACAGGTCTGTGTGTGTGTGTGAGCCCATCAGGACTAGGGGTTCAGCCTGACGACTGGTTGGACGGTGGGACATGGGGTGGCAGCAGTCTCACATCTATCAGCTCCAGCACCACTGGCACCAAGCCCTGTCCCAGAAGTACACGACACCATCGGCTCTGCTCTGGTAGTGGCCCACAGTGCACCCAGCACAGGCTGTGTGGGTGGGGGATGGCCAGGAGGTGGCTGCCTGACCTTTGAGAAGCGTCCCTTGTGTTTTCCGAGCAAAGCTGCATTACCAGCCCTTGCATGAAGGGGACCACCCGGGTGGGAGGACATTGCCACAGGTACAGCCGTTGCTCTTTGGGTTTGGGAGCACCGTTCTGGCATGGAACAACATGGGTTGTACCAGGCATGTGCCCTCTGCTCCTGCCCATGCCCAGGAGATGCCACTACAATGCACCAGCCTGAAAGGTGTCCAGTGGGACCACCTGTCCCATGCCACTATTTCTACCTCTACTANAGCCCGTCTCCTACAGGGACCAGGAGGGGTTTTCAGCCCAGGGCTGCGCAGAGATGGAGCCTTTTCCATTCAACACTTGCAGGCTGTGGCTTACGGGACAGAGGCCCAATCCCTCTGCTTTAACTTCAACAGGTCATAGCCTAACCAAGGACCCTGAAAAGAAATGCCTTGAACTAAGTGGCAACTGCCTTGGTACCAACTGGAATGCAGCAAAGGGCTGTTTGGAGGATATACAGGAGACCAAGCAAAAACCTGCCTGGGCACTGCCAGGGCTCAGATAGCTCCTGCCTGAGCCTCGGCTGGAGTAGCTGAGCATGAAACTGATGTAGATCCATCATTCTGCTGCTGCTGCTTGTAGCGTGCTTTGTTTCAAAGTGCACCTTATATTTCTCTTGAAAGAGAGCTGTTTTCATAGCAGGAAGCTTTACTGCAGTGTGGCCACTTGCCAGAGAGGGGCCATCACCTGCACCCGCGGCACTGCCAGTGCTGCTGGAAGGTGGGTGACAGTTCCCCCACGTGGAGCTGAGTGCACAGGCTCTCCAGGTGAGCAAAAAGGATGAGATGCCTGTGGCTGGACCATCTGATGTCCCACAGGGAGCTCCTGCTGACCACCAAAGAGGAAACTGATACTTGCAGGAACCTGGAAATTCATTACCATGTACACTCTGCAGAAGGAAATAAAGTCCTGAAGAGACAAGCAGGCCCAGCAAGTGCTCTGTGTCCTTTCAGCAGAGTTTCGTGAGGCACATTGTGTTCCTCAAAGTATGAAGACTGCCTCCTGAGAACAGCTGAGAAATAGGTCAGGCCTGAGCCACCATGGCAGGGCCTGGGCAGAAGGAAGCACAGAGGGACAGCTGCCCAGCTTCAAGGGCTGCACAGCAGGCGGTGGAAGCCAGGCCAGGCACTGCTTTTCTCCACCAGCTTTGTTTCAGGTCATGTCCTTGCACATCCCTCTAGAGCACCTCAGCCAACAAGTCCTCCCAGGGCAAAAACTTTGCCTGTAACAGATCCAAGATGCTTCACACTAAATACGGCAGCTAGCAGCATTTTGGGAGGTCCCAAAGACAGAAGTTATGGAAAGGGAGGTGAAATCCAGTAAGAAAGTATGAAACAGGGAAAGAACCAATGCCAGATATCCCTGGAGGTTAAGGGTTGGAAAAGGAGGCTACAAAGAGAAAAACATGCACTAGAGATGCAGTCATGTTCAGGGAAGACCCCACTCTCGTTGTCACGTTTAGGTTAAGCTAATCTTCCCCCCAACACTGCTTTAGGGCTCCTGGCTGGAGTATGCATCTCCACCAGATGCTGAAAGCTGCTTTCACTTGCAGTTTGCAAAGTAGCCTCATCCACACTTGTAATGGGTAGGACACCGAGTGGGAGAAGACTGGGTGCAGCGCTCCTCCTCTGAGACAACCCCCAGTGGTGCCCACATGTGAGGTGGGGCCTGCCCCAGTCCAGACCAAGGCACCTTCCCACTGCCTTCTTATCTAAGAGTCAGGAACACAACGATAGTGTCAGGGCTTGGTTATTCATATGGGGATGCTAACTCTTTCAGTCCTAGCATCTGAAGCACACCTGGCAGGTTATCTTCTCAACCTCCATACCCCTGTGCTCAGCACTGGCCAAAGCCCAGTGCAAGCTTTAGGACCTTTGCCAGCATGTCAGTTAGGGGCAAGGCTAGGACCCGGCCAAGACCCAAAGGAACTGTTCTCTACCTCCTTCCATAAAGGGATCACCACCACAAGGACATTGTGACAGCTCCCCCATCTCTTTCTCGTCCCTGAAATGAGTTCAAGCTGCTGTATTCAGGCCTGAAACAAGAAGGATCAGGTAAGAATGAGATGGTCTCCCTGTCTCACACCTCTGCCTTTCCAGCCGGCAGGCCATGCCCTGCCTGCCCTCTTCAGCGCAGCACTGAACTAATTCTTGATTGACAATTGTCAGAGCTGCCTCCAAGGTTCCCAGCTTCCCCAGGGTGAATTCCCCTGACCCACAGCTGCTAACACAGAGAACCACCCAAACCGGCTCGGAGATCAGCTCCACCATCCCGCTCAGCCAGGAACACACCCAGCACGGTCAGACCTGGCACATACTGCCACACTGCCGAGCTCTGGCCAGAGCCCACCGTGGTCTGACCCAGACAGAGCACAGGAGGACAACGTACATAAAGTTAACATTTACTGAGAGATACAGAACTGAGTATTATGAAGGACATACATGGATGGAGAGGGTAGCGACACCACTGCGGAGGGTGGCTCAGACCCCCTTCCCAGCACGCCGGGGAAGGAGCCAGACACTACCAGACAAGTAACACAATGGAGATAACTGTGGCATATGTGTTTGTAACAAACAGACCATCATAACATACATTTCTATGGGATCACATCTAGTGATTATATAAATCCATATAGAGATCGCTGTATAAAAACTTTGTAAAAAATACTTTAAAAAAGTGTAAAAATGTGCATTCAAAAGCACGGCCGACACGGACAGCTGGGCTGTAAACATTATACTGAGAGTGTGCTTGTGGGGGGCGCCTGCGCCACCAAGCCCCGACAGGCCTGCCCACCAGACGGGGCTGCGTCAAGTGTTTGCGGTTCTTGGGTTGGGGTTTCCCTCTGGAGCGTGCGCCAGGAGCAGCAGCAGCCCCTGGGCAGGGTGACGGCAGTCACTGCGCAGCCACCGCTCCTCCGCCTGCGGCCCCTGCTCCCCACAGGGTGTGTGGTCCTCGCAGGACATGCTGCGGCATTGTGGGTCCCTGGGGCCGCGAGCAGGCTGGAAGGCCATGATGAGGTATCATAGGAAGGTTGCCCTCACTGGCGCCGCTAGCCCTGCTCCCGGGTTCAGCCTCAGAGTACATGGTTGACAGATTCCTGATCTTCTCTGTCCCCATATTTGTTTGGTCCATAGTTCCCAAGGAAGCCCACTGGGTCCTGGCTGCACCAGGCCTGGGTGCACAGTTCTTCATACAGTACGTACATTAGAGACCCTGGAAGACCCTGCGCCACTGTCTCCTCCTCCTGGCCCAGTACCACCTTCACTTCTTCTCTAGCTGCTCCAGCAGCGGGTTGGCTTCGCTCTCCGGCGTCTTGACGCTGTCTGTCCGCACAATGCAGGTGGGACGGTGCCGGTTCAGCATCAGAATCAGCTGCTGCCTCTCCTGTTTCAGCTCTTCTATCTGGGCCTTCAGCTCAGCGTTCATGAGCTCTAGACGCTCAGACTCCTAGCAGGACAGAAACACAACAGCATGTGACTTTACTCCAACAGGACAAGATACAAGGAGAAACAATTTGGCCAACAAGTCATCTCTGCTCAGTGCTGCCCCTCAGCCCCTGAAGCACAGGAGCAGCCTGAAGACCTGCCAAGGCACCAGGTCCCTCCAGACAGTTCACACGTTACCTAGTGCCAGCGCAAGAAATACACAGCCACCTCCTAGGACAGGTCTCGGCTGCACCCCAGCAAAACCTCTGCCTGGCTGCTTGCCATGGTCCGAAAGGGTGTTTGGAAACAAACCCGTGTTCAATTTTTCACCTCCCATCTGCAAGGATCTGCCTTTGTGAAAAGGCTCCTCGTCCCCCGCTGTGTCATCTGCCCATGGCCCACCACCCATTGCAGAAAAGCAGCAAGGTGCTGAGAGTTTTTCTGCCTTGGGGTCATGGGTGAGAGGGCACCTGGCCTCTGAACAGGGAAACCTTCAGGAATTTGGGCAAGGGGCCAGCACACTGTCAGCCCCTGTCCTGTGCCACACTCCCACAGGTGCTCCTGCTCCAGCACTGAGGCAGGGACACTATCAGCCGTCTCTCCCCCAAGCCCAGAGACCGCCTCCAGCCCTCTCCATCCCTGGTACCACGGGCACAGGGATGCTCGTGAGCATGCTCTTGGCCACCACCTTCACAGCCTCGTGGAAAGGGGGGCAACAGGCCTGTATTTTCCCAGAGAGGAGCACAGGAGCAAGGAGAGGCAGGGGGGCAGTTCAGGAGGGAACACTGCCCACAGCCAAGGCACCTTTCTAGGGAGGTGCCCCCACCAAGGTCCCCACTGCACCCTGGGACAGGTCAGGTCACCTACCCGCTGCAGGAACTCTGTCCTCTCCTTCTTCTTGTTACGACACCGTGCTGCTGCCACTTTGTTTTTCTCCCGGCGCCTTTTCCTCCTCTCCTCTTCCTCATCCAGCTGCAATGAGACGGAAAAGCCCAGGTCAGAGCCAGCGAGTGTGGGGCAGGGCAGGAGGTGGCACCAGTGGCAGGGCAAGAGGAGGGGTAGCAGCCATCCATGCCAGTGGCCACCAGTGACGTGGTCTAATCCTGACCAGGAACCAGGCATGCTGCTGCCACCGCCTCTAACTCTGCTCTGTGGGGACACAGGGAGGGAGAACAGTGCGGTGCCCCACAGCTGGGACAGACAGCTCTTTGCAGGGCTACTCCTCCCCTGAGAGAGGGCAGGGACAAGGGGAATAGAGCCCCATCCCGCAAAGACAGGCACAGTTTGTCACACAGACATCTACAGGCACAGCTCTGGGAGCAGAGTCATTCAAAGCATCACACGCAGCCGAGGGCGAGAGGCAGAGAAACCCAAGAGATCCCCCAGCTGGGCCTGGCTGTTCCCCCGCTTCCAGTACACGGGACTGTCTGCTGCAGCTTCAGTGCCAGCCGAGTCACAGGGACACTGTGGTAAGGGGGGTGTGTGTGTGTGGGGGACAGGTCTCACATCCCCTGTAAAGAAGCAGGACACGGCAGTGCCTGCGCTGTTCACCATGACTCAGTTGCTCTGCACTGCCTGACTCAAACCACACAGGCCAGGCCAATAAGCCCTATGGGTTGGAAACCCATAATCAAAGTATTTAGGGATATTTACTACAAAGCCTGTGTAAATGGCCTATGGCATGCTTACATCCGAGAACCCAAACCAACTCCTTCAAGAAAAATCTGAGTGCTGGAGAGCCCTGTGAAATCAGCATCCAGGTTACACTTTGTAACATGGCTAGAGAAGAAAAGGTCCCCAGTGCCTTCATCCACACTTGGCCTGGGACTCCGAAATTTGAGATCTCAGACTGAACTGCCTCATTCCTATCAACTGATACCTGACAGCACACATCTTTTCAAATGCAGTGCCAGCAACATTTGCTTTATGAACACTTCCACAGCCTATTTGCACCTCCTCTAAGAGCAGCTCCAGTCTGAGAAGGCAGCCTTTCCTTTGTACCTCCCCAAATCAGCGTGGTTGAAGGACACATCTCCAAGATGAGCCTCTTGCAGTACACGCCATCTGAACAGCCTTGTTGCTCCAGCGCCTGGGCTTGGTCACCTCAAAAGGAAAGAGATTCCCAATGCCAAGGCCACAAAGTGGGAGTGGGGGGCCACCAGATTACCCCATGCTTATGCACACCGGTGGTGCCTGCAGGAAAGAAACTGCAGGTGCCATCATCCACAGCAAACTGTGCATGCTGCTAACATTCACCGAGTCCAAAGCCCACCAATCAAAACATGTCAATGTGAGGTGCAAGGACAGGATGAAACACTGATGTGGCAGAGTTAAGGTGAAGGGGTACCTCAGGTAAGCTGCACATCCAATATGCAGCATGTAGCATGCTTTAGAAGACAGTGCCCGAGTTTTATAGCCCTAATAACTTTAGCATCTTCTCTACCTTACTTCCCAAGCATTATACCAAAGTTGCTATTTTAGATGGGGCTAAAATACTAAGCAAAGTCAGCACAACCTATGCAGTCTTCCATAATGCTGGGCTGCCAACCACTCCTTTGCCAAGGCAGTGCCATGGGGCATCATGCACCACATGCAGGAGAACCAGGATGGGAACTGCACTGATGCTCCCAAGTCCAGTTAGAAATGGCCAGCTCTCACTACACCCACGTATCTCAGATGTGGCAGGCGTTAGCAGAAGCAGCCAGGAAGGCTCTAACTTCACGCTCTGCTGCCTTTTCCTCCTGGCAGGACCAGGATACCTCACAGCATGGCACAAGCAGCTCTTACGAAAATTTCCACACAGAGTTTAAGAGGAGGTGGACATCAGGGTAGCCACCATCCCCTTCCGCACATTTACCAACCACTCATCTACCCCTTAGATAGCTTCTTGGCCTTTTAGTTCAAGGATTATTAGGAGGGTACAGAGTGGGGACACGTACTCACAGCTCCAAAGCTCAAGAAACAGACCCCAAACTTTCCTGCAAAGTACTTTTTGGGTTGTAACAGGAACTGGAAGACCAAACAGTGATTACACAAGCTTCACTGTCTCCCTAGGAACTGCCTGACACATCTCCATGCCCTGTTGCTCCATTCAGTGAGGATCAAAGAACAAGTGACCTGTCCCTTTGCCCTTCAGCTTCCCCCTCACCCCACAGAGGGCCCTGCAGATGTCCTTTAGACGGGGTACAGATGCTCAAGGAGCATGGCTCAGGGGGGGTGGCTCAGCACAGACAGCAGCAGCTTGAACTCTTGGCTCTGCTTTTTGACCACAGCTCCTGTAACTTCAAGAAAGCAGGTTGCCCCTTCTCTGCTTCTGCTTGATTTACGTTCAAAAAGGTGACATGGCCCTGGTACTGGGGGTTAGGACTCTGCTCAGAGGCACGAGGTACAGTGATGGTGTATCACCCCATAGCATGTTTCAGCAGCCAATCTCTAGGAGAGCCCTGTGGGTAGAAGGTCTGGGAGTGCCTCCTGCATTGCTTCAATCAGCATCAGGGACAGAGGTGACCATCTGCCTAAGGGGCAGGGATGTGTCCCAGAGGGAGCACCCCAGGCAGGTTTCAATGGCAGATGAGCCCAGCAGCACCTGTCTCCAGCTGCCCCAAGAGGGGGGCAGCGTGCCCAGCGGGGCTGTCCCCCATGCTGCAAGGAAGCCAGCACCCATTGGGTGGGTTTTATGCGCACTCCCAGGGACACACACCCAGTGCCAGGAGATGCTGGTCCCCCTAGCACAGCAGAGAAAGCTGCCTGTGCCCCAGCTCGCAGGGAGCAGCCTGCCCTCCCAGGCGCCGCACAGAGCACGGCATGCCGGTACCCAGCGTCCCCGGGCTCCGGCTCACTGCAAGAGGAAAGCAGCTGCAGGCTGAATTGCAAAATTCTGCGTGGGCAGCTTCTTGGCTACTCATGGGATAAGCAGCTACTGCTTCAGCTCCCCCAGGCTTTCACTGCAAAGCCTGTGCCAGGGGCAGCTCTATTTGCTGTCCTCGACTCCTCGGCTTCACAGGCCATGCAGGGGAGGAACCGGCTGCAGGCAAGGCGGCCGTGCGGGGGCCGCCAGTGGATTTCCCCTTATCTTTCCTCCACACGGTGTCTCAACAACTAGCTCAGAGGACACTCAGCACTGCCAGTACCTGCTGTGGGGCAGAGCTGGCCTGTCCCTGTTATGCAGAGGCCAGTGAGACCACATCCCCGTGCCCACCAAGCAAAAGCAGCTGTTGCAGGGCCAGCTCAGAGGTGCCTGAGACACCCCAGGAAAGGAGCTGTGACTGGGAAGACAGCACAGCTACAGACTCCCTCTTTCTTCCCCAACGCATGAAGTGAGGCGGGCATTGCACCCAGTTTGCTGCATGATACCCAGGACAAGAGCTTGGGACAGCACTTGGCTTCAGCTGCCAACCCACGACACGACTGCTTTGCCCATAGAGAGACCAAAGCCCTTGGCATCCCCCAGGCCCTTGTGATGGCCTCCTGCAGCATCCTAGCCTCAGCTCCTGCCACTGCAGAGCTGCCCAGTCCTTTCCCAGGTGAGCTCCATGGGATGCTGCACAAGCTGATCGGATACCCCCTTGGACACAGAGTTCCTGTGCAAGGTAATCAGATGGACTCCACCATACCAGTTCTCCCTATACAAGTCCACTGCAAGGGGCTGGGGGGAAGGAACAGGCCCCCTCCCCACAGGTGAGCCTGGGTGCTGCTGAGTTTTTGCCATAAGAGTTGGGCCAAAACAAGTGTCAGCACCATTTAGAGAGTGGGCTGCTCCCTGGAGCCGATGTTTTTATACCCTTCAGCTCACAGCTCATCATGGGCAGCTTTTCACATCATCTAGCACTTCCTCGATAGCATCTCCAGAGAATGCACATCACCTCATCCTCACATGGCATCATCTGAGGTATCCTCACGCAGGAGCAAATGCACTGTTCAGAAGGGTTGTTTATCAGACTTTCTGACAGCAGCCACCACCCTCACCAACATGGGGCCTCTGAACTGATGGGTTCCCAGCACCATCTGCAGGCAGTGGGAGGTGCAAACGTTCACCACCAGTACAGTACAGCAAGGGTAAAGGAGTCAAAGACTGGACAACCAACACAGGAGACAACCACACAAGGAAAATGCTGTACAAGTGTCTCCCAAGTCCCTGCAGCCTGGATGGGATGTGCCAGCCTGCAATACCGAGCAGAAGCTGCCCACCTCCCCCATCCCAGGAGCCCTGAGGTAAAGCCAGGGCTTCACCTTCACCCCCAAGCAGCACAAGCTGACTCACTGCTACCACTCAGCACCACTCACCCATGTACCTCATCCTTGCAGGAAAGGCAACACCAACGCCAGCAATACCAAGGGCTCATTGGCATGAGAGCATCACACAAGCCCTCTGACAGGATGCATGGCTTCTCCTTTGGGTGTGTGCCCCAACCTAGGGACATGTTGGCTGTGCCAGACCCCACTCCACAGGCAGGGTTTGATTTCAGCCAGATGCCAATGGCTGCATGGGACCGGTCAGGTCTGGGACATCAAGGCCACCACTCCCAGCCCATGCCGCAGGGACAGAAATTCAGGCACGGGGAAGAGGCAGCCGGTGGAGCAGCTGCCAACACACGTGCACATCACCAAACAGGCAGCGTGACATGCTTATAAAACACATTCCCTGGCAGGAAACCCAAGCACAGGCAGGACCGAAACCCAGGCAGGTGCAGACAACGGCCCTGCAGGGCCATCTGCAGCCAGCAGCCCCCGAGACTCACCTCACTTTTCACAGGCTGGGGTCTCTTCCCAAGCTTCACTTCCAGGAAGTGAAGCGGTGAGATCATGGCCCCGATGTTGCGGATGTCGGCGTACTTCAGCTCCTCGGCGGTCAGGGCTGTGCCAGGCAGTCCTGTCAAGGGGCCGAGCCCAGGCAGCGCGCCGGCCGTCAGGGACGGGTCGGGGATCTGCCCTGGCATCATAGCAGGGGAAACAGCTTCGTAGGCTGGAGGGAGAGTGAGACGCAGCCCATTACAACCCAGCCACAGGGCCTCACGACATGGCATAAGTCAAATATATTCTACAGTTCCATCACCTAAAGGGGTGCAAACCAGGGAAAGCAGCCGCTCTTCCCCAGGGATGGCAAAGGCAAGGACTAAGCAGAACTTGGGTGACAGAACCCAAAATATATGAATCCTGTTAGGAAGGAGACAGTACCGGTGTGTAGATCAGGAAGGGAAGAGCCCTGAGAGGCAAAGCACCAGAAGAACAGGAGCTGGCTGCAACGACAGTGATGTGGTCCCATGGACTATTGGTTTTGGCACACCGCTCTTGGGAGTGCAGAAGATCAAGGTTTGCTCTTAACTGAGTTTTGATTAATGCATAGCTTATTAGGACAAGAAGAAAACTCAAAGAGGACCATAACATGCCTTAGGCTGGATTTCTTTTGGGCAGGCTCAGTCCACTGGTCAGGGCTGGGACACGATACCTGGTGACCGGGAGAGAAAAACCTGCCACTGAACAAACATCTCCCAGCACAGACAAAAGGAAGCAAAGGCTGGAGAAGAGGTGAAATGGAGCAAGGTGCAAAAGGCTTCTTCTATCAGGAAAGAAAGCAAAATTGCAGCACAAGTGAGAATAGGATCAGGACAAGCTTTGGCAAGTCACTTACATGCAGAAGAAAGGGAGTTACCAGGAAACATGAAGAATGAGCAGCTAAGAGATGAAGAAATAAAATTCTACCTAAAATGGGAACCCCATAGAGTTAGGGCTCTTACATCAGCCAAAAAGCAAAGGGAACAGGTGGTTGTTGGCTACAGCACAAGTACATCCCGGCTTGTGTAACTGGCCTGGGACACTCACAAGTGACCCAGTTACAACATGCGGAGTCAACTTCTGTCCACACAGCAACCATTTTTCCACCCCCTCAACTCAACCACATGTCCCAGTGCTTGTGCACTGCTCTCCTTGCTCTGCCCAGCTGGACCGGTCCCAGTACACTCCAGGAGCCTTCAGGCATCCACCCCATCCTGCCCCCACACCAGGAGGCACCTACACAGCAGGGAAAGGGACCAGCAATGTCAGGAGGGAGAAACAGCCTAACAGAGTGGACCCAAAAATCTCACTGAGCGGCTTCCCGCAACCTCTAGAGCCAGTGACCAGGCAGGATTCAACAAGCAGTTAGGCAAACTCATGGAAGAGGGGTCCACAAAAGACCATCAGTCACATCAGTCTGCACAAACTCCCGAAAGCTCTGACAGCACCAACTGCCAGAGTGAGGAGGTGCATTAAGTGAGGGATAACATGCACTTGCCCTGTTTTTTTCCAAAGCATCTACTCTCAGCTTCTGAGAGACCAGGTAACGGGTGATCCAGACTTTTGGTCCAGGCAGTACAGCTGTGCTAAGTGGAGGCACACACACATTGTCAAGCTGGCTGCCACAGTTGCTCAGCACTTGCCATCCTGGGGTGACAAATCTAGGTCAGTACCAGGCTGAAGACTTCAGTAAAGCCACGTGTGATACAGGACAGTTGGATCACAGGGTCACAGAACAGTTGAGGTGGGGAGGGACCTCTGGAGATCATCTGGTCCAACCCCCCTGCTCAAGCAAGGTCAGTGGGAACAGGTTGAACAGGGTTAATCACGACAAGCAGAGAAGTTAAGGATTTCTTGGCGCTGGCACCTCTCTTTACCCAGGAGATTATTTGGTATATTTGTTGACGTGAAGGAACAGGAGATGAGCAGCGGAAGGGAAGGAAAGCCAATCATACAGGTTAGTCAAGGGTAGAGAGGCTAATGCAAGCTCCGCAGCTCCCAGCACGGGGGCTGCACAAGCCACACTGGCATGACAGACAAGGGGATTTGCATCAGAGAGCATCTACAAGCTGCAATATGCTGTGAGCTGTCATACGCTCTAATCTGCCACCAAAGAGGTCCAGGTGTCAGCACGAGATGTCCCTTGGCAGTTTGCTCAGAAGACAGCAGTGGTGACCAACAGGACTTGAGAAAGAGCGTGGAAAGCAAATGCAGCAAGACTGTGACTGTAGAGAGGCAGCAAGCAGAAATCAAGCCCTCTGCTCCTGTCGTCCTTCAGGAGGAGAGACCAGAAAGGGGAGAGCAGGCCAGTGCTCAGCAGTGCTGGTATGCAGGGAGCAGGGGAGGAAGCTGAGCCCAGGGGAGGTGATCCGCACAAGGACATTCAAGCCGGAGAAGGAGAAGATGGGAGAGATGAGTAACTTCTGAAGTGAAGTGATACTACCTGATGAAATGGACTCCTGTCCATTTGGTGACAGAAGAAAAAGAGAAAATACTTGTTAATGATACCTGACCTCAGAAAAGACTACATGTCAACTCGTTGAGATTGCAAGGACCTAAACTGATACAAAGTATTCATCCTTCCATACCAGTCTCTAAACCAGACAGCTGTAATTCCATATCTGCAGTGGTTGCCTTGTACAGTGTTAGGAGATGCCTGCTTGCAGCAGGGCTCTGGAGCTGCAAGCTCTCTCTCTCCTCTTCCTTTCAGACCTACACATGGCTGAGATGCTTCCCTCCTCCAGAAACCGGGTACCATCCTACCCTAGGCTGCACTCCAGACAGAAAAATGCAAAAAGTTATTTGGGGACTGTGCCTAAATCCCTACCATCTTCTTCAGAGACTGTCCCTCTCCAGCAGGAAAGCACGGGTCAGCGAGGTGGCATGGCAAAGGGGTGGTGGCTCCAGAGGCAATTCCCAGAACATACTGCCACAGGGCTCAGCTGCATGGAGTTAAATTCAGTCTACCATCTTTGGGGTAGCTGCACGCACTGCAGAGCTAGCCATTTCCCAGCCACTGCCCCTAGGATGACACGCCGTGGCATTGGGGAAGAAGCCCGCCAACAGCAGCGCACCCCAGGCCAGCTGCTGCACACCCCCTCACCAGCAATCCCATAGACGTCCATCCCCAGCTTGAACAGTTTGGGCTTAAGTAAAAATAATAATAATAAAAACAATTGGTATTGAAAGTATATGAACACCCTCTTGAAGTCTCCATCCTGCAAATACCACATGTGAGCTGCTGTGGCACACACTGATTTTGGGTCCTGACCCACCCTTTCACAGGCTTCAGGCTGGGAACTGACTTAAGCCCAGCACTGGATACCTAAGTCTGTTCAGGACTTGTCGTGACGAAAGACAACAAATTAAAACCAATCACGACATGTCGCTGACAGCACTCAGGCACTGGGCTGGACAGTCCAGGTCTTCAGCTAGACCAAATTCAGGGTCACTGTAATTTATGAGATGAGGAGGGAGGAGAAATCTGTTCTTCAGACTGTGGGACTGGCCACCGAGCCCCCCCCTGCACTCCTGAGCCTGAGGCAGCTCCCCACGGACAATTGGCTAAAGATTTGAGAAAACATTGTGTTTTCTTTGGCCCACCTTTTCCCTCTACCTCTTTGATCTAGTAGCTTAATATGCCTTGAAATAACCTCTGTACCAGTATGACACCAGGCACAGGTTGGAGTGAAGGAGCTGGCCCAGCACCTAACATGCTTAAAAAAAAAGAAAAGCCAACAAAAACCCAACCCAAAACCAAAATTCCAAACTCAGAACTTATCCTGGATCCAGGGACTGCACTGCCGAAGCCCACGTCACACCTGCATCAGCGTAAACTAAATCTAAACCTGTTCAAACCAAAGCACCAGGAGCCACCTGGAAGAACATGAACCTGCACATATAAGATGAACTGAGAACTAGTTGGGAAGGGAGAAAGCGACTTCTGCAAGCGAGATCTTGCTCAGGGGTCAGGAAGCTCAGGAACACATTGACAACTGCCAAGAGTAAAGCTGAGTTAGACCTTGGAGAGGAACATAAAACCGTTCCCAGCAGGGCTATAACCATAGAAATAAGGGAATGAGGAGATATGCCATCCCTCTCTGCAGAGCAGGGGTGCAGTGACAGATCATCCCACCGAGTCTTCAGTGCCCCTCAGCCCCAGGCACTGTCACTCCCTGCTGTTCTGAGGGGCTCTCCTGTTCCACTTTCATCCCAAGTCCTAGGTATTTTCACCTTCTTTTCTGGTTAACACTAGAGGTAAGAAGTTGTACTTTGATGGTGTCAAAAAAGCCAAGGTATAGAATTCTATTTAATACCTTCATCTTCTTCCTGAGGCTCCAGCATATTTCTGCCACGTTTGCATGGTAGGGCAGAAACAACTTTGAAGTTCAAGATCTGAGTTTGACCTTTAAGCTGCAGTTTTTCAATAGCCACATCTTGCTGGATAGGATGAATACAGCTGGTGCCTTGCCAATTCCTTATTCCTTTCTGGATGTTCCCTTGCAGTGTTTGTTATTTCTAAGGCACATGAACCAACTCACCTCTGTATTCCTTCCCTTTCTAACACAGTGCTTTAGCTGAGATTCTTATTAGATTTTTTCTCTTTTCAAAACTGATTATTAACACAGTCTTTTTGCCTCAATGCCAGGCAGCCTTTCAATGTCTCCTTACACAAGCTGAAAAACACTGTGTCTTCAATAAAACCTAGCTTTCCTATGACTGAACCACACAATTCGTGCATTGTATCAGCTATGCTTTTTCACATAATGAAGCCAACAGCAAAGCAAAGCAGCGAGGGAAAGAGAATATGCGGTCTCACATCTGACACTGGGATCTGCGTGACGCCAGCTGCTCGAGTTTACATTCACCATAGCTGTGCCTTCTGCACTGATGCTATTCATCATTTCGTGCCACGACATCAAGATGCTCCAGAGTGAATTAGGAGACAGAGAGGGCTTTCTTAAAACTTCAGTTCGGCGATGAGCAGCTTGTGTCATTCAATGCTCTGTTCAGCAACTGTCCTTACAGCAAAAATCTGGTCAACACGTGATTTCATGGGTCAAAATTCAGTTTGTATTTCCTTAGCTTTGCCTCTGCACTCCCCTTGTTCTGGTTAAAATGCTGTAACACAAGCCTTGACCTCTTGCCGAAATGTCTGTAAACCCTCCTAATTATTGCAGTCACTTTTGCATCCTTGCTTTGGCACTGTTCTTGTTCTGGTCTCAGTCAACCTCAGGTCAAGCTCATTTATTTTATCAGCAGTCTCATCCCCAAAAAGCTGACAACAGTACAGCTTCCGTTGCTCACCTTGGTTTTGCTGCATCTTTCCCAACGGTGGACGAGTGTTTCTGTGCTTTGTCCCCCCATTATGTCCTTATGGTCAACAGTCTATGACACTGGTTGATTTAATATTTCCTAAAGGCAGTGTCCATTACTCAGTTTTTCTCCTAATACCAGGATCTGTTATCTTCTAGAGCCTGTGACCTAGGGGGAAGAAGCTTTAACAAGTTGTTACTGTCCCATACAGTTGCTTGGCTTCTTCAGTGACACTGTGCCTGCATACCCTCCTTTCTCCTGCAGTTCTAATCTTCATTTGCTTGAGTTTTGGTGTTTTGTTTTTTTTTTTGAAGGAGCTGATGTTTGCACAGCAGTTATGGCATAAATCTAACTTGCGTAGGCATAGTCCACGTAACCCAGTGTCCCCAGGGGCTTGTACTCCAGTTGCTAGCCTGTATTCACACCCCTCCTGCCACCTCTTCAGTGCTATTCTTACCCACAGACTAAAACTGGCACAGGAATGCCTACCTGTGTTGAAATCATACATTCATTTCCCTGTGCAGAAACTGCCCTAGTTTATATCCACTGTTCCCCCAGGACCATCTTATGCATCCTCGCTTATCCAGAGGTGCTGTTTGCTTCTTTATAAACCAAATGCAGTTGCTGCTGCTGCGTCAACAGCATCATCATGCAGAGAGGACCACGACATCCCAAAGCAGGCTCCGACAGTCACACTTCAATTTAAATTGCCATTACTGTCTTATCTCTGCTGTCAGCTTCCTTGGCAAGAGCGAGGGCTGTTTGCAACCTTATTTTCAATTTGCTGCCTATAAATCACGGTTTCTTCCAACATAAGCTATTATACATGCTCTGACATCTGCAATGGTTGATCCAAGCACCCTTCCAATGCTCAGAGAGCCAGTCTAGCACCTAATATTGCCAGCCAGCAGGTTCTGACACTCTGTAAATACCAGCATGTTTCTGTTTCGCCCATATTAAGCACTGCACTAAGGCAAAGTCTGTCCTACCAGCCCTTCTCCATGCTGCCTGCAGAACCAAGGCCATGCTTGCCTGTCGTTCTCTCACTCCAGGCTCGACCTGGGTGCCTGCCATTACTTGTCAGCTGCCACGCATCGGAGCACTGCCAGAGCCTGCAATCCACCATACAAGCGATCTTTGATCTCTTCATCAGTGTCTTAGCACTTAACGTACTATCACCATTTGTATGTACTGTCTTGGAGAACCTAAGTCACAGCAATTGGCCTTTCATCTGCTCCCGGCCAACAGGCAGTAATTCTGCTGTGGAGATCAGAAGTAGTGCTACCATCCATGAGAAGCAACTTCTGGTTCCTTAGAGTTTACTATGGCTATATTGTCATTTTTTACTTTTTCTAGCTCCTGGCTATCAAGTTTGCTTAGCCTGTATGTCATACATTGCATCTTTCTAGCTGCTTCTGTTGGCAGAAGGATGATTTATATGAAAGCCCTTTCCTGACAAGCCCAACTTCTCATGCCCCAAGAATGTAACTTCCTAAACAAAGACAGGGCAGTTGGAGATTGCTCCTTCTCTGAAGCACAGAGCCACTTGCTTTTTTCCATCTGGACTCTTCTGGCTGGGGAGACTGCAGGGTGCTGAGGGTCACTGGAACCTACAGACCTTCAAGGTTCAGCCGCCCCATGCCAAGTTAAGCATGATGAAGTTGAAGGCAGAAAGCCACTACCCCATATCCCCAGCGCCACAAGTACCTAGCCACGCAATTACAGTTTTCTTCTGTTATCTAAAATGCAATACACTCCCATTCCCACACAACTGCTGTCTCCTCTAGATGCATCTGATGCATCTAGTTTTGAGTAGTACCTCAGAGCAGGTCACCCCACCTCCTGACTAGCTTTATCTGGTCTGTGTTGTTAAAAGCAGTAACTTGCAGGGACAGTGCCAAAGGCCACACTGATCATTATCAAAGTTATTTGCCAACCATCAGAACACAGCCAAGCCCTTTGGTTGTAACCTGTCTTTTCAGATACCCATGCAGTAATGCTGGCAAACATGGACTTTAACAACAGCCACTGTGCATTCATTCATTCATCTGCTGAACCTGTTGATGCCAAGGAACCCACCACCTGTAGCGTACTGAAGAGCTGCAGTGACACCCACCGGGATAAAATTGTGCATGCCCTCTCTTTTGCTAAGGACCTAACATTACTTAGTGTTTTATGGCACCAGGGAGATTCCCCTTTATTTAAAGACCAGTTTAACGCACTATCACAGCATGGCTTACCAAGTGCACTGAGCTGCAGCATACCACCTCAGTACACTAGACACCATACTACCTCCACGCTCCACTTCCATCTCAAGAGGGAGAGACAGCTCCTACAACCAGGCCCTGGGTTTGCAGGGCCAAAGCAGCATCTGTGCCCTTCCCACAGACACCCCCAGCTGCTGCCCTTGGCCTTCCCTTCCTCCCACAGGCAACCCCACATGGTGGAAGAAGAGCTGCAAGGTTTGTGAACACCCATACATGTAATGTCCCGTCCCAAACTCCCATGAGTGAACTGCAGGGCCACAATGCTAAAGAGAGGAAGAAGCTGTGAAGAACAGTTCCTCAGGAGATGGAAGTCTAAATCCATTTCATGAGTGGGAACAGTCTGGCTCAGTCCTGCACATCGAGTTTCACACAGATGGCAGAGGAGGAACATCCGAGTCATTCACAGACAGGAGGCTATGAAAAGCTTTCTGCAAACAGGAATGCAGAGAGCCTTGCTGCCTCTTCTCCATCAGGGAGGCACGCAGCTCCCTACACCATACCCACAGGGCAGCCCAGAGCAGACAGCCTCTCCTCAGTAGAAGTGCACTTTTGCAGCCCCCCCCCACACCCGAGTCCCACCATCAGGCCCCACACCTGCCTGCCTGATGCTTTGACTCCTTATCCCCATTATGAGGAGGGGAGATACTGGTCCTCCAGTCCTCAGCTTTAGAAATAACTCCTCCCCCCTTTGCCATTAGCAAAGCAGTCAGCTCACAGCCCTTTTTCTCTGAGCATTTTCCTCCCTACCTTCACAGGGCAGTAAAAAGCTCTACTTTAGCATTACACTGCCCCCACCACTGCAATGCAGCGATTGACTTGTAAGCAACCTGTGACAGCGGGGTTTTGTACAGCACCGAGCATAGCAAGGCTCCTCTATTGCAATAATTAATTGCAATAACTGCAAAAAAAAAGGCAATTAATTATCACAGTATTATTACTAGAGATTGCAATTAATTATTTGTGGCAGACATTTAAGAATGCTGTACCACCCACTGGACGGCAGTACAGAGCAGGAAGGTAAAAGCTATCCTATTTCTGCCTGAAGCAGCTCAAAGGGATTTGAGGAGGAAGGAATATCCTGGTCTGAGTTAGGCTGAAGCTCAGACACTGAGGTTAACGGCTGACTTGTGGTCGTGGAAGGTCCTGGGGGATTTCAACATGTGGTCAGAGCTGGAATCTTCTTCAAGAAGACAACCCTACTCTGGCACAGAGCTATGCCCTCAGGGGCCAAGGATGGCCTCAGAGAGGAGAGGCCCCCCCTACAAACTCCTCAAAATTATGCCCCAAATGCCAGGGTCATCCACAAAGACCTCTAATCCATATAAAGACCAGCTCTGGCTGGTTTGCTACAGCCCTGCTCAGCTGAGAGGCCCATATGGACCTTCAGCTCCCTGGCTACATGTTAAAATAGCCTGCAATGTTTGGATTGATACTCCAGACAGTCCAAGCAACTGAGAAATCCATGCAAGCAGCCAAAGACAGATGGCATCAGTTTTGCCGTGCCCCCTCCTTGCTGCACTGGCACTGCAGGACACATGCAGGCTGGCAAAGGGTCCATGCCACCCACCACGGCTCTGCCTGCCTTGCTCTTGGGGCCAGGCCCACCGGGAATAGCCTACTGCAGTGAAAAGAGCCTCTCAACAGCTTCGTACTCAAGACACTGCGTGCTGCCAAGTACCTGGCGCAGGCAATGCAGCTGAAGTAGCAAACACTAGCACGGGGAAGGAGACCGCAGAGCGGAGCTCAGCACTGCCTGTGCTTGAGTAGCCTAGTTGGACACACTGCTCAGATGGAGAGGGCAGGAGGAGGCAAGAGGTGTGAGGGAGTATCTACTCTTCCTTGGCAAAGACCACAGCACAGAGACCTTTGCAACCTGTAAGGAGGGAAATGCTCAACCATGAGGAGGAGGGAGATGCACCCACAGCTGTCTCAGCGAGGAGACCCCAGGCAACAACCTGCACCTTAACTCTTGGCAAATCTTGTTAATCCCCCAGACCCCAGGAACCTGGGACAACCAATGGCTGCTTGACACAGGGGCAGTTTGGACGGCGGCTCCTGCACCTACCCACTCATCCCCCAGATAGGCAGGTTTTCGCTCTTTTAAATCACCGGGAGTCATACTAAGAATCTGAACTTCCAACAACTGGCACTGCCAGATGTCTCCACGCAAGCACTCACCAGCAAATTCCCAGTGCAGATTCTGGCAACAGCCTCCAGATAGAGTTCTTCATGCAAGTTTTCTCGAAACCAGCTAAAAAATCCTGGTCTGAGCTGCAGAAGCATTTGTTTCTGCTGAGCTCTCGGAGTCCAAACACACACACGCACACACACACAGTTTGGCAGTGGTTGTGTTCCAGGGCTGGTAATACAAGCCATGGAGCAGGCTGCCAAGACAAGCAAGAGAACGAGCCAGGCCCCGTTTCATTGGCCACCATACGCTGCATATGGCCCTGGAACCAGCCAGCACAGTGTTCTCACCCTCCTTGAAGGCATAGGAGACCCTGTGTTTTCAAATACACCTCCACAGGGCCTTCATTAAAGGAAAATTGAAACATAACGTGGCTCTTGCTCTCTTGGTACTTCTCCCTTTCCCCCAATTTGCTCTCAAACCTATTTCCCTCCCATGGAAAAAGAAAAGTGCCTCCTGGAGCAGACCGTGCAAAAGAATGCAACTTCCATTCAACTCCATGCTTGACTGCTAAAGTGGACTTGGGACCGAGCGTTGGGGGGCGGGGGGAGAAGCAGGGGGGAACCTCCAAGGGGCCCTTTTCCTTCCCCAGACCCCCCCGGGGTGGAGACACGGCTCACGGCGGCCGGAGGCAACCCGGACCCCTCACCTGCGCGCCCCACCGACAGGTGAACCGGCGGCAACGAGGTGGGGGGGGGGAACCGGCCGAACGCGGGGAGACCCCGCCGCTCCTGCAGCGCATCCCTGCGGGGGCAGCAGCCCAACGCCGGGTCACCCCCGAAAAGCCGCCCCAGCCCCCGCGCATCGCTGGCTGCGGGGGGGGGGTACCAGCCCTGCTCTGAGCCGCCTCCCCCCGCTCCCCCCCCCCGCGGCTTCTCCCCCCCCCCCCGCCGCGCCCCCCC
>VUYV01000001.1:2790598-2828505 GCA_008711295.1 Anarhynchus alexandrinus
GGGAATGCGGAACCGGCCGGGCTGCCAGCGCCACACGTCAGGGAGGGCGGGGGAGCGGGGCCGCGGGGCGGGGAGCGCCGCGCAGGGGTGGGACCAGCCGGGGCACCGGCACCCCGACATCCCGCACCCCGGCACCCGGCATCCCCGCATCCCGCACCGCGGCACTCCGCACCTTGGCACCGCTGTGTCCTCGCAGCCCAGCACCCCCCGGTACCCCCCCGCCCCCCCCCCCCCCCCCCCNCCGGCACCTCATACCCCCGACCGGGTACGGGCGTCCCCCACACTCCTATTTGCGTTTCCCCTCACCCCCGCTCTCCGCTCCGCACCCCCCCACTCATGCCAGGACCCGGTCCCGGGCAGTCCTGGCCCCCCGTCCCAGTGCTGCCTGCAGGGACAGGGTCTGTGCGGAGCCCCCACTCCTCGCTCCTGCGCCCGGGAACAAGGAGGCAAAGGACCCGAGAGGGTGGCCAGGGCTCCCCATCGCCAAGCCCACCTGACCGAGGGCAGCAAAGCCACAGGGGCAGGGAGGGCTGCAGGGCATCATCTCATCCCATCCCACCCCACCCCAGCCTGGCCTACTCATGCCCCACACAATGCTGTCTCCCTCGTACACAGGTCAAGGGCTGTCAGCCCAAGATCTGCCAGGCCTTTGGGATGGAGGGGAGCAAGGAAGCACCAGGGTTCAAAGCTCCCCCACCCAGCTGCTTTGGCCTTCTTCTCTTATCATCACTAAGACATCCCAGGTGGGACATTGCCCGAGGCACAGGCACGCTCATGGTGCCCCATGCTCTAGCACCTTAATGTCAGGTGGAGATGGGGGAGCAGGTGGCTTTCCTGATAACTTATTTGCATGGATCTGAATTGTCTCCTTCCTCTTTCTCTCTAACATTGGCCTCTTCCCACCTGCATCTGCCAAACTGTTCTGAGAAGCAAAGCTCTGCACAGCCGCAGGGCCATGCTGGACCTGCCACAGGTACAGGATGCTCCAGGGCTGTTGCTCCTCAAGCAATTCAGGACAGAAACACTCCTTTTTCTTTGGAAATACAAAATACTAGAGCGGTTAGCAAAGCCGCCAGGCTGAGCGGCACTACCCAGCTCCTTCTGCCTGAGCCTACGCCCAAAGTAAACGGGGAAAGAGGTGAGACGTTTCTCCCAAACAGGACAAAGCACAGTGAAGATGCACGACCAGCAAATTCCTCTGAGACCTCTTTGGGTGTCTCTGGGCCCTGTGGGCATGTCACTACAGACAAGAGGAGTCTGTCATGGAGCTGAGTGACAGTGCCATCTCTTTGCCCTGTCCTCCCCAACCACCCAGCTGCACAGAGAGGCACCATCCACCCTACCTTGTATCCTTCTCCTGGCTTGTCAGTCATTGTTTCTTTTCAGCATTCACCAATTTCATTTCTTTTCACCACTGGCAATTCATGCTATTCATCATCCACAAGGTCTCACCGCCAGCGCTTCCAGCCTTGTCCTCTTCATCTGTGTCTCAGTAAGAGAAAGAGAATTCAGTTGGGGAGTTGGGACTGCGCAGGAACAGGGGACCAGAAACACTGCCTTCAGTATAGGATATACTTTGCCCAAGCTGTCCTACAGAAATAGGTAACAGCCTGGCTTGGCAGGACCCTGCACACGTATCCTCATTCCTACTCTCCTCATGCTGTTTTTCTTTTATCTTTTTGTTTTCAGAGAGGCAGAATACTTTCTATACACCTTTGCATACAACCCCAATATTTCTTTAATCTTGGCACCTCTTCTCAAGGGGAAGGGAGAAGTTTGAGCTGAGATGCATTTTTCCCATATGCATTCCTTCACCTCCCTATATCAGATAGGACAGGCCTTTCTAGTGCCTTAAGCTGGAGGGATCCCAGTGTGGTTGACAAACAATCTCTCTCTCTCTAGCAATTCACACAAGTAGCCTTCAGGGCACGGCAGCTCCTTCCAAACTGCTATGTCCTGAGGGAAGGGAGAGGGAAAACCAGGGGGATTTCACAGGAGGCAGAAGACCTGGCTGAGCAAGGTCCAGTCCAGCTCATGGTTCCTCCTGCAGCCCTTCCATGCCCTGGGGAAGGTGGGAAAGTGCCATTTCCCCTTCTCCACTGGGGGCTGGAAGAAAGAGAGCTCTCCCTGCTCTGTCTTCCACTGTTTTTCCCTTTTTCATTTCCCTTTCTCTAGTGGGCAGAACTGGCAGATCTCATTGCAACATAGACATCTACAGCCCCAGCCTCAAGTACTGACCTCTTCGTGTGTCTTCTTCTGGGAGCAGGGAGTCCACCTACCAGTCTGTATATGACCAGCACTCACAGCATGTTTGCAGTGCACTGATTTCAAAGCTGGGTACCCAAGACTGTGCTGAAGAAGGCTGGGAAGCAGGGACGGATCAGAGGGTATAGCTGAATCCCTGCCTTCAGCCTAGATGTCTTTCCTTCCCTGCTTCCCCTCTGCAGGTCCTGGGGGCAGCTGAGCCTCCATTATTATGATAATCCAAGTTAATCCTAACTGGGACTTGTTTAACTTAACTGTTGAAGAGGTAGTTCCAGGGAAGCATCCTTGTTCCGGACAGTGCTTACGCACATGTTTAAAGGGACAAACTTGCATCATTCTTTCTTGAGTTGGGAACTCTTGTCTCACAGGGGAATTTTCCTCGTTCTTGCAGCCGCCTGTGCTTGAACTGTTCTTTTCCCAAGCTGGGTTTTGCCTCATGTAAACACCAAACATGTTTACTTTTCAGATAGTTTCATTTGGGCTAGGAAAGGCGTAAGAATTCATTGAGAATTTGTGGCTTCAGTGGGTAAAAGTGAACAGAAAAGTCACCACCAACAACAGGCTGCTCGCTGAAGGATGCGGAGTGGTTGGGTAAACACGGCTGGCCCTACCAGAGCCCGTCAGTCTTGCCGCTGCTGTGGAAAGATGTGCTGACAAAGACAAATTAACCAAGTGGGAATGGCAGCATCTGCAATGGAGACAGGAGCGGCTGAGAAAAAAGCAAAAGTTCCACTGCACAGAATATAAAAAGCTGTCACTTGGAAGATGGCTTTCTCCTCAGACGAAAGGGATGATTTGCATATTTTTGTCCAAAATAAAGTGTGTGGAAGGTGAAGGCTCATGGATGTGGAAACACAGCCCCTGCAACACAACACGGGGCCAGAAAGTTATCAGGAACAGAGCGAACTCTAGACCAAAACAGAGCTGCACCAGCACAGGAGTTTGATTGCAAAGGAGTTGCTCTCAGTCCTTGGGAAAAGACTTTGCTTTTCGCCTGCCAACACGTGTTTCTCTGCCTTCCCCACGTGGATGAATTTTGCAGCTCATCGGCCAGATTCAGGCCTAGGCCAGCGCTGCAACCATCCTTGTCCTTCTCACCCCCCTCTTCTGGATTGTCTGGTGGCCCTCTCACAGCAGGAGCAGACGCTGCCTGGGGTGCAGCCGTGTCCTCTGAAGGTGGGCGGGGGAGGCAGAGTCAGTACTGGCCCATCTTGACAGGTTTCTCAGCATCACTCTTGATGTTACAGCCCCTCCGCACCCTCCTGATGCCACCATCAGTGGAGATGAGCTCACAGTAAGCTCCCTGGGACATTCTTGGCCAAGAAAGCCAATGATACACTAGACCTAAATATCTCTGCTGCATGTCCAAGCACAGTTTTATGTGCTTGATATTAATTGATATTCTAGGTCTAATCAGGATGTTAGCCACTCCAGTTCATCTCTTTTCTGTAACCTCTTCAGGGCTGACTAGCACAACAACGCGTACATGGGACGTGCCTGGCAGACATAAAGCCACACTGACCTCCTACATGTAAAATTCCCTCCCGCGTTGCCTCTCCACGCAAGCTGACAGGGTTAATGATTCCCCTCCCACCCACGGTGGCTCAGAGAGCTGTGCTGTAGCTCTGCTTACCTGGGATTCTTCAGACTGGCTCCTTGCTCCCACACTTGCCATCTAACATTCATTACATGAAACAGTGCTTTTCATGTCACCCATCCACCTAAATCACCCAAATCCTCATGAATCCACCTCCCTTTTTCCTGATCTTTGCCTTCAGTATTAGGACTATCTACAATCGTGATGGTCAATACTGAAAACCATCCACCAAAGGACACAACCCAGGATTTACACTTCAAACTCCTGTAAATCAGAGTACAGTACTAATCTGCAGCAAAAAAGAGCTTCAGTCTGCATGGGAGGGTGCCAGTGATGCAAGTCAAGACATAGCTGTCCTTCGGCCACCTCTGGCTGCACGTCACACCATCCCCACCAGCCACGACTCAGTTCTGATTTAGCTGTTCCCTTCCTGCAACCCTACCTCATTTCTAGTCTGATTTTTCTCAAAAAAAAAAAAAAAAAAAGCAAGTTACTTCCAGTCATTTTGCACAATTGGGCTGGGGAGCGAAAAGACAAATCACACAAGCAGTAGGAGTGAGAGGATGGTAAATTGCCCCCGAGTCACTGGGGGAAAGCGGCTGGGTCTGGGCTGGTGGCAGTGCTGAGGGCAGAGCAGTCACTGCCACAGCGGTCAGACAGAGCCCCAGTGGACACAGGCTGACAGGCTGATCAATCCCCAGGCTGCTTGTTTATAAAATCAGGACTGATTAGATACCAGGGCTGGCTAAACGCTGTGCAAGACCTTTTCTCTGACAGTGCTGGATCCTTAAGTTAAATAATCTTTATGTTGGACAGTTGTGGAATAACTTCTCCAGAGAGGAATTTCATTCTTAGCTTTGTCAGTTAGGCATTGGTTTAGACTTTAAAATATATAGTCTTTCCTAAAAAAGTTACAGTCGTATCTAATTCATATCCCTTCCCCATTTATCTTCTCTGTAAACTGACATGCTGCGTACCTTGCAATCCTTGCTCATGTGGAAGGGTCTTCATCCTTTTAGTAACTTTCTTTATCTGCCTGTATCTCCCCTACTTTCCCCAGCAAGGTGACAAGAAGCACACAGAGTATTCCAGCTGACAGTCTATCCTAGACTTACTCAGCAGCATTACAATATTATCTGGATTAGTTTCCATCCTACTATAAAGCCACCCCTGCATGGCTCCCAGACATGAACTGCTCTGAGCCTTCAGGGCCTCTGGTTTCTACTTCTTTGCAGTATTTCAACAGTGCCTGCACAAATCACCTCGGGGCCGCTTAGCCTCGTAGAGGAGTTCCTGTGAAAGACACTGCTCCCAGGTTTTTGAAAATCCATGTCCTGCTGTTATTTCCTGTGGCAGGAAACACTCCATAACTTGTAGCAGCTCTAGGAGCATGGTCTTCCTTTGCAGAAGAAAGCGAGCTGCAGATTCCTTGCTGCAAGTAGCCGGTCAAGCGGGTGTGCGGAGAGGACCTGCAGATCCTCAATGAGCATCCCAGCAATTTACCCGGGATCGAAATAAGACCCGTGTCCACAATTCCTTGGCTTTCTCTGCCCTCCCCTATTTCTGCACACAGCTGCTGGTCTCCAGCACTCTGCTTCTCAGGTCCTGGTGCCCACTCCTGGGGACTATTGTTTTCTAAGACACCAGCTTTTGCTTTTAGAAGTTCTCACTATCTGAGAGTGCATTGTCTGTAGCAGCTGAGCTGTACTATTGCGGCGGCTTATCTTTTTTTTCTTTTTCGTATAGGAATTAGCTTCTCTGCAGTGCCCTAAGCTTCCTCAGTTGCCCTACTTTCTTCCCTGTTCCCAGAAAACCTGTCAGCCCTCTCCCAGGCTTCCTACTTCCAACAGACTGAAAATAAGGTCCTACAATTTTTTTCTGGGTCTTTGTGCTTCAGATTCTCTCCTTAGCCGCCAAATTCCCATCTAACATTTCCCCTGCTGCAGCCTGTGCTTCTACTGGCTTCTCTAGGCTTGGATGTTCATTTTCTGAAGGATCTCTTTGCCTTGAATAACCTCTCGTGCCTTGTGTCCTAGGCAGATTGGGGTGGGGGGTGGGGGGTGTCCTTTCCTTCCTGTGGATATTGCTGTCTGCTGCAATAGTGTTATTAATAGAAGAACCAATGAAAAAGCTCTTCTTGATATTTATCCAAAACTTTCTCTCCACAATGCCCTCTATCCTCCTTCCCCCTTTCATTCCTCCACAGCCTCTTCCTTACCCCACTCCCCTGCACACTTTGCTTTCTCACTTTCCTGACTTTCTTCATCCCTCCCCTCGTACTCCCTCCTTCTTTCACTGCCTCCCTTCTTCCCTCCCTCTCCTTGGCTCAGTATTCAAAATCCCTGCCCATAGCGACGAAAGGAAAAACAACAACACAACACTCCAGCCTGAGGAGGCCAGAGCACGGGATTCCTTCCGAGAAAACTCAGAAACCAGGGAAAAGAGGGAAAGCAAACAGTGAGACCAGGAAGAATTCTGAAGAGAGCAAGGATATTTCAAGGGGGAGGGATGAGCTGGTATCTCAGGGAAACTTGGTGGGGTCTGAGACAAACACAGAGACAGGATCACAGGTCCAACCCAAACACAGCAGAGCAAGTTCTGCTTTCCGGGGGGAAGGAGCTGGGTCAGGAAGCCCAAAGAGCCCCAATGCACAGTTAGGACAGAGATAACTGTACAGATGGAGAGGAAAGAGAAAGCCACGACTTGCTCTAGGGAGCGGATGGGCCAATGCCCTGAGCCACAAACAGGAGAAATCCCTGCAGCAGAAGAAGAAGGGGTGATTTCCCCAGGGACAGTGGGGAATTCTCCATGCCAAAGGGAGACTGTGGGCCCGGGGCTGAAGGGTTAATACCCCACAGGAGGGCCCTGGGGAATCCACTGTAAATAGGTGTGGTTTTCTCTGCAACTCCAAGAGGCATTTTCTCTCTGTACCAGTCTGGACAGGTGAGAAATCGGAAGAAGTTGGAGCCTGTGCTTCCCACTAACACAAAGCAGGGCTGTTAGTACAGGTCTTGCTGTTTGTTTGCACACTCCAGCCTGGCTGCTTAACTCCGTAGTACCCGGTGCCAGGAATCTCTGGCAGTCAGCATGGTGGTCCCCCGGGTACAAGCACCTGCCTGTTAATGGAAAGCCACAGATTAATGGAGCAGCACAAGGAGCCTTAGTCAGTTACTCATTGCAGAAAGGATAAATTCAGTGATAAGGAAAAGAGCCAGATATGGTATGTGCAGGGAAGGCAACTCTCTTACTTTCTCCTCCTCCCATATCTCATGGGCCTGCACCCCCTACCCCAGTACTGCCCTTGGCCCTCCTTCCTTGCCCCATCACTCACTACCACCCTCCCCAGGGCTCTGCCTTGCCCTCCCCATGCCACATCTCCATGCTGAACTGCAGGAATTTTGTTTCTTCCCACAAGCCAACCTCCTCACTTGCCCTGGCTCTGCAGTCTGCCTGCTGCGAGGCAAGGGTAGCCGAGAACCAAAGTTTTCAATCATCTCTGCTCCATTTTCCATTTTTAATTCAGAACATTTGAACCTTGAGGATAATTTTCCCTTCTTCAAACGAATTTTAAACATAGCTGGCTCCCAGAAAGGTAGAACTGGAAGAGACACTGGATCACTAAATCCAGCCACAATCTCTAACAGCATCACTTATGTAATCCCCTTCATAAACTAACCAGGCTCAATCTTGAAACCAATCGGGGTTTTGCTCTCCCTGTTCCCACTAGAAAAATGCTCGAGGATCCTACTGCTATGAAAGGAAGAAATATTCTGTTAATCTCCAGCCTAAATTTACTCATTCCCATTTGCTCTGGCAATGAAAGACAGCACCCAAGCAGCAAAGTGCTGGGTAGGACATAAGCCTCAGAACAGAATTCAAACAAATCAGATTGAATCACAAAGAATAACGCTGAGGAATGAAAGCAGAACTGTTTGCAAAGCAATTAATCTTGGGCTTGGAAGTGCTGATTCCCCCAGCCATTTCAGATCCCAAAGGCTCCTCAGCCCGATAGAGTCCCCACATCTCTTTGATTCCTCAAGTGCATATTAGAGCCATGACCCCACTGTGCCCCTGTACCAACAGCTCTTCTGAAAACTGCTTCCAAGAAAAGACATTTGCATGAAGACATAGCCCCTACCCAGTTCCCCAGGTCCTACCTAGCACAGCTGCTGCCAAACTGCAGCTGAGCTTCAGCCCAGGAGAGCTGCAGGAAAGGAGAATACCAGTGTCTGCAGAGAGTATAAGGCATGTATTGTCCACAGTTCAACATATAAAACAGTAAAATGAGCTTGCAGAGGGCTGAAAGCTTAAAGAGACATACTACAAAGCCCTGGGAAACAGAAACTGCATGTGTTGAGCCTTCCTTCTGCCCACCCCACATAGACACCACTGAAGTCATCAAGAAGTTGTTTATTTTAGGCTTTTGGTCAAGTTCCGTTTGCAAAAAGCCAAAATGGTGATGCTAGACACAAAGGCATGCCTTATCCCAGCAGAAGGATGGCTCCCCAGCTTACATGGGTAGATACAGCCGGGCCACAGACACTTGTGCTGAATCATAGATTCCTGTCATCCAACTGTGGACGAGGATAATGGGAAATGCAACAGAAGAGATGGGGGAAACCATCTGCTCCTCTCGCTTGATTGCGCTGTGAAACTGTAGGCTCTGTTTGGGATAAAACAGCACTCATTTCCAAGGCAACAAATTGCAGTATCATAAACAACAGAGGACCAGGAGATGCCTGCAGGTTGGAAGCTCAGAGAAAGAACATCCTTCACGAAGGCACAGGCGGACCAAGAGAAGATGAGGCAGGACTCTGAGCTCTTACCCAGGGCACTGGTTTTGCCAGTGTCACCATTCAAGACCTCTTCCCTGCTCCTCCCAAGTACAAGGCACCCTTGTAGGAAGGGCCCCACTAGTGAACCTGTAATCCAGCTGGGTGTTGTCACAGCCACAGAGGGCCTAAGTTGCCTTCCAGACTTGTGGGTGTATTTATCTACAATCTGACTGAAGGAACAGCCATAAAACCCACAGATGCACAGGGTCCTTTCAGTGCCCAGTGCCTAGAGCTACAAGCGGTTGTGGCCAAGTCACAGCAAAGAACTTGCTGGGACAAAACCCACGTATTCTGCTGCACCTCCATGTGACAAGTGCTCAAACTCAAGCAGGGGATCATAAAGCTGGCTCTGATGGCCTGACATGAAGAAGACGGAGCTGGACAAATAAAGGCTAAGGCCCAGAGAGGCATAAGGTAAGCATAAGCAGAACACGTTATGTTGGCATGATTTGCTGTAGTATTGTCCCCCCTCCAGTGTGGTGACCCTTCTGGAGCATACCTCCCAGGCTGGCATAGAAGACAAAGTACAGCAGGGCAGACCAAGATGGATAAAAGCTGGAGAAATAAAACTGCAGCAGAAAGAAAAACCTTCTTTAGGAAAGGAATGAAGCTGAGCAGGAGGAACAGGAGTGATAAGCATAAGCGACACTGATTTGGGTAAGCCACTGAGCGCTAAAGAGATAACACCCTGCAGAAGAGCACGACCAGTTCCGGAGAAAAAGATAAAAAGGAGGACAATTTACTGGGCTATTTACTGGGGATGGAGTATGTTTTCCGTGGGGCAGATGAACCAGCTAAGCACACATAAGTTCAATTCATGGGTCTAAAACGTGGGATGCAATGAAGAGAGGGGAAGTTAGTGGGTGAAGAGAGGGAAGCCAAACCAGGAAGAGGAAATAGGAGTGGGACTCCAAAAACAGATGGCAGAAGCTGTAATCACAGCAGATATGAGCTGCAGGGATTATGACAGTTTAGGTGTCTGTTTAAAATGGATCCAAAAGACCTGAGTAAATCGGTCTCTGTACATCCAATTGCAGAATGGGGATGCCTTAAACGCCAGGGAGCTTGAGGACTGGTGTGCATCTCTCCCACAGCACCACTGCTGCAGTTCCTGAGATGCTCACCCTGTGTCCTCCCAGCACTTCTGGGACTCTCAACCCTAAGGTACAGCACCGGCACTCCCACGGTGGGGCCAGGTGAGTTCTGCTCCTACAGGGCAGAGAGCAGACCACAGAGCTGAGGAAAGCCACTCTGTGCCGAGGGCAGGAAGAGAAGTAACAGCGAGATGGGGAAGCTGCCCTGGAAGGGTGCTGAAGACCTGTAGGTGCGAAGAGGATCATGCATACAAATGGACATGGGAAGAATCCCAGGAAGTGTTAAAGTGAAATGGAGAAGGGTAAGGGACAGAGGTGCCACAGCTGACCTGCTGAGGCTGCAAAACCAAACAGAAGAAACCCGAGTAACTGGAGGACGAGAGAGGAAAGTGCAGGGCTTGCGACTGCCCAAGGGGAAGGGAAGACAGCTGGCCAGAGAGAAGGTGCAGTTGCTCACAGGCAACTTTACTGGAGGCTCCTCTGAAAAAGTCATTAGTAGCATAGTCTCAGAGTGAGAACAGTTAATGAGTTACAGGAGAGATGCCAAGGCAGAATCAGGATGGAGCAAGCAAAAGATCCCACTGTGTGAGTTTTCAGTGGGGCAAACTACAACTCCTTGAGTTTGACAGTGGAACAAGGGGCAGAGGAGAGAAGCAGAACGCCATCCCTCGAGACGCTCCAGTGATCCGCATGCTCTGGAGTTAACAGGCTGCCAGTAGGGCCTGCGTGAGCCAGCACTGTTGTACAAGCTGGACTGGACTTTCCAGGAACCGAGGAAAACCACAAACTGCCTTCGTGACGTGGATGAAGTGTGTGTGGAGTGGACAAATGTCTTGGCTCATTCCAGTTGATTGCCATCAATCAGTTCCCCCAAAGGCAGGGGCAGATACATCCCATGTGAGACTGGATTCTCCACTGCCACCAATACATAGGAATCGCGAGACCAATTTTAGATCATGGCAGCAAGAAAGACTCACTGGCCTTTTATGGGTTTTTCCCCTGAGAAATGCAGTACCTCCATTTTAGAGTGGGAAAGGTTTCTGCCCTTTCTTTCCCTGCTCAATTCTTCCGTACAAACATCTTCGTCTGTGCACTCTATGACTCCATCAGGGCTTCCTATTAACAGACACTGCGAAAAAGGAAGTCTTCCTTTTGTGTACAGTCAGCCCTGTGTCACTGCTGGTTGGATTCGTGTTCCAGCAGTCTTGAGGAAATCCAGCACGGGATGTGCCTCGATGCTGCGCGATCGGATAACACAGCACACAGAGCCAATATACAGCTTGCCCTCAGGTGTGCGAGGAGTTAAGTCCACCAAGAAAATGCTTCTGCTGCTTAAGCCAAACTTACTCTTTTTCTTCTCTTTTTTTTTTTGCCCTTTTTTTTTTTTGTTGAGGGGTTCATGAAAAGGGGAAAAAAAAGCTGCTATTTGTTTTGCCCCTGCTGGAGCCATGAAGGGAGCTCTGCAGAGTGGACAGTACAGTCACTGTGGCATCGCAGCAGTGAGGGAGCTGAACCAGGAGCTGCGAGGTGAAGGTCCCTGTTTAACAGCTTTCCGTTTGTTTACCGAAAAAATATTGTTCCATCATAAAAATTCCCAAAATAGTTCGCGTCTTGACAGACTGACTGGCAGCTGCCCAGCTCTGCAGGATCCTGCTAAATGAAAGGAAATAAAAAGAGCTCATCTGGTACCCACGGCCCAGTGCTTGCAGCTTGGGAATCTGGAGTCTCATGGCTCAGCTGCACCAGTAGGTGCGGGGTAGGGTAGAGAGTCCTCTGGTCAAGGGGCTGGCTTTACTGATGGCAACAGCTTTTCCATGGGTGCTGGGCAGGCTGATGAGGAAGGCAGCACTCGCCTTGCAATGAACCATCAGCTTCTGCTTTATTTTTATACCAAGTTTTCTTTTCCCTTCCACCCAGCTCTGCAAAGCTTTATCTTGCAAGACGGGCTGCCCCATGCTAATGGCTGTATCTCTCCGAGGCCTTCAATTCCTAAGAGCTGTCAATGGCTCCTTTGGGGAAATTTTTCATACAGGCACCGTTCTGGACCAGCGCAACTCCCGGCCAGCTAATGTATTGCTTGTTGCTGAGAAGATCTTAGGATGACAACCTACTGTTGCTGCAGATCGCGGTGATCTTATTACACATAAATGGAAAGTGTCAAACAGCACGTGGCAGCCAAGTCAGAGAGTCATCCTCTCTAGGAAGAGCAAAAGGCCACTGTGAAGTCCTGCAGCCTGCCGCAGTGACCAAAGGACCGTGCGCACTGTGACTCACAGCCCAGAGAAGCAGCAAACCCAGATTAGGTCATGCAGAATTAGCAGCCTCTACGGAAAGAACCTATCCTCGCCAAATCGCAGATGTCTTCCCAGCTGCGGCATTAACTTCTCCATGGCCCTCATGGCGCCCAGGGCAGGTCTGCTTTAGGGAGGGACAGGGGGAAATTTGTGCTCCAGATCATTCCCAGCATTGCCCTCATGGGACTCTCCATTCATTCCTTAGACATTTTAGTACCCGGCCTCCAAACCAGGCCAGGCTTTAGCAATGGAGTTCGGGGAAGGTGGAGGGATGACCGTTCCCCCAGTGCTTGCCCCCATTAGTGGTCTGCAAAGCCAGGCTGGCTGGTGCCCTAGGCAGGTGTGCAGGGCCATGCTGGCTGTGCTGGTCCTTCTTCCTGTGGCAAGACCAGTTTGGCCTCCTGCTGCAGGATATTTCTGAGCAGTGTCACACCAGCTCAGCAGCCAGATGTAGGAGCTGTTTCAGTACAGGTGAGCTCAGGGCTACCCATGCTTGCTTGGTTTAGGTACCCCTGTCACAAAAGAGAGGTGGGGCTGGTGGGAATGGGACAGCTGGTCAGCTCTCAGGCCAGGCCATCCACAAGCCAGACAAAAGTAACAGGTGACATTGCTAATGGGTTTCATGTGACTCTGAGGTTCCTTTCATGCTGCACATGGTGTGCATGCTGCCGGTTGGGGCTCCCTTCACCTATCTGTATCACCTGGGAGAAAAGCTGACCACCAGTTTTCCACTGGAGGTACATTGCCATTGCAGGCTGGCTCTGTTCTGTGTTGTCCCAGTCTTCTTGGCATTTGTTCTTGTGGTATATGATCCATTTCCATGTACTGATCTTGCTCTGGGTGAGCCATGTGGGTTCTTATGATGGAAAATGGACCCAAGGTTGTTGGGTATTACTTCTGTCCTATCAGCCTCAAGGACACTGGGAACCAAACCCTTCACAGGAGAAAGAAGAGGAAGACAGTCTTTAGCTGAGGAAGGGTCATGGAAGAAGAGAAGGTACGGCTTGCATATCAGGGCAAGCTGAAAGCATCCTTAGAGACCCCTATAAACAGCACACGGTTTGAAGCCATCCCACATGTGCCAGGCCAGGCTGTGCTGGGTTGAGGCTGGAGGAACAAGGGGCCTCCATGAGCTTCCAGCTGGATCTCCAAGCAAGCACACTCTGCTCCTCCTGCCCAGGCTGGCCACCCCACCCAACCCAACACCCACTATTCACTCTCTGCACTCAGCTCCCTCAAGCTCTGCATGGAAGTTTAACGAGTTCCTGGCAGGAGCTCGCTGGTAGTCTCGTCAATGGGTGAAGGCAGCAGGACGAGGGGAGAGGAAGTGTCTCTGAAATGATGCAGCCTCTTTTGGGATAACTGTGGACGACGGTCTTGCTGATCTTGCTGTTGAAGTGCCAGATACTTATAGTTTATTTTCCCTTTGTGCTTGCTTCCCTGTGGACTATAAGAGGACTCCTTGTGCAGATGTGGCTGTACTCCGACAAACCTGCTCCAGGATAAAAAGCAAATTCAACCACCAGCCCCTTTCTTGTCTTTCTTTCTCACATTTGCCTGTGTCTCACATTCACACAGTCAAGTGCCCCCTGGTCTGACATCTCCATGAGGTGTGGTTGTTGTAAGGCCGGGCTGGAAACTCCTCTCCTTCATTACTCACAAAGCTTGCTGGGGGATAGAGGCAGACCGCTGTGCATCGCATTCAGCCACTCTCAGCTGAGACCCTGTAAGGCAGCTGCCACCTCTCTCCTGCCCATGCTGTGCTCCCAGGCCCTGAGTCACACATTTCCTCTTCCACTGGTGGGCAGGTGATGCACCAGACTGGTGAAGTTCTCCCAGTACCCTCTCAGTCATATTTTCCCTCTTATCTTATGACTACCACTTAGGAGATAATCATCGACAGACCAGGCGGGCAAGGGCACAAGCGAAGGGTGTTCCCCTTTCACATTTTAACCCTCCAGGGCTGGCACTACAGCCCATGCTAAACAAAACCAAGGCTTCAAGTTGGCAAGGAGGACAAAATGCTGCCATCTTGCTCCAGGGTTACCAAAGCAAATCGAGGACCTACCACTCACCAAAACCAAAATACCCAAAACACTAAAAAGCCCTGGCCTTAACCCCATCTTTTTGAGTAGTGTATAAATAAGAGATTGTTACTAGTCTCTTTCTGAGAAACTAGCTGCAGAGGAACCTGGGGCCCACTTGGGCCCATAGACCCAGTTGCTCCTCTCATCTACAGCTCTGCCTGCTCTGTAGGCAGGGCTCCCTTTGGCCAGGGTACCTAGCATATTGGCCACATCTCAGAGGAGATGCTTCTCACGTACTCCTGGATGTGATTGTCCATTTAAGACCCCACTCCAGCCCTTGGCTCATATCACAGAACAGCCCCCATCCGAACCACACATTTGCCTTTCTGCATTCTTTGCTGGGAGATAATTCCACTCCAAATGGCATGGGAGTGAAGTAAAGCTGTGTGGGGGTCTCTGGGATCCCACTGCCAGTAAATACAGCACAAACTGATCATTGCTGTTCCAGACTCCTTCTCCTTCAAATGAAAAACCTCAGAGAAGGGGCCCAGGAATTTAATTTACCTCTGCTCCAAAGTATTGAGTGAACAAAAGCCTAACTACAGGCTTTATTGCTCAAGGATGTCAGCAGAACTCCCAGGCGCACCCTGCCAGCACCAGAAACCCCCCAAGTCCCACCCTGCTCATCCCCTGACTTGTGCATTTGGTTGTTATCAGAGAACTCTAGCTCTTTATCAAGACTCATTTTACATTATTTGTTATCATTACATGGCATGTAATCAGACTTGTTATTACTTATTGCTGTTCCCATCTTGCCAGATATGGGACTCCCACCCCCTCCCTGGGGAGACACAGTTCACTTCTAGGAAGTACTTTCCTGATGCTCCGTCTAAATTTTCTCCTTTGTTAACATAATCCCCATCTCCTCACAGATGTTTGGAGACAACAATGCTTCCCCCACCTTAGTCATCTTTTGGCTAAACTGGTTAGCACTATGCTCAGTCTATCTCCCCAGTCTGTCAACACTTCCAATTATCCCCAATTCAGATTGCAATATTTGGTGAACTGTTCAGAGAAAGATTCTTACTCCCTTCCTCGGAGAGGAAAATCACACTGCCCTTTCCTGCAGCCATAACACAATGCAGACCCCCTGCCTGACTTGCTCCCCATTGCTGTCCTTTGGGCTGCACTCCAAAAATCAGTGAAAGTTATTGGAAAGTCAATCCTCTCTCTTATCTTTCTGTTTCCATAAAGGTAGGACCATGCTTGCTACCAAGCTGACGCTCACAAGCATAAACAAATTAGCACAGTTCTTTTTCAGCCAGTTTGCAGACAAGTGTCCATTCTGGAAAAGGTGACTCCAGGACACGAAGTTTTATGAAAGCCGTAGGGAAGGGTTGTTACCTGCCTTGCCCCTTCCTCAAACTGCCCACGACATTGGCTCTTTTGCGAGCAGGAGGGCGGGAGCTTCATGCTGATCTCATTCATCACAGATGGTGGAAGGAAGACCAGCCCATGCTCCTGGGCGCTGGGGAAGGGGGAAAGCAAGACGCCGTGCATTGGCAAGGAGCAACTGGCTAAAAGAAAAAGCTCCCCGTGTCAAAGCAGCTTAACAGGCCCTGCTTTCACTTGTTCTCAGTACGACACACCAGCCCTGTCAGTCTGCGGGTCTTGCCGCATGAAGCTCTAGGGGGAAATATTTCACACACGTTCTCCACATTTCGGTTTGAGAAGAATCACAAAGATAATTGCCTAGTTCATACAGGCTGACATCATTCTTCACGCTCCTTGTGCCGTGCAGGGTATTGCTCACTTAATTCACATTAACTGGTTCCAGCTTTGGGCTTCTCCTTCCCACCCTCCCAAGGATCCTGTGACAGTGGGTGGATCATGTTAAAAAAGCAGAGCTCAGAGCAACTAAGCAACCTCTGCATGGTTGTGCTCCCCACCTCCACAAAACAGAGGCTTTCTTAAGCAGAGAGGCTGCGCTGTGCCGGCCACAGCCACCATGAACAGGGAAGGTCTTGCAGTCAAGCAAGCCTCCAGTGCAGGACTTGGAAGGGGCTCAGATGGGGGCTGGCAGTCATACGGGGCAGCCGGGGGGTACGGAGAGCTGCAGAGACCGAGCAGCCACAAAGGACAAGTAGCATGGGAGAGCTCCCGCAGAACTTGATCTATTTTTTGCATGCCGCGTGGCAGCACTGAAAGCACTGTTGCTTGTTTATCTCTTCTGGAAGTGGATTAAGCAAAACTGCAGGATGGTATGCAGAGTTCAGTGTCCTTGCAGGAAGCTTGCGCAGAAGAGCCACTGCTCTTGCGCTCTCTGCCCTCAGCGCTCTCCACTACATGTGGTAGAGAGATGGCAGCAGCAAGGAAAGGAAAAAGAGAAAGAACCAACCATTTTGATGCCTGGTGGTGAATGAAATCCATTTCCAAGCAGAGCGGTGGGGATGGGAAGAGGGAGCATTAATGCCTCCCCTTTACAGATTTGGAAAGGACTTGTGAACATTTCCTTTCCTGCACTCTGCCGTTAACAGTTCTGCAGGGTGATATCATCGGGGCCTTTTCCAAACTCAGACCGTCTCAGACATTACAACACCAGGTTTTGGCTGCCTATACGTATCACCAGCTACACCCACTCCAGCCCCCTCCCTGCAACACCCCCGGAGGGACCAGTGAACCTCCCACTGCTGGACTCACCAGAGCTCTGCTCAGCATCTCAGTAGTCACAAGCCCCCAAGAACCCATCCCCAGACACTGTACCTACACCTACTCAACTGCTCTTGAAAGCAGCTCAGCTAAAAATAGACCCTAATTGCTCCAAAGAGTCTAACACTGAACCCAGTTGTCATGAGAGCAAGCAGCTCATGATACCAGGCACCAAGATGCTGATGGGTGGGTTTGGAAGCGGAGAGAAAAAGGACAGTGGGTGCCTCTGAAGAACATCTCCAAACAGGCCACAGTCACTGCAAAGGTCTGTTTCCCATGTGCTGTAGAACATGTACTGGGGAAATCAACAGTCCCCAGTTCAAAACCTGCTCTTGGCGAAGCCGCTTGCAAGCTGGGGGAAGGAGAGCTGCTCTCCCTAGTCCCCAGCAGCTCTGTGCTCACGTTCTGCATTCCAGCAAGTTCACCTCTGTTGCACAGACCTTGCTAGCTGCAGCAGGGGAGAGTTGCAGCTCTTCTCTATGTGTGGCGGGGGCTCACATCCAAACTAGCTCTGCGCCAGCGTGAAGAGGAAATGTCTCCACTGACACTAATGAAATTACTCCGGAGTGTTAAGTGAAAGAAGAATCAGGGTACATCAATATGTTGAAGATTTGCAACCACAGAGCAGCCTACCAGCACAACAAAAACTGTGTCAGGGAAGAGGTTTTAGTTTCAATTTGTCCAAGAATCACACAAAAGCAGCAGTTATTTAAAAAATGCCTGAGCTGGGTTCCTCAAAACAGTGGGAGTTTCGTTTAGTGCTTACCCCGAGTGGTGTGTTAGCAACGCACGCAGGCCTTCTTCTGTAAAGAGCAAAAGCGCCAAAGGCAGAAGAAAAATAAACAAAGCAAATGCCTGGGCTGTTCCACTGGCCAGCCCAGATGTCAGATTTGCTGTTAATAATGCCGATGATTTGACCTGCTTCCCCGCCTGCAGTCATGTCCAGGAAGGTGTGAGGAGCCCCTGGAGATGCAGACAGCAAGTGCTCGAAGTGTGAGATGGTCCCCCAGTGGGTTTGCACGACAGCCTGGCAGCTCTCCTCTACAGATGTGCTCTGTCAGTATGAAACCTCCCAGGGCTGTCAGCCTGCTCCCAGCAGCCTCATCCACTCCCCCTTATGCTTAAGGATCACAGAACTGCAAGGCTTTCTTCTGTTTACTGTAAGGACATGTTGCCTGGATCCTTTTTGGATGGAAACTCTCTGCTACTTCGCTCTCTAGCAACCTTGGTCAAGGTTCCCCAGAGCTTTTTCCAGCCCACCGGACAGTTTAGTTGCTCCAAAACAAGACTGGCTTGGTTCAAATCCAGTATTTGATCCAATGGCTCAGCTACATTCCTGCTAGGATATTGCCCTCAGTATCACCACCGGCCTGTTTAGCAAGCAGTCCACGGGTGAGAAAGGCAAGTACATGCCAGCAGTTACGGGGTTCACCAAAGCAAACTGACCACAAAGGTCCAGAGCTGGCAGCCTTTAGTCAGGAAAAGATCTGCTCCTAAGGCTCTGCTCTGCCATTGCTCTGGCAGCTTTCTGCTGCTATTGTTTCCCTTCTCTCTCTTCAGAGATTTATTTTAGTACTGACAGGGACACTGCAAGGACCTTTCTTGCCTTTCTCCCTTCTAAAGCACTTTCTTTTCTCTCTCTCCCACCCTCTGCGTAGATGAGAGTGCCCATTTCCCTGCAGTGATTTATTCCTTTTGGCCCGTACAACTCAGAAAAGATTTTCTGTTGCTGCTGGTTTTGTCCCTCTCTGATTCAACATGCACCTTGCATCATATGAAATGGCACCAAGCATCTCCCTTTGGGAACGCAGGTTAAAATCCAGCCTGAGTCCTCACAGTAGACACTCAGAGAAGCACATGGTGGGTAGGGGTAAAGGAAGGTACGTGATGCCAGTGTACAGCACTGGCCAAAGCATTACTTCCTTTCTTTAAAAGGGATGTTGACGACTGGAGGGTGAAGGGGGAAGACAGACTCCAAAGGCTGAGAGCTGCACTATTTGCCCCATAGCAAGCTCAGCCGTTTAGCCTCTCAAGCAGAAGAAAGTGCCTTTATCCCACTGTAATCCCAGGGAGTAAACATGGGGCACTCAAAAAGTCTTTAATCTCCTGAAGAAAGGAAGAATGGGAACCACAGCCGGATGCCATAACCGGGCAATTTCTGATTAGAAATAAAACACTGTTTTGTAGAACATAGCTGATCAACCCATGGACTTGGTAGATTCCATGTCTCCATTCGATTCTGCACTGAGACTGGTAAACTTCCCAAAAGCACTGCTGGCAAGCACATATTATTGGGTGTGGGATAGGGGTAACTACATGAAATGAAGAGGCCAGTCTTATACAAGAGGTGAGGCTGGATGATTGCCTGTCAAACCTGGGGAGCCTGTGAATTACCAGAGCTCTCGTTTTGCCTGTGGCATTTCTGTAAACCTGCCACTGGTGCTGGTTCAGTCCTGGCACGTGTCCTGAAAGCACACCTTCTCCAAGCTGTTCGTTGTTCCAGGTCTGCCGGAGACTGAATTGGCTCCTCCGCCTCTGGCAAGAAAGTTTCAGCTTTCCTTGTATAACCTTGCAGAAGCAGGGGGCATGGCGACCAGAGGGGGCTGGCTGCACCCTCGAGCCACAGACAAGAGGCCACACGCTCCTGATGCAAACGGAGAGGAGGGTGGCTGGTCAAGGTGACCCTAGAGACACAGAGCACATGGATGACCCAGCAAATCAGCCCAGACGAGAAGCGTTGCAAGTGTGGCACAGATGAAGGAGGAACCCCCAGGGTGTGCAGTTAATCGTGAGGATCCACTGGCATCAGTTGTGGAGCAGGAGATCACCTTGCAAAACAGAGCTACAGCCCTTCCAGAGTAATGTGGTAAGATACTTCGTAAGGCAAAAACTGGTTCCTGCTTGGGTATGAGGTTGTTTATGCCAAAAAAAATACCCCGTAAGGCTGTAGGCCTATGAAATTTCTGCATAGGCAGTACCCAAGGAAAACTTCACCTGCCATGTATCACCCCCCAGTCTTTGTTGTCCTGTACACCTGAGGCAAGGGACAGCATATATAGACTGGGCAGTGAGGACTTCCCAAGAAAAGAAGCCATGCCACCTTGGAAACTTGCCAAGAGCTAGTGGGCTGTACCTAAATCCCCCCAAAGTCCCTCAAGATGGAGGCACCCTTTTCAAGCTTCAAACCTGGTTAAAGAGGAGCGTAGGATGCGGCCAACCAAGTGGGTCTCGCACTCAGTGCGTGACGCTACAGAGGTGTATCTAAATCTTCACTCACAAGCACAGACTGTCTAGATTTCTGTCCAGAATTAAGAGGCACAAACCGGTATGGATAAGGATCTTGGAACAGAAGAAAACAGCTGGTGAGCCAATTTCCACATTGGTGTCCTTTGCCTCTCCCGCACTGCATTAATCCTGGCTTTCTCTTCACACCTCTTCCCATCCCCTGCTCTGGCTAGTCCTGATGTACGTGTGTCGTACCAACGCGCGCACCCTGCATATATCGGTCACAGCTGCCAGACCAGGGTCCATACCAGCTGCACCCTCCCTGCCTCTCTTGCGGCATGGTGCTGAACTGGCCCGATTCTTCTGTCCGCCTGTAGAGCGTCACAAAACCTGCAGAAATGCAACAATCTTGCAAATTTCTACTATTGTCTCAAATTTGGTTGAAACTGTCCAGCATGTTCAAAAGTAGCCAGAAGGGCCCCATGGTAAACAGCATGATTACATAGGCTTTGTCACCTTAGGAAACCAGCCAGAAACAGCTGAGGGGCCCATATACCACATCCACAGCCCTACAGGTATCTTGCAGCAACGGGGCATGGCGAGGAGGTGCCTTATGTGCGCAGAGCGCAGGCAGCTGCTCGCCAGCAGTGCTTTGCTGCCTTTCCAGCGCGCCTTGCACGTCGTAACTTCCATCAGAAATAAACTGCTTATTAAGCAGCGAGCCCCAGGTTTGTCTGGTTTTGTTGACGGTGGCTGTCGATCCCCACCGAGATGATTCATGACTTGACACTATTTTCTGTGCTCCCCTTCCTGCCTCCAGCCAGAGCGCCCCATATCCTTGGCTCCCAGCCAGGGTGCAGGGTGAGTGTCTCTCACTTGTTTATAGCAGGGCTGGGGGATGTTTAAACGAGGGTGGTGATGGGAATCTTGGGAATTTCACAGCAGACATAACTGCAGCTACAATCCTCCCTGCAGCCCACAAGCTCCGCTCAGGGTAGAGTACAGAAAATTCTTTATCTAAAGACAAATCCTTTGACCAGCTTCTTCTGGAAACGAAGGCACTCTCAGGAATCATACTAGTTGTCAGGGATCATACTAATGTCACACAGCCTGGTCTCTAAAAGGCAGGAGTCCAAAGCAAAAGGAAAAACTGTGCGTGCAGCTGCATGCTTAGCTGACACGTGCAGCTACCGTGATTATCCGAGCAAAAAAACTCTGATATCAGAGAGAGGAAGGGTCTGGCCCGGCCTCTGTGGCACAAACCCTTTAGAAAAGCAGGGCCATTCTGTACCATGTGGACTTGGTGGTGATGGTGTCAGAGTACAACCCCAGCTTTAAAATAAAAATTTTTTCCAGTCATTCATTTAGTAGGGAAGTGCTACAGATTATTACTAAAGCTGAAAGAATTTGTTTAGATCCATGCTGTGTTTCCCTGCAAATGTTTATTTTCTTTCAGCACTTCATTCAGCTTGGACAATGACACCAAGCTAATCAGTTTCACATTTGTCCATACTTTTAGGCCCTTCTCCTCTGCAGGATTTCATGGCTGCAATACCAAGTTTATAAGCATGATGAGCAAAGGCACATTTGTTTTTTTGGAGAAGGTCTTCACTTGATCTTTGTTTTTTATCATCAAGTGATTCCAGTAAGTTTGCCACTAGCTAAAGCCTATGCTGGAGGGCCAAAGCTGACCTGATGATGTTTCCTTCCCAAAAAAATTTACAACTGATGCCTAGCTTAGGAGACTGAAAAGCTTGCAAGCAGAAAAGCTCTTGCAATCAGATGAAGAGGAATCAACTCTGACATGTTACAAAATTATTTTTTAATGCCTTCCTACTTGAAAGCCAGTGGTATACCTGATGCTTGGAAGGGCACCAAATGCCAGGACCCAGCAACACCACTCGTATCGACAGTTCCAGTTCAAGACAACAGTCACATTCAGGGTCTCCAACGAACTGGCTGTTAACAACCCTTTTCTAGTAAAAGCATTCGGACTCCTTACAGGACCCTCTCAAATACAGAAGTTTGACAAAAACCTGGACAAACAAGGCACTGGAGTGCCTGAAGCTCCTTTTTGCATAGGCAGTTCTGTCTGAGAGCGCAGCTAAGCACTAGTTCAGAGGAGGCTGGACTGCTTATTTTCTGGGGATGCAGCACCAAGCGCAGGAGGCCCAGATCCATCACTGGCCACAAGTGCCTCACACGGTACCACTTAAGCAAAGGCAGAATTTGAAAGGCAGGAGGAGTTGGGCAGCAGTGCACTCTAACTCTGCTGCATGTTCCCAGCCCCAACATTGCCACCACCACCGGCAGGAGCAGTGGCACAGCAGCCTGGGTGCTGAGCCCTGGGCACTTGCCAGGGTCTTAGGTACACCTTGCTAGGGACCCACCATTGCTGGGGAACCCCTGAAGCAGAGCTGGGCTCCAGCTACCACATGGCACCCTCAAAGTGCCAAAGTGGATCAGGAAAATAATGTTCTCAGCTACCTGCTCCTCCCTGAACCCACAGCAGGGGGGTGTACTCCCCATAAAATTCAGTTACATCTCCCCTGCCCTCCTGCAATTACCCTCTATGAATTTCATTTTCTCTCCTCACTGCTTCCTTCCCACATTCTGCTCCAGCTTCCATGTCTTGTCTTCAGATGATGGACAGTCCTGTTATCCATCAACACCACCATTTTGAAAAATAAAAGCCCCATATAGCTGTATCGCAAGCAACCAGAGATCCTACATTGCATACATGCGAAATCCAGGGACACAGCAACTGCTGCCGTCATTGCACACATCACAAGAGCCAATCCATGCACTGGCAACAGCCACCTGCCTGCACATCTCAGACATCAGCATGGTGGGGGCTACCACTGCTATTGCTTCACTGGCCTGGTGCCACAGCTCTGGCCAAATCACCTGGCTCAACAGATTACTCACAACAGCAGTAGGGTTGGCAGGTCTTACCAACTGATGGTGCAGCATCAGGGTGATGGGCTGCATGGGCAGATGAGTCTAGGTAAATTTGTAACAGCTGAGACTGGGGATAAGTTAGAAACAAAGTCTAACCTGAACATCACAGTGGTGAGAATCTGCTGAACCTCTAGAAAACATGGTCCTGCGGACTTGCCTGAAATCCCCTAAATCTTCCTCCTCTGCTGAAGGCTAAAATAAAGAAAAACAAAAAAGTGTGTTCCTTATAGCAGAGAGCAGGAGACAAAATTCCCCCCCCGCCCCCCGAAAAAAAAGTGCAGTATTTTCCACACTGGTGGCTGTCTCATCATGGAAAGACATCTGAGACACTTCATTAGTCACTGCCTGCAGCTTGCCTCTTCAAACATGTCCCCAAAGCAGTAGAGACCAAAAATACAATGAGAGAAGAGGAATATCTGTATCTCCTCACAAATGTGGAAATAACTGGAGTAGCAGCTTAGACACCAGGCAAAGAATTTTCTTGTGTATTTTATGAGCCAAACTCTCACCTCTTCTCCAGTGCTATTTTCATCTGTAAATAACTAGTCCAGAACAGGGGCCAGGTCCACGGCTGCACTCCTAAAAAAGCCCAGAAGTAATTTTTTCAAACAGGTGTCTTCACTAGTAAATCCAAATCCTGTAAATAATATAAAGCTGCCAGTGCCCACTGGAGCTTCTCTCCCCAGTTTGGACATGCACTGGTAAAGAAGCCCACACGCTGAGAGCTAGGCTGGATGTGAATACTCAAAGACCTTCCAGCTGTCCACTTAAAGGGGGCTGCAAGACTGCACTGGCAGGGTCCACAGAGACCACTGGGAGGAGCCAGAAGAATAGGGAAAGCAGGAGGGATGAAAGAAGGTGCTGCAGTGCCTAAAATATTTCTTTGCAACTCTGACTTGCATTTTATTAATATGTTAAGAACCAATAAGGTACAGGACAGATACCCCCCTTTCAAATCTGCCCTGGGCCCTAGTCTGCACATACAGCATCAATCCATACATGAGATAAACAAAAAAGCCAAGTGAAGCACGGAAAACGGCTCAGTTATCTATTCTGAACTCCAACAAAGGACAAAATAACGATGCCAGAGCCTCCCAAGCTCCCTGGCATTCCATGGTTCTTATCTCTCATGCACTCACCACTTCAAAAATCAAGCAATAAAATTGGACTTGTCCTTCCAGCCCCAGCAAAGACTGCAGGCGAGAGTGCCGCCCCGGGAAGGGCTCTGCAGAGCCAGCCAGAGCGCAGCCAGGCGACTCGGCCGTGGTTTCTCCAGCAGGTTAATTCATCCCGCATCAGCCAACCCGCCATCACCTCTTGCTCGGACGTCCCTCCCCGTGACCGATACGAGGAGAATTTCTGCGGAGCCGAGCCAGGCTGAGCGCACGCTGCCCACTTGACAGCCCCCGTGCCTTTCCCCAGCTAAGGTGAGCGCAGCGGACGAGGGAAGGGGACAGCCGGCTCTGTCCACCCCGCTAGCCGGTAACGCGGAGGAGCTCTAGCCCCAGGAGCGCTCACACAAGCCCGGGCCACGCCGTCCCCCCGAGCCGCTCGCCACGGCCGAGCCGGTCCGGAGCCGGGCCAGCGGCGGGGCGCGGGCAGAGCCCCGACCGGCGGCGCCCTCTGCCGGCCGCGCCTCGCAGGCGGCACCGGGCACCGCGCCGCCCGACGCCCTCACCGCCGCCTACCCGGCACTCCGTGACGCCACTTTTCACGCGAAAATGGGCTGAAACAGGATGGAGGGGATGGGGGGTGGTGGTGGGGTGTGTCTCATTGCAGAGACCACGAGTGGGACCACGTCCTGGACACGGCCCACCAGAGAAGTGCTGATGCCAACACCTCCAGCTGAGCCCCTCCACCTTAGCTCGCTCCCCACCCGGGCCAGAAGCCCTCCTGCAGGCAGGCCATTTGCCTTCTGCTGGGCTTCCCCTTCTAGAAGAGCATCCCTCCGCAGCCCCAGCTGTATCTGACCAAAGGCGCTGCTTTTGTTCTCACAACCGCTGCAGGCTCATGGCTTTTGTCACCAAATCTTCATTGCAGGGTACTCATCAAGCACAAAAACAGTGTGACTTGCTAAACCACAAGGCTTGGAGCTCATTTAAAGACCAAACATCCTGCCATCAGACCAAGGGTGTTCGTTTTAGTACAACAGCCTTCACCAGCACCAAGACTAAACCTCCGCTTAGGTACCTACGATGCCTTCAGTGCTCTGCAGCCTCAAAACAGGATTCAAGGAGCTTCCAGCAAGCAAACAGGGCAACAAATATTCTAGAGAGAGCAAGGGAAACGGTCATGAACCTTTTTCCTGGTGAGCTAACACCCATTACTTGATCAGCTCCAACTTTCTGGGGTTGTGGAGCCCCATACAGGTGCACTGCACTCCCCCCAGCTGGCAAGCGATCATCACTGCTGGACAACATGCTGTGATACACACATTATCAGCCCAAACACAAAAAGATTTGCCTTTTTCCTCATGCCTCTTCTCCCACAAGACAGCTTGTAATTCCCAGATGCAGCAAACAGCAGAGAGTCAGTTATCTGGAAATGACCGGTTGCGGTTTCAGGCTATGATAGATGGCACTCACTGGTAATCCTTCCCTCCCTCTCTTCATTAATACTCTTCCTCCCTCCAGTTACCAGAAAATGCAGCAGTGCTCCCTTCTGCCCGCCCCTCTCTCCTCCCTCCAGGCTACTCCTTTGGAGAATTGGCTCCACAGCTGGATTGTAAAATAATCCAGCTGTTCCTATGACAACGTGCTGGCAGTGGGCAGAGATGACGCCAGCACACAGTGTTGGCCCATTCACTACCAACACCCAACTCTGTTTGTTTTGGTTTGGGATGCATTTGTTTTTCTATGCGGGCAGCTCTGCCGAGTACATTTCTGAAGGCCGGAGGGGCAGGAGGAGCCACAATCCCAGAGACGCCAAGAAAGTTGCTGGCGCTGTGATTTACCCTTTTTTTTTTTTGCCCCAGCTCCATCTGATGTGAGGATAAAAACCCCTCCAGCGGTCTTGCAGCTGCACCCAATCTTTGCAAGACTTGATCCAGAGCCTGAGTTGAAAGGCACAGTGCAAGACTTTGCGTGTAAGGCTTCCACAGACAAAAAAAAAAAAAAAGAAAAAGAAAAAAAAAAGCCTTGGGTAGAATCAATAGGGGCTATGCAGTCTTTATTTTAACTTCTGTCAGCAGAAGGATTGCCCTGTAGAAGGAAGCAAGCGAAAAACTTGTTCCTTGTGAAGCATTAGCCAAACACCTGGCTGGACTCATCCAGCCCCTCCAGCTTTGATAAGAGCTAGCTCATGTACCAAGAGATTTGAGCAGAGGCCATTAGCAAGAGCAGAAGGACCTTACTGTCAAGCTCAGCAAAAGGAGGCAGCTCCTCAGGTACTGCAGCTATTCTGAGGTACTGCAGTACTCCTCAGCAAAGCCCGCTCCTTCTGCATCGTTGGGATCAATCTGCAGACACCATCTAGAGCTCTGCAACTCCAACAACAGGGCATGTGCTTGACAGTCCCCAGCAGAGGAAGACATTTTCCCTGGGACTGACACCCTTCACTCACAAGGAAACTCAGCACAGCAAAATGCCCCTGCTGCCAGCATCAACAAAATGAGAGACAGCATTTGTTACTGACCATACATTTCACTATGTCTCCATTTTTATTCTGAAGGTCTTGAGAACAAAGCAGGGCATGTAATGCAGGCAGGACTCGGTAGCTCCATGACTGCTAACAAACCTTCCTTTCAAACCCAGGTAATTAACCATCATTACAAGCACAACAGTGGCCATTTCTGCTGCACAGCTGACTTCAATGACCAGGGCTCCCACTGCTCTGAATGTCAGCAGATGGGTGTGAAGAAAGGTGGTCCTCAGCCAGAAAAGAAAATCATGAAATTAGTTATGTTGGTTTTGAAGAGAAACCTCCACGGGCCACTCTAGAGACTGGACACGAATGGCCAATTAACCCAAGCAAGTGCAATGAAGAGAATGTATCTCAAACCACACAGGATTGGTTCTCTGTTCTGGCATGGTGAGCAGCTGGACATAGCAGACTGTCAGGTACAAGGCAAGTCAAGAGATCAGATTAACTTAAACCTATAGATGCTTCTTTGATGAGAGCAAGGAAATGCTGCAACTAGAAGAGTGGCTGTTTCTGGAAATGCCTTAGACGTTGCAGACCCAAAAAAGCACTGTAGCACCTATCACACAGTGGTCAATTGGGTTTGGACAGACTTTTGTGGGCTCAGGAAGCTCCCCTTCTTCTAATGCCGCACCTGGCATGTCTGTAACACTGCTGCTTCGGGGTGCCTCAGCTCCTCAGCTCTCCACAGCCATTTCGAAGTTGTCCTCATCATCTGTCCCCTGCCCACTCTTCAACCATGTAAAAGTCCTGGCCATCAGAGATAGAAGCAGCAGCAATAGCTCAGTGCTGGGTTCAGAAGTCTTCTAACTTGCCTTCCCTCCTCCACTGTGCAAGGAGCGCAGACAAGCTAACTTTTGAGAACCGGTTGCAGTGCTGCTGCTCACAGAGCAGGAAGCTCTACTGTACACTCTACCCAAACTCTGATCCAAGTCTTACTCTCAACTTCCTTTCTTGTCACACAGGGATTTCTGTTCTGAGTTCAAAAGATCAGAAATAAATGTCATGAGCCATATGTGGACAAGGCTTTTTTCTTGCTACCCATTTTCCAGCAAGGACATAAGTAATTTAGTAGCAGTGCAGAAAGTTTTGAGATACCTTCCACCAGGGCTGTATTTTCTGACCTTTTTACTTACTTCAGAAATCACCCTCAACTTATACACACAGTGCAATGCTTAAGCCCAACAAGCTCTACAGCCACATCTATATGCAAAGGGCCCTTCAGTCTCAGTGCCACCTGAACATCCTCTGCCAGCACAGCAATTACGGCAAGACACTCCTTCAAGGGTCTGGCCTCTGTCGACCGTTCCATATTGGGCTCTCTCACTGGCCTAAGACAAGTTCAGCCCGGGATCTCCCCAAGTCCTTCATGCAGAATACAGTTCAATGAGTCAAAAAACAGATTTCGCAAAATAAACAAAAGCAAAGCTCTTCCCCTGACTAGCATCGCCTGTGGGAGTCCAAGCTCTTTGTGTGCTGTGCTTTAGTCTTCAGCACTTTTCACAAGTGCCAGATCCCAGCCCCACAGTCTCTGCCAGATCCCAACCCCACAATCTCTCTCTGACTTTTTACTATTTCCTAGGGCAAAATCTGATAAGAGGTTGCCAGGCCCCTGGTCTGCATGGTGTTTACAGGAACAGACCACTCTATCCAAAGCTTCATTAGGTAAACTAGACTCAGTATCAGCACATGTACATATTTGAGAGGATTAAGAACAAGATTTCATCAAAAGGTATTTCAATTATCAGACTGCACAGCAGATCCACAGCAAGGCAAAGGACTCTGAGAGCAAGTCCGGCCATGTATCAACAACCTGTCCGTTCCATGAAAAGTCTACCTGCCTACCTGGTCCTACTCCAGGAAGCACCCCTGTGAGGCTCAGAATCGTTGGAAAGCAGATGGGCGAAAGCCAGGAGGGCAGCCTGAGAGCAGTGTCAGTGCAGATAGGAGATGGGATCAGGTGAGTGCCTGGGGCAGAGGTTTTGTGGAGAGGACTGGAAGGTCTGTCTGGGGCAGCTGGCAAAGCAGGCTGCTGCGCTGGGGGTGGAGCATGAGCCCTTTGGTTCTGATTAAGCCAGTAATTTAGATTTACTTTAGTGAGGCTCTCAATGCCATCTCCCCTAGTATTCTTATAGCTAAATTAGTGAGATAGACACTGGGTACATGAACAATGAGGTTGGTTGAAAACTGGCTGGACCACCAAGCTCAAAGCTGATCAGTTACAAAGTCCAAGTGACAACCAGTGAAGTTAAGCAGCATCTCTGTAGGGTCAATATCAGGGCCGATACTCTGTGATGCCTTTATTTACACCATGAATGATGTGACAAAGCATATGGCCAGCAAATTCATGCACAATACCAAACCGGGGTAGTGGCTGATATACTCAGAGAGTAGGGCTGCTACTTAGAGGAATCCTAATAGGCTGGATAAGTGGCTGATAGGAACCTCATGAAGTTAAAAAAAAAAAAAAAATCAAATGCAAAGTTCCCCACCTGGGAGGGAGTACCTCCATGCAACAGTACAGAGTGCCACTTGGCTGAAGAGCCACTTTGCTGAAAATGTGTTTGGAATTTAGAAAAAGTTTGGGAATGCAGTGGGGTAACTCTTCAAAGCATGTCCCAAAGATCCTGATTTTTTACTATGAGGGTGGTCAAACACTGGACCAAGTTGCCCAGAAAGGCTGTGGAACCTCCATTCCCAGTGACATTCAAAACCCAACTGGACAAAGCCGGGAGCGACACATTCTTGTTCAACCTGCTTTGAGACAGGGGCTGGACCACTGACCTCCGGACTCAGAGCATCCTGATTCAGTACTCCTCAACCAGAACTAGTCGCTTCTGCTTTTCTCCCCCAGTGCTCAGCTTCCTGGAAACCAGCAGGGAGCAGTGAAAGGCGAGGAATGAAGACTTACCCACCGGATCAGCAGCATTCCTGCAAGGCTGCAAAAACATGCCGGGACCGCCCAGGGCTGCAGTTAGGAGCACCCAGCCCAGGGAAGTGGGGCAGGGACCCGACCAGCCGCCGGCCATCAGAGGGCACTGCGGGATGCTCTTACCCGGCTGGGACGGTGCACAGCCGGGAGAGCCCCGTCGGGGAGCGGCCAGGCTCACGGGTCTCCGGAGGGGACGTGGCCGAGGCACGGAGAGGCTGGGCGGGGGCGATTTCTTCAGCCGGGGAGTCGGGTGGAGGGGGCTGCCCGGCCGGCTGCACCCACGGGTGCCAGCCCACGAGCCAGATCCCCAGTAGCTCCCGAGATTGGCTCGATATTGCTGCTGTTAAGCATTGAATGTTGCTTGTTGCTTCAAGCATCTGGGGCTACAGGGTTCATATTGCCCAACTCTCCTCCTTGGTCTCAAGATCTAAACACATGCTTAACAAAAACCAAAATTTAAATTCTTACATAACACCATGACTCCAGGCACTGGGATGATGAAATCCTTAGTAGCACCAAGACTCTCCCACTGACACAGGACCTGCAGGGGACTGCCAAAACCCAGGAGACACGGGCAGCCAATTTACTGGATAGCTTTGCTACAGCTCAGGATCGTGCTCACATCCATCATGAAACTGAACTTCGAGGCCACAAAGACATTTGCACGGTTCTGTCGGTTCCAGTAAGAACAGTAGCATATTGGTTTAAGCTACAGCACTTTATCCACAGATGACATGTATGGAAAATCAGACATGGCGGAAAGAAACCCCAGAGAGTAGAAGTCTTGGGACCCCAAAGACCTAGGTTTAGAAGTGGCTGAGTCTAAAAGCACTGCCTCAGGGGTCTGGCTCGTGCATTGATGCAACCGGCTGGGGTGGTTTCAGGCATTCCCATGCCAGTCTCCCCACCCAGCTCTCCTTGGCCTAGGTTAACACACCTGTTCCAGGGGAGGCAGAAAGGAATGGGAACTTCAGCCTTTGTCACTGGCCATTGTGGAGCTCTGCACAAGCCCCTTTCCTCAGTTGCTTGGTTAGCTAACAGCACTGGGGACGGGGGAGGGTACACACAGGCTCCTTTTTGTCACCTGGGAGAGCTAACAACCCACTACAGTCAGCAAAGATGGTATTTTAAACTGCTAGTTACATCTGTCAGAGCATGTCATACAGATCTTTGAGATGCTCATATACATAGAGACATTTCATACATCTGGAGTAGTTCCTTACCACAAACCCTGTGTGTTACCACTCAGCTGCTTTCACACACACCACCACTGCATTACTCCTCTCCCTGACCCAACTGATTCCATCGATAGTAGACTCAATGCACCACCTAGGCTGAAAAGGGTCTTGGGTCTCTGGAGGCCAACTGGCCCAACCCTGCTCAAAGCGGAACCACTTAGGACAGGCTGCTCGGGGCCTTGGCCAGTCAAGTTTTGACGACCTTCAAGGCTGGAGGTTCCATAAGCTCTCTGGGCGACCTGCTCCAGTGTTTGACCACCTTCATGGTAAAACATCAGGATTTTAGCACACTACCTGAAGAGTCAGTACTCCAAACTTCGTTTAGGCAAATCACTTACACCCTCAATATGCTGTTCCACAGGAGTTCACACAGCTCTGTCAGCTACAGGGTCTGCTTCTTCCATTGCTCTGGTATTACCATCTGACTGATCCTGCAGTAACTTTGGTCAGGGACTCAGAACAGCTGGAATTTAAACCTCCTACATAAATAGATTTTTTTTGCCAGTGTAACTTCCTGAATCATTTCATTACGAGGGCAGACAGCAACTGTGTGGAAGCCAGGAAGGAAAGAGAATCACATGGATGGGAGCAAAGAAGATAACAGGACCACACATGTAGATTGATTTAAGCTATCCTGAAACTGTAGTTTCAGTGCCTCGATTTACCTGCCTATTAAGATGGGATTACACTCTTCACCTGTTTCATGTGGTTCTGAGGGACAGCTAATTGAGTCAGTGAAAAGCCAAGGTTGTCACCTTCAAGGCACTCAGCGGCCCAGCACCAGCACATCAAAAACACGGTCTCCTGAAACACTAAGATAGACTGTAGGCAAAAACTCTCACCATCTGGCACAAAAAAGACTCTGCAATAATGTAATGCTTGCCTATGCAGGAGACCACATTTTCCAAGAACCTGTCCAAATTTGGAGAATGAGCTCCCTAGGGACTAAGGACCCTTCAGTACCTGCCCCTCCAAGACTGCAAGCTATGCCGCTTTCACCTGTAACACAAACACACTGCAACACAGAATCTGCTGGGGAGGGGAGAAGAGAGGGGAACAAACCACACATTTGCGTATTAGTCACATTTGAGGTTAATGGGAAAGTACTCAGATGCTGCTCTGAACGGCTCATGGTAAGCTGCAGAATAGAACAGAACGCTTCAATCATTAGTGCCCATAAGGAGCTCCGAGATCCTCAGGTGAAAATCATTATATAATAAATACTCTGTCCTCATAAACACAGATGATTATTTCAGTGCATGATGTATGTTAAAAGGAAATACAAACCTTTGGTTAAGAGTCAGAGCTGGTCTTTACCACATTCTGTGCCTGATCACCTGCAGGGCACAATCTGTCATGCAATATCCAGTAATTAAGCTATATTTATGACAAGAGTGGAAGCTGTGAGGTCATTCCCTGTGCAACTACACGTGCCTTAAATTAGCTGTGATAATCATTCTCACACGCACACAACAGTTCAGGCCTTTAGCTGCAGCCAATGTCTGATGTTACAGCAGCAAGTGACAACGTGGCATGGAGAGGAAAAATAATGCAGACTTTGGTCATAAAGTGGTTTGGAAAAAGGAGATTTTTACAGGGGCTTGACTGCATGGCATTATACTCAACTCCACATATCCAGCAAATGGAATTGCTTGGCACTTTGATCACAAACACACAGATATCACCAACTCCAGAACTGTCTTCTTAATACCTGCTCCCTGTAAGGAATCAGCAAATAAGCTGCATTTATTTTTGGCAGGAAAATACTTGCACAGTAAAACGTTTCTCAAATTATAGCTTCTAAAAATCATGAAAAAAATTTAAACATTTCAATTCTGAAGTGCTAAAGTCTTCTTGGCAAAGATGACTTAAGTTTACATTATATGACAGGTTTATGAAGAAGCCATGTTAATCCTGCTCTGGTGTAACGAGCAAGAGTCTTGCACTCCTCCAAGGACTAGAGCTACAACAAAATGAGTTTCATTAGGAAGGCTATTACAAGTTCAGGTCTTGACTAAATGTGCTGGGACTAAGAGCCAGAAGCCATACTCAGTGAAGCACTTGCCATCAGTAGGGTCCCTGGGAACACAGAGGTATGCAGAGTATACATAAAACTTTTCTCAAATAAATGTTCCTGATTAGGAAGATCCCTTCTGGGGGAAGTAGCTTCTATGAGTATTGTTCCACAGTTCTAAAAGCTGTGGAAACCATCCCATCAGCTTGCTATGCCCCTCAGCTCAGCCTACAGACTGAAACAAAGATCTTGAAGACATACAACCAGATAGAGTAACACATTTCCTTGTGTGTTATTTCACTGCATTTGTCTCCAGTTACAGCTACATATCTACCTTTCAGTGAAAAACTTTAGTTCATGTTTCCCTTAAATCCCACACAATATTTAGGATGATTTGGGGGTAGTTTACCAAACACTGCAGTCAACAGGACTCCTTTTGGAGCACTGAACACCTTACACAACCCTTACAGTGAGAGGTAAATCCTCCTCTAAGCTGCCAGAGCTCATTTATAGAGAGGTGACAGCATCTACAACACCAAATGAAACAGGAACTGTTCTGTGGTGGAAGGGCCATGCAGTACACTCACCACATCCACGCTACACAGCACTTGGCCCATGGTCACCTCTGAACTACACGTGGTATCTCTGTAGCCCTAAGTATTATTTGAGGGGTGTTATTTCAAAAATCCAGAATCGAAAAAATGAGGGCTGTGCTGTAGCACAGAGGAATGATTTACAGCATGAAGCTAAAGGACTTGTCATATGCCAAAGCACCGAGGTGTGTTTGACAGGATGAAACCTGCTAGGATATTGCTGGATGATCCCCCAGAGTGGAGGGAGCCTGGTTTCCACATGGTCTTGCCTACCGCTCATCGGACACACGCTACCCTCAGAACTATGCCTATGTACCGTCTTGGAGATTGCTAGTTGACACAGGCCAAGACTGTTTCAGAGACCAGGGTTATCACTGTGTAGTAGAGCAGGGTGGAAAATCAGCAGTCCTCAAGCAAGCTCAAGCTTGCTACCCCCTTTGATTTAGCAGCACAGGCGTAGCCAGGCTTGTGGCACCAGGAATTTGCTGACAAACAGCAGGAAAAAGAAGGNGCTGAATTCTTTGAAAGTCTCCGAGCAAAATCCTTATCTGCGCCGAAACTCCATTCTTGGCTTTGTACCCCACTCTTATGTAATGATAGCACATTACTTTGGTTTATCTTCCTTGGTGTCCTCGAGGTTAGTGACACATCATTAGGTTACATTACTATTTTAATTCAATTGCCATACCACATGCTTAAATGCTGTAACAGAGCTTGTCCTTCTTTCTACTGTGTGCTACCGGCAACTGTCATTTCTCCTTCAATTAGAGTTCAAACGCTTCATAGCAGGAATTGCATCATTCTCATGCTGAAGCACCCACTATACTTCAGAGCTGTGTCAAAATAATGTTTTACTTAAAAACCCTGATAACCTGGTAATATCTGAATCCTGTACATTTCAGATTATATGCTTTAGGACTGACACTGCTGCTGTATTTTATGGCCTTTGCAATACTGTTACCTATTCAAAAGAAATAATTTAGTTTTCCAAACAGAAACAGATAAATACTGTGTTACGAGTTGATTTCACTTCCCTTATTCCCCAGCATGAAAAGATACAAGATGGGCTATTTAAAAGGAGCTAAATCCTTCCCAAATGGAAGATACAATGCAATCAGAATTAAAATGACTCCTTTAATGTTGCAGCTGGTTGTCTTTAGCCAACAGGATCAAGTTACAAAACATTTGTATAAAAACAGTGCTCACATATAATCAGTGAAGAGGAGCTGAAAATCTGTTGTTCTGCAGGCCAAAGATGCAGGTGGGGGGAACAGAACAAGAGCTCCATAATTGGAAGTAATAAAGATACTTTGTCCATATGCTAGTTATGACCTTCTTTTGTTTTCCCATGATATCCTGTTGATATAATATCCAGGTCCCTTGTGGACATCCGCTGTTTCCAAATGAGAAGAATGAGTGTTGTTAGTTTCACTTCAGCACCTCACCGGATCACCAGCCTACCTACTATGTCTGGAAAGCCTGCCGGAAGCAGCGTCAAAGAACAACCTTATCAGCAAAAGATCTGGACGGATGAGGAGCACGGACATATGAGATCACATCTTGTGGTAATTTAAACAAATTTCAAGTACCATTACAATAAGGAAGCACAGAATAAGAGCAAAAGTTCAGCTAAATACTTACAAACCCACATAGGCATAGTCATAGTTGATCAGATCAAGCACACCTTTTCCCCCCTCTCTGCTATCAACCATGGTCTTCTGATACTACCTGACAGCAATCACCTGAAGAAGGCTGTAAGGACAAAGTCAGGGTGTAGTGCTGCTTCCCTGCAGTATTCCCCAAGGCCCCAGAAATTTACAAAAATCGTGACTTCCAGAGCCAAAGGGGTTATTTTTGTATTTAATAGTCCTCATTAGCTTTCTTCTTCTGTTCATTTTCTGGACTTCTTTTCAGCTCAAAAAACCCCAAAACTTGTAGTATCCACAAAATCATGCAACAAGGTTTTCCACAAGTAACCATGATATGGAATGAGCAACCTCTTCAAGTTTGCCTTTATCTCACATTTTCCCCAAGTTTCATTTGATGCACATCATTCTTATGTTGAAAGAAACCTGCCCTCACTCGTGTCTCTGTAAGGCTGAAGAGTCCTAGTTAATTTATCTGTTTCTCACTGAGAAGCTGTTCCACACCTCAGAACACCTATTTATTTCTCTGCACCTCTTACAGTGCTCTATGTCCTTCTGAAGATAAGATCAGAACTGTACACAGCATTCAAAGCACCGGCACACCGCGAATTTACCCCGTGCCATAATGATGCTCTCTGCTTTGTTCTCTAGCTCTTCTTTACCTCCTAACATTTGATTTACTCATTTACCAAGCACTGAGCTGAGATTTTCACAGATCTATTATTATGCCAAGATCTTGTTCCTAAGTGACAGGTCAGCTTCTAGGCTGTTCCTGGACATTTGAAGTTATGATTGCTTATCTCCCATTTGAAACACTTTACATTTATGTACATCAAACTGCACCCCCCACTCACTTTGTGAAGTTTTACCAAAGTTCCTCTCAGATGACAGGCTCCAATTCAGATCCTTGTGGAACTTCACGTAGTGGCTTCTTCCACCAAGAAAACACTTTTGCTGTCTTACAGCAACCTGTCTTTAACCCAGTATCATCTACCCACACGAAAACTTCTCTTCCTCCAGTTTCTTCAGCAGCTTTTGCTGATGGATTTTGTTGAATGCTTTTTAGAAACCCAAGTAGACGACACCAGTTGAATCTCTCCTGTCCACATGCTTTGCTGACTCCTCACAGAACTCCAAACAACATGTAAGGCCAAGACTTCTCTTTAGAAAAGCTCTGCCAGCTCTCCTGCTACACCATTTTCTCCCTGCGCCCACTAGTTTGCTTTTTCAAACAGTTTTCATTAACTTGCCTGGTACAGATAACAAGCTCATTGCTCAGCAGCTCTCCAGAACTCCTCTAGCCACTTTTTTTTTTTAATTGGCATATTAACTATCTTTCCATTCTCTGCTATCAAAGCACTTCTAAATGAGATGTTACACACAACCATTAGTAAGCAGCTCAGCTATTTAAAATCTTGACTTCTCTTAGAACTCTTGGATGAATATCATGCAATCCAACTGTTCAGCGCTTTTTATTTTAGCTATTTGTTTCATAACCTTTTCTACAGACATACCCTCTGATAAATCTTTCACAAAATTGAGTATAAGCACAGGAATCTTCCTCTACAGTGAGCACAGAACAAAATACTAATTTAATTTTTTTTTTTTCTGGAACCTTATCTCCTCTGAACAATCCATTTATTTTTGACTGTCCACTGGCTCTGACAACTTTTTTGGCAGGCTTCCTGTTCTATTTTGACCGAAAGCAGAGGAGTCAGATTTATTGGCAAAGTACCAACACAACAAATGACAAGAGAACCGGCAGAACAAGTGTTCAAGGATACAGGTGCCTGGCCACCAGCTATACTGAAGTCAGACTTCACCGGGTAGCTCTGACACTGCAAGTGCAGTAAAAAAAAAAAAAAAAGTAATTGTTTTCTGTCATCTAATTCTATACAGAGATAAAAGCTAGTTGGGGGGGAGGGGGGGGGGTAAGCTGTTGAAATAGATCACCTTTGATTTTTCCACCACCACAGGTCAATTCTTCCAGCTAAGAGCTGATGGCAGAGACGTTCAGGTGGACCAGCGATGTCAGGGAAGTCCAATTAAGGACCATGAGAGCTACAAGCCGCTACCTGCGAACCCACCTGGGACTTGGCACCCAGCACTGCGGGCAGCCAGGGAGGGTCCCAGTCCTTCTCCTCACACACACCCCTCACATCCCCCCCCCAAAAAAAAGGGGCCGAGAGTGCCGGAGGAGGGGCAGGGGAGTCCACGCAGCCTCGCCCGCCCACCACAGCCGCCCACCTGAGCGGAGCCCCGCCACCGGCTTCGCGCCCTCCCTGGACGGGGACAAGACACGGTGGCCCCGGGGACGCTGCCAGGGCCGGGCGAGGCTGAGGAACATGGCTGCCCGCCCCGCGGCCGTTGGGCCAACGGCCCAGCCCGCGCGCGCGCGCTCCCTTCCCCCCGCAGCCGCCCTTCTGGAACCTTCCCACCGCAGCGCCGCACGCGCCAGCCGACGGGAAGAAGGGCGCCGCCGCTTTGCCATATATGGGCACGGCCGGAAGTACTTGCGTCATGGCGTTGGCTCGTAGCGTCTCCGCGGGGAGCGGGGGACGTCACGTCCCTGACGCGCCCGCCTGCCGCCGCCGCCGCCGCCCCTGGCAACCAAAAAGTAAACAGGGTGGCGGGGAGGGGCGGGCGAGCGCGCAGGCGCGGCGGGGATCGGCCGCGGCGGCCCGGGCGACCCAGTGGCCGCCTGAGGGGAGGGATGGCTGTGCCTGCGGCGGGGTGAGCCCGGGAGCTGCGCCCCAGCCCCCCCCCCCACACCCACACCCCGGGGGGCCCCCCCGCCCCCCCCCGCCCGGCGCGGGGGGGTGCGGGGGGGAAAGGCCC
>VUYV01000001.1:2833983-2857346 GCA_008711295.1 Anarhynchus alexandrinus
GGGGGGGTGGTGGTGGGGGAGCGGCGGCACCGCGGCTCGGCGGGGCCCCCCCGCAGCCCTGCCGCCGAGCAAGGTGCTCCGAGGGAGGCGGCAGAGCAGGGCCGGGCGCCCGGGCGGGCGTGGGCTTTGCAACTCGCAAGTCAAACCCCGGCACCGAGCGTGGGCACGGGAGGCGGCGGGCGCTGGGTGCGGAGAGCCTGACCTACCCCCTTCCCTGCAGCGAGGAACGCGTTATGTTGGCACCATTCGCTTGTCTATTACATATGCAGAGTAATAGTGGCGAGCGAGGGTACCGGCACAGGGCACTGGGAAGCCCTGCGAGGGAAGCCTGGGGGGCCACGGCCCTCCAGAAAGGTTGGGAGAACTTGGGAGCAGTGCCCGGGGGGTGGTGGGACACCCGCCAAGGGCACGGGCAGGGGGCCACCGGGGAAACCACCGGCGAGGAGCGAGGGGGTGAGGCTCGTCCTTTCCTCCAGTTTGGGTTTTGTTTTGATCCTTGTTGCAGCGAAGCCCGGAGACACCCACCCACGACGGGGATGTCAGGCAGCCCTGGCTCAGGTCAGGCTAAGCTGGGAGCCAGACCGCAGACTCGCCTTGCACGGGAGCCAAGAGATCGCGGCTATAGATAGTAACAGGGAAGCTGCAGCAGCGAGCGTGTTTACAGCAACAAACAGAGCCTGCAGCGCAGTCTCCAAGCAGGAGCGTCACCCAGCCAGGCTGGGATCCTGCTGGCAGCCTCTCCCGCTGTTTGAGCTCATGGGCTAAATGCAGCGCCTGATGCTGCTGCTGCTGTTGCTGTTGCTGCGCGAGCAACCTCCGTTCTTAGAGATCTGGGCCACGGGGGCGGGAGAACTGGGCCAGCTGCTATTTCTGAGCTGCCCGTCAGAGCGGAGGGGACAGCCAAGGACTGCCGCAGCTCACGGCCCGCACCGCTCCCTGGGAAAGGACCCACGGCGGCCAGCGCTGCCTCTCGACAGCTCAGTGCCGGCCGGTGGGCTAACCCCTCCCGGGGCAGGCGTCAGTCACCCCAGGTCCTTGTGCTGCCAGGGGCTCTCTGCCCTGGCCAGCATTCCCCCCATGCCGGCTGCCAAAGCAGTGGGGCGAGCATGGTCTCTTCAGCAGCCCCAGACTGCAGGCAAGGAGGTCCCCCCTCGGCATTGCCCGGAGGAGGGACGTGCCAGCAAATTAGCAAAGCCACGATCCTGCTGTCCCTGCCAGCTGCCAAGCGGCGGGCCAAACCTCTGTGGCCACGTCCCCAGCAGGGCCTGGGTTGACACACTGGTGCCCAGCATGGGCGAGAGCCTCCAACACAGTTCCAAGTCCCAGACATTTGCCAAGCAGATTTCAGAAAACCCCTGCTTAGTCCTGCTGCTGTCTCCGAACTGCCCCAGGGTTCCCCTAGCCAAACTGCCCCCCCCGCCCCACTTGACAGAAGTGTCTGGAAATTAGGGAGGGGGACCCGCTTCACCAAAGCCCAAAATATTTTTGTGGTGCCCATGCAAACTGTCTGTTGCCATCTCCACTGGTGACCGAGTGTGCTCTGTTTGTACCAAACGGAAAGTGCACGGACGCTGCACATTTCTAACATGTGGAGGCAAGGAAACAGAGAAAGCGAAAACACATGACGTGGGTTTGTTGTTTGCTCCAGAAGCGGGGCGCACACGGTTTTACCACAGCGTGTGTGTGAGAAAAAAAAGAGGAAGCAAGCGGTACCGCAGGGACAAAACAGAGTCAGAGTGCAAACCCTCGTGCCCGGGTGACGGGGTTGCCCTCGCCAGTGTGCTGTCAGAGCCTGACGAAGGTGCCTCACCCCCCTCACCAGCCGGGAATGGGCGTTCAGCCCTTCCAAAATAGTGTGATCTGAGGAATGGACCATGAGTCCATCGAGCGCTACAACATTATTAAACCTGTACAACCAGGGCCAGCAAGGTTTTGCCGGGCTCCAGCGGTGTTTGGCTGGGCTTCAGCTGTAGGGATGCACCACCATGGGGATTGGGATTCTCCCCAGCTTAGGGGTAGGGGTCCCCCATCCCAGCATGACCCTTTCCCCCTGCTCCAGACAAGCCCAGAGCACGGCTGGGAGCTGTGCTGGCGAGGAAGAGGTGGTCGCTGACCACCACTGGCAGGGAGATGGCTCTTCCCAGATGCCTGGCCAGAGAGAAGAGGCCATGGCCACTGCACTGTGTGGGAATCACAACGGTGTTGGCAGGGCAGAAGGACAGCATCCATCCAACAGCGATCTTGTCCTGGGTACCAACAGGACCCCTCCACATGCCTAGCCCCCACTTTGCCTCCCCACCAAGCAGGGAGGTGGGAAAGCCTGCAGCTCCTGGGCTTACAAGGGAGCAGCGAGCTCGCCGTCCCCAGAGCACAGCATGGGAACGCAGCCCTGCTTTCACACCCCTCCTCCAGCTGAGCTTGCGACTGAGCCTGGGCTTGGAAAACCACAGCCCAGAAGCGCCTGAGGCATGTGGGCTGGTGCCACCCGCACAGCCGAAGCCTGCTTCGGGGGCAGGAGATGGCTGTGCCTAAATTTGGCCGCTCACCAGGGGAAAGTTCATGCCAGCAGCACGGCCCTGTGGCAGCCCCGTGACGGCCCCGACCCACCCTCTGTCAGTAGCACCGACTGCAGCATGGTTCCACGTTCCCTCTCCATGCACACGCCGTGACAGCTGTCTGCCTCCAGCTAACCAGGGGCTGCTGGGCTGGGAAGGAGACCTGGTGGGGAGAGCCCAGCAGCAGGGCTGGCATGCAGGGGACACTGCTGTAGGCACCAAAAAAAAGAGTTCTTCCCTGTAAAATACCCCTCTGCACTGAGAAGCCGTCACTGCCTGGCCAACCACCCTGCCCGTACCATCAGAGGATCCACGCAATAGCCTGAACAGCCATTGAGCTACAGACTTCATGTGCAGGCTCCAGGGGCACTAGTGCAACTCCCCCTGGACACCCACTGTTCCCAGTGTCCCCTGCCGAGTGCACTCCCAGCATGTCACAAGGGACCTCCTCCATCCGCCTGGCCCCAGGGAGGCTTGCGGAGCCAGGCAGAGGCTGCAGGACTCCGGAGAAAACGGGATGGAAAGGGGGCTGATAAACCAGCAGTGGGGGCCTGCCCCCTCTCTTGATGTGGCCGGAGAGCAGGGGGAGGAGGGAGGGCCTTTAGCACATTATCTGAGGGGGCCTGAGCTCCCCCCAAGACACACTGCAGCTATCGCCCTCCCACCTAGCCTGGGAGCCTCCAGGAGGGCAGGGTTCCCACCTCTGCTGGTCTTTAAAATGCAGCGCATACCCAAAGCAAAGTATAAATAGTAATTAATAATCACAGCAGCTGGGTGTGTGACAGGGACATCCTAAAGAATAAACACTGCGAGCAGAGACATCCCGGCATCTCGTGGTCGCGCAGCCACATGCCACGGGCCGCCAATTACCGTGGATGACGCCGTCGAGCCCTCCCACCCGTTCTCACCACTCCGCCTGCTGCTTTCACCTGCGCCGTGGTGGATGCTAGCTCGCCGGACATGGCTGGACCTTGCTCTGCGCGCTGACAAAACTGCGTGCCGCTCACAGCCAGCAGGTCCGAAAGGCGGCTTCGCCCACCGTGGCACTTCCTCCGCACCCCATTGCCCCAGGGACGGGCTGGCAGCTGTCACCCCACGAGCGAGGGTTCATAACCCAGAGCAATTCAAGCACAAAGTTCTCCAGCCACAGCTCCTGCTGCTGCTGGCGCCGTCCTTTCGTGTGCCGCGGCAGTGCGACAGAGCCGGAGCACCGCAGCCAAGCTGGTCCCTTATCTCCCTGCTGGCTCCAGCACCACAGACCCATCCCAGGACGTTGTGCGTGCTCACGGGTATAATCCCAGGGCACCGACCAGACGGGAGGAGAGGAGAAGAAAACACCTGAAACAAAATGACCCACACATTTGTGGAACTGCTCGATATTTAGAAGTGAAATCCCAGTGATGAAAGGCAATGAGCTCGCGCTCAGTGAGAGGCAGCACATTCAAACCCAGTGACAGACAGGCTGATGCAGGTCTTTTCTGCTAATCAAACAGGATCCAAACGAGGCAAGCACAGCTGCGCTTTCCTCGCTGGAACCCCGCAAGGAGCCTGCAATAAAAACCCACACAATAGAAAGAAAGCCTGGGCTTCTTGTTGCGTCCAAGAGCTTTCCAGAGGCGGCGGCTGGATGGTCCCATCACACACACTGCCTCTTCCTGCCGTGGGGCCAGGCAGCTGCAGCGATGATTATGCCAAGGGCTGGGGTCTGGGGTCTGGGTCTGCTCCTCTGTCAGTGCGGTGGCTCTTGAAGAAAATGGGCCAAGGGTAACACAGGAGGAAGTGCTGAGATGAAGGAGGAAAAGGCCGCTGTGCTTAGCTAAGGAGATTTTGTTGCTGGCGGAGAACAAAGCTGCCGAAGTGAAGGGAAGGGACAGGATGTTGAAGATTGTTTGGCTCAGGACAGAAAGAAACCCTCTAATTGTTGTGACTGGGGACAGCTGTGGGGAATGGCTCAAGGGGACTCAGGACAAACACAGGATCACAAAGCTGAAGATAGCCTGGGAGGGAGGGGGACAGCCTGAGGCTTTGCCACTGCCTGGAGAAACAGCCCTGCTTCACTCGAGGAAGTCCCCAGATCACCTTCCTCCTAAGGCCATTCAGTGTCATGAGACCAGCACGCCGGGCAGGCTGACCCAGAGGACAGCACAGCCATTAACACAAGCAAAGTCTCAATTTTTTTGAGTCCTCGGCTCTCGCAGTGATGTGACTGTTGCAGGGACTCAGCCCGCCCGGGCCCAAGGGGAGTCACATTCACTTGCTGCTCGCAATGGCGAGATTTGAAAGCAAGGTGTTTGCTCCCTGCCCTGGCTGAGCTGTACCTCGGGCTGGACAGTCAGGCAGCACACAAGGCAGAGTCCAAGGAAGCCGTCGGCTCTGTGGAAAGATGCTGCCACTGCAGCAGTAAAGACCCCAGTAAGGCAGCAAGAGAATAAATGATGAGGCATGGCTACACGGAGAGTTGGCCTTCTCTGCCCTAGGAACAAACATTGGGAATACCCCAGGAAACTGAGGTTCCTTAGATGGTATTTAAGAAACATAATAAATACAAAATTCAATCTTATTAAATGGTCTGGGGTTAACAGTGCCATGAATATACATACATGTAAACAGCGTGGAGCGCTGCCAGCCCAGCCCTGAGGCTTTGATCCTCCCCAAGGATCCAGATCTGCCAAGCAATTTGGTTTGGCTGGGGGGAACTGCTGGGAGGGGGAAACATCTTTTGTGTTAACTCATCCCTATGTATCTGCGCAACTGCAACAAGAGCTAAGCATATGCTTGCGCAGAGAGACCTGGGAGGAATATGTGATTTGCAGATCATCTGGGGTGCTCTGCTCCATCTCTGCGCCATGAACAGGGTCTGGAGGACAGTCTCTGTTGTTCACTGCTAGCGGCCCACAGTTTGTTCCAAGTCGAGGAGAGCACTTGCCATTATCCAGGCACATACCAGCACCTGAAAAGATCATCCATTTCCTTCCCCATCGAGGTCAGACGGAAAACGTGTAGACAATAAACAGGCCAGAGTACAGGCCTGGAAACTCAACTACCTGCCCCCATAGAAGAGGCACAGCAATCCACTTTGTGACCAAGTTTGACTGCTAATCGCACCTGGGGGTCCTGTCCTTCTCTGTACTCCCCTCCCAGGAGCCTGTCTGTCAGGGGCACAACCGCCAAGCCAGCAAGGGACAGGTGAACTTGCTTTTTCCCTGCTCACTTTAGCATCTCAACAGAGCTCAGCGGGCTGTGAAACTGGCGCTTCTCCTGCATGAGATACCCCTCGACCACGCTACCCTCCCTGGGCACCAAGAGCACCCGGCACGGGTGTGGGCAGGCACCGGCGGGGAGAAAGGCTCCCTGTGCTCCAGCACAAAGCCCCAGTCAGCCAGCCTGGAGAGCCGCCCGCCGCCACCCGCCCACGATTCCTGTAAACAGGGATTCCCTCCTGCCTTCCCCAGGCACACCCTGCCTCTCCCAGGGGGCTGGGGGCAGCCTGCAGCGAGCAGCCCAGCCCCTGGTGAGGAAACAGAGGTCGGGGCTGTGGGTTTAGGCCCAAGCGGCTGAAACAAAGCGCTGGGCACTGGGAGCGACACCCTCTCAGGGCCAACCGCCTCTCTCCTGCCCAGCAGCAGGGCTGCCTGGAACCCCTCCGGCCCACCCGTGCAGGCCGCTGGAGCTTTGGGGCACTGTCTGAGGCTGCCATACCGGCCAGGCCTCTGACACCCCCAGCCCCGGCGGCCTGCACCGGGACCCACTCGCCCCCTCAGGCGGGGTCCAGCAGGGGTCCGTGGGGCCTGGCGGGCACCCAGGTAAGTAGCCCCCCCGGCTGGGCGCTCCGCACCCCTCAGCACCCCCCNCGCTGTTGCTGGGGCCGGGCCGGCCGCCTGACGTTGCCCGGGAGACGGCGGAACGTTGAAAACACACAAACTTGTTGACGTCGGTGCGTGGTTTCCGTGGAAACGGGCCTGCAACGTCATCGCCCTCCCCCTCCCTCCTCTCCCCGCCGGAGCTCGCGGGCGACGCAGGCGGCGGCGTCAGCCGCGGCGGGAGGGGTGGAGCCCCGTCGCCATGGCAGCGGCGGAGGGTGGGGCTCGGTCGCCAGGGCAGCGGGAGCGGCTGTTGTTTGTTTGGGAGGAGGCGGCGGCGGCGGCCGAGGTCGGACGGGAGGGGGGAGACGGCGGCGGCGGCGGCGGTCCCGGCTCCTGCCCCGGCCTCCTCGGGCGTCCTGCCCACACGGCCTCCGGCGCCCGGGTGCGGCCAGGCCCCGTCGGCGGGGCACCCCCGCCCGGCCCGGGGAGCCCCTCAGCGCGGGCGTCCGGCCGCGTGGGAGCCCCCGCGGGCAGAAGGCAGCGGTGTGGGGCGGGGGTTGGCCTTCAGCTGAAGCGGCCGCCACCCCTCAGAGCACCGGTGGCGCTTGGGCACCCCAGCCTGGCGCGCCGGCAGGGTGGGGGTTCGGTAACCTGAGGAGAGGAACGGGCCCAGGGTTAAAAATAATCCCGCTGACCGGAGTGGTGATTTTTAACCCGGATCAACTGTGGGGCCGACTGGACTGCGGAGCCTGACCAGCGGTGGTGAAGGCCCAGCTGGAGGAAGAGCCCGGGGCTGGGATGGATGGACTGATGGACAGACAGACAACTGGCCATAGGAGGCCGAGCAGCAGGCACTGCTCTGAAAGGAGCGTCCGTGGGCTCTCGTCCCGCTGCAGGCGCGAGCTGAGCAGCCGCGGCAGATGTGCTGCAGGGTCTGCTGTGCTTGTGCTGTGCTGGGACATGTGTGTGAAGCGGACATGCAGGCACACCTCAGAAACGTGGCCTCAAAACAAAAAGAAAGAAACGGAAAAGTGAACCACAGATGTTGCAGCATTTTCTGGGTCTGTCTCTTGAAGAGCAGCCGGGGTCCACCCTTCCCCTCCCGGCGGCGGCATCCAAAACCACCCAGCAGACTTTGCCCGGTGCCAGTACGTGGCCTTGCTCCCACAACCGGCAGCGGCGGTGCCCGGCGGAGGCCAGACAGACCAAATTGCTCCTCCCTGTGCACCGGGCTGCTCTGAGGAGCCCTGCTTCTGGCGCCCTGCCTCCTCCCCGGCTGCGGGCCTTTGGGTGTGCTTCATTCAGGTGTCTTTCCCTCTTACATCAGCTTCCTCCCCTATGACACGCAGCAGCCAAAGCCCTCCTGCGTGAAACGCCTGGCGAGGAGAGCTGGCTGGTGGGGGGACCCACCCACCAGCATTTTCCCCCGCGCTGTGGCCAGGTGGGTGGGTCATGCCGGCCGGGGGCTCCCCTGAAACCCCAAACCCTGCCTTCGCATCGGGGGTTGCACAAGCGCCACTGGCAGATGGGAGAGGAGGGAACCTCGGGGCCGCCCCAGCCTCGGCCACCGTGTCGGGTGCCTGCGGGATGGGAACTCCCAGTGCCTTTTCTCCCTGCCGCCACCGCCATCTGCTGAGGCCAGCAAACTGGAAACCAGCTGCTTGCCCAACCCTCGCCAGCAGCCAAGGCTGTTGTCATTGCTGTTTGCTTTACATCAGCTCTGTTTGGTTTGGCAGGCTGAGGGCAGCAGGTTCAATCCAGGCGATTTTTACGAGGGCTGGTTCCTGTCCCACACCCCTCGTCGATGAACACGGCGTACGTTGAGGATGCCCTCGCCCCGCAGCTCCGGGGCAGGAAAGGGTGCGGCTGAAATTAGTGTTTGCTTCTCAAGGGCAAGCCTGAAGTGCCGGTGTTTGGGAAGGTAATCACCAGGCGTGAGAAAAGGCCTTCTGCATGGTCATGGCAGCTCCCCACGTGCTGCAGGTGCCCGGTCACCTGCACTCGGGGACCGCCGGCTGCATGGGAAAGTGTGGGTAGGTGGCCAAAGGCAGGGGTCACGCCTGGGGTCTAGCTGGCTGCAATGCAGAGCGTGTCCAAAGTCACCTGCCAGGGTGACTGAGGCCACTGGAAGGGATGTCCCACTGTGATGGGTACCTTCCCACAGGCCGTGCCGCAGGCAGCACCTGCTACTGACATCTGGCACCTTGTGGGTGCTCCATTTCCGTCTGAGATGCATCTTGTCCAGGCAGCTGGTACCCGTGGTAAGGGGGGTGATTTCTTCTCCACGTTTCGCACTGAAGTGAGAAAGCAAAAGTGCCACTGGTTACTCCTGCTGCTCCGCTCTTCCCAGGACAGGCTGTCTGCCCTCTGGCCCTGTCCCATCCCAGGGCGCAGGGAACAGGGCTGCGGACACGGGCGCTCACAGCTCCTGGGCTGCAGGGAGCCACAGAGGCCAGTTAGCCCAGTGTCCTCCTCCTTGTTAGCTCCTGCTTCAGTCAACTGGGCAGCCCCTGTGTCCCATCCTGCCTGTCAGTGACCCCACCAGGGCTGGGGTGTCATGTCCTCCCATCTGCCCCCCCATCCGCTGCAGGTCCTCACCCGTGGGGAAGGAGCAGCAGGGCAGAGGACAGGGAAGGAGCAGTGGGGCAGAGGACAGAGTTCAACGCACGGCAGCAGTTCAAGTCACCTCCGCCCAGCCCTGCCCTGGCTGCTTCTTTCCAAACCTGCCCTGCCCCGTGGCGCACAGGCCCAGCTGAGCAGTGATGTGGGGCGAGAGCAAGCCGCTGGAGATTTGGGGTGTGAGGAGGGTGGCCATGCAGCCCTGTATTGTCCCTGGTCCCCTCCTGCTAGAGCCACATATTTCCTTCCCTTGCGCTGGCCATAGGGGCATGCAGCTGTGTGGCAAGCCAGTTCAGAGAGCCGACCTGGCTGGAAACGGAGCAATTTATTTTGGTAGGTTGGAGGTCAGCTCGGGCCACTTGCTGCTCAGGCTTGCCAGGGACTGAGCTGCTGCCAGGGTCCTCTCCCCACTGGGGGACCCCATTCCAGTTCCTTGCCAGGTCCAGCTCTTGGCCATGGGGTGAGGAGCCACCCTCCTGTGCTACCGCGGCAGAAAACCCATTGCTGCCTTTTGTCAGTCAGTCCTCCGCTGGTTCAGCAAGGTGAAATGGCTGGGAGCAAAGTCAGGAGGCAGCAACCGGTGCAAGGAGAAAGCTGGGTGGGAAAAGCCAGCCTACGGCAGCTCGGCTTGGACTGCTGCGGAGCTGCAACCTGGGCAGCCAGGCACTCGCCTGTGCAGGCACAATGTAGGGTGCGGTGCTGGCAGCTGCCCAACTCCCTCTACATCAGCTGATCCAAATCTGGGAGGAACAGCCAGCACCTCCTGAGCCCAGCTGGGGTGCGTGGTGCTGCTCTGGAGTCTTTGCGGTGAGCTGCGCTGGCAGAGGACTAACCCCTGGAAAACAAAAGAAGATGGCTTTTCTGCCAGATCAGCTCCTGGATCTGGTTTGCCGAGCAGCTGTGTATAGTGTTGCGCTGGCACAATAGAGAGGATGTGAGCGAGTGCTGAGGAGTTGGGATTGCTTAGACTGCTTCAAACAGCCCTGGCACCAAAAAAGTGCCAACACGGCCACACAGATGACCCTGAGCTAATAGGACTCCAGTTATCTGCAGAGCTTTTGTGGGTCCAAGCCTGGGACAAGGCTTTACTGAATTGCCTCAATGGGACAGGCTTTAATGAGTGCTGGAGCTGAGCTCTAGCCAGGAGGGCTTGGAGAGCGTCACCTGTCCTTTTACACAATATTTGAATGCAGATGCACTTCCCTGCAGAACTAAGGGGGGGGGGCAGTTGGCTCCTCTCCCATTCCAGTTTATCCCGAGTCTGTAACGTTTTCACTTCCTGAAGCATTTTCGTTTCTTTGTGCATTTCTTGGTTGTTCTGGTGCCCGTTCTGGCGGGTTTAGTGGCCTGTGCCCTCCTGGGCAGCATTCACAGCGAGGTGCATCCACAGCAGCACTGCAGGGGGCTGTGTAATAGCATCACTCCTCTCCTGTCCCTTCACCTGTGCGCGCATGCTGCCTGGCCAGCACTACGGGGTCTTACTCTCTGTGCAAACCCTCTCCCTCCACACAGGGAATCCATCCGCATAATCTTCGGGATGCTCCCCTGTATCCCAGGCTGGGTTACACTCATCCTCTTGGCGCTGGTTTGCCTCTCCCTCCCCAGCCAGCAGGATCACTCTGGAGCGAGCCGCTCGCTGCGACCGTGACTGTTGTGAAATGGTTCAACTTCCTCCGGGAGCGGCAGCCTTTGCCTGTCAGCCTGTGCCTGGCGCTCGCAACGCCTCCAGCACTCACAGCCCCGCTTCCTTCTCCCTGACGTGCGCACATGCACGCTCCTGCACGCACATCCCGGCCCTCCTCCACCAACCCTTCTGCGCCCGCCGGTTTCCCAGGGGCCTGCCCCAGGGAGCACGCTGGTGAAGGGGATGTGGTGATGTGCTGGGGGGGGATGCTGAGGCTCCCGCCGCCCATGGGGAATGCACGAGGAAGACGGATACGGGTCCTTCCGGGAAGAACCCCGAGGAGGCAGCTCCACAGCCAGCAGCTCCGTGGGTGGGTGGGTGGTGGTTGTACATGGTCCACAGCCCCCGTGCTCTGTGGGTTATCCCGCACAGAGCAGTGCCTCCTCGGGAGCGGCCAGGCGGCATGCACGGGCTTTCAGGCAGGCACATGCCCGGGGGGGGGGACACATCGGATGCCGTGGCCGCCGCGGAGCCTCGGCAGTGTTCCCAGGAGGTGACTCTTTAGGAAGTGGGTGCGTCCCGCTGGTGCTGCCGCGGGAGGCCCAGCGGGAACTGCGTGGGAGCGAGGAGAGCCAGGCAGCGGGCTGGGCCCTGGCCTGACCTCCCGGTCGTTAGAGAGAAGGCGGCTTTGGCGTGAGTCAGCAGCAGAGCCGGGCGCAAGGGGAGCAGGGCCTGGAGCATGGAGGAGCAGGGAGGTGCCAATCGGCATCGTGACATGTCCTAATTACTTTACCTTCCAAATCCATGTCGCGCTATTATTTGCTTGCTTGCATGAGAAACAAAAACAAGAGGCATTCCCCAAAACTCCCTCCAGGCAGTGGGCTCCAGCGCCTAACCCTGATGCTGGCAGACACTGACTGTGCAAGACAGAGGAGGAGGGAGTCACAGTCACGCCGCCTCCTGCCAAAAATTCCCAAACCGGCAAGCCCAAGGCTTGCTGCCCTGCCTTGTCAACCTGGGACCAGGCGTTGGAGCACCGCTGACGAAGCCACTGCCCAGGAGGGCCAGGCGTGGAGGAGCCGCAACCCCCGCGGGCGAGGAGCCCTGCGTAACGCCTCTGCTCCCCGCAGTTGGGAAATAGCTATTGCACGGAGTCTGGGAACTGCGGTCAGCTAGCACGGGACAGCGTTGCCACCGGCCACTTACCACGTCACGCCTTACAAGCGGGAGGCCAGCCCAGGGAGCAGCCCCGGGGGTCTCGCAGGGGCTCAGCCACAATGTCAGACCACGGTACCCCAGAGCACCAGGAAGCGCAGGCAGCGAGGGCAGGAGCCCCCCACCTTCCCCTCCACCCCATGGGGTCCCCCAGCACGCTGCCTGGCTCCCAGCGCCAGGTGCTGGGCTGGCCCTGCCAGACACCTCCGTGGTCCCACTGGCCCTCCTTGCGTACCCACGGAGGTCCCACGGGGAGAGCACCCTCCTGCTGCTGCTCCGGCTGTGGCTGCTGCTGCTGCCACCTAACGGAGCCGCTCCTCCGGCCCAGGTGAGATGAAAGCAGCAGTGCTCTGCACCAACAGGCCAACGCTTGCACAGCCCGGGCAGCCGGCTGTGCCCGTGCCCACGCTGGCAGGGGGCACGTGTGGCACGCGGGTGCTGGAACGGGTGAAACCCTTGAGCACATGTCACACCGCACGGCAAGGAGGAGACCCGGTCTCCCCCTATAGATGGTCGCCCTTGAATCTTGCTGACACGTTCTCTCTGCGTACGCACGCACACACGCATGCACGTACGGCACACCTGGCCCACGCAGCCGCCGTGCGCATGGAGGTCTCGGCTGCCGGCAGTGAGCATCCGAGCCACCGCTTCGTGGCGGCTGAGGCGGGGAAAGCAAAGCAGCTCCCGAGCGATGCAGGTCATGGCAGGATGCTTTATATAACCCACAGCCACAGAGAAAACCAAAATAGCTGCCTCCCTGCTGCTCAGTTCGTCTCTTCCATCAAACGCGGATAAAATTAGAGCAGGCGGTGACGTGCACCTACGTCTGCGCAGGGACTCCAGGGAGACGGAGGGAGCCGGCTCAGGGCTCTGCCATTAGCGGCACAGCCTGCCAGAGCTTTCAAGTAAAATCCGTCAGCGAGGCTGGTGTGTGGCCGCAGGGGATAGATGTGTGGAAGAGGAGGAGGCGGTGGTGGTGGCGGTGCAGGGGGCACAGCTACCGGAGGCACTGGGGGACCATTCCACGCCTCGTCGCTGCCTTTTGGGAAGAGGGGCTGAGAGCTCACACGCAAGCTGGGCTTGGGCACTGCGCTGACCCTCGCCTTCCCAGTGTGGACACCACGGGGGTTGGAGCAGGGCTGCTGCGAAGGCTGAGCTCTGGACTGACGCATCTCAGAGGTCCAAGACACCCCCTCCAAGAGCAGGGGAGGGCCGGAGCAGGAATACTTCTGCCAGAGCTTTGGAGCAAACATGCCTCTGTGGACTGGGACCCAGAGCTGCTGCTGTTCCCCAGGGAGGTGACCCGCAGAGCTGGCCAGCCCCCCTCCCTCTCTGCTGACTTTGCAACCTGGTGGAGCCCCAGGGGCTGTAGTACTGGAGGGTGATGAAAAGCTGATTCAGAAAACACTGTGTGGAGGCTCAGACCCCTTTAAGAAAAAAAAATGAACAGGCAAAAAGAGCCAGGACAAAAGCCTAGGCTAGAAGCTGGAGAACAGTCACCTACATCCCTGAATAGACACCCAGATAAGCTCTGAGCCTTTCACTGGTGACAGGAGAAACTGCAATTGCTCAAAGCCTCTGAATACCAGGTAAAAAAAAACCAGTGTCGTTGTCCAAAGCACACGCAGATGGAGGTGTTTAACTTCAGCCCTCTCTTTTGGAGGCATTGGCTTTGATTTTTATTTTCTGGTTTATTGGTCTGAACAGAGGCGAGAATGCCAGGAATGCAGTTGTCCGCTATGCTGTGACATTGCCCTGGTGTGTGACCTTGGGCACACCTTTCCCTGACGTCTGCATGTCTGCATGGGTGCTTTGGTGTCCCGTCCTCTTTTCTACGGCTAACTTTCTCCATCCTCATTCAGCTGACAGGTTAAGGATTGCGGAAGGTGAGCGAGTTCATATTTGTGAAACACTGAAGATAGGAAGAGCCCTGCAGAAAATCTCTATGTTAATATTTATTCATGGAAAAGCAACCAAAAAAAAAAAAAGGCCACGAGGTTTAAAATTGCTTTCCTGGTCTGAGAGATGTGTGCCCACTCATGAAGGTAATTTATGCCCTGTCCCCTGGAGCTCTGCCACCTTCCCCCTCCACCTCTGTCACACGACAGTGCTGGATACCTCTGCTCTCGGAGAGGTGGCTCAGATCCCAGCCAGCTCCTGGAGGCAGGAATCGCAGATATATATAGCAGCACTGCAAGAGGCGAGCTAGGCAGCCACAGCAGCAGCAGCTCCTCACGCTGGGCTGGAAAAAAAAAACCCAAAACCACACAGAGCAAATGAAATCTGTTCATCTCCACCACGAGTTCCTGGAGTTGAATAGCTCAGTAGGGGAGAAGTGGTGAGACGAGAGGAGGGAGACCTGTGTCATGCTGCGGGGTCCCTCCTCACTCAGTCCTGCCCTCAGCCTGCCAAGGCCACCTGGAAGGTGCTCACATTTCCTTGGGGACATTGTTTGCTGAGTATCCATCACTGCCTGTTATCTTATCTCACTGATTTCTGAGGAACTGCCCTGCAATCTGAATGTCAACCATACCATGCAGAACAACCGGCATGCCCCTGCGTCCTCTGTTATCTTCTTCTCCTTTGGCCCGTGACAAGGTCAAGGGATGTGTGCGCACACGCAGCACACCAGAGCGCCTGAAGTGGCACAGGTTGGTTTTGCGTGTTCGGTGAGGCAGCTCAGAAAGGATGTTGGGGAATCAAAGGGCTGTGTGTGATTATACAGCAAAATCCAGCTTCTCTGCGTTGGTACCAAAGTCCGTGTGACTCCTCCCGGCCACGAACAGCTGCATCTGCATCTGTGCGACCCAGCGCAGCCTCGCGCCCCTGCGATGCTGCTCCGAGCAGGCTCCTGCCCAGTGCTGCCCACGCCATCAGCTCCGCGTGCAAGCAGAGCTCCCTGGTGCTGCCTGCTGGCTGGGCCAGGGGGCATCCATCCCGTGGTTGCCCAGGTTACCAGGTTCCTTCATTTCACTGAAATCACTAGTTTATTAGTAGCAGAAAGGCTCTGAGAGAGCAGAGAAGACAGAGGTGGAAGGGACCAGCAAGGACAGGAATGGCCAGAAGGGCCCACAAAACACATCCTTTCCCCACAAGCCACAAATCACCCCCACTCAGACCATGCTGGCTGTTGCTGAAGAGTTAGGAGACACCAAAGGCAGGTGAGGCAGCCATGGACCAGCTGTCGGGACAGCAAAGAGAGGGTCGTGCAGCTCAACAGCATGGAATATGGGAACCTTTTGGTGCTTCCACTGCACTCACATCTCATCTGCACACGCCCTCTCCTGCACACCAGCTCTTGAGGGATGGAAGAACATCGAATATTAGGTGTATCTGTTGCAGGCAAGGGCAGGAGAGCACTATGATACAGTCTGGGATTCCCCTGGGGCTGTTGGAGGACTGGTTTTTACTCGCGGGATCTCTGCTAGGATGAGATGAATGGGGAGCAGGATTAATTTACAATCCCTCTTACGTCACTTGACGGAAGACTTAATGACTGGGATTTCCCTCCGGTTATCCTGGGGGAATTGGAGCTCATTTTACAAGCTCTCGCCCAGCATCAGGCAAGGAGCCATTCTCAGGCTGTTTGAGTCTCTTCAGAAGACGTCAGGAATAAAAATTGTTTCCCGTGAGCAGTAGCAAGGAGCAGCCTGGCACAACCGTGGTCTGAAAAGGATACTTACGATGGGAGCATCTTTTTCCTCAAACCCTCAGCACATTGCTCTTTCATAACTGTTCTGTTGCCCAAAATAACCTGTCCTGGCAGCTGGTGCTACTTGCATAAAGAGGAAGCTGAGGCCCTCAATGAGGTCAAAGGGAAGAGCACCCTGTCTAGACTAACATCCCTGGGGATTTCAGCCCCAGCCTCCTGGAAAGCCCCCTTGTCCAGAATTGCCCTGGTGAGTCACAGCCACTTGCACAAAGCCAGCACCGAGACAAACTCCAGAGCTATCCCACCACTCTGACACCACTCCTGTGACCTCCTCCTCTTGGGAAGGTTTCTGCAGGGCAAAGGAAATTTCCATGTTGCTCTTACCACTTGATCCTCATCAGCTCTTCCTAGCCACGCTGCAGGATGGATGAGATTGCACATCCCATACATCTTCATTGCCTGGTTTTCCGTTCCTTCCAGCTAGAAGGCCTTTCTTGTGTGGCTCACCACAAGGCCTCTCTACTAACACTCTCCATATTAGACAGTGCATGCAGTGTCCAGTCATGTCTTTGGTGCTCATTAAGCCCAGTGCACCGGCAAGTCTCGCAAAGCCCACCAGTCTTTGGTATGATGCTTAGGAGTGACTTCTTCCCTGTGGCCAGAAGTGAAAAGAACAGTACCCCTAAGGTACCTCTTCCATGGGTTTTGAGGTGCCTCCTGCACCCTCACCCAGCCCAGCGGCTCAGCTTGCCTATGCAGAAGGAACTCTGCAATGCAGAAGTTGCCCATCTGCACCAAGTGGCCACGGAGGCTGCGGTTTGGGTGAGCCATCCTGCGCTGCAGAAGTCTTGCTGTAGAGGAGTTATTAATATTCCTATTGCCCACGTGCCATGCTGACTAGCTTCCAGGGATAAGTGCTCTCCTCTCCTCATGTGCCTGTGGAGAGGGGGGACTTCCCAGGCCTAATTCAATGCTTCCCATTCCTGATTTCTTACACACCAATCTCTGCCGAGGCTATGAATATGTCCTGCTGATTCAGTGTTCATCCAGCCAACTTCCCCTTTTCACAAGGGGAAATATTTATAATCTAACTCTCAAGCTACCACACAGTGCAGCTGGTGGAAGACATCCAATAAACATCCCATCTAACTGCTGCCTTTGCTGCCAAGCCTCCTCCCAAGAGTTGGCGACTTGAGTAGCATTCAACTGCGCTGTTGTTGATGTATGCGAGGTAATAGTCATTAAGCCGTTCGTTAGATGCTGACCACTCTGAGGAGTTGCATGAAGGAATGTTCTTCCTGTAAATCTTCAAATAATCAGCAAGGCTGTTCTGGGCTGAAAAAAATCACCTCAGTCTGGAAGAATTCATTAAGCCTTGTCTTCAGCGGAGAATCTGGCTTGGTACTCTTCATTGCATCTGGTGTGAAGATATCTTTGAAATACATAGTGTCCCTCTGCATAAATGCCCTCTGTTTATTATTACCAGGCAATATGAGGATAATACCCTTCAGAAATAGTGGTTCCATAGCTACAGCTGAGGTTAATTTTGTGTTTAAAATAGGGATTCAAGCTCTCTCCTGTCTTGGTGTTCCCTCCCCAGTGTTCTTGCACTTACTTGCTACGTATAAGAAGGAAAGATCTGAGAACAGACAGGTACAAATGTTAAATAGCTGAGAAGTTAAAAATAATTAAAATTAGCCCTTGAAGAAAGACAGCCTCTAGTAACAAACCTTTTTGACGTTTAATCATCACCATAGTAGAATAATAAAAAGACTTCAGGCTTCCTACGCAGTAAAAGCTTACTGCTATCATGTGCAAAGCCTACACAAGAATATTTATTTTTTAATTCTTGGGTATTTTTCACATTACTTTTGACATGCGAAAGTCTCTCTGGATGGTTACATTAAGAATTTAGTTCAGAATTTTTCTTTTAAAAATGTGACTGAAGTCACAACTCGTCTTAAGTGGGGAACGTTTGGAAGAGTTGCTTTTAAACACACTCATACATGAGCCTTTGCTTGTATCTACTCATGTGTTTCTCTCAGTCTCTGTCTCCCCACAGCCTGGGCAGCCATTTTCCTTGAGAGTCGATTTGGCTGCGTTCCCATCAGGTACAAGTAGAGGAGAAGTTTTGCGACAGATAAGCTTTCAGTTGTGAAAAACTGAAATTGATTTAAGGAAATACCTTCATATTGGACAGTGAGTCTGGAAAGCATCTAAGTCAAGAATTCAGCAATACTAAAAAAGCATTGAAATTTATATTGCTGGTAGGAACATCCAGATTTTTAAAAGTCAGTGTGTGTTTTAAAAAGGATAGTGAGTCTTCTTCTGAGGTCCTCTGGCTAGCTCTAACTAGTAAAGATTTGGTGCTGGAGTAAATATGTCCTGTCTTTCTGCTGTGGGATTCTCCATTCTCCTATGTCATGGCTATCACTAGCCATTATGAGAGAGAGGACCGTGGAGGAGCTGGTCTGGGGGGGCTGGGAGCTGGTCTGGGGGTCCCCAGCAGTTAACAGGGGTGAGGTGAGTGAGGACTCCACCTGATCTGCAGGGACGTGGACCTAGCATGGCCAACCACCTCTAATTTAAGGTGCTGTTCATTATAAATTGGCTTTATCTCTCTGTTTCACTCATTTGTTTCATGGGTGAAGAGACTGCTCTAGTCAGACTTGTACAGAGCAGTAGTACACAACGTAGCCGCTGATTAGACCTCGATTTCAGCATAAATTCAGTGTGAAGAAACCTGAGGTGGGATTTACCTTACCAGATTTAGATGTCTTGTTCAGGACGAGATGACCTTCGCTCTAGAATAACCTCTTTCCTTCCATTGCTTGGGAAGGGGATGCAGCCCTTGCACCCCATCACATGCAGAGATGGGCATTCAATCAGATGGATCTCAGCTCTAATCTTTTAAGAATAAGTAACCATAAAGTTATGCCCCAGACCTTGAAACCTACTCTCTTCTGTGTTGTCCTGAGCTTGCACTGAATTTCACAACTGAAGGAAAAATAATGGTATGACTTAACATTGGAGAGTTTGCCTGTTAGGACATGACAGTACCCCAAGCCTCTATTTTATTTTTTTTTTGAGTTGCAGCTTAGGTAACAAAATTGCATGCAATGTTTTGTAGAGCTTCTTGAAAGCCTATGTAAACAGCAATTTCTTACGTGCCCTGAGCAGAGGCATGTTTATCACAGAAGTCAGAGGAGGACAGGACAGGGGCTGGGGGGTTGAGAGGAGGTAAGGAGCCAGCTTCTTCTTGCAGAGGGTGGAATCTTCTAGGTGGCTTCTTTATCAGTGTTTGCTGGTGTTGTGGAAATTATGCATGCCAGCTACCATAACAGGGTTCGACTCAGGGTTTCCGCATAAGCTGAAAGATAGATTCCTTTATGAAAGTCCTTTTTATTAAAAGTGCTACAGGTTGAGCTGGGTGCCTCTGAAGAGGGACCCCGAACAATGAAACCCCTGGGCAATTATACCCTTACAATTTAAGTTCCCTACCCCTCACGCGATAGCTGGGACTGATAGTCGTGTTAAGGTCTGGGGTTGTCTTGCTTTTTTATTGGTTTGATTTGTCTGCTGTTTCGTTACTGAGCAGTTGCTAAGTGGGCATCTTCTTATACAACATCACGTCATCCCAGGTTGGTTTCGGTTGATCCTGTAGTTAGGTATTCGGCATGGTGTAATGTGGTTGTTACGGTTCATAGGCCACGATCCATAGGCTTTGCCTACGCTAGCTGTTATTAATGTTTAAGCTGCTAGCTCCAAGTTTCGACTAACTTTTTCTACAACACTGCGAAAGTTCATCCCGAGGCAGCTGCCAGTGACTGGGAGAGGCCAGTGGACCTCTGCAAGCTTGGGAGCTCGCGTGGGGGCCTCGCTGCTGGGGCCGGGGGAGATGCCGGGCTTCAGCTGTGGCCGCCTGTTGGGAATTGGAAAGGGGAAGTGGCTCCCCTTGAGCTCCACAAGGGCAGTAGGTGAAAGTTGCTGGGAAGTGAAGCGGGAGATTTCCTCGAGAAGGTGGGAGGGAGCCTCATGAGCCTGTACCCCGGCTATTGCTGTAAAGCCAAAAACCTGCCTGGCAGCAGGGAAAGCACTGGGGGGGGGATGAGAGGAGCATTGGGAACGCTCGCTTCCTCAAAGTGGTGGTTCCTGCGCAGTCGAACCTGGGCTATCTTTGATGAAGGATGTTTCGTTTCCCTAATTGACGTTTGGATTAAGCCCCATACACTTGATTTCAAGCAAAACCAGTTCACATTTGTGCAGGATTTTTAAGCCCAAGGTTGCCCATCATCACTTTAGGTAGAAATAACTTCGGTCACTGGGTGAAATGGAAACAGATATGTATAAATATATTGTAGCAATAGTTCGTCCGCTCAAACAAAATGCTGCTAGAATTACCTTATATGCTTCTTGATGTCTAAAGGTTATTATCTTATCCAAGCAACTATGCGGCCAGCACACGGTACCTGGGGTCGCTGGGAGAGATTACAGGGGAGGCAGAGCAGCGCGATGCTGTTTTATGGCTGTTTAGCCACTGATTTATTTTTAGTTGATTGAATAACTTCCCTATCTGGATTGTGATCACGATGGTGACTGCGATGGTTATATCCCAGCAATGAGTTCAAATATAGCCCCTTAAAAGAAGAGGCCTCACGCTTTCCACAAGACGTGGATGAATAATTTTGCATGGTTAGCAAAAACAGCGGGTAGCATCGTAAAGCACATGTAGTTTTTATAGAAGTTTTTCAGTAGCTGGTAGTGGATTGGCAGGTGAAAGGCAGAATGCAAAAGGATTAGAGCATAAAAGTAAGTCTAGAATAGTTTTTAAGAAGAAAATTGTTTCGATGTTTTATTGTCTAAAAGAAGAAAATGCAGAAATGCCACAGCAGCTGATGCAGAAACAGGGAAAAAAAAGAGTCTAATTACGTCACTCATACGCATTCATACACATTGTTTCATGGAGATAGCAGATTAGTGTTGTTTTCTGCCATTTACCGTGGATAAAAGATACATTTTGGTATGGCAAAAGCTGACTACTGCCAACACTCTGTGAACTTCTTTGTCAGTTGGGAAAGAATTAGAAATGTGGTGCGAAAGGGCATATTTTCCTCAGCAGCCATTGCTGCCTCAAACACAGAGATACCCAAAGGTTTCTGGTGCTCCTTTGATAACGCAGGGTTGTTGAAAGCGGAATAGTTCATTGCTGTCGTCATTATTTTCTAGACAGCCATGAAACTGCATTGAGGATATTTGGAAACATAAAAAGTACAGAGGACCAAAATGGTTTAACTTTTGGCAACGTGTCACAATTGGCAGATGACAGGGAAATATTTACTTTGGGGATACACCCATCTGTCCACGGATTAGCGGCAGTGAGAACAAATACCTGCTTCCAGCTAATTGCGGGGCACCCACAATGCGTAACACAGCAGATTAGGCTGAAATAGGTCATCGCTTCATCTCCACAGTTGTGTAACAAGTCATCACTCTCTTCTTCTCCTCTGTTAAGTGTTTCAGAACTACAGGAAACGTTTCATTCTGCCAGCCTCCACTATGTGGAAATGTTAGGGCATGTCCCTGCACGACTGTTATTTCTAAACTTGCAGCTGAAAGGATCTTAAAATGCTTTCCCTCTGCTGGAAGTTACTTTGCACACTCAAGGAAGATTGTCCCATTGCACGTTTAAGTGCTTTAAAGAGTGAAAAGCTGGGGATTGGGAAGAGACTGGCAGCAGCTCAGTACCACTTTCTTTCACAACACGCTAAAGCGCTACAGCATCTCTGATGGGGTTTTATAATTAGATCTGAACTTGCCTGCGTGGCAGTTTCTAGCATAATGCATCTGCACAAGAGAAAGGCTACAACAGAAACTGGGGGATAAATTTGTCGGTCCTAAATGTAACCCATCTAAAAATGTACGGTGACAAAATGGCCACAATAGGAAGGGATTGCCGTCAGTTATATATTTGCTCTTCGATGGTCGACTTCACGCTTTCATTTTGGAAAATGAGGAGACCTTAACATGAATGAGCCACTTGCTCTGGTATTTGCCCCAGAAAATAAGGCATTAGTGAACCTTTTAAACGTGCTGGAAGGCTGGGTACGAATTATTGGAATGAGGAATGTTCTGCACGGAGAGATTTGTCGTGCTGTGCATGTTTCATCAGGAATTTGGTGGTACAACATTACAACATTTCATATCTTCAGATTCTAGGAATCTAGGTTTCTTAAAGCTTGTGAAACAATATCTATTTCTGCCTTAAGTGCTGCAACGGAAAGAATGTTTTAGTTGTGCAAATATACTTTGACATATTACAGAAAGAGCTAAACATTTATTTTGTTAAGGTTAAGCTTCCAAATAGTTTAATTGTCCAAGTAAGGTAAGGTTTGTGAACCGATTAGAAAAATAAAGATGTATTGAAATGTCCAACAAGTGACCATAAATCCATTTTGAAACAAGAAACTGGAGCTTAAAGTAAAGAAATGGACTGAATATTTGAGCACAGTCAACCTTCTCTTAAAAGATACATGCTCTGCTAAGGAAAATCGTGGTTCTCTAAAATGCCATTTAAATGAAGGGCAAAGGTCTAGTGTTGGGAAGGGTGTTTTTTTGCAAGAGTTCTCTTTATTTCCTTCCAAGCAAGGAGGTCACTCCATCACTGCACAGCTGGGCTCAGTTTCTGTTCCTTCGTACAGTGGGCTTCGTCGCATCGTCGTGGTAGAGAGAAGCGAGGTAGAAGGTAGAGAGAAGGGTGTGAAAGCGTGGAGCTGTTCTTTGAAATGCTCTGGCTGTGGCGTGGCCTGTCTTGATCTCCCCATGAACACCCAGGCATTAAGTCTGCTGGTTTAAGCCTCTTATGATTGAAGTTTGTACCGATTCCTGATTATTGCTTGTCATTAAAGACATGTTTTGCCCAACGAGAGAGGACCGGCGATGATTAAGAAATAAAAGTGAAACAATGGTGTGGGGTTTTTTTCTTTTTTTAACTCAAGCTTATAGAAAAAAGAGCTTTTTTTTACTTTCTAGCAATGTTACTGCGCATTTCTTTCTCCCCACCCTCCCTTACGTCTCAACACACCCAAGCAGGTTGCTTCTCCCACGCGTGCATGTTGTCCCTGGTGGTGCCGCTCCCTCCGGTTCCCCCCGGCACGACCAGCGCCGCTGGCTCGGGGCAGACCCGCTGGGAAGGGAGGAATGCCGGGGACCTGGTGCCATGGGAAGCAGTGGTCCCAAGCTGGGTGGTGGGTTATTTAATGCTGTTTTCCTAAAGAGTAAAACAAAGTAAGGAAAAAAAAAAAAAAAGAAAAANATCTGAGCATATGCTGGAAAGGGAGAGAAAAAAAATAACCCTCCGAGTATCTTTAAAAACCATCATAATTTTACTTGCTGTCACAACCACTTGCGAACCTCTGCTGCTGTCGTATTGGCAGGATGCTGATCCAAAGGAGTGAGACAGCTGAGAAAACTAAATTTTCTTGCCTGAGGAAGATGAGAGGGAAATTACTCAGAAATTTTAAGAAAAGCCAGTAATTAAGCAGTGCGTGTGCCTCCCGGAAAAGGAGCTCTGCAGAAGGCTCTAGGGCGTTCAGACTGCTCCTCCATCCTCCAGACGCTCCTCTGCCTTGGAGCACGGTTCGATCTTTTTTATTTTTTTTTTTCTTAAATTTTTCATTTCTTTAATGGACGAAACGATTATTAACCATTACCGTTATTATTAACGAATTCATTTCATGGATCGCTCATTTCATAACCAAACAGCCCGGCCAAGCGGATCTCCAGTCGATCTCGAGGAGGAGGCGGTGAGGAGGATGCTGAACCGCCCCCCACTTGGCGTGGGACCCGTGGGACGGGCGCTCCCACCCGCGCCTCCTCGTGGCCCCGCCCCCGCCTCC
>VUYV01000001.1:2857430-2910667 GCA_008711295.1 Anarhynchus alexandrinus
GTGGGGGTGTGTGTGTGGTGTGTGTCCGTGGAGGGGAAAGGGGGGGGGAAATCGGGGGTCAGGCCGAGGCGGGCGGCGTGGCCCCGCCTCCCCGACCGGGCGGGGGCGGGGCGTGGGGGGTGCGTGACGTTTCCCACGCGTGACGCCAGCCCACGCGTGGGTTTTACCAGCGGGCCCGTGGGAGGGATGGGGCAGGATTCGCCTTGCGCTAGGGGCCACCGGCTCGCCCAGGGGCTCTGCCACCGGGTTATTAGGTAGCAAGGGAGCAGGGCAGGATTTTGGTTTTAACCAAATATAGGCTTTTTCCCCCCAAAGCTCTCGTCGCAGCGGCCCGNGGCCTAGAAGCGAGTTTTTTCGGTCGCTCTCACCAGCTTGGTCTGTGGTGGCTCGCCTGGGTTTTAAGGAGGCAGATGTTTGCTGACAGCTGGCGGGGGGGGGAAGAAAAAAGAAAGAAAGGAATGATCCTAAAGGATCTTTAGGGGGTGTAGGGGAAGGGTGAGCAGAATATATGTGAATAATGCGCCTGTGTGACAGGCGGATTGAACAGCTTCGCTTTAATTCTGTCCACAATCTGCCTTCCCTAGGCTGTCTTCAGATTTCCCAACTGTCTGATTAAGGTCTGTCACTACGTAATGGGTTCGTACCGGCTTTCTTTCTGCTTTTTTATATTTCTGTCTAAGCTCCAAAGGCTTCAGAAGTAATCATGCAAACAGGCAGGATGGTCTGCTCAGGATTCTCTGCACTCACTGTTATTCAGTGAGTAGTTGAGATCTCCTGAAATCAAGTTGCCCTTCCAGCATCTGCCAACGGACGCCTGAAGGCTTTGGGTTATTGGCAGTTGTGCTCGGTTACGGCTAGAGAAGGTTGTTTCTGGAGTCTTGATTTCTTAAAAAGAAAAAAATCTCGTTCTGCTGTTCTTACATCATTTGTAGGGGGAAAATTGTCTGTGTACATAGGTAGAGCTGAGCAGCTTTAATGCTTTAAAACGTTGCTGTAGTATTTGCCTGGTAAGGCACACGTGTTTCAGATGGAGTGCCGTCTTCCCATCTGTCTCTTACCACGTGGTGATTGAGCCTTCTGGTTCTCTGGTTGCCCACTCTTAGGCCAACTGACCTCACAGTCTCTTCCAAAACTCACTTTTGTGACAGAGGACTTGTCTAGGCAAGTGGTGAAGCAGTGAATCCCATGCGTGAGTCTTAGCCTGGCTTTGCTGCTGAAGCGGGTATGCAGGTAGGACTGCTCATGGAAGTTGAATTTCACTGGAAGTGTAAAACAAAACCAAAATAAAACAAAGTCCTGTACTAGTTTGAAAAAGCTACAAAGGAGAAACAATAATCTATGCAATTCTTGCTTTCCTTCTTATCGTTCAGGTATGACGTGGCCTCCTAACATGCTGGCCCTGTTTTAAGTGTGGTAACTCCTCTGTCAGGTGCACACTTCTTTTTCTGTCTAAGTTTGTTGGGGGGGAAAGTTAGTTTAAGACACCGCATCTGCAGGTGGTCTCACTCTTTCTGTGCTGGGTGGTCTACTTTGGTCCCCTGGGTTGAGCCACCAAATGTAAGAGGTTGGTAATTAATCCTGGCCGGGGTCAATTTGGTTCCTGCCAGTGAGAAAAGTTTTGAGTGTGTGGCACCCCGTGTTTTGGAGGGGGTCCGTGGGCTCTGCCAGCTGGCTGCCGAGGGGCAGCACTGGGGCGGCTGAGGTCTCGCCTGGGCCTGGCCATGTGCCGCTGCCCCATTGTCGAGGCTGGCGGTTTGGGACACCATCGGGCTGTTTGTCAAGGGCGAACAATGCTCTGTCTGTAGGGGATTGCGTTACCGTAAATAACGTTAGCATAGCATGAAAAATCCCTTTCAGGTCAACTCCCCCACAAGTGTTCTGGCTGGGCTGTTAGCAGCTTCTCCCGCCCCCGCACGCCCGGCTGAACGGGCAGTGTATTTGGCTGATTTGGGTAATGCTATTCAGTTTCGATGAAAGCGGATAGCAGAGCTTTTACTGTCCAGAATCCTGTTCACGAGCAGCCTATTGCTAGAGCTGCAAAGGACAAAAAAGGATCAAACCACATAATATCCTCTAGCTCAGGATCAGCTCCGGTGTCTACAAAGCCCTAAGGGAATAGTGCTCAAAATAATAGGGACATTCGAGAGCTTGCTTTACCGTATTCTTGTCACCACTTCTTGGGATGGAGAACCCAGTGTGCAGATTGTATGATATCACCTGGGTGGAGGCTAGCATTTTGCTTTAATCAGGACCGCTCTGTTGAATAGCATGCACCATATGGCAGCCAAAACACATGCTTCTACACCGTGTCTGCGTGGTGAGATGGAGACACTCCTGCTGACTTGGGCTGGGTGCTTCCCATAGTCTGGTGGCTTCTAGACAGGAGGTGGCTCGTGTCTGGTGGCTTGTGGCAGAGGGATGGCAAGGCAGCTGCCTGTGCCTGACTGCGCAGGCGTGCTTTCGGCTGCTCGCCGCTGAAATACAGGTAGAGCTCTGAGCAGGAACTGCAGCACAGGAGGAGAGCGGTGCTCCTCCTTGTTCTCAGAGGCTGACAAATACCATATGGTGCAGGGGCAGCTACAACAAATCCTGAAACAGACAATTGTGGGGTAATCTGTATGTAGAGGAAGCTTGTTCCTAAATTCTTGCCTGCTATGGTTTATACCCTGAGGCATGAGGATTTTTATACTTTATTATTTTTCCTGCTTAATGCAGCAACCCTCATTATCCACGTGAAGGTCTGCACCTGTTACGAGTCCAGCAGGCTGCCAGCATCAGTGGTATCCCGTGGCAGGGAGTTAATTAGGTGGTCTAATAAGAATAAAGAGTGTTTCATTAGAATAATTTTGGGTACACAGCCCTTTTGTATGGTCTTTGTGCAAGGCTGGTTTTCTGTTGTAAGATGGGGTTAAGGAGAATGTCTGACTTACCTTCTCCATACCACAAATTATTTTGTGTACTTCTGTCTTATATACCTTTAAAATTGTTCCCAAGCTTTTTAGTCTCTTCACCTCTAGGACTTCCCAAAAACCCTACCTAGTAACTTTAGCACCCGTGCTTTTTCAGACATACCTGTTGAAGGACAGAGGTGAGGGAAACTGGGAAGCATTCCAGTGGAACACACACTGTTGATTTTCACACAGTGTTGTAACGCCTTCAGTTTTTTTTCACCCCTCTCCATGGTCGGAGTGTTTCAACTGGACAGAGCCTTTAATTGAGCACAATGATTCTCAAGTCTGCGTCATGAAATGCGTGTCCTTTTTTTTGATTCTTTGTTGAAGCATTTTTGTAGACCTTCTACAGTTTTTGCCTATTCTTAGAAATTACTTAGACTTAGCACAAAGCAGTCATTATTCTGTCTGTGTAGTCTGAATTGTCCTCTGAAGTGGCCACTTTTATGGATCTTGGAACCCAAACTTTATAACTCAGGGCCATACTGATGGTTCATTTCTAGAGGAATAGATGTGCCCTTCTCCATTTCATCTTCTGGGGAATGAGTCTTTTTTTGTCTTGTAAAGCTTCTCCATATCTCTGTTGCTGTGGAAATTTATGAATTTTGCTTGAAAAAAAGAAGGCAATGAATAACAGTTTGGTTCAGCTAGAGTTCCTGAATGTAGTCTATATTGAGAGGTTATAGGAGGAAGAGGAATTGGTGTGGTTTTGGGGTTTTTTGGTTGGTTGGTTGATTGATATTTTTGGTAGGGTTCTTTTTTGTTTAATCTAAGAGTCAATAATTACCTTAGAGGCGCTCTGACTTTGTCAGCTGCTGGAGTGGGGATGAGGAGGAGAGGAATTGACATAGTTGTGAGGAAGGAGAGAAACTGTTGAAAGGAGAATGCGGCAGCTCCAAAGGGGATGCTACGAGAACTCTTCCTGCGTAGCACAGGCAGTGTGAGCCCGTGGCTGCGAAACACTGTGTTCCTTACTCTCCTTTGTCTCTTTTGCAGATCACTGACTCAGCTGGGCACATCCTGTATGCCAAGGAGGATGCCACTAAGGGCAAGTTTGCCTTCACCACTGAAGACTACGATATGTTTGAGGCCTGTTTTGAGAGCAAGCTTCCTGTGGGTAAGTGAAGTGAAAGGTCTGTTGGCTGCTTCTGGCTTCCCAACAAGTTCATGTAGATATGTGGATTAGAGGTATGGGCAAAGTGATCCTGAGTGTGGTCTGCAGAACCCCGTTTGACTTCTAAAGCTGATCTTCTGGAGGTTGTAGGCAATCTCACTGCAGAATATCTGCTGTCTGTGTTGCGTTTGAAGTTAAGCAATCCTCTGTGGCTGTCGTGTAGAGCACTTGGGTTTCCTCTGAAATGAGAATCACATGTTCCTCCTGCAGAGGTCATCACATTTGTAATGAGTGGCAGTCCTGGGGAGCAAACCACACTTCTTTTGCCCTTTTCATGCTTCTCCCCACCTTGCCGTCGAGCCAGGACAGAGCAGGATGCCATCATCTCCAGGACCCTGTCTTTCTCCCCAGCTGACCATCTCTTCCCATTTGGTGGAACGTCATCTCTCCACAATGTGTACTCAGCAGGAACCCAGTGTTAGGTTAGCAACCATTTTCTGGGCTTGGGGTGTGTGCATATAGAGAACGTGGCCTTGTTTTGCACCCACAACTGCTCCCTAAGTGGTCAGTAAAGGGAAGGGGAAATGAGCAGGACGTCAGCCTTGCATTTGTGCTGCAGGGATGGTTGCCTAACGAGCGCTGAGGCTCATTTCCTGTGAGTGTGATGCATGTGCTGCTTTGAGTGGCTGGGCTCAACTTCAGGACAAACATGCTGAAAACGGCCGACACGTGGGCTCTGGTCTCATTTGTGGTGGCGTGAGCACATGCAAGTTCGTAGGTGCTCACATCTTTTCACAGTTGCTGTCAGAGTTCTGCTCCCTGGACCTGGTTCTTCTTAGATCTTGTCATAAAAGATCCCAGAGCATTTCACAGAGCAGTCACTAGCAGCATTCCGCATATCTGTTGAAAGGCAGTTTCTGTTTTGCTGTTCTGCTCCATGTGTAAGATACAAATAGTTTGCAAGTTGAATAGAACTTTCCAGAAAGAGAAGGCTGTCTTCTTTGCTGGGACTGGGAGGGATCTGGCTTGTAACACGTCTTTTGTAGTATTTTACAGATAAGACAGTGACCCCAAATGCTCAGGATTTTGCTTTTATTTTACTCCAAAGGTAGGACTTCCAAGTGCTCCTTACCGCATCGAGACATACAGGCACTAGTGACTCATCTGGGAGTCACTCATGCTATTTACTGTCCTACACCTGGGTATTTGGGAGGTCTCCAGACAGTCCCACAAATCCTTTCATAGCTGCCATGTGATCACACACTGAGGTGGGAAGGCTTCTTTCTTTAGTTGTGTCTAGACTGTTATTTCGGTGCTTGTTACCGGAGGTTTCTTGCCTAGACTGAACCCCTTATAGCTCTTTTGATTGTAGCAAATGTTTGTTCCCTGGCTTCCTTGTATTTTTGCAAGTTTGTTTTAAAGCCCATCAGCTGTCAGTGCTGATGAGGATAAAATATTTCAAAGTGCAGCTTCTACCTGGTGACCAGTAGGGTGCTGAGGTGCCAAAGTCTGGAGCTGTTCAATTGAGCAGCTGAATCCTCTTCTGGAGGCTTTCTCTTTGGGGGCCTCCAAGCTGCCTTTTTTTTTTTGGACCCAGACACCCCAAATTCCTTGCTAAACAGAGAGAGCTGCTGCATGATGAGTATCTCCAGATTTCCCATGCCTGTGCTGGAAATCAAGGAAACATTAAAGTAAGGGAGGTGGCACTATGAGGCTTGATCATCTGCAGGACTTGGTTAAGGTACTGTGGAAGAAGTAACCACATCACAAGGAAGTGCTTTGTTTCCTCTATAAGGTCAGCATGGGAATGGGGGAACTGTCCAAGCGCTGTTTTATCCTTACGTTTCTCTTTAAAGGCTGGGTTTTTTTTTTTCCACAGTTTCATCACGTAAGTGGTCAGGACTTGTAGTGCAGCAGCCAAGGAGGATGTTGGTGGAGTACTGGAAGAGAAAAACTGTTGGTAGAGGAAGCCCAGAGCCGTTGGGACCTGAGGGATCTAAGCAACTGGGATTTCTCAATCCTTAACCACAGAAATGAGGAAGAGGAAGTGAGAAGGAGATCCTATTTAGAAGGTCCATCTTATCAGAGTGGAGGAGTTCTTAGGGTGCTTCTTGGAGCTATGGGTATTTGCACGGCAGGCTTTTTTCCCCTCTTGCAGGGTGGAAGGGTCCTGTCTTCCTGAACAGTGCTCAGTTCCCAGGCACACTTCCTCTCGCACCGTGTGCTGATCTCTGAGAACAGCCTGTCCTGCACTACGTGCTCCCCTGAAGGGCTCTTCCTATGTGCTAATCTTTGCCTCTTTGCTCCTACTGTAATCCTTCTCTTCCCAAACAAAGAGTGTTATGGCTCATTTTTTTCCTGGAATTCGTGTGGGAATTTTTTTTTGACGTCCAGGTCAACCGTCCTGTTTTTCCACTGACTTTGCAAATTAGGACCTCCCCTAATCTCCCAGGAAACAGTTCTGTGCTCATGTGAGATGACTTCTTGAAGACCTCCTGGGGGATGTAGGTGTCAGTTTACTTCAAGATCTCTGGGACTTAACTGTTTTCCCCTTTGCTGCTGATCCAGTCTGCTCTGGTGAGCCCATGCTGCAGGAGGGGCAGGGAGTTACTGAGGATCTGATGAGCGTGAAGGGAGCTGCCTTGTGCCTTGGGCTCAGGGAACTTGTAGAAGAGCAGCTTGAGTTTTTCCAGGCCAGTCCCTGACAATGTTAACCTCTTGCAGGATGTCTGCTTTCTATCCCTTTGCACCCAGCGGCTCTAAGTTTTCTACTTTCTTACTGCCTCTTGGCAGCTTTCCCTTCCAGCCTGACAAATTAATCCTTCCAGTTCTGTTCTCCCATTCACTGGCCTTTTCATCTTTCTCATCTCTTCCTGGAAGCTCCAGCTCTCCACCCAAGTTGCTGTAATTTAAAGAATGTTTGAAAAAAAACAAACAACCCCTCACTGAACTGTGTGCTTTGAATTTTCTTCTGCAGCTACTGTTGGCTGTCCTACCTGCCAGTCTCCAGGCATGCTGGTATATGTATGGCATAAGCGGTCAAAACTTGTCGTTGGAGTAAGGAGCATTGGGTGATTGTATGCAGCCTGTCTGTTAAAAAACAGTGCTGGGATTTGAGTTTGTTTTTACAGTAACTGGTCTTTTATAAGAAAACCAAAAAATTCTGTCCTAATCCTCATTTATTCATTGGGCTCTTACACAGCTGGGTTTGAATTTTGAGCTCCTGTATCCCTCAGGAAATTAAAGAAACAGTTTGTAGTTGATATGGACCGTGTTGTCAGTAGGTTATTCCATATTCTGCTAGTGGTAGAAGGTGAAGGAGGTTCTACTCTGGTGTTGAAGAGCTGTTTAGTGTGTAGAGAGAAAATGTGGGGATATTGTACTGAAGATCTGGAGTATCTTCCTAGCTCCAACTGGAGTGACCCAGTGTAACCTGCACATTGAATTTGTGTGTGGACTGAGGGAATGTCCACCTGGCAGCCTCCTGAGGCAAAGTGTGAATATTGGATGTGCTCCTGGATAAAGACTGAAATTCAAAGTATAAGTGAATTCAGACCTTGTGTTTTGCTGGCAGACAGCTGAGGACAACTGTATGCCCCAAAGTGCTGGGATTTGGCAATGTGTTATGTACAGGCGTTTCCTTGGTGGGTGGTATAGTGGAATATGATATTTGAGTCAGCTGACGTGCAGCATTCTTTAGGGTATCTTATATGCCTATTCTGTATTTTTTTTTTTCCCTCTTGTGAATATTCTCAGATGTCACAGTTTGTAGCAGTTAAAAGAAGCTATTAGCCATAGGTGTCCCTAGCTTGGGGGCTACAGCCTTAAAAGATACCTACTGTGCTGTTGACTGCAGCCTTATCCTACTTGCTGTTTGTGCGGCTCCAGCTGGCAGTTCTCTGAAGTGGCGTTTTCCCGGCTTCAGAAGCCTCCTGCCATCTTGGGGTTTGCATTAGCAGTGTGGGGCTCGGACATCTGAGCTGTTCCTTCCCTGAGAAGATATGTTGGTAAAGGGATTGCCTTCGCCTCTGCAGATACTGCAGCGTGCGAGGGTCAGTAGTCCCCGTATGCTATATTCCTCAACTAGAGCAGTGTACCTTCTGCTCCTTTGAATGTAAAATCATTTACAACCCCAATAACCTTGACAAGTTGCTGGTGCACTTCCTGCTAGGAGGAGCGTGGGCTTCCCAGCTGAATATTTGTCCCTCTGGTGACTTGTCTTTTGCCAGGCTGTCTCACAGCAGCTGGTATTCATCTTGTAATCCTCTGCAGTTTTTACAGTGATTTGCATCCTACACACACTTAGCGCTTTTAGTTACAGCTTGTTCTCATTATCTTTGGGAGGCTCTCCTTCAGCCAGGATTTATTGTGAAGTCTCTGTATTTTTAGGCTGGACTGTGCTGCCTCCGCAGTTAGCTGCAGACATGGAGGGGAGGGGAGGGATGTTGTGAGTTCTTCCTCAGCAGTGGGGAGAGCTGGTGATTTCCTGGCAGGCTGAATGTTTCGCACAATGAATCCTTTCATTATGCTTCCAGGAACAGGGAGGATGCCGGACCAGCTCGTGATCCTGGATATGAAGCATGGAGTTGAAGCAAAGAACTACGAGGAGGTACGTCCCCTGGCTGCCTGCACTGCAGGCTCCCCTTTCCCAGCACTCACGTGATGCCATTTGTAGATCTGGGGCTCATGATGGGAAGCTGTTTTCCCAGCGGTGATGAAAGCCTGTCTGCAACCTACAATTCCAGTGAAGCTTTGTGTTTAGGGCAGGAAAAAAAAAAAAAAAAGACAAACATCAGCTAAAATTAATTCTGTGCTCTGGTAACTGGAGCCTAATGTGTGAATTTCTTTGCTTGGACAGCATGACTGAGATGTGAAGTTGCCCCGGCAGCGGAGGGCATTTTAGGTTAATATCAGATCCTCCTAATAGTCAAGTTGCACTGTTACTGTTCTTACCTTCCTGACTGTAAGACGTACTGGCTCAACAGCCCTGAAATGGTGCTTGTGCATTTCTAAGAACTGGCAGTATATCAGTGTAAAGGTGTTTGGCAGAATAGTAGCTGGTGTGAAATGGGTGTTTGGTTTGAAGGTGTGACATTGCAAATAGGCATAAAGCCTAAATGTTTCCATCTCAGGAGGACATAGCTTTCTTAGACCCAAGAGCCAGCTGTGTGGAATAGCAGTTGCCTTGTGGCTGGGTCAGTCCTGGCTGGTTTGGTTTGGGTGCTGAATTTTGATGGCTGCTGCTGTGCTTTTGCCTCACTAGAATTTGCGGCCAGGTGGCCCCCAGCACAGAGCCTGTGCCTTAGAAAATGACAGTTGTTGGTGGAGAAAGATTCCTGCAAATGATTGCTGTGTCCACTGTATGCAACAGTGTGGGAGATGCCTCAGGGAGGAGAGGAGGCTCTGTATGGTGCCAGTTAGAAAATGAACAAGTTTGAGATGGGCATGCTGGAGTTTTTATATCCTTTTGAGCTTTGGACTATCGGGTCCTGCGGTGGTTTAAGTCAGTCTAGAGCACATCCTACGTGGAGAGTAAGAAAGTTCTTGAGGTCAGGGAAAACCAGAGCGATCATTGCTTAAGTCAGTCTAGAGCACGTCCTACATGCACAGTAAAAAAGCACTTGGGGTCAGGGAAGAGCAGAGCAATCATTAGGCCAGCTGTCTGGCAACCAGCTGATGAAGGATTACAAGATGTTGAAATCTTATGGGATGACCACTGAGAGCGTAACTAACTGGGAGGATTATGGTGACTATGCTTACGGAATCTCTTTAAATACAACCCCGCAGCATACTGTGAGTTACGTTACTGTAGTGCTACCTAGAGACATTGTCCCTATGCAGAAAGGTTCTCTTATGCCTGTATATGTACGTGTTCACTGATTGTACTGATACAACTGTCTTGGAATAAAAGTAAGTATCCATTATGCTCATCAATGTAGTTAGATTGATGGAAAAGGTGCATGGACAAACATGGGAAAAGAAGAATTTAGACTTGCAGTCCCACCTGATACCAGCAGCATCCTTGACTTGCGAGGACCTCTCAGAGTGGCAGACTGTGTCAAGTCTTGTTGAGCAACGTGTCTGCAAAGAACTCAGGCTGGTTTACTGTTTGTACAGCTGCTACAGATGTCTAGCCACGCTGCTTTGCAGTGCGTTTTCTTTTTTTCATCCTCTCTCTCCCCAGGCTGCTGTAGTATTTGTGGGTTTTGACTGGACAGGTTGCTGTAAGGCCTCAGAGGGGAGGACTGTTGCTCAGGTTTCTCTGCTGGAATTGCTGCCTTTTTGAGCCTTTTGCTTGTGATGTTCATCAGCTGTAAGGTACCAGTGACCTGTCTTCCCCCCAAGTTCTTTTTGTTGAGTTGCTGCAAGGAGACTTGATGCAGGAAGTTGAACAAGGGTCACTGATACTGTCCTGCTTGTGCAAGGATATATGCAGTGAGAGGAGGGGTGAAGTCCAAATCTGGCTCCATAAACTTTCATAGATCCAGACATTCTTGGAGGAAAGCAACTGGGAGAATGAGCTGAGTTAGAAAACCTAACTGCACGGTAGCGTCATACTTTAGTTCTCTAGGGTAGGGAGGAGTAACTTTCTCCATTCAATGGATAGAAATGAAGGGAGCGAAAAGTGAAAAGACTTTTCAGAGGGCACCAAGAAGGCTTGGTGATCTAGGTTCCTTTCCAGATCAATTGATGCTTGTCAGTTCTTGGCTGTAGCATGTCTCTTTCTATGCTAGGAAGAGTTAGGCTTTGACAAATCTTTGAGTGGCCCCTCAGAAGTTCAGTGGGGTTGTTGTCTTGGCTGTTCTGGTGGTCCAGGTGTTCCTTCTAGGGTGATGGTGGAACACCATCATGGTGGTGTTCCATGGTGGAACTTGGTGGGCTTTTTACAAAATCCCTTGGAGCAACTGTGCATATTGGCCTCACTAGGTATGAAAGAGGTTCCAGGATGTACATCTCAGAGTACGAACAGGACTAAAGTAGCTATCAGGTGTTTCTAGCTACACCTATTAAGAGCAGCTGAAAGGATGCAGGATGGAGCAGACAAGTCTTGTTTGGTTTTTTTTCCCAGTGGAACCTTTGTAGCCTTCTGTGAAGGAGGAAAAGTACCCTCCAGGAAGGTAATGGAGCCGTTCAATGCAGGGTTAGATTGTCAGCAGAGCTGCCTGAGACCTTGTGTGTGTTACAGACCTTCTGCTCTAGCTGTGCCAGCAGAGTCTGGGCCATAGGCACTCTTACACTGGTGCCAGTTTTTCAGTAAAGCTCTGCTGGCCGATACATGTCTAGGCCACAGGGTTTTGTCAGTACAACCTATTGGCTAGAAAGCGGGAGGGGTTTAACCTCCTGTTTCCTACTCTTCCTCACAAATGCACTCTGAATTGACGCTGCTGTGCTGGCAGAGCTGTAACATACAGCTCACCTCAGCATAAAAATCCTCAGATGACTGCTTGATGGCCTGCAGCTTGCCAGGATACGCATGTCACATGAAGACCCTTCAGTGAAGCAGCTGATGAGCTAGCATTGGCCTGGTCACGAGCATCCCTTCAAACGGGCTCCGAAGCCCAGGCAGCTGCCTCTGGAAGCGGTATTTCGGGGATGCCTGCACCCTGGGCGCCCTGTTGCCTGCCTGTTGGCACCTGGACCACCGAGAGATGTCGTTCTGTGGCTTATGCCTGAGTAATCCTGCGTGGTGCTGAGACCGGTGGTGAGCTGCAGGTGCTCCAGGTGTTTTCTGTAGCGCATCTCTTTTGCTGCATTACTCAGGGACATGGCATCTGGCCTTCATGGTGGGGTTCTGTTGCTTGTTGATAATCATAGAATCATCGAATGGTTTAGGTTGGAAGGGACCTTAAAGATCATCTAGTTCCAACCCCCCTGCCATGGGCAGGGACACCTTCCACTAGACCAGATTCTTCAAAGCCTCGTCCAACCTGGCCTTGAACACCTCCGGGGATGGGACATCCACAACTTCTGGCAACTTGTTCCAGTGCCTCACCACCCTCATAGTGAAAATTTTTTTCCAAATACCTATTCTAAATCTACCCTTCTCCAGTTTGAAGCCATTACCCCTTGTCCTATCAAGCACTTTAATAGTGACAAATTCTATGCAAGAACCAGAGTTACCCAAACTCTATGCTGTAGCAGTGGCAGGAATTGCAGTTAGCTTCCTTTGAGCAATGTCCTTGTGTCACAGATTTTACATAATGTGTAGTCGGGTTACAGCCAGGACTGGGACAGGGACGTGTGTTGACACATTCAACTCTGAATAGTTGCTGTTGTGAACTGTGCTTTCTAATTGAATTTCTCGTGGATATGTCTTTTTGGATACAAGTCTGTGACTTGTAGGACTGTGGGTTGCATGTTCTGCACAAAAATGATGTCCCGTAAAACCAGCTTTTATGAGGGAGGTGTATTTTTCTTTTTCTTTCAAAGTGGCTCCAAGGGAGCTGGTCCCGTAAGTGTTCCAGCAGCGTCACCTGGTGGCTTGAGGCAGATGGAGCACTTTGTAGCTGCGTGATCCCTACCCAAGACCATGTGCCCTTGAGGTTATCAATCCTAAGTGATAAAAGCCCTGAGCTCTTGTCGCTGGAATCAAACTGCTACTACTGGGAATTGGGCTCCCCGGGCTTTCTGGGGCGTGTGGCAGCAGTTAGCAAAGTGAGTCTCGGTGCGCCTATAGAAGAACATCGTATGCGTATGTAAGTTAGTCACCTGTGTCTCAGTCTGTGACTTCTATTCACTGGAGGTTTAGTCATGTGGCAAGCTCTTCTACCCACTCCTCAGAAGCCAACTGTGAATAAGCTAACGTTAGGCCGAATAAGGAAGAAATGTGCTTGTATGCATACAGTGCTCCTCCGTTGTGTAGGAGGCGTAGTAGGAAAGTGTGTTTCAGAGAACAGGTGGGAGAAGTGATAGTGTTTTATGCAATGGTAGTTTCTGGCTTGTAGAGGTGGTTCCCTAGGGGAAGGATGCCCCAGATCTGCAGTATGTGAAGAGGAGTGGTTCAAACTGACAGTAAAAACCCATGTGGGAGCTTTCGGTTTTGGCTCAGTGATTGCCTGACTCTTCTGTTTTCTAGATTGCGAAAGTGGAGAAGTTGAAGCCTCTGGAAGTAGAATTGAGGCGCCTGGAAGATCTTTCAGAGTCTATCGTTAACGACTTTGCCTACATGAAGAAGCGAGAAGAGGAGATGAGGGACACGAATGGTAAGAGACCGTGTGCTCCTTCAGAGGGATGGAGCTCTAAGACCCCTTGCTTCTGCTGAATGTGTTGTTAGGACAGCATTTGGAGATCAAGCAATTACAGCAGCCTCTGCCTGTTCTGTTCCTAGTAAAGGAAACGTGCTGATATTTCTCTCTCTCCGAAGCAGTCATTGAGTCTTGTGTGTCCTTTCTCTAGAAATTGTTTCTTTCTGTCTCCATTCCTAATGTGAATTACTCTGTACCATTTAATGTTGCCCATTAACCACAGTTTCACCTTGTTCCCTCTCGTTATCCTTCTCATTGTTCCCTCTGCTTTTTTTCTCAAATACTGACGGTGCTTGGGTGCCATTGCCTTCATGTTGTATGATATCTTGCCTTTGAAGTTTTGCAGGGGTGGGGAAAGAAAATCCTGGGAACTTTGCCCTCTTGAGGAACATCCTGTGATGTCAGACTCCTGTGCAATGGTTTGTTGTCTGTTTCAGAGTCGACAAACACCCGGGTTCTGTACTTCAGCATTTTCTCCATGTGCTGTCTCATCGGACTGGCCACCTGGCAGGTTTTCTACCTGCGTCGCTTCTTCAAGGCCAAGAAACTGATTGAGTAAAGGAGCAAGTCCTCCTCCCCCTCCTCTCAGACCCAGCTGGACACCGCTGGGACCCAGCCATGGCCCCCTGGAGCCTTCTCACAGATGATACCCGCTGACTGGAGCTTTTCTGCAGGAACTTGGACCCTAAAGGGGGAGGGGAGCCTAAACATTAGAGGCAACGGGGGACTTGTGAAATCCTGTTGGAAGTTGAGGGTGGGGGAGGTTATGATGGGTTTGGGGATTCCTGGGGCAGCGATTAAATAAAAAAAAAAAAAAAAGAAAAAAAAAAAGAAAAAAGATGTTTCCATGACAGCTGCAGCAAGTTTTTTGCGCTGTCTGTTCTCCTTTTATAATCTTGGCTTGATGATGTCTCCCATCTGTCTGTGACTGTAGTGTTACTCTGAGCCACTTGACCCTGCTGAGCTCTGTAGGTGCCATGCAGCTAGCAGCGGGGCAGAGCGGGAGATTCCCTGTTCTGGCCAGCTGGGATCTAAGCCTCATGCAAACGGAGGTGAGCGCAAAGCAATAGGATTCATCATTCCAGCAGGGCCTGAGGATAGAGGGAGGTCCAAGGTTTGGTCCCTGTGGTGGACCTCTGTGTTTCTCCCTGTGGGAGCTGGTGTCTTTGTGCTGACAGGTCAGGGCACTTGAGCATAGGGTGGTTCAGCCTGGAGGAAGGGGGAGCCTTGGAAGGAGGTCTTGGGAACGTGTTTGAGCTTGGAAAGGAGAAGACTGCTTTGCTCAAATAAGCTGTCCAGCCTTGGTCCCGCCCTTGCTCCACGTCTTTGTCTGGGATTTGCCTCTCTTATTCTGAAATGATGCAGCGGTTTTCCTGAAAGCCTTGGTCAGGGGTGGCCTTTTGTGCAGCCAGGAGGCCTCAGTCAGGTACAGTCACAGAGCAAATAGGAGCAGGTTATGCTAGGAAAATTGGTTTTTACATGGAGCAGGAGACTTCTCTCATCTAACAGCGTAGCATTTATCCAGCAGGCAGCTGGCTGAATCTCGTTTTCTGAGACCTCAAAGCAAGGTGGGCTGCTGCTCGTGTGAAGCATGAGGGCCTGTACCCTGCATTGAGGTCTGAGGGTGCAAGGGGCGCTTTGCAGGTTGGCAGAGGAGTTGGAAGGATGTGGATGAACTGAAAAAAAAAAAAAAANAAAGGCAGTACAGGGTAGGAATAGGCTAATTCTACGTCTGGGAGGAGTCTGAACTGTTCTCTCGACAGAATTGTTATTCTCCTATGCGGTACTACAGAGGGAGCGAGCAGCTTCTCATTGTTCTTCAGCCATCCAGGTGGCATGATGTTGAATAAGCCAGGCTGGGGGAAAAAAAAAAACCAAAACAGGCAGGTTAACTTCCTGGACTTAACCTGCTGCAGTTTTTAGGCAGTGATGAGAATTCTTTCACCTTCTCTGCGTTCCTTCAGAGCCAATGGTTCAGCAGCACAGCATTCTGGTGTCATGTGCCTAGACGCTTCTGGCTAGGGAAGGGGTTGTCATGGCCCTGGGCCCGGCCTGCCATTTTGAAAAAAGCATGGTTTTGTAACTTCTGACCTGAATCTGATCTATTGCTGGGAAGGAAACGGTTGTCCAGGGTGAGGCAGTGGGAAAGAGGATTAAAAGATGACCTCCTGTCATCTAAATACATCAGTACTTTGCCTCCCCTTTGCCATTGCCAAGTTCCTGGAGTTGTTAGTCCTACTGGCAAGTGCTTAGATTGCTTTTAATTTGTTTCTTTTTTTGATAAAGCCATATTGAGAACCCAAGTCCACTCCTCTGCCCTTGCATCCATTTTATCCTTGTACGTTTTTGAAAGCTGTTACAGTGCAGAACAGCAGTGATGCCACAGGACTGAATTACAGAAGTCATTTGAAGGTAGTTTTAGGTCCTACAGTTTGAAGCCTGTAGATCTGTTAAGGTTTTGATTTTGTTTTTATATAACTTGAAAAGACAGTACAAGAAAGGGGCTTTTCCAGTCTTGTCTGTTTTGATGTCCTCTCCCCGTCCTTATCTGAGTACAAAGATATCTTTATCTTAAAAATGGTGGCGAGGCCTTAAGTTCCCCAGGTGACTGTTACACTACCATCGTTCTGGTGTTGCGTTCTGATCTTCACTGTACTGGTATGGTTACTGGGGAGCAGCTGTGGGGGGCTGGTATGGATTTACCTGTAATGACTGGTTGGGGGATTTTTGTCAACTTTCTCAAATAAAATTTCTTTGGGGAAAAACAACCCACCTCAATTGTCCGTGTGAGTCTTGTCCTCTTTGTGCACGTTCCTACCAACTGCTGTTTCCTGCAAGCTGACCTGTCCAAGCAAGCAGCAGGTACACAGACCCCCCGCAAGCCTTTGGGTTTCTCTAGCGACAGTTTATTTCTAAAGAATTTGAGAATTCTGGATTCGGGGAAGGTACCAGCTGCATGGGCTTCTCTGCGGAGTGGGATCAGCACAGCAAGCGAGATGTCTCTAACACAGGTTGCTATTTGTTGCCTTTCTTCCTGTCCCTTCCTAATTATATCCCTCTACATAGAAGAATTTTGAGGCTGATAGCAAAACAGGGCTGGTGCTCTGGAATACAAGATCCAGTTTTTCACCGTCGGCTCCCATGTAAAATTTAGTTCATTAAGAACAAATGGAATTAATTTCAGTTTTGTGCTTTAGAGGAATTTTTGAATTGTTGCAAAGATGAGTTGGTCCTATGTGAGTGGCAGATGCTTACTGAAGAGAGTGGTTAGGTATTTACTGAACTGCTGTCAGATCTCCTCCACTGAGCCTGTGAGCCTTTTGTCATGCAGTAGCCAAGTGAGATACACCACATAACAGGACTGGGGGCACATGAGTGCTACATAACTGGTTAGTATTATCAGGGAGAATTTCAAGCAGGTAAATTCCCAGATCATTGGATAAGGATTAGCTTCTGCAAGTTCTTGCCTGGATGAATATTTGAGGATGTGAAATCGTACAGCTGTGCTCATGCGGTAGGTTGGCGGTGGGTCTGGGCTGTTGCACAGCACTGCGGATGCAGAGCTGGTGTCTCCGTTCCATTTTGCTTCTGGGAAATGGGCTAAAGTTGAGCTGTTGCAGATACTTGGGTCTGAGCCCATCTTTGTGTATGACAGATGCATCGCTGGTAAATCTATAATTGCCTGTAGCAAACTGCATCAGACGTTCCAGCCTCTTCCACCCACTTGTCAATGTGACTAACGATTTAATTATCATGCTACTTAACACAGCGCGTGAGCATTCCTAAGTAAGGTATAGCTCTGCATAGTCCCCCTCCTGCTACGCCAGCGTAGGCTGCAGCGTGCAAAGTGCTCGCTGCCGCTGCGGTGTGCAGGCACGCGTGAGGGCATGAGCAATTTACACACTTGGTTGCTGATTTCTTAACAAGCTGCTCAGGTGTGTGAGAAATAACCCAAGTGTACAAGATCTGTGTTGTCTCCTAATTGGCAGATCAGGGACTTTCGCCTCAAACTAGTCTGGCAACTGGTTGGCGAGATCATTAGGGGGTTCCTGCCTGGGTGTTTCACGGGGTCCTACAGCAGAGGTTTGGGAGAGTAGCGTGGCCTCTCCTCACCCCTGTGATGTGTTTCTGTCTCTCTCATCTCTCCAGTTGTGTCCCTCCACTGTACTTGTTTCTCAGATGCCTGAGATGATGTTGCCCTTAGTGAACAAAGTCTCTGGGAAATGAACTGCCCGTATGTTGGAGGTGGCTTGTTGGGAAGGAGAGAGCACAAACCTGAAATGCATACACCTTTCACAGGAGAACAAAAGTTGGGTCTGGTGAAGATGGCAGGAGTTCAGGGTTGGTAGTTTTGTCTGCTGCCCCTTCTCCACCTGAAAAATTTGTCAGGCTAGTGTTTGTTCTGTTGTTGCCTCCCCCGCATTGCTGGTGGTGGTGGTGTGGTGGCTCTGGCAGGCCCGACTTTCTCTGAGGAAGGTGGAAGGAGCAGAGAATTTGGGAAAAACTGTTGGCATTTCTTCAGTCTTTTTGTAAACCTGAAGCAGGTGAGCCCAAGCTTTTGCTGCAGCCCTAAAACACTTATATGTGCTCAGCAGTGTTTTAGAAAGCGGGTTTTGCTTTGCGCTGGAAGTCTGTTGCACTGGCAGGAGTTGGGAGTGAGTTGCTCTGTTTCAGATGCAGCTGAAGTGACTTAAACTTTCTGCAAAACGGCAGTAATTGATGTCCAATTACTCCTTCTGCTGCCAGAGGTCCATGTGGTTTGTCACCTTAGGGTTTGTCACTCAGGGCATTAACTTCTGGGCTTCCAGCGTGCTGACACAGCCTGCCAGAGGACCTGTGGTCTCCAGGTGTCTGGCCCGGTGATCATAGCTGTGAGGATCATTTGTTTAGCTCATGTTTGGAGAAAGCTGCTGTGTCCTGAAGGGACCCATCCAACTTGTTCTGCCTCAGTTTTTGCAATAAAATGTACATGTTGAATAACTTCCTTTGGGGGCACATTACTCAAAAAAGGCAACGACAGAACCATGCTCATGTTGCTCCTTCTCACTGCTGCGGTTTCCTGTCGCTTAATTTCCTTTCATTGCTGATATTCCTGAGGTACCTTTTCCCTGAGGTTTTAAATCAGTTGCATTGTGTGATCTTTCCATAAGCTGCACCAGGAGGTTCTGTTGGAATGGTAATGAGATGAACTTGGTTTTCCTTGGTTAGGTGGGGGATGCTGTTCCTACAGCTGGGGCAGGGAGAGGGGAGGGCGTGCTCATGTCTTCCAGCCATACCCCATCACAGCTCTGGTCTGATCTACTGCAGAGCTTTACACTGTAGGGTTTTCTCACCCATACCAGCTGCTTTGGCCTTTTATTTCCCCCTGAATATAATTTGTTTGGATAATCTTCCCCCCAGGTGTAAGATATTTGCTATACATATGTAGCTGGAACCTCATGGTGTTGTCTTCCTAATTATAATTAATGATGTAGATGCCTTGTCATTTCTGCCTTCTCAGTGCGGGCTGCTCTTTCCTTGTGTTAGTAACATAATCAATGTTCCGTCTTGACTCCGAAAACCATGAACAAGATCTTTGAACTGAGGCTGATACTTGCTATGATTTGGTGTAAATGGGAGTGTTCCTACCCTTATCCACATTCATCCTTCGGTAATAATTTCGCAAGAGGCAGAATGGTACATTGCCTCTAGGTAGTATGAGTTTTTTTAAATGGTCGAGGTGTATGTTCTTCAGTCATATTCCAATAGACCTGAGTGGGCAGCAGCTGTTACTTCCCGTAGGGGCATCTTAATGCAAGAATTACTGCCCCGCTTTTTAAAGCATAGTAAAGGCAATGCTGTGGGGTGGCTGAATCTGATAGTAGCTGCTACTGCTACTGTGATCATTTTATGGCAGAACTTGTATGATACTGTATGATACTCCTGATGTCTCCTGTAAGTGTGGGATCACCTGTCCTGAAGTGAACTCCCCCCATCGTTCAACTCCACTTTCCCATCGGTGCTTGCGACTGCTGAACTTTGAAAACAAAATATTGAAATGCTGATGGTGTGCGTTATCCACGAAGAAAATAAATCACTTGCCTAAGATCACAGCTGCTAATACTTCCTTATGACAGAGAAGTTATTGCAGCTCCAGATCTAAAATCTTATTTATGGCGCTTTCAGTTTATTTCGTCCTGGTTAGAGAGACGTCACTAGTCACGAGTGGCTCAATAAGGGCCATGGCTATGTGTTATCGATGGTGTGAAAGCTGTACCGCCGGAGGTGCCCCCATCTTCCCAGCAGATCTCTGAGCCTGGGACACAGCTGTGGTGTCTATCCGTGCGTTCTTCCTTGCAGCAATTATTTTTCAGTAATATATATTGTGTAGCATAGTGAAGAAAAAGAAAAATTAACACCTGTGTGGGAAGAAACAGTAATGACCTTGTTCTTTATATATAAATTGGTTATTTCAGACAGTTTTGGTTGTTTGTGGGTTTGAGTTTTTTTTATTACCAAAACATAACTTGAAGGGTTTTTAGGACAATAACCTTGAACTCCTGACTTCTTGGGAAGCAAAGCGGCTTCTTCTCTGCAGCAGCTCCTGCTTCGCCCGGGTTTCGCCGGGGGAAGAGCCAGGAGATGGCTTCGGCGATGGGTTTAACGCACGCTTCGAACCCGCTTTTGGGGAGGCGGCGGGGCCGGCCCGCGCCCGGGCCCGGCGGCGGCGGGAGGCGGGAGCGGGGAGGTCGCGGCGGCGGCGGCAGGAAGCGGTTCCGGGTCGGCGGCGCGAGCCAACATGGAGCCCGTCGGGTTCGCGGGGCCTCGCTGAGGGAGAGCCGGGCCGCAGGGGGGCCGCGCCGCCGCCATGTCGTTGGGCGAGTACGAGCGGCACTGCGACTCCATCAGCTCCGACTTCGGCAGCGAGTCCTCCGGCAGGGGCGGCTCCCGCGGCGGCGGCGGCCTGCCCGGCGAGCAGGAGGAGCTGCACTACATCCCCATCCGCACCCTGGGCCGCGGCGCCTTCGGCGAGGCCACCCTCTACCGCCGCACCGAGGTAGGCTGCCATGGAGGCGGCGGCGGGGCGAGCCGGGGCTCCGCCGGGCGAGGGGCTCCGCTCCTCTTCCTCCTCCCCCCGGGGAAGGGGGCTCCGGGGGCTGCTCCGAGGAGGGCCGGGGACAGCTGTCAGGGCGAGCGGGGTGGTTTCCGGAGGCTGGGTGCTTGGAGGCCCCGGAGAGCCGCAGCGGGGCTTGCCCCCCTGGGGTGACTGACTGACTGACAGCCCCCTGGGGTGACAACAGCCCCCGGCGGGAACAGCCCCAGGTGCAAAGCAATGATTTGGGCCCTCGGTACGGAGGAGCGCAGGGTTTGGGTTTCGGCACGTTTGAGCACCGCCAGTCTCTTGGTCCCTTAAAGTTTGGTAGGGAGATGCGGAGACTGTTCTGACGCTAATAGATTCCTCATTTTTCTATGTTTTATTCCAGTCACAGAGGACATGGGGGCATCTCATACAGGTAACTCTCTCGCGTGACCAGCATTTCAGCGTAATCGGGGGCACCTGGCAGAAAAGCCAGTCCTCCCGTTGCTCCCAAGTTGTTAAATCCCATCCAGTTTGATTGTAGTCGTGCTTTTTAGTGTCTGTCAGAGAAAAGCGCTTGACTTGGTTCCCAAGGGAAGTTCTTCAGGTTTTTTCTGAGGGAAGGCCACCCTGAGGTGTCACAGCTCAAACAGTTGTACGTGAACGCTGTTCACTTAACAGATCACTCATAGCGTGTCCGACAACGTGGGTGATCCTAACAAGAGCAAACTAAATTTGTTCTTGTTTCCTTGATTTTTTTGATTTTTTTCTGAAGAATACCTGGGTATTTGTAACGGTTTATGGTCTTGTACAGTATCCTGCAGTTCTGGGATTGGAAATACACTGTTCTCCCTTTATTGAACCGGAGTGTGTTTAGTCTTTATTGAAACAAAACAAACTCTGCGTCTTTCCCTGGAAACCTTGTAGTATGTTTTTTTGGTGGTGTTTTTTGTTTTTTTTTTTCCAAAGTGAGTGCTGGCCAGCTAGAAAGATGCCTTCAGGCCATCGCTATTCCTAGCGACAAACAGAAAACCTCAAAACTTATTGTTGTGAAAAATCTTTGTCTGAAATCTGTAAGAGGCAGGAAAGTCTTTTTACCTTTCCTGAAATTTTAGTTTCCTGCTGTAAAGGCACATACTGTTCTCTTCATAGTAGTGTGTTTTTAATTAAAAGATGTTTTTGTGTTTCAGGATGACTCACTTGTGGTGTGGAAGGAGGTGGACCTTACCCGGCTGTCAGAAAAGGAGCGTCGTGATGCTTTGAATGAAATTGTTATCCTTGCCCTGTTGCAGCATGAGAACATCATCGCATACTACAATCACTTCATGGATAACACCACGCTGCTGATTGAGCTGGAGTACTGTAATGGTGAGATCCCTACTCCCACTTACAAACTGGTGGCTGCCACGTTGCTGAGTCAGCCTCCTGCAGAACCTGCAGGGAGTATTCCTGGGGTGTCCTCTGGGGAGTGGAGGAGTGGAAGTGAATTCTGCCACGTAGCTTCTGAAGAAGAGACTGAGAACCTTTCTGATTGATTTGTGTTGCAGGTGCCAAAGAAAGAAGCCCAGTAGTTAGTGCAGGCAGTTCAGGCAGTAGGTGATCTCTCGAGTCTTCTGAGTAGCTGGTGCAGTGGAAGAAGTGGGTTATTGATAATATAGACTTATAATGCGCCTTGCTATGTTCTTTTAGGAGGACAGTTGGGAAAGACCATGAGGATATTCGGGTCTCTCTGCCAGTTCAGAGCAGGGCTGTTTTTCAATAGCGTCTCTTAAATGGCGTCTCTCCATTCGGCAATTATAAATCAAAGCTTAAAAATGTACTGGCACACTGCAATCAGGACTTTACCCTGCCTTGTGCTATCAGCTTCTACCTTTACTATTTAAAAAAAAACAACACCAAAACCAGTCCTTCCGGTGGTGGAGAAAACTTTAAAATTCCATCCAAGAGTAGATAAGTTGGTATTGTTTGGACTTTGTGGGGGAAAGTCCCAGCTGGGATGGAGAGGTAGAAGGATTTGACATGAGGATCTGAGTTGCAGCTGCTCTTAGACAGCTGGAAGAGGAGGTCATGTACAGCTAACAGTGCTAGAACAGGATGCCTGCTTCAGGCTGCAATATGGTTCCTACTTGGATGAGTGGGACAGCTCCCCTGGTTAGGTATCCTGTGCATATTTGGGGGTTACGTTAAGCCTTGGCTTATCAGCAGAAACTTTTCTTTGGTGGAAAAGGCTGTCATCATGTTGTCATCGTCTTGGACAGATTGCTTTCACTGGGACAGGTTGGGGAGGACAACAGAGTTGTGCAAAGTATTTTTGAAAGGTGTCAAGCGCCCTGGTTGGCAGGTTGTCCAAAGTTGGTTTTGCTTCTCTGCTTTTTGTTCTTACGCAGAGTGGAGTCCAGTGCAAGAGTAGGGGAACATTAGCTCTTTGATGCACCACTTATTTTAGGAGTACTCTGTGTAAGTTATTTAGCTGCCCTGAAAAGACTGTGTGCTTGGGGCCATTATAAATTCATTGGAGAATGAAGTTGCATAGTACCGATGTCTGTACATGTTTGTTAATGTGTCTAAACTGCTTGTTTTACTTTGGGACAATAATCGAGACATGAGTATATAGCCTGGGTTGCCTGAATATGTCTCAGTGGTATAGAACTGGGGACATGAGAAAGAAGGAATCTCATTTAGACTTATGGATATTGGTTTTGCCAATGTGTTAATAGTTGTTTCTGTGGCTTTTGTTACAGCATACAAGTCCGAGATAATTTGTGAGTAATTTTTAAAGTACGGCTGGACTAGTCGCTATCAGACACTCCTCAGAGTCCAAAGGTTTTACTGTTTAATTGGCACGTCTCTTCTGGAGATGTAGGAAAGACTTTCAAATTTGAGTAAATATTGGCCCCATTTTACAGGGGAGGAAGCCAAGTTGTTGATTTACTTGCCTATAGTTCTGTACGTATATCATGGTACCGTAAGACTTGGATTTATCATGGGATAACATCAGTGAATACATCTGAAATAGGTCTGGGAAGAAATATCCTATAAAATACATTTGTTGAAGAGAGAATAGAATGTCAGAAGGTTAGATGTGATTAGATGAACAAAGAAGAAAGTAATTTGGTTTTCTTTTTAGTATGTGTGCATAGAGGTATTGGTTATCTGAGTCAAGAGCTAATTGGTCTCCTTGTGTAGGATTTTGATGATGTAGTACCTGTCATGCTGCTCTTTGGTTCAGAAAAGCTGCAAAAAAAGATGGCAAAATATCAGAGATGAGGAACAGCATTCACTAAAAGCCTGCATAGTCTGAATCACTAGGAAAGAGGTTCATAAGAAGAGGCAGAAATTAATACTTTGGTTGAGTTGTGAATGTGAAGAGTGATTTGTAGATAACTTACAAATGTGAACATAAGGCAGAAGAGAGAAAAGTTGAGAGGTTATAGCAAGGCCAAATGAGAAGAAATTAAGCAAAAGGAATCTTAATTAGAATATCAGGAAAATCGTCCTAACACGCAAGTCTGAAATAAGTCTCTCAAGGAGGCAAAGGAGCCATTGCGACCTGCTTTGGACATCTCCAACTTGACAGGCCTGTGAAAATCGTACAGCACAAAGCTGTCCTGCACCATGCCCATGGGAATGGAAAAGGGCCTGGTGTTCCGTTACTATTAGGACATAATATATGATAATTGGGAAACGGAATAGCAACAGGATGTGATCAGAGATTTGGGATTTACTGGTAGGATGCTAATCTGACAGGGAGTCTCACTGCCTGCAGCCCCCAGCATAATTTCTTTTAGCTCTCCTTCATTTTCAGTCTGGCGTCTTGAAATTCTGAGGTGTCTGAGTCCCGAAGAGTCTGCTGATTTCAGGGTTGTGTTGGTGATGCTGCTGTTGTCAACGCTTTGTGAATTCTGCATTGATGTATTTGGCAGGGCAGATGAAGGAGAGAGGCAGGTCAGAGCTGGGCAGTAAGTGAGGAAAGGCAGTAACTTGTGCTTTCAGGGACTACTTTGAACTTATAATATCCAAATATTGAATTTGGAGGAATATATATTGAATTATATCCAAATATTGTTTATTTGGATATAATGCTGAGCAGGACAACAGGACAATCTCACATGACTTGGTGTACAGGTTATAAATGTTTACATATCCTAAGAAGCGCTTACGGGTAAAAAAGTAGGGACTGCTAGCCTAATTCACTTTTCAGAGAGTGTTAAATGGTGGTGTTAAAAAAGAATCATCTCTGCTTAAGCTTAAACATACTGGTGAAGTTCTTAGATGGAAGAAGAACTTAATTTTCTGAGTGCCTGACCAATTTAAACAAAGAGTGCTAAGGGAGAACTGTAGTGATTCATCAGATCTCTTAGGGGATTTGAGTATTCCCAGCAGTACCCAAGCAGAGTAACTGTTGCCATTAACTAAGATGAACCTCTCTGACTTTCTCGCTCACTTACAGGAGGGAACCTCTACGATAAGATTCTGCGGCAGAAAGACAAGTTATTTGAAGAAGAGGTAATTTGGAGTGGTATGAGGGAGCAGCGGGCTGGCCCAATGTTCAGGGGATCTGTCTGGTTATCTGAGTATTTATACAATATTTTTTCCTTAGTGCTGGTGGAGAATTTCTGTGTATATCTGGGGACTGATATCCTTCCTCTCTTGTTGAATATTGCAAGCATTTATGGACTATTGGAAAGTTATTATTTTCCTTTTTGGCTATTAGCAGTATAAACTTCCAAGGGAGGAATAATGAAAGAGAGCGCTCAGCTGACTTTGGTCACCTTATTGTCTTGGCTAACATTTAACTTTAAAACCTCTTGCTGTGTTTCTTCCTGGTTGGTACTCAATTTCTCTCTTTTCTTAACCATTTTGTAGGTTCTTTTCTGAGTAATTACCTTGAATCTGTTTCGCCATCTCACTATGTTCTCATCCCTTTTCCTTTTCTCATTGAATTCTGTGACATTTGTCAGGACAGACACTATGAACAGCAGTAGAACAATCTACCTTTCAGAGGTTTCCAAAACAGGAAAGTCTAAATTTTCATATTCCTGAAAGAGCATCTAAATAGTGTGGTCAGGCCCTCTTGCTGCGCCTCTGTGTGACAGGGACATTTGGGGGTTTGGGGGGAGTTTTTTAAGCCTCACATAAGGCTTTTATTCCTACCTTTGCAGATGGTGGTTTGGTATCTCTTTCAAATTGCATCAGCTGTGAGCTGCATTCATCGAGCAGGAATTCTTCACAGGTAAGTGTGGCATATGGTGAAGCTAAGGTAACCAGCACAGTTCATGGATGTGGGTGCAGAACTCCTTTGAGAAGCCTTTGCTTCTGTGTTTAAAGCAAGCGCTGAGCTGTTCTCCAAAGCATAGCTGGGCTGCCCAGATGTTAAGTATCCTTCTGTAAAGAATTCTTATTGGGCTACAAACTGTCTTGTGATAAATGCACAAGAAATTTTCTATATGAAAATGGAATTGCTGTCTTTGATGCTGCAGCTTCGTGAAAAAAGAGTTAATCCATGTAGGAAGGAAGTAAATTGGCCCTTTATTGCCATAGCACATAAATGATGTTTGCGAAAGTGGGTAGGAAGAGCAGTTACCACAGGCCAAAGGTACTTCCTACCCACTCCACAATTAATAGCTTCAAACCAACATGTACATCTTTCTGTAATTCCTGGAGGCTGACAGTGATGAAGGCTTTGCATTGGTCCATTGCTGTGATATAATCCGTGCGAAGATTTGTCCTGCATTTGGCTGAATCTCATTTCTTTGGCCTGTTACTTAAGGAAGTAATATAGCTTGTTATCTGGCAGTGGTACTTCTGACATTGACTCTGAGATTTTAATGAGTAGCTAATGGCCTTTTTCTGTTGCCCTTTTCTGTTTGGGAGGGGTAAATTTCATGACTTATGTATGCTTCACAGAGGCCGTGATGTTCTGGGGAGTACTGCATGCGTAGACAGCTGTTTCCCGTGTGGTTGGGTCGTGTGCTGCACAACATCCTTCTCTAACTAATGATCATAGCTGTGTGAGGATGTTTTCTGTGGGATAGCATCCTGGTTGCTGCCATTCTGAATCTTTGGTAATTGGCAAGCCTTACTAATGAAGGGTTGGTACCCTACACTCAACAAAGTAGTGCCTTAGTTTTTGACCTAAAGTAGAAGTCATGTCTGTCCTGCTTTGCAGTGATTTCCAGCTTACCACCTCTGTTGCCCATCTTCATGGCAGGGTTCACAGTCTAGGAACACGTGTGGCCCCAAATCCTTCCATGATAATGAATTGAACAGTTATTTAAATGTTTGCAGTGATTTCCTTCTGCTGCAGACATTGTCAGAGTGACCCAGGACTTTGCGATGCCCCAAGTGGATGAATGCAAAGTGCTGCTTTACTTGATGTTGTCCTGATCTACACTGGGAAGTTGTTGATGGTACGTTAGGAAAAGGGGATGTTATGAAGTGTTGGCCATGGGAAGCGTATCATGCTGCGGGGGCTTCCTCTCTGTATTTACAGCATCTTATATTGATCTGTGAAACTACATATAAATTATTCTGTCTGGGAGAAAGTGTTTTACATGAGTTTTGGAATTGAACGTTTTTGTGGCCATCGGCCTTTTGATCTTCTGGGCATAGTATGTCATGTTGTAAAGAGTTGTTCTTGAGGCATAAGATAGAAGGACGTTATTATTAAGTTCCAGAGTGGTGTCTGTTTCAGACCTTCTGTGTGTGTGTTTGTATTTGCATACATACATATTCATGCATGCATTTATGTTTTTAGTGAGCTCAGTGACTCCTAGCTTGGGTCTATTTATAAAACTAGGAAAAATAAGACCTGCTGAATGACCTTCATACGAGAAGAGACTGAGAGGGGGAAAAGAACTATCTTTGACCTGTGGCCTTTACGTAGGTGTCTGGAGCCTGAGCTTTTTAGACTGTGTTGTGTTTTTATGGGGATGTGATAAAACATGGATAACTGCAGTTACTGCCCCAGTACTTGAAGTCAAATTGCCTTTGGAGAGCTCTGTGTATGTGTGTGAGAGTGCCGTCAGAGTAGCAAGTACCTGATTTCGGCGGGAGGTATAGTAGTGTGTGGAAAACTGTGAAATCCAAAAATATATTTCAGTGTCTGCATTTCTTTTTTTTCCTTTCAGAGATATAAAGACATTAAATATCTTTCTAACCAAGGCAAATCTGATTAAATTGGGAGACTATGGGTTGGCAAAGAAGCTGAACTCTGAGTACTCTATGGCTGAGACTGTGAGTATCTGTCGTCTTTGTGTGCAAACTGAGGTGTGTTTTTCTTTCATCTCTGCATGCCTTGCAAAAGACTGGGGATGCTGTACATTCTTGCTGCTTGTTTTCTGTAGTTTTCCTTTCCCTCTCCTCTCAAGTTCCCTCAATGTTATCTTACTAACACAGGCATATTTGCTGGTGTGTTGCAGCCTGCAGTTATCCTTGCTCTCAGGTTACCTTTTGGAGGTCTGTCTCTCTGCAAAGCAGCAGTAGACTAAAGAGAAGGGCCACTGTGGGCATGGAATTACGCTGGAGCCAGTATAGCTGTGCTAGAGAGCACTGCTCTTCTTTCCCTGATACCTAGGCACGGTACTTCCAAAGGTGAATGTACGTAACATGAAGGTGGTGCTATCCGAAGGTACAGAGTCGGCAGTATAGTCACATTGGTACAGCATTCTCCTCTGGGCTAGTTAAGCCCAGCTTAGCAAGTTAAATTAATTTGGTCATGGTGCTGTGCTAACAGGGACATTTTGCCTCAGCTGTCTGAGATAGCTTGGATGTGCTTGCCTGACATTCCACCATGCCATAGGTATGTCTCCTATCTCTTTAATACTCAGGCTCTGAACTGAATTACAAAGAAGCAAGAAAGGCACTTGTGCTTCTTACAGTAACCAGGTGTACAGTTTATTGGTAATGCTCTTGGAGGGGGGCAAAGCTTTGTAGGAGAGACTAATTCTACCAGAAGGCTGTCAAGCTTGGCTTTGTTCCAGATCCTTCCAGAAAGCAGTTTCGCAGCCAGAGTTATGACACAGGGTAAGCTGTATTGCAGGCACCTGAAAGGCTCAGCTTGGATTTCCCAGCTCCATTAATTTCTGTGGTGAGCACTAGGCTTGGAAAGGGAGACATTGTCTGGAGCTTCTATCTGCTAAAGGCCTTTATTATAGTTTGGGAGGCAAGCCAGCTTGCACTTCCCCTTACCAGACCATATTATTAGATTTAATGCAAGCTATTGGTGTTCTGTTCGGATGTGTGGTTAAATACTTGCCAACCTCCTTCCAGAACACGAGCGCTATTGTGCAGTTGCACAGTAAGTGGGAGCTCAAGGCTACTGCGTAAAGCCCTCACTGAGCTGGGCTGCAGCAAAACCACTTCTGTTTTGTCACATTTTTCATAGGGTTCTGGCTTTCAGAGAAAGTGCAGTCTGTGCTATGAATTTCCAGGTTTGTTTTTGCCTGTGTTCTGTATATTCATCTACACCTGCGAGCTTCTTTTTTTCCCTTTTTCACTTCTGAAAAATTTTGAGCTACATACCTTCAATCGTATTTTGTTCTGTATATGCTGGCTGTGCTCAGGGCTAGTTGCTTAATTTGTGATCTAATGACCAGTGGTGGTCTGGAAGTAATTTTTTTTTGTGTGAAATGAGTGCAAAACATGTTATTGTCAGTATTTGTAATTGTAACAGTCACATTACAGTTTTGTGAAATGTTTATGCCTTGCTTACTAAATGCTGATTTTTTTTATCATTCTTTCCCCATTTACCAAGGTAGATATATCCTTTGCTTAAAAAAGGTTTAGGTGCAGTGTCATAGTTCTCCATATGATACTCCAGCTAGGTGGGCTTCTAAACCTTCCCATCACTAGGACTTGCATAGCTCTCTAGCTGTCACGCTCTGTAACGGGAAACGGAAGGGAGATGGTGGATTCTGAACGTGCCCATTAGGTATCTAGCGTACTAGCAGAGCCTAATGAAAGTCAAGCTTTGTAGTTCTTGGATCTTTGCTGAGAGAGTTGAAAAGACGGCAACTATAAATATTTCCCCTTCTTCTAAATTCAGTCTTTCTCATTTTATTTTGCTGTCTAGTTGCTTGCTAGGGAATGAGCTCCATTAATCTGAAAGCTTCATTCTTACACCTTTTATCATGTTTGTTCTGTGTCTCCTTCTGACTTTGAGCTATGCCACTATTTCTGTTGTAGCTGGGAGGGCTTCTGTATTTAAGTGCTGAGGTTTGGGGTTTTGTGTGTGGTGTGGGGTGTTTGTTTTAAACCAGTTGTTCAGGAAAGCCCACTTCTCAAGTGAAAGCCTTTCACGTGGGACTCATGCCAGCTTTCTACTTAGTGACCCAAAAGTAACGCCTCTTTCATTGGAGACAGAGTAGCCTTTGTCCTGGCAGTACCTTGTGATCAGACAGAGTGGCTCTGTAGCTCTGGGCTGGCATCTGTGTTTGGAAGCTTTGCTTGATCCCTTTTCCTTTCACCTCTTTTGGGGGTTTACTTTTTCTTTGACCTCTTTTGGGGGCTTACGTATGCCTGGTCAGTAAGGCCCTGACTACCTCTAAATGTAGTATATGTAAGAGAGGGGCAAGTTCTTGCTGTGTTCTTATGACTACTACTCTATTGAGAAGTATGTGCCACATCAGGATCTGAGGAGAGAGGTGTCTAGGATCTTCTAAGAAACTCAGGCACAGGCTTGTGGGTGAGAAGGGAAGAAGCATGCTTGTTGTTCCCATCCCTCCAGCACTTTGGTGGGGTATGTCATCTGTGTCACTCCAGTGCTGCGTCAGATCTGCGTCTAGCTGTGATGCTCATGGGCCTGTGTAAACATGATGGATGCAGAGCTCCTGAATTGAAGGCCGCCAGATCATTTCTGATTTTTAAATGTTCTTTTTTCCTAGCTGGTGGGAACTCCATACTACATGTCCCCAGAACTCTGCCAGGGTGTGAAATACAACTTCAAATCAGATATTTGGGCTGTGGGCTGTGTCATCTTTGAGCTGCTTACTCTGAAGAGGACCTTTGATGCTACTGTAAGTCCGCAAACCAGGATGGACTGAGTAACCTTACTTTTTATCACCCTGAGATTCACACTTGGCTCATAGCTTTCTTAACTCATGTTTTTCTTTCATTGTTGTTTACATCTGCTGATTAAGAAAACAGTGGCCTGGGAGTGCCAGCTATAGCCAGAGAAAATGTCTGCACAATTTCCCCTACCATGCACTGCAGGTGCCTCTCTGGCTTCTGCCAAACCTTGTCTGCAGCCCTGAGTTTACCAGATGCAGAATATAAGCTGTGCTAATTTGTATCATGACTGTGAATCAAACATCCTTTTCTCTACAAGGAGGAAGTTTGTGATTGTGTAGTCTTTCTGTTTTTTTTTCAGCATTACTAGCTGTGAATTTTCTGTGCAGCATTCTGTAGCGAAAACTTCCGGCCTTTGGATTTCATAGGATTTAATCCTGTTACCCTTTCTCAAAGTTTGGGTGCAAGAGAAAAAAGTTTGGGTTTGGCATGGGGAAGGTGAAAGGGAGCATTGCTGGCTGGCATATGTGATTTGCCAGCGTGTGCCATGAGATGGGAAAAGCTGCTAACTGCTATGGTGCAAGATTTTGTAACTCTTAGGGAGACGATGTGAAAATATCATCCTTTCCTGACTTCCTCTCATCATGACTACCGAGTCCCCAGTAACTTTGCTGCTGTGCGGTGTTTCAAGGGCAATATGCTGCACAGGAGATTCCGTGCAGGGAGAAACCTATCTTCCCTCCACAATTAGGGAATTTGGTGAAAAGCTGGATGTTGCCACCAAGTCCTAGCTATCAGAGGTACCATTTCTGCAGGAATTATTATTGGGTTTCTGGAGAACCTGCTAGGCAGGGAAGAAGAAGGATGTGCCCTAATCAGAGGAGGGGGAAGAAAATAATGGTGACCTGTAGCATCTCTCCCTGTTGGACACATTGTCCAGTTCAGTTCCCTTACAGCTGGTTTCTGCCTAGAATCCCCTGAACCTTTGTGTGAAGATTGTACAAGGAAATCGAGCCATGGAGGTTGATTCCACTGTCTACTCCCGGGAGCTGATCCAGATGGTGAATTCCTGCCTTGATCAGGTTGGTGAAATACTTTTTAATTTTCAGACACCCCTTTCATGCTGCCTAAGCCATGAAATTCAGGGGCGAAGGGGAATGACATGCCTGTTTCAGCACGAGGGCTGTTCATGCAGGATAATTTCTGTGAGGCCTGAGGCATCACTAAGGCTCAGCTTCCTCCAGTCCTATGAAAGCATTGTCTCAAGATGCCATTCAGTCGTGCAGGCTCTGGAGGGGTGCTGGGTTTACTCTGATGACGATTATTCAATGGGCTGGAGGAAGCCGTTATTTTCTAATGCAGTGCTACGGAGGTAGGGGCATTGTCTCAGTACAGTCTCCTCAGGTTCTGGCTTTCTGACCATGACTCTGGGTTTCTGTAAGGAATTAATTTCCTGAAAGCAAACATACTATTGATACCTTCAGAGCGTGGAGGTCCCTCCTGCGCATCCCTGGCATTTATCCCTATTCATTCCAAATATTTGAATTAATTCCTTTCCCTTCTGAAAGCAGTCAGGGAAGGAGGTCCATGCAGTCTTCAATGAGGTCTTCTGGCCCAAGAGGATCAGCATTTCCCAGAGAATGACTTGTTGCTCACTTCTTTCAGGATCCAGAGAAGAGACCCACAGCAGATGAACTGCTTGAACATCCCCTTCTCAGCAAACGCAGGAGGTAATCAGATGGTCTTGCCAGAAACCTGGACAGGTGTCAGGGAGAACGGGAGGGTTTGTGCAGACTAGTGGCATTCATGCTTTTGAAGCAAAGTTCCTAAGTTAATTTTGCCTGATGCAAGGGAGTTGTTGAAGTACATTTCGTGGTCTTTAGGAGAGAAGTGCAGTCTTGTCTTCTGGTCAATCCCTATGCCTCTTGGTGCATGGGTGCGGTGAGAAAGGTCTTTGTATCCTTTGTCATAAAAGCTGTTGTATTGAGAACCTTGAGGCACCCCTTTCTGAGGCTCCTTTGAGGAGTGCTTGTTCCCACTCTTCAGATCTCTGAATGAAGGGTTACCCTTAGATCCTCCTATAGTCAATGGAAAAGACCTTTCAAAATATACATTTCATGCAATATAGAGACCTGTGCTTTCTCCCTTTGTTGCCTCCCTCTTCCGGAGTCAGTTGCATTGAAAGTGATCCATTTTAGCTTAGTTTGACCATCAGTCTGCACATACTGTCTTTTTATGAAAGGTGGACCAAATTCCTGGGGGCAGTAGATGTAGTCCTTTATACCAAGATTCTTTTACTTGGTGGTCAGTAAAGTTTGAGTTTTGTCTTGCTGTATTCACTGGTAAAAGCCCAAATCCTGGTAATATTTAGCCATTTAAGGTCATTCTTGTGCAATACGGGTATTGGTTGGCCATGTTCTGGGGTGTGTGTGTGTGTATATATGTGTATATATATATATATTTTGTTGTCCTCAGCTCTCCTGGAAGTTTGTTAGCTATATGGTACATTACTTCTGCCCTACTTACTGTGTATTGCTATGAGCTGGTAAACAGCTGCCACGTTTCCTCCAAGAGGGAGCAGCGTTTTATTGGAAAGAAAAGCAGTCTCTGTGTGTTGCTTGTCAGTAAATTGCTTTGGGCAATGTTGCTGTTTCCTAAAATGCTTTTTCTCCTTTGGCAGGGAGATGGAAGAGAAAGTCACACTGCTTAATGGGCCAAATAAGCGACCAAGGTAATTATTTGAGCATGTGCTTGAAAGGAAGTCTGGAGAGAACAGCTCCCCAGAGAGGAACTTTACCGAGAGTGTTCGTCTGTGACAACTTTAATGGAATAGTGTAGTTTAGAAGATTCCTAAATGCTGGGAATATGACATAGTTGCTACAGGGTTATTGTCCCATGTTTTACTCTGCGTTTTATATCCTGCTTATATGAATGGCTGGAGCCTTACCTCTGCGGGTCCCATACAGCTCTAATCCGTCCTGCTGAGGATGTAGTCTTTACAGCCTCTGTATCTGAGGATGTAATGTAGATCCTTCCTTTCACACAGATTCCCTGGAGCAGGAAGAATATGACTGTCTGAATGTTGAATATTAAATGAATATAAATATCTTTCATAAAACTGGATATATGCAGAGGTTCTCCACAGTTCCCAGTAAGCCTGTAAGCAGGGTAGCTCTGTGAAGCAGATGGCTTCTGTGACATGCATAGCTGTTTTCCTGTTGAGTTGTCAGATAGAATTTGACCTTTTTTTGCTCATAAACTTGGAAGTACTATCTGAGCACTTTATGTGAAGTTGTTCCAGTTCATGGTTTGCTCACAAACAGTTTGCTTTGATTACAACTTCCATTTTGCAATATGCTTGTGAATGGATTCTTACCTGCATCAAAGAGTTATATTTTTGCCCTCAGATGGAAGTCTGTAATTTAAATAAAGAGGATAGAGGGAAGTTAGAAGCTTTTGGATGCTTCTGTATTTTGAGTAAGATTTCATGACTGTTTGTAAGGCTTTCATTTTTCACAAGTGAGAACAGGTCCATGGCCATTCAGTGAAAGCCCAGTCCTTTTAAATGACATAAAATTGGACTGTAGGCTTTTAAAAATGCTTCCTGGAGGCTACTTTCTCTGCTGCTTTGAGACAGGTTTGATCCTGAGTCTCTCTACAGCAGTTGAGGCCTCACAAGCACTCAACAAAGAGAACAGTTTGTGAAAATAAAAACCATGAATGGCTATGAAGGGGAAAGTGACAGACAGCTGTTGGAAAATGAGTGATGATAGTGAATGCAAACCCATTATTAAAAGCATGCGTGTTTTGGGGGGTGTCTTGTGCAGGTCAAGTACCATGAATGAGGCTCCCATTGCAGTGGTGACTTCACGCACTAGTGAGGTGTATGTCTGGGGAGGCGGGAAGTCCACCCCCCAGAAGCTGGATGCCATCAAAAGTGGCTGCAGTGCACGCCAGGTGTGTGCTGGTAACACTCACTTTGCTGTGGTGACAGTGGAGAAGGAGCTCTACACCTGGGTGGTAAGTGAGAGAAACTGCAGGAAGGGGGTGAGGGTGGGAGAGGAGAGTCCAGATCCACTGCTGACCATTCATGAGTCTGTTAGAATCATACGGACGAGCAGCTTGGAAAGAGAGAAATAGGATTGCAGTGGGCACTGTGAGGCCACGTGCTTTGGGGCTGACCCAAGTCTCCCAGGGCAGATGTGTTTTTGGGAGAATTTTTCCATCATGCCAGGAAGTGTATTGGAGACTTGCTGTGCGCTTGAGGGTTGTAGGTGATGGACTTGTAGGCCCAGACACTGAGTCAAACATCTCTTGTTCCCTTTCCTGACTACTAGAAATGCACTGGAGGCTTTGTGATGGTCTGTTTGCTTTGTGCATTTTTGAGGATGGTTTTCCGAGATCAGAATGGGTGGGATGAGTGACCTTGTTGTACTACAGATGTCATCTGTGAGGCAACTTGTGGATGAAACCAGAGATGTATCATACTAAACAACTCTGCTTTTTGTGATGAGTGGAAATTCTGCAACAGTTTAAAGTGAATAAAAAATGTTGGCATATAATGCATTTAAAACAATTGAATCCAGTCTTCTCAGTCTTAGATGGTCAGTGATGTGGAAGTATTCTGCATCTCCAGGCTTCCACAGGCTTTTCTGTTGATGGTGCAGAATCTCTTAAGACAGATTAGAAAATACTGGTGGGTGGGTGAGAGAAGAAAGAGATCCAAACAGGAGAGCAACTAGAAGTAATTTGCTGGATGTTCCTGCAAGAATGGCTACTGAAAACTTTCAGCTGGCTATTAATATTTTAGTTTTAGCTTCAACACTACTCAGAGTTGTTTTGTTTTTCGTGTAGAATTGGTAGGTCTGGCCACTTCAGTGACATTTGTTTCGTGTTATAGGTTTCTTTGCAGCCATTAGGTTTTAGAAAAGTGGGTCAAAAAGCTGAACGGCGAATTTCAGTCTTGCAGCAGGGAGCGGGGTCTGTAGCCTGGCAGATGAGAAAGGAGCAGGGATTCCTCACCAGCTGGTGGCCTGAGACCGGATCACTTCTCATTAGTGCAGAACTGCCTGAAAGCCTGTGCTGCCATTTAGAAGGTTGCCTGCTGTTATGCCCCATAGACAGAAGTCTCTTCCCTGGAGTAGCTAACACGTGTTCCCTTGCTCTTTGCTGTCTTCTGTTGTTCGTTTGAGGTGCTGTAACTATTGGCACCATCTCTGGAGTTGTGGATACATAACCTTACCAGATGTTTCTGTCTTGCAGAATATGCAGGGAGGCACCAAGTTGCACGGGCAGCTGGGACATGGAGACAGAGCCTCCTACCGGCAGCCAAAGCATGTTGAGAAGCTTCAGGGAAAAGCCATTCGCCAGGTGTCCTGTGGAGATGATTTCACAGTGTGCATCACGGGTGAGAGCTGGAAGGGGACCACTGTCCCCTCACTGCTGTGCTGTGGAGATGTTTGCCTTCATAGTAAGATTAGCAGAGCAGCTTTGTGCACAAAGGAGAAAGTTCTGTATGTTACTCACCCCTCAGTTTTGAGTATATTAGGTGTGGTAGTGGAGATAGATCAACATTATTATACAGAGGAAGGTATTGACTCCCAAGAAGGCTAGGTGTTTCACTCCTTTTTGGTGATGAAGCTGGGTGTTGAGCACAGCTCCTTGTGGCTGTGCAGAGCCCCTCCCTCTCATGTGTGTGTTGCCTCCATACATGCCCGTGTGAAAGACAGAGGAGCCTGAAGGCAAGAATGGAAATGTGTTTGAAGCTTTTTTTGGGGCTGTGTGGGGAAAGAGTCACACAATGATAAAAGAAGATGTGTATCTGAGATTTGCTGTTTAATTCAGAAAGCTTGAGACCTGGTAGCTGTCTCTAGTTCTAACCCTGCTCATACTTTTAAAGATGTGTGGCATTGTCTGTTACAGAAGAATTTGAATCTCCCTTTACCCATGAAAACATAATTCTCAACAAGGTAGTTTCCAGCTTATTTTGCCAGTGCTGGAAAAGCAGAGGTTTGACAGAGATAAGCTCAGAGGCTCAGTGTGCTGGAGGAGTGACTTAGGGAGACACAGGATCAATTTGTGGGTTTCTGTTAAAGAAAGTGGCATCTTCAACCCAAGATTTTTTGACACTGGTGGCCTGAAATAGCTGCAGGTTGTGGTGTAAGGTCATCCATCTTAATGTGAACAAGAAAGGACTCCATGTTCTCCTGATGACATTCTTCTGCACTAAAGAGGAGGAGGATTATAGAAAAGAGGTTGCTCTGGCTGTGTCCTAAGAGGTTAATATGCAGCCTAATACAAGCTCTGAGTGCTGACCCAGCTTCCCTTGTGTCCTTCAGATGAGGGCCAGGTATATGCCTTTGGCTCAGACTATTATGGATGCATTGGCGTTGACAAGGCTTATGGCTCTGAAGTGCTTGAGCCCCTGCAGCTGGATTTCTTTCTCACCAACCCTGTGGAGCAGGTCTCGTGTGGAGATAACCATGTAGCAGTACTGACCAGGAACAGAGAAGTCTACACATGGGGCTGTGGAGAGTATGGTAGGTAGAGTCTCCCTGGAACCTAAAGGCAGTAGGGCATGCCTGCTCCAGAAAGTGCCTTGGTGCAGGTGTGTAATGCAGGGCCTGGGTGAGGGCTGTCTGGTATGTCCTGGGGACAAAGACCATTCTTTCTTTGGGGCTTTCTTTCCTTGTAAGAATGGGGAACTGGGGACTGAGCCTTTGGGACTCTACTGTGGGAAGCTCTAGGGTGCCGCTTGGCTTCCTTGTGGGTAGGACAGTTGTTCTCTGAGTGGGGTTGGATTATGTTGAGGATTGGCAGGCAACAATGCAGGCAGGGGAGCAGGTTTCTAGTTCTGTAGGGAGATTCCTTTGGGACTATGGAGAGACAAAACCATTTCTTAGGGGTGGGCACCTAACCCTTTCTAACTGCAGTGTTTTCACTGGTGCAGGGCGCTTGGGCTTGGATTCAGAAGAAGATCACTACACCCCTCAGAAGGTAGGGCTGTGACTACTTCTCAAAATCTGCATAGGCATAAATCCAAATTAGTTGCTGTTTGGAAATACTAACTGTCTGAGGCTCCAGTGTGTTTTCTAAGTTATCATAGAGTTTGTGAGGGTTTTAACTTTACTTCCTCATTTTATTTTGCTTCATCTGTCCATAGAGATCATGGCAGAGGGACATGCCACTCCCAAAGCAGCCAGCATCATGCCGTAGAGCTTCATTGCTCTGATCTCCAAGCTGGAACTGGAAATGTCGAACTTAATGTAGAAATCATAGTAGGAAATACCAAATTGCTTATGTCGGGGCTGTAGAGGAAACTCGCAGCAGTGCAAACAACTGGGAGTCTTTGAATTTGACATAATGAGTTAAAGATGAAAGATTGAAAGTAAAACCCTCTTGAAATACAGTGCTAGGGGTAATTGAAATAACCTAACCCATTGGGGGTTAGAAACCAAAAAGGATATGCCTGTAAGCCAAGCGGAGCACAGATCCAGCACAGACCCAGGCCTACTCGGCTAACTGGGTCTGGTGCTTGTACACCCCAGCTGGCCAGAATACCTGTGTACCACATTTCTGGTTCATGTGCTGGCTCACCGGTGTCTGCACACAAGGTCTAGAATGCCTTGAATTTCTGTATAGTGACCAGAGTTTCAGTATGCTATGGACTTCATTATATTCTTCCACCTTCATTCAAAATAACTGGATTGGGTATTGTCAGTGCCCAGACTAGCTGAACCACTGCTCTAACCCGATATGTTTTTCATGTGCTATCTTCTATATAGTAGGTGTTGGGATTTTGATTTTCTTGGGATATATTTTTTCCACATAGGTGGATGTTCCAAAGACCTTAAACATAGTGTCCGTTCACTGTGGCTGTGATGGGACTTTCCTGCTCACGCAGACAGGCAAAGTGTTGGCATGTGGACTCAACGAGTTCAACAAACTGGGCCTGAATCAGTGCACATCAGGGATAATCAATCATGACGTAAGTCCATTTGGGTCCCTGGCTCCAGCTTCCAGGAATCAGTAGTATATGGGGAATTGGAGGTCCTGTGACAGTGACAAAGCGTTCATTAGCTTTGTGCCAATTTGTCAGTTCCAAGCCAAGACAGTGGATGCTGGAATTGTAGGAAGAGGCAGTTTGTTCCTCAGTTTCCTGTCTGCCCTATGGGCTTATGTCAGATCTGAGGTAGTAAAACAGCGAGCTGTTCCAGGATGACTTGGCCAGTAACATGGATTCTGGCAATTCTTTACCATACCTATGTTGGGACTGTCTAGATGGTCTGCCAAGACCTGCTTGAGTAGTCTTAGCTGATGAATGTGTGGTTTTTCACTCTGTGCTTACCCACGTGTCTTTTCTCAGACGTACTGTGAGGTGCCATATGCCACTTCCCTTACTTTGGCCAAGCAGCTGTCCTTCTACAAGATCCGTACCATTTCTCCAGGGAAGACACACACAGCTTCCATTGATGGTGAGCCCTATGTATCAAGAAGTGAATACTGATTGCTGGATTACTTTACATCAGCTTTGCCCTTTCAGCCTGGCCCTTGACATTGAGGGTTGTGCTCTTGGCAGCAGGGCTCATGCCTGCTCCAGGAATCCAGGATTCCTGTCCCTCAGCAGTGTTGCTTCCTGGCCAGCTGAAGCAGCAACATTAGGTTTAGGGTTAGCCTTCCTTTTTTTTAAAGGGGCGTGGGGCGGGGGAAGTTTGGGGAAGAATCATGCTCTGGGATAGCAGAGGAATCATTTATGACCAAGTTAGGCTTTGCCGCAGTGACACCAGTCAGAGGGCTGTGAGGAGTCCCAGCCCCCAGCATCAGAAAAGGGGAGCAACAGGAGAAGCTGCTGGGGATGATTCCTCTTGGCTGGCACTGTCCCCTCCCAGCCTGTCTGGCTTCTCAGCAGAGTCCTTCCTGGTCATGGGCTGCTGCTGCTAGTTCTCTGCATGCATGGCTGCTTCCAGCATTGGGCCCTTGCTGTGACTGTCTCCTCGTTCCTCCTCTTAGAGCGAGGCCGCCTGCTGACCTTCGGCTCCAACAAGTGCGGACAGCTTGGTGTTGGGGACTATAAGAAGCACCTGGGAATTAACCTGCTGGGAGGCCCCTTGGGGGGTAAGCAGGTGATCAGGGTTTCATGTGGAGATGAATTCACCATAGCTGCTACTGACGGTGAGTGGGTCTTTGCGAAGTTGCGGTGGGTTCCTTTGAACTGCATCTGCAGGATGGTTAACTGGCTCCCACTGAGCATTTTCTATACCACCCCCGCAGCACTGCACTGAAATATAGAAATCCTCCTAGGCTGGGGCTGCCTGGCCCTGTTAGTTGTCCCAGTACAGCACCAAGCATTTGCTGTCCCTGGGGCTGCAGAGTGTTGGCTTGGTGGCTGCCTGTAGTTTCATTATCAGTTTGTTCTCCCACTGGCAAAATGGAGCTGGTGGATTAGATACTTTGGGATAGCAGTTACAGCAGAGAGGCTGTGATCCTTGTAGCAATTACAGACTGAGAGGGAGTGAGTTAATTGAGGCTCCTGAATCTCTCTTTCCTCAGACAACCATATCTTTGCCTGGGGTAACGGTGGGAATGGGCGTCTGGCAATGACATCGACCGAGAGAGCTCATGGCTCGGATATTTGTACCTCGTGGCCTCGGCCAATATTTGGATCGTTGCATCATGTTCCAGACCTGTCATGCCGTGGCTGGCACACCATCATCATTGTCGGTAAGTGTAAGCTCAGGACGAAATTTTGGGATCTTGGTTGTGATGACATATTGCTTGCCAGGGCCTAGACTATAAATCCTGCCTGGGAACAGGCCAGGTTGCTGTAGGGGAATGTAGCAAGCTGCTCTGAGCTCTAGGCCTGCAACGTTGGCTTTGTTGTGTGCTGTTGTAGGAGTTGTCTTGCTTTCCTTGTGGCAGTCTAACTGAAAGCATGTTTCTCTCCTTGCAGAAAAGGTGTTGAACTCTAAAACAATCCGATCCAACAGCAGTGGCCTGTCCATTGGTACTGGTGAGTAACCTGCGCAGGGGAGCTGTGGCCTAAGTCTGTTCAGTGGTTAGTTTGAGTGGGTGCAGTTTGGTCCTGCAGCATGGTTTCTCTGTGTTTGAGAGGCCTCACAGAAGAGCTCAGAGGGAGAAAATCTAGTTGGTGCCGTGCATTGGAAGGGATGGCCTAAAGGTGGGGAAAAAAAGAACTGAAACGGAGGATGAAGAACACAGATGCAGCGAGGCCGTTGTAGTTGAGGAACTTCAATTTGACAAGGAAAAGCTGAGAGGAATTCACTGAAGGGAGCTGATGAGGGGGGCTATGGGGCAGCTGCTGGACTCCAGTTTCTTGGACCTGTGGGAGGGCTGAGGTGAAGAAGATGCAAAAGACTGCTGCACACAAGCCCTTTTGCGGAGGCCTGCAGGGAGTGTTAGGAGATAAGCTGTTGAGAGAGTTGCTGCTAGCGTGTGCTCTCACTGTGGCCACACAGCCCAAATTTCTGCATCTTCTCTGCTCCAGCTGGGGTTTGGCAACAAAAATAGCAAAGGTGGGGAAAGCATAAAGTTTTCACTCTTGTTTGATAGTGGCTCAGAGCTGCACAACTGGAGGAGGAGAGGAAGAGGATAATGAACAGGAAGTGGAGACTCCCAATCCCAGTGGAGGCTTTCGGGGAACCATGGAAGCAGATCGTGAGTTGGGGGGCTGGATCAGCACCACAGAAGCTAAGGGAGGCAACAGTGCTGACAGCAGCTCCTGCCCTGGCTGGTTGCGGAAGGTAATGTGGCGTCTCAAAAATGCCTTAAAATGAGGATTTAGGCTGGGGAAAAGCAGGTGGCCCCTTCCACCTTTAAGGGATGCTCTGAAAGGTTCTCAGAGCTGTGCTGTGTAGGAAATCCTTTAGGCCTCGCTGCCTTTTTTACCACAAGAGGGTGTTGGTGTATTGGTTGAGGAGGTGAAGTCAGCTGCAGGAAGGCAGGCAGGCCTGACTGTGCTGCTTTTGTGTATCCAGGAGCTGGAGAACGCTGAATTCATCCCCATGCCTGACAGCCCCTTTCCTCTAAGCATGGCATCTTCAGAGCCCGAGAAGGAGACACTCCCTTATCAGAAACTTCAAGGACTCAAAGTGGCTTCTGAGGAACCTGTTGGATTAAACAAGCCCAAAACAGAGCCCTGGGTAATGTTATCCAAGTGAATGCTTGGGGGACCCAAATGAAGCTGTTGGGGACCATAAATGGTAATGTTTGAATTATGGGAAGAGCTGAGAAGGGGGTGTTTGATTGGCCTAATTCATCTTGATGAGGAAAAGAGGTCCGTTTATAATCAGAGATGATACTGCAAAGAGAACAATTCACTGAATCTAGAACACAAGGCTGGGACTTGGTCAGATTGAAAATAATGAGATCAGTTCTGTGGAAAAATGTGGTTAATGCAATTAGGGGAAAAAAAGAGAAGCCTAGGGCCCAGAAGTCTAGCAGAAGATAGAACTTTAGAAAGCAGAAGTTGCTGAGAGATAGGAAGAATTGATATAGGAAATCACTGAGAAATCGCAACCTGTGAGACTACCTATTCCAGGAGTTTTCTGTCCAAAGAGGAGGCACAGATCCCAGTCTTAGGGAAAGGGAGGTAAACCAGATGGATTTTGGTGATGGGAGGACAGGAGCAGCTTTTACAGAAAAAAGAGGAAGTTAGTGGCTTTGTACTGAAGACTTACTGACTCTAGTAGCTTGCTGACTTTGGCTGCTAGAAGTTTGGGAACCCTTGAAACAAGCTAGGGTGACATGTTCTGTGCATGGTTTCTTCTTGTGGCATATACAATTCCTGGCCTTGCACTCAAACCTCACTTGACTTCCCTCCGTGTGTCTGCAGCCTACTTGCCTGAGTCCAACCCTGCCATGCGGTGAAGGGAAAGCTGCATCTCCTGTTGCGGGCTGCATGTGCAGTGCTCTGCAAATGGAGGTGACACACCTCCGAGGCCTGGTTTTACAGTGTCTGGATGATCAGAAGAAGCTGCAGCAGGAAACTGTTCGTCTGAGTGCCCAACTCCAGCTGTTCTGCAGGGGGACGGAGGGAATGCAGCAGGTGAGGACCCATCACCTATATGCACATCCATGCCCAAGGCTCACTATGCTGATCCTGGCTTCTGCGTAGATAGTAAAGGCTATGCAGAAGGGAAGCAGCTTTTAACAGACATCTCTCTTGGAGCAGAATGGGGGGACTGAGCATGGTGCCTGTCTCTTGTTTGAGCTGCTGCTGAGGGCCCTGGTAGTAGCAACAGGAATGAAGCCAAGAAGACAGTTTACTGTGAGGACAGCCTAGTCCTTGAGGGACCTGGGATTCCCCTTTATTTCTCCTGGTGAGAAGTGATGGGCAGTCAGATGTCTCAGAGAGTCTCAAATGGCTGTGAAGAATAGGAACTGTGCCTTATGCAGCTTCTAGCTTCTTTGCAGTTAGTCCTAGAGCTGTTTGGATAACTGCTGTGTCTTTTGGCAGGTGGAGGTTCATTCCAAAGGAACACAGACAACCAAAGAGGAGATGGAGGTGGATCCGAAACCTGACTTGGATTCAGATTCCTGGTGTCTCCTGGGAACGGACTCGTGCCGCTCCAGCCTCTAGTCTCCTGAGCCCACTGGGATCCATCTAACTTCACAGCACACTAACCGAATGCAGAGAGCGGCTTTCCTGGCTTCAGGTCACTCGCAGACAAGGAGCGAGGCCGGAGGCTCCAGAGCAGCACCCATGTACGTTTGATATGAACTAGGAGTGAGTTTGAGAGGGGAAGGGCCCCCGAGCTCTAGGCCAGCTCAGTGATTGAAGCAGCAGCAGCTCCTCTTTGTACCTTATCTGTCAATTCTGCACGTGAGGCAGAACGGCCCCATTACAGCGATGGCTCCAGTAGCGGCTTGTGGCCCTTTCATTGTTTCACTGCTTCCTGGGAGCTGCCTTTGGGACCCCAGTATTCATCACTGCATCTCTAGATGAGAGGAGGAGACGTGTTTTGTACTGAAGCTGGCTGAACCCTAAGACTCGCCACCTTCACTTCAGAGGGGTGAAGGACTAGGATCCCCTCCCTGCTTAGGGGCAGAGGGAGCAGAGAATGTCTCATTCTGGAGGCAGTGGAGATCTTCCTGTTCAGGAGATAATGGTAGACAGCATGTCCCTGGCCTCGAGGCACAACTTCTGGCCATATGGCTGTGTCCAGTGGCCTGTATAGACAGAGTTTAAAGGCTTTATTCTGGGTGCCTAGAGCTTTCCAACTTCCAGGCAATGTACCAAGATGAGTGAATCAGGTGTTTCAAATAGCAGTAGCAGAGACTGTCTGAGATGGGATCTGTGGTTCTCAGTTTCAGACCACCTGCTTCCCAACCAGATGACAAGCATCTGGGCCTCAGACTAAGTCACCCATTTCCTGCTCCAGCTGTTCAACTTGGTTTAGGTGCCAGAGCTTCTGGTTTCTTGGCGTAAGCCCGTAGCTGCTCCCTGCTTGGCTTCTGTTCTGCTCAGCCCCTGGTGCCCACGCTCTGTGTGGGTGTGGGAAGAATCAGTGTTTTTCCACTCAGTGTTTTGATGAAGCTGGAATGCAGTTTCCTACCCAGAATAGGTCATTAATGCCGTGGTCACAGGATGCAGCCTTCCCCAATGACCATGAATGATCAAGTCTCTGTCCGGAATTCACCGTCCTAGAAGCGAAAGGCTTTCCCAAGAAAGTTGGAGATGGGAAGAGGCATGGTCTGATGCTCAAGATTTCCTCATTTCCTAAGAGAATGAAGTTAATTTTATTCCCCTTAAATTTATTAACAAACTGAGTTTGAATTAAGCTTTTGAGATCGGTAGGATCCCTGGGAGCAGCTAGCCTCCCCTACCTTACGTGAAGCCTCTAAGGAGTCCTGACTCCCTCTCACCTTTGCTGTGAGAGTGGGGTTGTGATTTCATTAGGCTTAAACCATCCCCACCGATGGCATGTCACCAGAATTGCCTTAGGTCTATTGGAGTTGGATATCCTATCACCTCTCCTATGCTAATTCTTTTGAGAGACTGTTCCAAGGGATCCAGCGTTCCCCATTTGTCTCTAGAGGTGGATGCCAAACCATTCTGCTTGTAACTTGTGCTCCTTAAATACTTCTTTGGTGCCTATTGCTAGTATCTTGGAGCTGATTCAAGTGCAGTCCCTCCAGTGCAGTGTCAAGGGCAAGGATTGTACCGGTGTGCCCCACCATCGTTACTGAAGGAAGGCTAGGAGAACAGCCCTCCTGCGAGGTGGTGAGCGTCGGGCGCCCTGGCGTGACCATGTGGCTTGGTTGCCCTCGTGACTCTGCTGTCCTTTCCACCATGTGCGTTGGAGCCAGTTCTCAGGTTAGGGTCCCGGCTTGAGGGTTGTTGTTGCAGTTAGAAATGATTGAGTTGGTCACATTGCGGCAGCGCCTTTGAGGAGTGAAGAGTTGAGCCTGAGCCATGTCCAATAAGCAAGCACCCAGCTGATGGGAGTCGCTCTCCTGCAGTGCACTGCTATCCTCATTTCTCAATGCTCTGCAGTTGGGAAGCTAGGTGCACAGACTGGATTCCCCTTGGATCTAGTGGAGGATTAGGGTCCCTGACAGAGGATGCCCTGTGCTCCGCAATCTCATATGTGCCTTAGAGGATTCACGCTATCCAGGTTGTGCCTGTTACAGACCACAGATTTCACACCAGCCAGCTATGCAACCAAAAAAGCAGTTTAAAGCCAGCACCTTCGTCTTGGGCTGAAAACAGAAGGGCAAGTGGGCAGAAGTGCCTTTGAGCAGTTTCAAACCCTTTTTACTTCTCCCCTTCTTGCAGTGCTAGCTCTGTATGTGTTGGTCTCCTGCTAGTATTGCTACTGAGTTGTTATAGTGGAACACAACTTATGCCTGCTCTGACACTCTGGCTGAAAACTAGTTTGTCATTGTCTTTTTTTGAAAGGTTAAAGGGTGGAGTGGTTTGGAGTTTCTGTTTAAATAAATGTTTAAACTCATTCTCCTGTGTTCAGAGTCTTTTTTTTTTTTTTTCCAAGGGAAGAAGGGGAAATATGTGTAGAGTCAGCTGGCTTCATGGTATTCTGTTGTTTGATTATCTTTTTTTTTGCTTATAGAAAGAGGGCAAGGGGCTTGCAGCTTCTGTGCTATGGGGGAAAAAAAAAAAAAGCAGGTTCTGTGTCCCTTCATTAAAAAAAAAAACCAACCACCAAACAACAAAACAACTCTTCTCTCACTGCTGCATCTCCTCCTAGTGACGTCAGGGGGCTTTTGTGTGTGTGTTTATTTCAACAGTTGGAATGCCAAGTGGGAAATGAGTAACGGGAAGAGAGGCTCAAAGGGAAGAAGTACCTGTTTCTCTCGGAACAGCTTCTACTGAGCATTAAGGCCTACAGAAGGGAGAACCTTCCTGATGCCTGCTCAGCCAAATGTTCCTGCACACTGTACTTAATGCCTGTCACTTCTAACTTTTTATCAGGATTTTTAGTAAATTGTGAAATGTCTTGAGAGGCAGAGCTGGATTAAAGACTTAAAATCAGCAGAGATCTGGATACTGAAAATGCAGCACGTCTCTGAGAGGGGGATGATACTGCAGCAGCAGCAGAGGAAACTGAGCTGGTGTGAGTAACATAGCTTGAGCAGTGCCAGGGTAACAGTAACCACGGTAGCAAAGAAGCAGGATGAATTTCTGTGCTGAACCTGATGCTTTGGCTAAACTGTTACTAAGTTTTAAAGCAGTTATCAGAGACTGGATAATGCTCCGTCTTGACCTGGAACAATAGCTCAGCAAAGAGGGGTGAACTGCCCACAGTTAGCTCTGAAACAAAGATAATAAATGAAGCCTGGTGATTTAATTTCAATAACTTTTGTTTAATCTACAGTTTCAATCTCGGTGTTAGCTGTTTGCCTGTTACTTAAGAGAAGTCCCCAACAGATGGATTTATTTTGCAGTATCAAAAGCTTTTCTGTGTGTATCTACCCCAGCCACCACTAGTACTCTGTTGACTTTTAGAGTCCACTAAACACAGACAATAAAACGTGGTGCAAGGGAAATGGAGTTAATATTACAAGACAGGCAGTGGTACTGAATTTCTGAATTTGTTTAATTCAGTTACACCTTTCATTAATTCAAGGAGGCTGGCATAAAGCTTCCAGTTTATCCCTTTCCTACCTCTTGTCACCTCTTGCTATCCTCTGTTTCAAAGCTCTGAAGGGAGAGCACTGGTCTTGCTTCTCCAATCAATTTGGATATAGCAAATTATTTTCCCTTGTTTTGAGTCTGGTTTTTTTTTTTCCTCTCCTCCCTAGGTTTGTGCAGTCATATACCTGGCTGGCACAGTGCACTACTGACCCTTTCTGGGACCTTCATGCTTTTCTAGGGTGTGCCAAGGGATTGGGATTTCTGCCCATGTATCTATAGGGCAGAAGCTCTGCAGCTGCTTTCAGGAGTCTGGGCCACCCATGGAAGGCTGGAGTGTTTCTTCGTATTTGGCTTCTGACTAGTCCAGTTTAATCTAGTTGCTTTTTGTCTTATTCTAGGTTCCCATGAGCTGCTGCTACGTTACTGAAGGACTTGCAAAAGGAGCTGCTGGAATTTTTTTGTTCCTTGTTTGCTTCCTGTTGCAACTTTCTCATACAAAGTAGTCATTCTTACTTTGAGAACACAAACCAGTCTGTGACTATTTAAAACAACTTTTACACAAAGAACTAGTCTTAATAAAAATCAGAATCTGGAAAAATAACTGACTTAGAAATATGCAGGAACTGTCACCAATTAGAAGCAGACGATTCTCTAAAAGAGGCTGTAGGACACCTATTTCCCCCAAAAGACCCTTTAACAGTGTGTGACAAAGACCTTTAGCATGAGGCCAAAATCACCAAGAGCTACCTTAATCTCAAGAAGAAAGCAAAAGAAGGGGTATATTTTTGTCATAATTCCCTACCTTTGCATCAACTAAGATGAAAATAAGCAGATGACTCAAGGAAGGGTGCAAGCCCTGTGTTTTAGAGGACCCTAGCAACATGGCCTGCAGGAAAACTCCATTTTTTTCTATAAATCTAATTGTTGATTTAACTCTGAACATACAAGTGGAACAGCTAACAAGTTTTCTGATGTGAAGTTCCTTAATGTCCTGTCTGGGAGCAGGAGGTGTTTGGCTTTTTTTAGCAGTAGCAGTTCTTAAACATTCTGGGTGGAAATTAAAAATAAATAAAAAAATAAATATCAGAAGCCAAGTTAGGAATCGAGGGAAGGTTGCCGTGGGAAGGAAATTCCTTCTTAGCTCCTAATACAAGACGCCTGGAGATAGAAACAAATGCTCTGTATCACGAGACTTAATTTCCAACTCCTGCCGTATGCTCCCTTCAATGATTTTCTCCAAGTCCACCTTGAAACAATGTGGGTTCCTTGCCTGTGCTAATCTGTTTGGAAGGTTTTTCAATGACCTCACTCTTCTCCTGGTTAGAAACCTGATTTCCAGTCTGAGCTTATTCATGACTTATTTTTGATCTGGTGTTGCATTATTCTTTAATTAAGTGTTTCTTCTTCCGCCCTTTCCCGACTCAGAGTCCCAGTTATTGTACATGGTAAGTAACACGTTGGGATGGTTGTTCTGTTGCCTCAAGGGCCTGGCTGGTTCAGAGTATCTCTCTTGTTCTATGCACATGAATTGACGTATGGACTCAGATAGTATGTGCCTGCTACTGCTCGCTTTTCTAACCCCCTGAATTTCTGATCCTGAGCTGCTTGTGTTGAGGAAGCCTTTAATAATACTCCTCCCAGTTCTCCTTTTCTAATTCAAGCAATGTCACACTGCATTTCTAAATGGTAACATTAGAGATCTTCAGCTGGTAAGACATAGCCCCAGGATTGTCACCAGCATTCTCGAAAAGCATTTAAGTAAACTCTTGGGCTGCTGCAGAACAAGTGTGGAATAAACATACCTACACAGCTTTCATGATTCAACTGAACAGTGCTACGACAAATATGACAGAGCATGAGCAATGACCAAGCAGCAGCTCTGGATCCTGTTGTCTAGTGCAGACACCAAGGACGGAATAACACAGCAGTCTGTGTGCTGCAAAAAAGTTAACTGCTTACATAGCTTCCTTTCCTCTCTCTGACTTTTCAAAATGCCTTTTCTAAATACTGAATAATTTTGAAGAACGTAGGTCCTTTCTATGGCCAAAAAAGAGGAACCCCTCAGATCCTAATCTTTTTTGTAGGTAGCTATAATAAGAATGCTACGCCTGCCAGAACCACTGTCACTGTTTGCACATTCAGGGGTGAACATCTGCACCTACAGACCAGTAAAGCAAACTAGGCAGATGCTGTTTGGCCCAGCTCTTCTTCTCATGACCAGCGCTACTCTGCTTTTAGAAAAAAAAACCCTGAGTCTGCATCCACTGATGAGCTAAAGGAGAGCATCTCTCTTCACATCAGACACCACTAGTTTAAGAAAAAAAAAAAGGCAAAAGCCCAAGACTCCCTAACCTACAGGCAAGGTAGGATTCTAAAGAACAGCCCCTTTCTGATGGCTGGTTTGCTCCTCTCTACTGTACCCCTGACAGCCTGTAGCAACAGCCTTTCTTCCCTGCTCAGCTGACTGAAGAGTGACAGCCTTACACCTAAACTGAGAATCCACGCTGAGCTCACCAGATGGGAGAAGCAGCCCCTAGAGGGACATCCCGTGTGGGGCAACCCAGGGCACAGGTCAAAGTACACGAGTTCTAGTATTCTGTTTGTAAGTCCTGAGCTGTTCATTTGCTGTACATACAAGCTCAACACTCACAGCCAGTGTTGAGACGAGGGAAAGTGCAAGTGTCTGCGGCTGGAAATCTGGCAGAAAACAGGCAGGGAATCACAGGACCAGGTACAGTTGGACACCGCCTCAGCATCACCTCCTCTGCGGTGGGGGTGGGGGCCTATTCTTGATGGTTTTGCATTTGGGAATATGTCTCTCAGCTGCTTGAGGAGCAAATCGACGTTTGCAGTAGGGGCAGGCAATGTAGTCCGGGTTTTCGATGGGAGGCAACGGGGGCAGGTCAGCCACCTTCCCTCCCTTGGAGAGGACTTGCTGCACCTGGCGGGCCTGGCGCAGGGTCTGGATGAACACCTCGTGCTTCTGCCTCCAGTTGTTCCTTCTGGGTGGATTATTCTGCAGAAGGGAAAGGCAGTCAGAGCAACTGGCACCACCATTAGCCTCTATTCTCAATCTTACACTCACGGTCCAACTCAGGTCAGTGATCCCTGGGCATTCCCTGTTGATGTAAAACCCTCCCTGAGAAGCTGAGTCCCACAAAGGGGATCAAATAGACCAGCACCAAGGAGGATTTGAAGGAAATACTGATGGAGACATCAATACTTAAAAAGAGCTTGAGAATAACCAGAAAAGCAAGCAGTAAGGCCAAGGAACAGGAGAGGGTTGCTATAGCTACTTTGCAGGAACAAAGCTGCATGTTTCCACTGCCTTTGTTTTAATAGTCTGTGTTATTACCTGGATTTTCAGTCATTTCCCTGCAGCCCATAATGTCACTGCAGCAGACTCAGTCTGCATCCTGACTACAGCAAGGACTGAGCTTTCTCCAGGAGTACACCCTTGACACATTACAAAGACAAGTCACTTAGGACCCCTGCCCCCCACCTATTACATTTTAAATTGATCTATTTATCCATTTGGCAAGAACCTTTCAGAGGCAATAGCTGGATTGCGTACCCCTTAGCCCCATGTACACGTGAAGGCACTCACATCTCAGTTGGAATTAGATATTGAGGTGGAAGGAATGTGAGCAGTAGATGTGGATTGTGGGAGGCAAAGGGACCGCACATTACCTGAGGCCTCTCTGAGCAGTTCCACTGCTGATACTGTTCCAGTTCTGTGCCCCTAGCTCTGGCCCTGCTGGAGTCAAACACTTTCCTCTTGGAGCCTTGGCTCTTGCCGCAGACACTCATGTGCTTCTCAAGCCTGGTGCAGAGAAACTTACGTCCGCAGAAGCTGCACTGTCCGAACCCTCCCTGCTCCACAGCACTGGCAGCCTGCATGTGCAGCATCTCTGCGGACAGGGGGTCACCAGAATCTCGGTCTGAGAGGGGAGAGGGAGAAGGGCTATGTTTTCGGGCCAGCTCTGAACAAGAGATTAAATGCTCCATGGGCATGCGGTCTCGAATTTTGCTGTTGCTGGCCACCAGCCGCTCCTTCTTGAGTTTCCCCATAGCCAGCTCTTGGGGGTGGAGGGTGGTGCCAGTCTTGGGGATAGTGGCCTCTGCAGACTGCACCCCACTGAAGACCCCATCACCTGGCCTGATTGCAACTCTGAAAGCTTTCTCTTCAGGGTGCTTTGCAGCCTTTCGCTCATGGGTCCTCTCCGCTTCTCTGTCTCTTCTCTCCTCTGCCTCAACAAGCTCTTTCTCTCTTTGAATCCTCCTAAGCTCCTCCTTTGTTCTCCTCAGCTTCTCTCTGAGGAGGGCCTCTTTCTTTCGAATTTCCTCTTCCAGGTTTCGTCCATCTGCCTCCAACTTTAGGATATAGGCCAACTCTCTCCTGTATAAGTGGGAGGCTGACTGTTTAGGCTCTGCCGTCCAAGGAGAGAGCACTGCACCTAGCTGAGCCCTCCCTGCTGGAGGCTTCCCTTTGCTCATTGAGCTAGGGCTACTATTTGGAGCTTCCTCCATGTATGGAGAACTTCCAACCTGTGCTCTGTTGACCACTGGAACACTCACGCCCTTGTGGTGAAAAATTGGTTTCAGGGGATGTGCACGGTCCACTCCTTCTTTCCATCTGGCTACTGATTTAGCTGGCAGAGTCTTGGTCTGGCTGGTAAGATACTTGCTCTGCAGTCCAGCTGAACAGACAACTCCGTGCCTGGAGCTGTGTTGACTCCTTTCTGCAGAAAGAGAATACGAATAGCTTCGGCTCTTTCGGGCATAGAGATCCTTTAAACTTCCCTCTATGTCAGGTATGAGTTCATGCTGAAAGTTGTTCTTCTGGTGTTCCAGCTGGGAACTGGGAACAAGCTTAGCAGCTGCCACCACAGAATCCACTGGTGGAAACAAAGCCATTCAGTGCCTGAGAAAGAGCCTGAGGTTAGAAAAGCAAAGTCATTACAGACTATCTTATCCAAAACTGGGCAAATTTTCTCCTAACAGGCTAAATCTGGTGGCTACAATGACAGGCCATAATAAATATTAGCAAAGGTTCTGTAACTTTTCTGGGTTCCGTAATCTTTGTGCTCCTTCCATCTGGGGAGCTCCCATGCTGCCTCTTCCAGCCCCAATCGTTTATGCAGCCAGAAATAAGACATGCTTTTATTTCGCTTTCTGCCACAGCCCTGTCATATCATGGTAGCAGCAGAAATATGCTGTACGCCAGAGAAATCATCATACTCCCCCAAGGTGTTTCCCATAACGCACCCCTTCAGTTTTGGCATCAAAGATGCGCCAGTGTGGCACACAGGTCTGACACGCGGGTGTCCGGCAAAGCTCGGTACAGTCTTCCCGTGGCTCGTTCTACCGCATCCCCCGAAGCGTGCCAGGCACCCAGGCCGCAGGCCGGCCCCGCGGGGCGGGCGGCGTTACCTGCGGGACAGCGGCCGGCGCTCCGCCCGCTCAGCAAGCTGCGTCGCCTCCCGTTTCGCTCACCAGTTTGCCATGACCCCAGAGACCCGACACCTCCTCCTGCCCTCCGCCCTCGCCCCGGGGCAGCGCGGAGCCCTGGCCCGCCGCTCCCCGCCCGCCGCCGCCGCCCCGGGGACGGCTGTTGCCTGGAGACGGGCACGCGAATGCCAGTTCCTGCGCCGCTCTCGCGGGCGAGCGGCCTCTCTATGGTTTCCCCGCAACGCTCCTCTGCCACTCTCGCTCTCCGGAGGACCCCACCTCTATGGCCGGCTGGGGGAAGGGGGATTGGCTGGCGGGCGAGCCAATATGCATTATTCATGAGGCAGTTAATGAGGGACCAGCCCCCTCCTCGGCCGCTCGCGGGGCCTGGCTCTTCATTGGCCCCCAGCCGGCCGAGGCCACGCCCCCCCTTCGCGCGAGCCGCGCAGCGCAGGCGCAGTGGGGTGTTGCGGCGGCGGCGACGGCAGAAGGAGGCAGCCGCCATGGCGGAGGGCGAGGGTCTGGTCTCGGTGGACTACGAGGTGTCTGGCAAGGTCCAGGGCGTTTTCTTCCGCAAGTACACCCAGGTGCGGGGTGGGGTGTGGCGTGGTCCTTCCTCCCGGGGTGCGCGGTGCCCTCTATCAGCGCTGCGGCGGCTCCTGTGGGTGCCTCGGCGGGGCTGCACGGTGGCCATGGCCTGGGCTCCAGCTGCTTGTGCGTGGGGGCTGTCCTCGCTCAGTGCTGCGTGATGTAAGCACGACTGAAAAGTGCGTTTGAGCCCCAGTTTTTCGTGTGAAAGAGTGTAACGAGTAGTTGGTTGAATCCTCTGCCGCTTCCCTGCTGCCCGAGCCAGAGGAACTTGCTCGGAGGTCTGTGTCTTTACCTGTAAAATCCGACTCCTGTGTGCAAGTGTCATTCCGTAGCCCTCCTACGGTTGGGATCAATCTCATTTTGCTCTGCCTTGTCTTCTCAGGGGGAGGCCAAGAGGCTGGGGCTCGTTGGCTGGGTGCAAAACACGAGCCACGGCACCGTGCAAGGGCAGATCCAGGGTCCGACGGCCAGGGTACGGGAGCTGCAGGAATGGCTGAGGAAGATAGGAAGCCCCCAGTCCCGCATCAGCCGAGCCGAGTTCAGCAATGAGAAGGCGATCGCGGCGCTGGAGCACAAGGACTTCCAGATTTTGAAATAACTTTGTGCCGGGAAGATGCAAAACGGGGAGCGTGAGCTGCCCTCAATGGAACATTTTCCGGCCCCCAGCCCCCCTCCCCCCCCCCTCCCCCCGCCCCCCCTCCTGTAC
>VUYV01000001.1:2910911-2948490 GCA_008711295.1 Anarhynchus alexandrinus
GGTGCGTGTGAATGGCGGGGGTGCCGCCTCCGGACGCCACCGTTTTTTTGAGGAGGTTGAGGTAAAAACGAGAGGAAAGCAGCGCTGCCTGCTTCTGGGTGCTGCCTTCTGTGTGGTTTTGATGCGCATGGAAGCAGAAGCCTTTTGGTTGCGGGTCCTTTGAGCTTGGCCTTCTCAGGGTTTTGGTGTGTTAAGCTTGAGAATCGTGTATGTTGTCGGTAAGGAGCATAAGACTCACGTTCTGGCCATTTACCCTGAAGGCACCAAGGATGTGGAGTCAAAGTCTGAGCAGGAGAGTAATCACAGAAAAAGTCTCTGCCTACCAGGAAAAGTATATTTATGAAGGTGAATGCAATAAATAATTTTTTCTTTTCAGGCCTTTAATTTGCATTTCTTTTCTTTTTTTTTTTTTTCTCTCCACCCAGGGAGTTGTTTTAAAGAGCATGGAGGAGTGAGCTCCCTTCAGTTTCTTGAGTTTCTCATCTTTCTGATTTTGACATGATCAAATGTTTGGTGGAAGATGTGCGAGCCAGGCTGCGTTCTGGAGTGACTATCAACTCACTGGGGCAGTGTGTTGAGGAGCTTGTCCTCAATAGCATCGATGCCAAAGCAACATGTGTAGCTATCAGGGTGGATTTGGAAGCTTTTAAGATCCAGGTGGTGGACAACGGCTCCGGGATGGGAAGAGAGGACTTAAATGCAATGGGAAAGCGGTACTTCACCAGCAAGTGCAGCTCAGTGGGAGACTTGGAGAACCTGAAGTTCTATGGCTTTAGAGGGGAGGCTGTGGCAAGCATAGCCAACATGGCCAGTGTAGTGGAGGTTTCATCTAAGACCAGCAGGACAGCAAACACATTTGTGAAACTGTTTCACAATGGGCATGCTCTGGAAGTCTGCGAAGCTGAATTGAGCAGACCAAGTGGCGGAACTACAGTCACTGTGTGTAATCTGTTCCATCAGTTACCGGTGAGGAGAAAGTGTATGGATCCTGTGTTGGAATTTGAGAGAGTGAGACAGAAAGTAGAGGCTATTTCACTGATGCACCCCTCTGTTTCACTTTCTTTAAGGAACGATGCTTCTTGTTCTATGGTGCTTCAACTCCCTAAGACAAGAGATGTATACTCCCGGTTTTGTCAAATTTATGGACTGGGCAGATCCCAGAAGTTACGAGAAATAAATTATAAGTCTGGGGGATTTGAGCTAAGTGGTTATATCAGTACTGAAGGACATTACAACAAGAATATGCAGTTCTTGTATGTGAATAAGAGGCTTGTTTTAAAGACGAGACTACATAAACTAATTGATTTTTTGTTAAGAAAAGAAAGTGTCATTTGCAAGGCAAAAAGTGGCCCTGCGAGCAGACAGGCTAGTTCAAGCCCTGGTCGCCATCGTTGTGGCCCAGAGTTGTATGGGATCTTTATTCTCAATGTGAACTGTGCATACAGTGACTATGATGTGTGTCTGGAACCTTCAAAAACTCTAATCGAGTTCCAGAATTGGGATGTTCTTCTAACTTGCATAGAGGAAGGAGTGAAAACGTTTTTGAAACGAGAACATTTATTTATTGAACCATGTAGTGAGGACATCAGAGAATTTAATGAAGATAATGACTTTTGTTTGTATAACGCTGCAGCTCTCAAGCCCTCGGTCTTTGACAAGAAGAGCATTCAAGACAGTTTTAAGAAAGCATGTGATGAAATTGTGGATTCCTATGAAATGTGTAACTTGCAATCAAAAGATGTCAAAAGGAAATCTGTGACTGGAAAAAAATCTTCAAATCTTATAGAGTCAGATAAAAACCTACAGGAAACTGAAATTGCCCCAAATCAGAAGATTGCTGAACCGTCTGATCCATGTAGAAACAACAAAGCAGAGATTCCACTGCTAAGCAAAGATGACACAGCTTCTGATTTCATTATATCAAATATCTCAGAGCAGGAGCCAAAAGACACCAATGGTTCCCAAAATGCATCTGATACTCATCTGAAACCTTCAGAAAATCTTCGTTCCTCTTTTAGTGGAGGGGCCAGATCAGAAACAAGAAAAATAGACTGTTGTGGTGACCTGCAGCATTGCACAGAGAATTACATAAAAGATGTGGGAAGCCAGCAAGGCAAAGTAGTACAGAAAAGCAATACGGTCCATATCTTAAATAATGATGTTATTCGATCACCGACTGATAGAGGAGACCTTACTGAAACAACAATTGGACCTGAAACTGTGTCTGGAAGTTCATTGATGAGATACTGTAATGCAAGAAGAGGAGATAGGGAAATAGCTGAAGTGATAGATGATTCTGGAATAGGGGCTGTTAGTTCAATACCATTAAAATTGTGCTCTACAGGCACAACACGTGTTACGCAAAATGAGCCCCCACATGAATGTGAACAAACAGAAACAAATCCTGCATTAAGCATGCAGTGTGGACCTGGCCCTGTCAGTGCCAAGGATATTTTTAGCCACAAAGTGAATTTTCAGATTCAGTCTTCAAATGCTAAGGATATTTCCAGTAATACAAATAAAGAATATACCCCTCCTTACACCAGAGAAGTATACGTTGCTGATGGTAACGAGTGGTTAGAGAACAAAACTTTGTCAGATCAGGTGAGTGAGGGGATAGCTATGCCTATTGCCACCAGTAAAAGGCATCATGAGACATTGAATGTCACAGAATTGTCACTGGCAACTGCTTCAGGTATTCCTCACAGTAAAGTTATAAAAAGCACTAAAAGACAAATAGCTGTGCCGAGATCTCAGCCCTCTAAGAAGCTGAGCTTGTCCACACAGCTGGGTTCGTTAGAAAAGTTCAGGAGATACTACGGGAGAGTCAAGTGTACGCTACCAACACCGTTGTCAGAGCGGAGTGAATTTGCTCTCCCAGTTCTTAATTCACAAGCTAATTGTGACTTTTCAAAGAATGAGAATGACAACCATGGTAGCTTGAGTGCTTGTGAAACTCCAGCTTTGGAAGATACAGATTCTAATAGTAGTAGCCAAGTTTTTGGCTCTTTGGAAGAGACTTTATTCTGCAGTGGAGAAACTTCACAGGATAAACAAGCCCTTTGTCAGACTTCTTTGATGTTGTCTGATTACTCTCAGGTTAGTAAAAAAAATATAAGTGGTAAAAGATCTCCAGGATCATTATCATCTAAACTGTCCAGAATGAAAAGTGACCACAAAGTAGTAGAACAACTTGGTGAACAATCCCAAACAGATTCAGGTAGAAAAGATGACTACTTTTTTGATCTTGAGTCTTCAAATAATGATTTTTTGTACAATCCTTGTCAAACATTTTCCTCAGTGGAAAAAATGAGGGAAGATAGTTACAGCGTTTCTAAGGGGGATACATGCTGGCAATCAGAGGGTACAAGAGCAGAGTCCATGAAAAGTACTGTCAGCCCATCACCACTCAGGATCATAGAAGGGGAGTACGCAGTCTCTTCAAGCAGCATTTTATTATTACCTGCTAAAAAAGATTGTACTAACATCATCTGCAATGATAAAAGTACATTAGATGAATCCTCAAAACAAAATTTGAAAGATACTGAGGTTCCACATATGACCTCCCCAAGTAACTTGGAATTCTCTGCAGACAACACAAGCACAGGCAATCCCAGGAATGATTTGTGGTGTTCTGACTGGCTGCAAGATTTTGATGTTTCATCGGGTAGGACAATATACATCAATACAGCAACTGGACTGAGCACCTATGGCACTCCTCCTACTGAAGGATTTCAAGCTGCCTGCATTCAAGATATAACAACAATGGCTGTGAATGTTGTCTCAAAGAATGGTAAGAGGGGTGGTGGTGGTTGTCATTGTACAAGTGGGAGGAGGAGAACTGTTTGTGTTCTGCTACGTGCATCTTGCTGACAGCACCTGACAGTTTATACTGAAATATCCACTGCCTTACATGTAGTAGCTGTATGGAAAACAGGAAATTTTTGGAGACTGTGGAGACAGTAAAACATTAACATTCAAGATATTGAAAGATAATTTTTAATAAGACAATAAAAAGAAATGCCAGCACCTTGTCAATTAATAGGCAGCTGACTAGGCATCATGATGTTTACTGTGATCACAGTTATATAAAATCATTGTTATATAAAAGCAAGGGACACACTTTAAGTGGACTGCAAAATTTTTGTGCTTTTTAACGTTTTGTCCTAACTGCATACACAATTTAAAACAACCCTTGAAAAATGAACATAAATCTACTCTTCATTGAGAAGGTATAGTCTCCTTTCCACAGATGTTGGAAGGCTGTTCCTTCACACTTTGTAGGACCTACATCTCCTACAGCTTTGTAGATGTACAGCGTTGGTGGTGGTTTGATGATGGAGCTTTTCCAAGGGTGACAGGACACTACACTGTATTGGTTTGTCAGTGGTGTGGTGTTCATGAGTCCTCATTGATCTGTCTGTTGGGTTTGGCTTTCTCTGTCCTCCTGATCTGGCTCGGCAGAATACTGTCTTTGGTAATTTTCCCTTCCATGGATTTGTCTTTGTTCAAAGTTGTTCCTTGGTCTGTCTATAGGCGCATTTATGAGTGAAGATGCAGCCATTTGTCACGTAGACCTTATTTTCTACTGTATAATTTGTTTTGAAAAAGTAGTTTGGACTTCTTTCTAGATAGTTCTCCTGTGAAATATTTGTCTAATCAATCATGACAGCCTCTGGTTTGTTCCATTTACTTCCTTCTATCACCAGTCATAGAAACACCAGTGCAATAGGTGTTTCAGTTGTTAAGCTATTCCCTTTTAAGTATAGTAATTGATGACAATAATTCTTAATATCTGTTGTGTTCCACTGAAGTAAATTTGTTACAAGGAGAAGAACATCTCTGTTTTTATTAGGTAAAATTACTTGCAGGTACACTCCTTGACTAACACTTTTAATTTCTGTGGTTTACCAGTTTCGGTTGTCCTCAGTGCTGTTTAGTAGCCAGCCAAAGCACTGAGATGTGGAGCTTGACCTTCTGTCCAAAATGTTTGGATAGTGCATTCATGTTTATGAAGAGAATACCTCACATACCCTTATGCTTTCAGATTATGTATAGTCTGTAGTCTTTGAAGACGTATATTGTGTTGCATTTTTTTACCTCCAATGGCATTGTTCCTTCTTAGCCTTATCATTGGTGTTACACTCCATCGTATCAATGGTGCCACTCTTTCTTAACCCTGTCAGTGGTGTTATTCTTTGGCGAGATGTCTACTGCAGCTTTTTTGCTTCTCTTAGGTTGAAGGTCAGACCTCCCAAACCTTCACAAGGTGTTTGAACTCTGGCTAGACCCTGTATATCTTAGTTTTTCAAAGTTTTCAAGCAAACATGTTCTTTCACACATTTTCCAAGAAAAGGATATTAATTCTCTTTAGTCATAGGAATAAACATAACTGTGTCCTAACACAGCATTTGTGTCTCTTCATGTTGAACACTTGTTTTGGATTGCTGTTAAGATCCAGGAGTGGAATAATTTCTTCACTTGCTACATATGCTTTCATTTTGCTTTTTAGAGTAGTGTCAGTAACTCCATGGTGTTGACTTACAATTTCATAACCCCGTGATTTATTAAGAACAGCATCTCATACAAAATTTAGGGGAATTACACTGGTTGGTGGCAGGAGGTAAGAATAATCCATATCCTCTTTTCCATGACAGCAGTGGCTGTCTGCTGTTTTTTCCAGTCACATGCCATGTGCGCAACAGAAATTCTAGGTTTTGTAGGTTAGACTTGGGCATCTTCATACTGATTAAACTGATTGCTACAAGAAAATTTGTCAAGCTTCATTCCACCATCAGATGCCTCTGAATAATCTAATGCTATGCATTTGTAGTAGGTTGACATACCAGTTCAGCTTGGTCTTCATTGTTATGCCAGCTATGTTTGCATTTTTTGTTACTTTTATTACATTATTGACTGATATGTCATTACACCAATATATTTTAATGATCTAATTGAGGCAACTGAAAATGAATACTCAAGTGTGGTAATTGCATGTGGTTTGCATGTATAAAGTAGATATGTTATTACCCTCAGCACTTTTTCTGATGTTACTTGTCAGAAAAAAATCACATTAATAATATCTCTGCCAGCTCTGAATTCTCACTGGCCTTTGGGCAAGAAAATCCTAGCTTTATGAAAAATGTATGTCCTGAACAAGGATTTTCCCTGCAGCAAGAGGCAGGGAAATGAATCTTTCTTAATGATTCTATCTATAAAATACTGGGCTTCAGTTCACATAGATGATAGATGCTTCTGTAGACTTGAGGGATAATATCTTTGAATGATAATAGCTATAAAAGTTCTGTCAAAGTCTGAATTAGGTGGCATTCGTCAACTTGCCACAGTTTACCAGGAACCACGTCAGGCCATCTTGTCCTCTATTCTGGGCTTTGTGACAGTGGGATGCTGAGTTACTCTCCCATGCTGGGCTTCCAGTTTGGATTCTTGAAAGGATTCTCATTCCCCAGGGTAGGACCATCACTGGTCCTTACTGGGATGGAGGAACAGTCAGGAGTCTATGGACTGGCCTAGGATCTCGTAGAACCTTTTCATACTGAGCTTATCAGCATGCAGCTGGTTTTCTTTGGCGTTATCACTCGGCCACTTTTCCTGAATGCACACCCTTAATTTCTTGGTAGAAAGGAACTTTATTAATTCATTATTATTTCACAAAGAATAGAAGTCTGAATTGTACCAAAGGAAGGGTGAAATGTTTACCACTGCGCTGGAAATCTGAGCCACTTTTCTTAGTAATCTTGATAACAGTGCTGCTTTGTAATATCATTAAATCATTTCTGGGTGGGTAAGAACATGTTGTTAGGCTTACTCTGATATCTCATGTGGTCTCACTGACTTGTAGTTTTCAGTTTACAAGTTCCTGATAACTGTATTAAGTATTGATAGGAGTGGTAATAGACTGACAGTTTTGCCACACCCTAAAAGAGGGAAGTTAAAAGTGTTTTGATATCTGACAGACTTTACTACATACCTCCTCTTTCCTTTGGGGATAACACTTCTGATTGCACTAATTCTGGAAATAATTCTTCTGTTATTAATGCAGCAGCCATTTTTCAAGAAGGACAGTCTTGCAGAAGCCACGGTAATATTTTAAAATAATACATTTCCTGACATGAGTGTGTCTGATAATTATCAGCTTTTTATATATATTTCTCAATGTTAGATTGCAAAATCTGCAAAATACTCTCATTTTTACAGGGCTAAGCACATGCTCCTTTATGAGAGTATAATAATTGTATAGCTTTTTGTAATTTTGCATGCTGTTGAATCTGCAGCAGTAAATTTATATTGTGTTTAGGGATTCAGTTCAGGTGCCATCCCTTTAGAAGTGAGATTGTGCTACCGTTCCTTCCTAGACCTCGAAAAGAGAAGACTCTAGCAAGCCAGGATCTGAGAGGTAGGGCCAGCTTTCCAGGACACAGTGTTCTTTGGTTAGAAAAAAAAAAAAAAATCAAAGAATTCTCCCAGGTGTCCCAACAGGAACCCAGAATTACTCAAGGTCTTTTAACAATGGGACCGTGTGAGTCATCTCAAATCTAGAACTGGAAAAAAAAATCTTTTAGGGTTGAAGGCAGGTTAGGGGATACTTATTTACAGGGTGAAATACCTAGTTCTTTGTTGAATTATGTCAGTAGTTTAAAGACTGATTACCTACTCCCTTCTTTGTACTCGTTCCAACCTTGGAATGTGCAAAATAGTTTCAATCCTCACCATTTTTTTTTGCGGTGGAAATGATGAAATCATCTTTTTGGTATGTGGCTTTGTCCAGAGGGAGTGGGTAGCTAAACAGGTCTTTCTTTCCCTCCTTCTCCCTCCACCCCATTTCAAGGGCCTGTTGAATTGTGCTGCAGCATGTTTAGGAGTCAGAAAGCTGCAGTGTCCTTCCGAGTTAAAGAAGACAATAAAGAAGCCTGGTCTCATGTTCCATTTTTTATTTTTATATTCTCTCCTTTTTATGATGGGAAAAAATATAATAATAGTTGTGTGAGGTAGAAGTACCCAATGCCCCTTCTATTGGTGGATGGTGGTAGTCCCTGTATTTATCTATGTGTTCTTTTCTAGATGATGAAGGGGAGTCTCTCCAGTCATTGCTTTCAGAATGGGATAATCCCGTTTTTGTTCCCTGCCCAGAGGTAAGTATTATCTCACATCTCATGCTAAAACAGGAGTCAGTTTAGCCTTCTGTTTTTTTCTGACATGGGGACTAAAATTGCAAATATTGTAACCATTGCATATAAGTTACTCAGCGATATATTAAACTACAGACCTGGACGTTACGTGTTTTTATAGACTATTTACGTATGTAATTGTTGTGGATTTATTCAAAGTGAGAGAATCAGGTATCAGGCTAATCTTTTGCCTTATATAATTTCAAAAGCAAAACATTATTGTAAGCTGTCTTTCCCTCTACAGAGATAGTCTTCTTAATATCAAAAGTTAAAGGATGGCAAAATTGTAATACGGTGTCTGTCCTCTTTCTGGACAGTTAAAATAAACCAGCTTTCTTCTCTGGGATGCAATGGATCTTGAAAGTGTATTTTACTCTACTTGTTTTTATAGCCTGGCAGGATTATAGCATGTGAGAGGGAAACAATGTTGGAGCTTTTAGAAAAACTTCCTTTGTTGTCATGAGGTAGCATTATCTTTAATCATCATCTTGTGTGTGTGTAAACATATGTATGTAACCATTTCCACCTGCAAACAATAGGGATGGAGTAGCAAACCACGTGCTGGTGAGTTTCTGAAAAGGAACAGTTCTGTTCAGTTTTTGCTGTGATGTGTACTCTGACTCATTTCAGGATAATACATCTTTTGTAATGCAATCCATTGAGAGCTCACGTAGGCTGATAATTAACTTCAGGTTTTCTGATAGGTACTTTAAATCGACTGAATGCATTGAAGTTAGCAGGTAATATCCAGATGGAAAAGTATATGGGGATGGAAGCAGAGGGATTGTGGGATAGTATCTTTAGCTAGTGCTATTCTTGTGTAGAAAGATTGGTTTGTCAAAATGCAGAGTTATTTCCAGTTTTTCTTAAAGCAGGTTTATTTGGTGTATTCTGTGTGTGTGTTTGGGTTTTTTTGCCATATCCTTTATTGCCTACTTGATCTGTAATTCTGTTTTTACAGGTTGCTGTTGATGTGACCAGCAGTCAGGCTGACAATCTGGCTGTGAAAATTCACAATATCTTGTATCCTTATCGTTTCACCAAAGACATGGTTCATTCAATGCAGGTACAATATGATCTATTACTAGTTTTCACCCCCAAATTCCCACACAGCAGATGGGATTTGCTGATGTTTCTGCCTGATGGGAAAGAGGTATCCAGGGAAATAGTTCATATCCCTAATTTTCACAAGCACAAACAGAATTCTTGGTTGCTGTGTGATACCAGCAGACACATATGTCATGCCCAATCTTAGAATCATCTCATGGTTACTCAGCTATCTGCAAGTGACTCTAAAATTCCTTGACTGTATGGTTAAATCAAATTAAAAGGCATCCCTGTTATTGCTGCTTAGAAACACTGTTAACTAAATGATATTCCAATGGGCAGGGTTTTTTTATTTATTGTAGGCATTTGCTTAGTTTGTATTCCTCTAAAATCTGTGTCCTGTATATTCCATTTTTATTGACCTTAGAAATTTAATTCTTCAGCAGAGTAGTTTCAAAAGTAAATCCTAGATTTTGTGGAAAGACTTGAAATTTCACTTTAAGATTTATGTCTCCCCTGAAAAGTGATTCTTAAAAATAGCATCTTAGCATCAAGTTTAACTGGTTTAGTGCTTCTTTAGCAAATGTTTTGAATGTTACCTTAAAAGCTAGTATAAATGTATGGCTTCGGCTTACATTATTTGATGGTTTGCCTGGATGGAAATGCCAAAGTGGATTTTCTCCCTCTCTTGCATCCCAATGACAAAAGGCTTACAGGCCCAGTTAGCATTATTCTCATGCAGTCAGGTTGCTGACTTTGAGATTGCAGGTTCTAACTGTGTGGGGCATGGTAATGTTGATCACTAGGGTGGACAAGGATCCAAATGATTCCCTTGCTTATGTTGTGTATGCAAGAATAACGGGAATAAATAAAGTTACTGCAGTAAACAGATTATGTTTCAAAAAGACAGGAGAGGAAAGGTGGAAAACGGAAGGTACCGTTTTTCTGTTCACTCATAATAAGAACTGTTCTTTAAAACTTACTGAGTAGTTCTGTGATTAACTTTATCTGCGTAATGTTTTCCTTTGCATGCTTTTAAGAAGGTAAAGCTAGAAGAAATTACCACATCCCATCTCTGAAGAAGCTAAATACTGCCTTCAGTACACTATAGCAATTTTGAGAATCTCTGCAGAAAAGACCAAAAGCACAAAATGTTGCATCATGCCACAGGAAAAGAATAAAAAGGATTGTTAATGTCTTGCATCCTTGTAGAGAAATAGGATCATCTACTCATTTTTACCTAGGAGGTGAACAATGCACATGTTGCGAGACAGAGAATTCGGAGTCAGCTCTATCTATGTGACCTGGGGAGAAACTCCTCCCTAACACCACATCTGTTAATTTAAATCTAACAGTAAGATACTGAAAGCATTGTGCATCCCTTGTCAGTATTCCCTGTAGCTCTGGTTGATTTCTGATGCTTGAGGGGAAGGTGGAATCAAGTCACAGAAGCAAATTCTACATCAGAAAATGAGGGGAAAAAGTGCTTCCTGGCTCCTATGGATGATCAGCACAAGTCCTTAAACACAGGGCAGGTTAAAAAAGGTTGTTTACATTCACTTTTGGTGATATCAGCAAATCAAATACGCAGAGTTGCTGTGCACAGCTTTAATTCCCAACTCAAGGAGGTTTCTATGCAAGCATTTAATCCATTCTGTAAATTTCCAACTCCACCTTAGAACAATTAGAGCTCTTGCCCTTATGACTCTCTGAAAAAATTGATCCAGAATTATTTTCTTGGATATTTTGAAACTTTCTCTTAGTTCCAGAGTAAACTGTTTCATGAGCGATTTATGGTCATTTAACCTCCTGCCAGTATTGTCTTTTAGCTTAAATAATTTCTGCCTTTTCCATATTTGACCCCCCACTGTATTTATAAAGAGTAATTACATACCTTCTCAGTCTCAGTTTTGCTAGGCCAATTTTTTTAAGCCTTTGGGATTGGGAAATATGTGGTTTCCACTCCCCTAATCATTCTACTAGCTGTTTGTTGCATTTGATCCATTTTGATTGTCGTCTTCTTTTGTTTACCTTCATTTAAAAAATAATTTTATAACTGGGTAATGATTTTTCTGAGTATCTTACAGGTTCTTCAGCAAGTGGACAATAAATTTATTGCTTGTTTAATCAACACTAGGAATGAAATGGATAAACAGGCAGGTAAGAGTGATTATTAACATGAAGTTGAGGTGGCTGTCAAGTGCAGTTAGACTGCAGAGGGAACACTGTCCTGTTTATATTCTCTTCTTGCCTTGGGATGATATTGTGAGTAGAGGAAAATGTTAGTCTTCACTTGAAATTTCCTGGATCTTCTTTATCTTTATTTTGGACGTTGTTGAATGTTCCTACTGCCTTCAGATTAGTGTTACAAAAATAGATTGTACTCAAATTACTAACATCTTTCAGACTCTGTTCACAGTGTCTGGACATATTAATTGTTGAGGGTTGCTGAAGCTGTACAAAAAAGGCATTCAAAACCAGTAGTTTTCGTAACATTTTTAAAGACTGTATTAAACAGAACAGCTTGTGAGTGACCTCAGCTCTCATTCTGGGGTTAGATGAAGATGTCAATAGACAAGAGTTTCTGACTCAATCTAATTACCTTAATTTAAATGCCAGTTTGGATCACTAAATTTCTGTTCTGTAGTGACTTAATGTTCTGCCAACACAGCCGCCTCCTCACTTTATTTCTGTAAAATTGGCTGATAGTTATCTTCTAAATGTGGCCTCTAGAGAGTGGTCATTCTTCCCAACCTGTGCAGTTGTCCGGTACAAAGTTGCCTATTTCTCATCTCTTGTGGTACGTGTTTAGATGGAAACCTCTTGATTTTGGTGGACCAGCATGCAGCTCATGAACGGATCCGTTTGGAGCAGCTTATTGCAGGTGAGGATTCAGATAGTCTTAGGAAGAAAGATAATCAGTGCACTGAAAAGTACAAACGAGCTGTCTGAAAGGCAAAGCTTGCTAAGTAACTTATTGTAATGATGAATCTGGGATGTATGGAACCAATAGGATATTCATTTGTTGTCTTTATCCTGATCCCTAGGAGAGTGCAGACATTCAGTATCTGTAGCAGTCATAGTATTGGCAGCTGAAAATCGTTACAGCGTTTCCAAAAATAGAAGATATACTCCCTACCCACAGAACTATCAAACTAAAATAGTCCTGACATAATGAAAGAGCAGGAAGACTGATAGGAAAAACAATGAAGAGGAAATAGAACAACATCAATAAGATTATGTGGTTATGCTGTGAAGAATAAGACACGGGATGCAGAGTAAAGAGCATAGTTCATTCGTTCCTTTTTTAGCTGAATACTGTGCTTAAAGCCTGAAATTTCCACAATCTGAAACTGTTTGCAAAGGGATAATGGTCTTCTCTGTAAGCTCATTAGCCATTGGTTTCAGTGTTAAAAAGCACAATAGCCATCCATCAAGTACTTAAGAATCATTGACCTTCTCTTTCATCAATAAATACTGCGCAGTTCTTGCAGAGAGGGTTCCAGGAACTCTGCTCCTTTTGGTCAGGTACTGAAAAAAAGTTAAAGACTGAATGGAGAAATGCTTAATGAATAGTATTTTATTGCCATTTATATCAGACTTTTCTGTGGAAAAATTGCTCTCTGTGAGTTGGACTAAATATATCAGTAGGTTTTTTTTGCTATTTAGGGTGACTCTTTTTTGGAACTGGTGGGAAAAAACAAAGTGGCATTAACCAACCCTTCCCCAGAGACTAGATGTCTGGTTTGTGACATTCCCAGTCCTCCACCAGTTGCAGGAGAAGGCATTCTGTGGTCACTTTTTAATCCAAACAGAGGATTACATGCCAAACCATAGGGTCATTAAGGGTAATGGCTGCGTAAATATTCTAAGAGAGGATACTTCTAAACAATTCATTCACAGATTCCTATGAGAAGGAAGCTGCAGCATATGGCAAGAAGAAATTACTGTCCTCCTCCATCTCTCCCCCTTTGGAGATTGAAGTTACAGAAGAACAAAGAAGATTTCTACGGTTAGTAATGGCCAGTAGCTCTAAATTTTGGGGATGGCTCTGTTGACCAGGAAGATCTGTATATATATATATATATATATTGCTAGGTTACCTTGAAGCTCAGGAAAGAAGCTGTTGATTCTTTCCTGAGCCGAGACCAGTTGGCTATATCTGTGCTGAGGAAAATAGGTGTGTTTCTCAGGCAGGTCGTTACAACATCTCAAGACAAAATCCCGTGGTGTGCCATCTCGATGCCTCTGCAATGTGTTCTGGTTTCCCTGGGAAAGTAAACCTTCATGTGTGGGCCAGGAGAGTGCCAAAGCAGTCTCTGACAGATCTTACTGTCTGGGGCTCAGGACTTGGGAGTGCACACTGGAGTGCCCTGCCCATAGTGTCAATCTAGTCACTGATTTAACAGGCACTGTTTGAGAAGAGCAGGATGGGGTATGGAAAGTTTCTATTGTGAATCCTTCAAAAATGCATTCCTTAATCCTACATGCCTGCCAAGAGTAACTACACTGTAACACTGTTTCCCAAACGTTTCAGAACGGTGGCCTAGCTACTATTAGGATATTTAACTTTTGTACAGCAAGAGTTTAGATGCAGATTTGTTGTGGGACTATTGGAGACCTACTGGACACTAATCAGACTTTTTTTCCCCCAAATGCCTGCTTGTCACTTGCCACATGCACTTGTGTTTTTTTTCCCCTGCATTGTGCTTCATTTTCAGGTGAAGTTCTATCTCAGCATTCAGAGGACTACCTTACTATTCTCAAACTGTTCTTTTTTGTGATGCCTTTGGCAAACTCAACAGCTTTTAAATCACTCCTTGTTAAAATTGTTGCCTATTATAGGGATACACTTATTTGGTGTAAAGCCCTTTTTGGGTGTATTCCAATCATAACAGTATCACTGCTGTATCCGTTTGGTAACTCTTTTGTGTGACAACAGCCAATACAAGAAATTCCAAAGAGAAGTGTAAAGCACTGTTATGTTCCACCTGTCTTAGGGAAAAATGTGAGAACGTAACCATTCCTGTTCATGTAGTTCAGTAATATTTGGTTGCCTTTTTTCCCATCTCTTAATGATGTTCTTGCTAACTTCACAATATTTGTAATGCCTCCTGTTCAACTTCAAATTATTTTTGCACTTATCTTTGAATGTTTTCCATTTCTGATATATCTACTTTTGAGACTGGATGGCCAAAATTGAATACAAGATACCAAGTGAGGGTATCCCATTGATTGATACAGTAGCTTTGCAGTTGTGCCTGTATTTTCTGTCTATTATATCCACAGCTGATATTTTGTCTGCTTTTTTGGCTACTGCTGATTGCATGAATTGCTTGTTTATTGAATAGTCATGACAATGAAACAGAGTTGTTTGTGGGGTATTTTAAAAATTTTGCTATTTGTGTAGATGCCAACAAAATGTACAACTAGATCAAATTATTCCTGATAATTTGCATTTATTTGTCTTCAGGAGCAGTGAATTCAGTTTTTCTGTCCATTTTTGTCCATTTTTCATTATACCTTTTTCATTCATCTTACTGATTTCATTCATCATTTTTCTACTTGTTTTAAGTTCTGATTGAGTTCAACATCATCTTTAGTCTCAGCTAACATAAATAATTTTGTGTTTTCTACAGATTTGCCTGCTTGACCATGACCCTTCTTTTTCCACATCATTAGTAAACAATTATGAAGATACACTGACCAACTGTTGCCAGCATAGCTCTTTTCTGTAGTCTCTAAATCATGACAAATGTTACTTCTATGTCCATGACAACTTTTTGCATTTCTAGCCACTTTTAAGAGGTGGCATTAGGGGCTTTTTGAAAGACCAAATAAATTCTGTGAGCTACTTTTCTTCATCAGCTAAATCACAAACATACTACAAAAATCAGTAAGATAAAGTAAATCAGAGAAGCGTGGTTTTCTTTTAAGGGTACTGGTTAAATTATTCAGTACTGTGGGATGCCAGTTGTGATTTTCAGTTATCACTTAAGATAATTGGTTCAAGAAGCTTACTGGTGCTGGCATATACTGGTGCTGGCTTACTGGTGATTTTATTATGTTGCTCTTCAATTTATCAGTATTTATTGGCAGTTCTTCTCTTTACAATCACTCTGTGAGACTATCCTTATGAAAAAGTTACAAATAAAAAGTACTATGTAAAAATCTAAATTCTGTTGTTATTTTTGCAGGCAGAGTATGACTATATTCTGTGGTGAAGTTTGATATAGTGAAATAAATTAACTTCCCTAAGACCTTTCTCTTCAGCTATGCTTGCTATTTAATTGTTCAGCTGGACCTCTGGTTCACCTGCAGCTTTGATTCTGTTATTTGTCTACTAAGCATTGTTCTGTTGACTCTCTTGAACTTCCTTTTTTTTTTCCCCCTGAAAAAAAAAAAAAAAGGCCTGATTGACTTCAATAGCTGCTTGGATTCTGTCATTTCACCACAATGGGCTTTTTCTGTTTTTCTCTGCTCTTGCTGAAGGCTATACATGTCGTCTTTTTTTTTTGGGTGGAATTACACAAGTCATCTCCATATGGAGGCTAATAATTGTACTATTCTCGTGACTGATTTTACTAAGTTTAGATTACCTTCTTTTTTGTTCAAAGAATCTCTTGTCTAAAATTGACCTTCATCACCTTTAAGTGTTTTAAGTTAATAAAATAAACTATATATTGTTACAGTTATTTTCATTTTGAAGACAAGTTCTCATCTGACTGTGAAGTCCCATTTTTGTGTGTATTTTTCAATCCACAGGGTAACATATGTCAGATTAACTAGAGGTTGTTCTTTCCTGGGTTCTCTTTCCTTAATGGGATATAAAGTTCATTAAACCAGCATAAATTTCTTACAAAATTTTTTTCCTTTGTAAGTATTTGCAGTTACATGTGAATTGAAATGACGGTTTTTTAGGTTAGACTTAAAGGAGTCTTTATGCTGCATAATTTCAATATTTGGAGTATTTGTGTGTTGAACCAGACACCTTGCGCATCTTTAGAAAAGACGGATTTATAAATTTAGACATAAAGCTTCTCTCCACATAGTACAGGAACTCTTAGGTCTTATGGTTGTGGAACATGAAATATGCACAGTTGATTGCAGGGAAAAAACATGGCTGAGTGTAGGCTGAAAGGGCAAAATTACTTGGAATCTCATGATGCATGGATTTAGAGATTGGAAGCTGTTGCGGGAAGAAACATATGGGGACTACAGAAATATTTACGCATGCTGTTGAGACATAGCTACTATGGTTGATGTCTTATTTCTTGTATTTTTTTTTCCTCAGATGCTGTTACAAAAATTTGGAGGACTTGGGTCTGGAATTATCATTTCCTGAGACCAACAGCTCCTTGATTCTAGTGAAGAAAGTGCCGCTGTGTTTTATAGAAAGAGAAGCCAATGAATTACGACGGAAAAGACAACCTGTCACTAAAAGCATTGTGGAGGTTAGCTGTGGATATGGGTGAAACTGTGATACTGGGTCTTGTTCTGTATTAATGGCCCAGGGTATTAGAATATCTCTGTTATGAGGGAGAAAGTGAGGTCCCTTGGCAGATGTGGGTGCCATCCCTTTTAGTAGCTAAATAGTCCCACAACTGAAATCCCTGAACTACAACAGAAATGATAGGAGACTGTTTCAGACTTGGACTAGCGGAGAAGCTAAGAAAAATAGTATATAGTCCACATGTTTCAACAGTTTAGGGCTCATGAATGCTTGAATGAACAGTAAAATGGTTAATATTGCTGATACAGAAATATTATTTGTTAGGATTTAAAGTCGTTTTCATGAAATCTCTACATGGGCAGTGCAGCTTTCTAAAAGCTGCTGTTCCAGATGTTCTGCAGTTTGAGGAAGGAATTGCTGAACTGATTACTTGCAGTTTCCATCGTAAACGATTCTCCACAATCATAACTGTTTCAAGGACTCCTTAAAAATGGTTTCTGGAGTACCATATTCAGCCACTAGGCTGAGCCATTGTTAATCAATCCAATCTTGCCATACGTGCCTTTTGATATGAAAAGAAGAAACAGAGAAGATGATTCATCTCATTAAATTTTCTTTTCCAACCTTGCTGTAATCAGGAAGCACTCAAAATGCACTCTCCTGGTGTGATTTGGGAGCCAAGACCACCAAAAGTGGTGGAGGAGGGGATCAGGGCTGTGCCTCACGAGCACTCATTCTTAGCTGACGCCTTGATATCGCATGAGCATTTTGGCAGATCTATTCTGCAGTCCTTTTTATTTTAATGAGGACTGGTAGCACCTATTCATGACCGATTATGAATTCATTGCATTTTAGACATCAGAAACAAAATCCACACGAACTATTATCCAAAGAAGAAAGGGCAGCTGTTCAAAGATAACACACATTCATTGCACTCTGATGTATAGGAGTTCCATTTTACCCATGCTACAGGGAGGAAACTGATGCAGAGAGAAACCAAGTGATTAGTCTAAAGTCTAGTAAGATACTTGTGAGAGGTCAGGACTTGCACCTCGATCTTTCACACTGTGGTCAGTGTACTAGCAATGGCATAATTTTTCCTGGTTTTGGCACTTATGCAGTTAATTATATACAGATGTGGACAAAGCAGGGTATGGGCAATGAAAGGCAGAAATAGCAGCTGATGGTATTACCTTTTTCTTTCCAGGAGCTTATTCAAGAACAAGTTGAGGTGAGTTGCTGTCTGTTGCTGCTGTCTGTTGACTATAATAATGCAAAACTTTCTACGTGAACCAAAGGGAGTAAGTGTGTTAAGCCTCAAATGAAAGAGGTGGACTCAATAATCCACTAGCTTTTCCTCATTTTTAGTTTCCTTTGTGTTAGAGTTCTTCCTTTTTCTCATATTAAATGGAAAGTAAGATGATGTTCCCTTACTACTTTTAGCTAGTGCAGACCACAGGAGGAGGAGCACGAGGGACACTGCCTCTGACGTTTCTGAAGGTGTTAGCTTCCCAGGCCTGTCATGGTAGGGAAACTGTACTGTTTTCTTTTCTTTTTTTTTTTTTTTTTTAACCTTTCTGTCTCTGCACAACATCCTCCCTGGGGAAGTGGTTTCAGAATGTGTTTGCAAGAATTCCAGGATTACAGACTGTGTGTTACATAGGGATGAGGAGATAATGGTCTTTTTATGGACAGCACTGTGAGGGACAAGCAACACTGCTCTGATTTATTCCTGTATGGGAATACTTTCCAACCCTCACATGAAACACAGATAGAATACAGTTCTGAGATGCACTCATCCATGTGAACTCTAAACCATTCAAACAGCAGCTCTATGAAGGGGCAAGGGTAGTTGCTGGAATCTGCTTGAAAGCAAGCAGGAAAGAAGACTTAAGACACTCTTCCCAAAAAGCATTTTTTATTTCATATAAGTACCAAAAGTGCTAGTTTAAGTGTGCCTGTGACCTTTGAAGTATTTTTGGAAGGAGTGCGGTAAGAATTTACATTTTCTAAGGGACTATGGCTTTCCAGCACCTAGAAATGACAGACCTTACAGGTACAGACTGCAGTAGCTCTAGCCTCTGTGGCAGTTCCTGTGCCATATTCAGTATTAACAAGATTATGCTGAAGGGGTAAATGTGAACCAAAAGCATCTATTTTCACTGCATTCTGCAAATGGCAGACAATATTTATCTTTCTTTATATCTAAAAAAGTGCCATGGCTGAAAGGCAGATTGCAGATGGTTTTGTGCATCTCTGAAGGCTAGAGATTGCAAACACCTCTGAAATGACTGCCTAATGTTCTGCTTGGATTTCCTCTGGATGTCATTAAGAGCTTTACTTGTGAGAAAGGACTTAGTGGCAAGGCTAGCATTTGGTCAGTGGCAGGCACACAGAACTGATAAAACCTATGGAACTGATATTAGCTGTTGGCTTGGTTTAATACTTTTTTATTTGCGAACTGGTTGCATCTTCAGCTGTAACACACACGCCCCCCCGAAAAAAGAAAGGAAAACAAAAAAAGCCCATTGCATCTTGCAATGTCATCTGGAAAGTCAAAACCTAATAATCTTACCATCCATCAGACTTGGGTTAGGTGAACATTTAGGCCATGGAAAGCTGATCCTTATGCAGCAGGCTGGTTAATTGAGCTAAGCCCTAAGTCTGCCATACTGTAGCCTTTGGGCTGCCTTTGCAGCCTCCCAGCTAATCTTTGGGAGCTGCCCTGTTTTCTGTGAAAACCACAGCTATGAATGGAAGTCTGCTGGGTGGTTTGAACTCTCTTTGGCAGCACGTGCAATAATTTGTATCTTTTTTTCAGGAGCTATTAAGTTTAATGAGCATCTGACTTTGGAGGAGAGCTGCAGGCTTATTGAAACTTTGTCATCTTGCCAGCTGCCCTTCCAGTGTGCTCATGGAAGACCTTCCATGATGCCTCTTGCAGACACAGACCATCTACCGCAGGAAAAGCAGGTACTGTGTGGGACACAGATATGCCTTTGATAATCCATACTCTGGATTATCAGAGCCATGTCATGTATGTGTCTGTTAGAACTAGAGTGGGCCAGTTTGAAACCATCACCACTGGCTGCATCTTAGTTCGATTTTTACATAGCAGTTACCAATAAAATAAAGCTTCAGAACATTAAACCTCTGTCCTGCAAACACTTTAGCAAGGATCTTACCATATGTCATGTGAATGGTCACATTGACTTGAATGGGGTCCACTAGTCCTTAAACATGTATTTAAAGTGTTAGCAGTTTTTAAGTGTAAAACTTGGAAAACATGTCAATTTTGATATTCTACTAGTGGTAAAGATGCTAATTAAACAAATGCATACTTCCCCAAAGTCTAAGATGCTATAAAATGGGGGGGAAAGCAAAAAAAAAAAAGCAACATTTAAAAAAAAAATAAGTCATTACTCCTTCCCTTTTTCTATTACTGTGCTATATTAAGTTATGAAATTGGATTCTGTTGGAAGTCAGGTGGAACTTTGAATTAGACATTAAAAAAACTTGGGAATGACTATATTAGGACAAGGAATATGGAGGCATTGAAGCTCATTTACTTAGTTATGATTTAGTGCTTCTTAATTTTTTTCCCTCCAGCCTAAACCTAATTTGGCTAGACTGCGGAAGATGGTGCGAGCATGGCACCTATTTGGAAAAGAAAGACCCTAATCAAAGCTGCAGCCACTGGAAGTGTTGGGATGATCCAGGTTCCCCTGTTGTTAGACAACAATACCCTGTGTGGAGCCAACTTTCTGAGCCAGTGTGGTCACCAAAGTTCTGCTCTGACTGCTGACCTAAGAAGCGGAGACCAGCCAGGAGAACATGGCAGGAGGAGCCCACCCTTGTAGCCTGGAGAAGCACCTTCAACATTCAGGAATTACATTGTAAGCCTGGGCCTTGTGTCAGTGCTTGACTATCGGAGGCAAGAACTTGCAGCCACTCGCAGTTACTAAAGTGCTTTTTCTCTGCAAGCACAGCAAGACTATGTGTAATAGAGAGGAGACTTCTAATTAATGTATTTTATAGTGCTTTGAAAATGGGGAGGTATTTATTAATAAAACTAACACTAAGCTCTTTCCTTGGGCTCATGGCAGCAGCTGGAATGAGGACTGACTAGCTTCATATTATATATAGGCCAACTTAGGATCAAAAAACATTCTTTTTATTTAACTAGGCAATGAATGACACACCCAGCTGTTTTCTCCAGCTCTCTGCAGTTTGCATTCTTGAGTGAGAGATTTCTCAATCCTAGCATAGCCCCATGTTCTCAGGGTATGGAAACTTACCCCTGCAGAAATAACTAAATAGCCCGTGGCATTTTTTACAATATGCAGACTTTTTTTACAGGTTCCAGTTCAATTTTGTGTCTCAGTCTAAGGTAGAGGAGTAGAGTTTATTTCCAAACGGTAAAAGAAGATGATGTTTCTGTTTAACCACAGACATCCAACTTAAAACCAAATCAGAGAGATATGGACATCTGCTGAACCAAAAGCAAAACAAGGAGTGGAAACTACTTTCATTTGATGCCTTTACTGTGGTGTAGTGTATTGCCCATACGTTGATAAAAGGAACTAAGGAAAAGTGATCTGACTGACCTGCAAAAGCTTGAGATTTTCAAAACGTTCCATGCTGCCCCTCACAAAAATCAAGAACTTTCCAAATGAGACAAGATCTCTACCCAAGAATAATTGCAGTCACTCGAGCAGTACAGGAGAGGAAAGACCCTCAGACTACAATAAGCGAAGCAAGAGCTTGAGCTCTGCCTTCTGACACAGAGGTGAACAAGCTAGCTCAGGGGACTTCTGAAGGTCTGCCTTTCATCATGAATGGAATTTCCATTCCAGCATTGTACAAAAAGCTGGTTGGTATTTCAGCAACTTGCCAAAAATTGTCAAAAAATTCTATGAAAAAAATCCATTTTGAAGAAAATTGCCAATGAATTCCTATAATTCATATGTGAAAGCACATCTTATAGCCTGCTACTGCATCATAGGTGCAGACAACTCACTACACTGGTAACACTCCTGCTGTATACAGAAAACGTGCTTAACAGCTTAGCTGCCCCAGACATTTACACCTATGCCTTGTTGTTTCAAAACCCAAGTGGGTTAGTAGCACCACACGGCTTCTAACACAGCACAGGGATCAATACCCATCAAGAGCTCTGTCTTCAGTTGCTTTTGTGTAGGAAAGACATTGCTGTGCAAACTCCCCACTGATGCCCCACAGCAACCCGTCTTTGCAACACACACTTTAATTAGCGGTTGTATCTTTCTAAACAGAAAGATAGGAAAAGTCTGGAGAGTGACGTGCTTCACGGCATTAGAGCTCATAGTCATCAGGATGGTAGAGCTCACTCATGAGGCGGTAGATGTAGGAAGGCGCGTTACCCCCAATGTTAGAAATGAAGAGAGTAATGAGCTCTGGTGGGACGTAGTCAAACACTGGGCAGTGAACGTTGATCTTTGCCAGGATCTCCCCTGTAAAGAGAATAGCAGCAATATTAGACAAAGCAACTCAAAGTACATTTAGCCTTCTGCACATCTTCCTGAGCCCCTGAAGAAACTGGCTATGCACATGGCACCCTGAAGTCAGTACTGGAACATCCTGAGTACTTTCCAGCTTCCTCACTAATGTCACTGAATTAACAGGTATACAGCAATGTTGGATGAATGGCAGCACTCCCTTTTGGTAGCTTTTACTGATAAAAAATGCAGATCTCCTCCAATGTAGATTTACTAATTCCCAAAAAACCTCCCAGTATGTAATTAGAATACAAGAATCCGGATGCTGCCAAAGTTACTATTGAAAGAAAAGCTTAGAAGGCCAAAACCAAACACCCATGCCAAACCTGATATCTTTATTTCAAAAGTGTTTGTCACATAGAAATGGGGCTTTGAAAGAGTCTTTGCTATCTGAAAATGGGCTTGGGAGCTGACACCTTTCTAAAGATGGTGCTTGCGTGGGAAGCCCATTGCAGAGATACTGGGTTTCAACAAGTGGATCACATAACGAAGTTTCAAGAAGTTAACATGAGTTGTAGGAAGGAAAGGAAGCTGCCCTTGATGTTGGGCATCTGCTCTTTCCCACAGGACAATGCCACCTGCCTGGCACCATTATCACAATCCTATAATAAAACACTGACTATTTTGGAGCAGAAGCAAAAGTGCAAATATGGCGTTCAAAGGAAGTAACTTCCTATTACAGAAAGTACAGAAAAATTATGTATCAAATAGCATGGTTCCCAGCACTGTTTTCTGCTTAAGACAATAGGAAAGGATTTTCTGTCTTGGGTTAGAGGTCAGTCTTGTGTTTAAATTTTATGTGAGCTATTAAAAAAGAATATTAAAATTATAGCCTGAACTAGCTCAACAAGCCTGTGTAAGAAGAACCAGTACCTTCTGTGAATGGCAGCACTTCCTGTGGTGACACAAACTTGTGGAATGAATCTTCTTCATTAGGGAACTGAATGAGAAAGAGTACAGGAAGGTCAGGAAAAATGAGACTGCCTCATTATCCTAGTGAAAACAGGTCCTGGGTGCTGGAAGGAAGTAAAGCAGAGGAAGACAACTTGCCAAGTCATATATCTGTTACAATAATTATGTAGTGCCTGTGCCTAGAACCTCTGTAACATCTATAGGTGAAGGGTTTTTCCTCAGAGCTTTTAGAGCCTTCTATGACCTGGCTGCCATTCTGCAAAGCGTCAGGAACTGGAGCAGAGAAGTGACTTCCTTAGTCTGCGACTTCATCTGACAATACTGAAAAAGTACTGAGTGTAAGATACAGTTTAGAGGATCTCCATCTACTTCCTCTGTCAGTTCACAGGGTCTTTCAACACTAACGATGTAACTTGAAATCCGCTGTCGTTGAAAAAAAAATAAGTATGGTGATGTCAGTCTTTAGTAGGCAGTGGTCTACATGCTTATACCCAGTGCACTGCTTACTCAGCACCCGTGGCAGAGGAGGGTGCTTCAAGGAGATCCTGAGGTGTGCCAGATTTGGGCGAGGATCTCCTATTTGAAGTGACACTGCTAGATGGGGGAGATGGCTCATTTATCAACCTCGCCTTGGGACAGATGGTGCTTTCCACCCTAAGCTTCCACAAGGAAAAAAATCACCCCCCACCTCTACGTAGAGCACATGCAGTCCTGAAAAGCTGATGTACTTACCTGTGGTGAAAGCTTGAACATGGGGGCACACACGATGAGTGGAGTGGAGTGGTGTTTAGCTGCCAGTGCCAGAGTGTGAGTCCCACTCACAGCAATCAGGGCGCCGTTGGCCAGGATTGTCTTTGTACCAATGATGACCTTAAAAGGCAAATCAGCATTAGATAGCATATTCCACGGCAAACTGGGGAAGGAACGCTTCCTGGCTCGGACCCTGCTGGATAAGCTGGAGGAGTTTGTCAGAACAGCCAGCCAGCCAAAGGCTGGAGCTATAGGGCAGCTGGATGCCTGATGTGTTTCGTCTGGCACTGGCTCTGCACCGAGACGTTCCTCTCTAACAAGAGCATGACTCCAGCATGGTGAGGCCAGTACAGAGAACTTCAGAGGACAAATGTATGTTATATCAGAAGGAACACTGAGCAGAAACTGGGCTGTGTTCCCCGTTGTTCTACAAGCTTGCAAAGTAAGCTTTGTACAAGTAATGCGATTGCTGGCTGCAACAATTCCCTTGCTGTAAAATGGGAATAATACAAAACAGCTTAAAATATATAGGTAAGAAGTGGTGTGGCTGGATTTTATTGTTACAAGTACTTTTATGTTGTTGTTGTTAGTTTGGGGTGCCAAGTCTTCATCTCTATAAAATTAAAGAACAGGTCTGTTTGAAAAGACACACCTTGGTGATTCCCTTCACCACCCATCTTGTGTTCCAGGCAAGGGGAATTTCTCCCCTTTGGAAATGCTGCTTTTTGTTCCATGTTCTTTAAAAACTGAGGTTAATCCTTTGAGGGTCTCTTGGCTTGCTTTCTTGTAACTTTTCTGCCTCTTAGCCACTAAGGCAGAAAAACCCATCACTATGCAGTTAGTCATTGTACTGACGTGGGGTTCCAAATGAATCTCCACCCCAGCTCTAAATAGGGACTATTACAATTTTGAGCCTTCAGTGAAGAAACACATCCATCTCTGCTGGGACCTGCAGCTGGTTTGGGAGGCCTAAGCACCCAACCTGCCGTGAACTCCCTCCTCCAGTGGAGCCCTCCTTACCTTGTTGACTCGAGACATGACAGCAAAAATAGCTGCATCACTCATGACAGTAGTTTCAATGTTCTCTTTAGATAGTCGGACAGCCATTTCGTGACCCTAAAAAGAGGGAGAATCCAATTGGTCCCCTGGGACATATCTCCTGCACTGCAGTTGTAGAGATATTAGCACTCAATTCTTGTCTGAACTGCAAAAATACCAAGCGATGGAGCACAAATACAGCCCTCTGACTGAAGGACACAGGGTAGGATAACGAGCCGTCTTCAGTCTCTCCACTGCAGAGGAACTTCCATAACATTCAGCTTGCCTCCAGAGACAAGAGTTCAGTAAATGCACGAGACAACGCAGCACCTGGAGAAGACAGCCAGCCTGGGCCTCACCTGGCAGAACGGCGCACACTCTGCCACAATGACCTGGAACTTCCGCTTGCGGGCAGCTTCCTTCAGGAAGGCCTCAACGGTGCGCGAGTAGCCAATGGTCATGATCACCTCATTGGAGTGGATGTGCTCCAGCGCCTGCATAGCAATGTTGTCAGTGGTGCCCTCTGTAACAGAAGGAAGCCACAGGTGGAAAAGCAGCCAGGAAAAGCAACACATGTGCTGCTAGGGCTGTCCTCCAACAACATAATTTTTTACTAAAGCAATGCTATGAGCACTGGTGGAGCAGGAGCAACTTTTTCTCCCCATTCTTCTTACTGGTGGAGAGGGATGAAGAAGCTGGCCCTTGAATGCCCCGTGCTCCCTAGCTACTCATAGAAGTAGCAGTATTGAAACCTCCATCGTGAGGGGAGTGGATTGTCAGCATAAACACCATGCCCACAAAACAACTAGTGACAGAAATCCAGTGGTTTTACAGTTCAATAGCACTAGAACCACGTGGAAAGGAGAGGGCAACATGGGCCTCAGAAGGAGAGTCAGGTGCCTGATCTGTCACAAGATCACAGAAAAAGAAAAATGTATCACAGTGCTTTGTGCACAAATGTCAGGTTATATGTGCACAGGGATTAAGTCCAACCTTGGCATATTTTTGATACTCTTCTTCAGAGGACTCAACTCAAGACTTCCCAGAAGACCAAGAGCACAGGCCAATAGTCCCCCACACTGTTCCTTCCACAATGTTCCACCCATCTCCCTGTAAGACAAAGAGGACTTAAGTCCTGGGAGCAGCAGGACTTCAGCTCCTTCAGATTAAGCCTCCCAGCCCTTTGCTGTTTTCTTTGCACCTAACTGGAGGGGGAAGCATCCATCGCAGCCCATAAGAAGCTTCACTCACGTGGCAGTTCAGACCCATCCATACCTAGCTCTATTAGCAGCTCGTTAATAGCTTCAATAACATTAGCTCTAAGGGGAGGATAAGGGGTTCTGAAGTCCTCGCTCAGTCCTCCGGAAGTCAGGAGTTTGTGCAGGGATTCTTGCTGGTCGCTTTCCTCACTGCGCCCATGAAGCCTGCAGAGAGAAGCAGCCCTTCAGCCTCGGGAGAGAGCGCAGGGGCACGGCCAGGCTGAGTACTGTACCCACAGCACAGCACACCTGGATGTGAACAGAGAGAAAGAAAACCACACGCAGGAGGCACACCAGCCCATGCCAAAGAGCTTCCCTAGCTGCCTCTGGCAGAAGGACACCCGAAGCTCTGCCAGGAAGCACCTTCCTATGTCGTATGCAAGCGCTGCAGCCTGCAGATGAGGAGCAGGCTAAGGCTATTGCTCCAATGGGATGGACCCTCCCAGGAACGCAAGGAGAGAAGAGTCCAAGGTCAGGGCACAGACTGTTCTCAGACACCCACAACACATACGCCAAGCAGAGTTTCTCTAGAGGAAACGTCATCAGCTACGCTGAAAACGACAGGTTTCCTTTATGTTAAACTCACCAAATTCCTCTATAGGAGAGGTGAGAAAAGGGGATGATGGAAACTACAGGGGTCTTACAGAAGCAGCAGAACACGCTGAGTTCTGGGCTGTTCTGGGCTCCTAGGAGGGGTGCAGATGACAGCAAGAGGGACGCCTCACCTGCCGTACTCCTCCCGAATGACCTTCAGCACTCGCCGCACCATGTTGCCCACGGTTGTCTCAGACGGCTGGGCTGCCGCCATCCTCTGGCCCTCTCTCCGGATCAGATCCATGAGCTCCCCTGGAAGCAGGGAAGGCCTCCGTTACCGCTGCCTGGAGCACACCCACCCCACGACATCCCTACGGCCAGAGGCCGGCGCTGGCACTAGGAACGCAACACGAGAAAAGGTACCCAGGACCCCCGCCCCGCCCGGGCCGCCACGCCAGCGAAATTCACCGGGCCTGCCCCGGTCTCGCTGCTCCATCCGCACCCGGTGGCCGCCATCAGAGCGCCGGGACCGGCAGCAACGCGGCCCGACGGCCCCGAGGCGTCCCCGCTGCTGCTCTCCCGCAGCTTCCCCCGCCGCCGGGCCCTGTAGCCACGCCGGGCCCTGCCCGCCGCCGCCCGGCCCTCACCGGCACAGCTCCATTGCCCGTGCGCGATGATCTTCCGCAGCAGCGACAGCGTCTGCCGCGCCGTGTCCTCGGAGCGCGGCCGCTCCCCGCCGCCCCGCAGCCTCGCCACGAAGGCCTCGATCTGCTCCGACAACTCCGAGCTGCGGTCAGCAGCGCCCGGCATGGCTGCGGCTGCAGCGCTCCGAACCGGCGGGGCTCCGCAGCCCCACGCACCGCTTCCACTTCCGCCGTGCCGCTTCCCCATTGGTTGAGGCTCCCAGAGTGCTCCCACCTCCCGGCGGCGGCGCAGCCAATGAGGAGTGTGGCTGGCAGGTGGGCTGCGGCTCGGGGAGGGGGTGTGCGCTCTCTCGTAACCTGGGAGACGGGCAGTGACCCCTGACCCCGGTTGCCGTGCAGGACGCTGCCCGCCGCGCGGGGGCTTGTGGGACGGCGGCGGGCCGGGCCCGGAGGGAAGGGTCAGGGAGGGGCGGTGGTGGCCGGGCCTCGCTGCAGGCCTCGGTGCCGGGGAACGAGGTCTGGTGGGGGTGCGAAGGTGTCGGAGCCGGGCGAGCGGGAGGTGCCCCCTGAGGTGGACGCCGGGCCTGGCGTGGTCCTCCTGGCACAGCTCGGGAGGTGTGTGCCGGCCGGGCCCCTCGGGCCGGCACGGGCGGAGCAGCAAGGTTACCTCCGTGAGGGGAGGCACCTGGCCTGCATGCCGCTGTTGACGCCTCCATGGAGGGGAACGCTGTGGGCCGGCATCAGGAAAGGCCTGTGTGAGGGAACGCAGGGCAGGAGGGAGGGAGCAGCCAGGTCTGTGCCGAGCAGCAGGGAGAACCCGTATGCAGGGATTTACTTTGGACCGTGTGGTGGTCTAGATGCAAAGAGCCAAAGCAAATGAGGTGGGAAAGGCGCAGTTCCTGGCAGTCCAATTGTTCTTGCTGGCAGAGCCAGAACCGGCCCTGGATAAGGCAGGAATGTAGCTCCTTTGTGTCTAGTTCCTGGAGCTCTGTGTCCAGGGAGCAGGCAGGAGCCATGGTGTAATTCTCATTGCGGCGCTGCTTTACTCCGTGGTTCTGCTCTGTGTCCTGTTGTTTTAGATTAGGAAATCAAAGCAAACTGGTTTATGCTGGAAGCTTTCAGCGAGCACTTCCTGCAGGGGCCTGTGGGGCCTTGGGTGCTCACTGCATCTTTTTTGTGCTTGTCTGATTCTTTTAGGACTTGCCCTACAGCCAACTGACATCCAGGGACTGCTGAGTCCCCAGCAAGATACCACCAAGCTGGTGCGCTGGGTCTTGAGGATGTATTGCAGGTGATTTGTCACCCAACACCTGGGCTGGGCCGAGAGTTCTTCCACACCTCTCTCCTCCTGCCACTTGCCCCTGTGTGCCTGAAAGCCAGAGTGCCTGCCAGCCTGGGGAAGGAAGCTCATTGCATCCCACAAATGTGGGAAAGTGAAAGGCCATGCACCTGAGTTTGCCTGCATGTGCCTGGGGGGTGATCTGCCCTGGCTGGAAGTCAGTTTCCCTCCTTGATGAGCTTGTCTCATCCTTTGCCCCTGGAGAGAGTCAGTAGAGGGTAACAGGGTTTGCCCTGCTGTTGGCTTGGCTGTGCTGGGCCCCGCTGTGCTGGCCAGGCACATCCTTGTTCCATGTTGCCTTCTCTTCCCCTTCTCCCCAGCTTTAGGGGTCTGTTTGTCTGTTTTCTTCCATCTTGCTTAAATTGGAGCCTCCCTGGAGTCCAGCTATGCGTTTGTGCAGGGTAACACAGTTCCCCCATTTGTCCCTCTGCACAGCTACGTTGCAGGCAAGGCAGGGGAGGGCTGCCCACACCTATCGGCTGCCTGCTTACCTCTGCTGCTGGCTGTGCCTGTCCATTGCTGTGTGCCAGCTGCCGTGGCGTGCAGAGACCGCTCCCACGCGCACACCCTGGGACCAGGGCACGCAGTGATTTGGCCAAAAAAAAAAAATTAAAAATCATTGCTTTGGAGCTTTCCTTTGTTTGTTTACTTATCTCACTAGTAAACAGAGCAGCTCTTGGAGATTAGGCAGGAGGGAGAAGAGGAAGGGAAACCGGACTCTGAGGTTATGACCTCCTTGTGGATGCTGGGCTGTTTACATTCCCTGCTCCAGTCCCAGTAACTATTGCGGGGCATTTTCTTCTCAGCGCCTTGCCAGGCTGCAGAGGTTTTTCCCTGCTTGTGCTGTTCCTGCCCTGTTCCCTACAGCACTTTCCAGCGGGCACTGCTGCCACAGCCCACCAAAGACTGCCAGCAGTCCCGTGTCCCTTGAGGGGCAGAGTCCTGCACTTGGGCTGCTGCCTTGTATGTCATGAATGAAAGCCTCTGAATGGGGATTTCAGGAGCTATTAGCCCCGTGAAGCTGAGCTGAGCCAGAACCTGTGGCTCTCTGGAGACCTGAAAGGCAAACCCCGGGCTCTTGCTGCTCAGAGGGACTGCAGTTATGAGACATCTGGTTGTCATTAGCCAGCAGCTGCTGCCAGGAGCCAATGAGTTAGGCAAGGGGTGGCCAGGAGGACTGAAAAGGAGGGAGTGGGGAAGAGGAGTGGCAGCGGGGGCAACACAGAGAGCACGGGGCAAGTGGGGAAGGCAGCTGGAAAGTCGTGTTGGTGTCCTGGTGCACTCAGCTGAAATCTTGCTGCCTCGCAGGTTGTGCTGACCATAGTGGCAGAGGCAGTGTGGTGGGGGATACGTGTGTGTACCCCTGGACAGCTGGAAGGAGACTCACCTGGTGGTCCACAGCTGCCAGGTGTTATGGAGCCGGACCCCCCCCTCTCTTGCCGCGGCCACAGGCAGCTGCCTCCTGCACAGCACACCCTCCTTCCCTTCCCCAGTGTATCCAGGTCCCCTGGGGCAGAGTTGGCCACTGCGGCTTCCCAGCTGGTGCATGAGCAAGTGAGGAGGCTGACGCAACTGCAGACGGTGCTGGTGCTGTGGGCAAAAGAGCTGAGCAGGGGATGAGCTGGCCAGCCAAGCAAGGCAGCACGTTTTCTGGGCCTGCAGAGGAGCTGAAACCTGGCTCATCTCAGAGAGCTGCCAGCCCGCCCCGGACGGTGTCCTGCTCTGTACCGTCAGGGATGGCTGCTGGAGACACTGCTTCCCCTCCACCCAGTGAATTCTGCATCCCCAGGGGCTGAATGTCATCCCCCAAGTGCTCGTGTGAGGGAGGAGAAGGCAGGACAGAGGCTGGGTAGAGCCTGGGAGCACTGGAACATCGTGTGCTGGGAGGCTGTTTGGATTAGAAACGCTCGGCGGATAAGTGGGCTGGATGAAATGCCAGGGAGGGGAATCAGAGTTTGCTGAACTCTAGTAATTGGACTCGTCTGCAACACCCGGGTAAGCAAAGCGAGCTGCTCACGCTCAGCGCAGACGAAGGGATGGAGCCAGCAGGCGAGAGCCAGCAGAGCCACAGCCCAGCAGGAACAACAGGGCAGGCTGTCAGCACAGCACAGGCTGTGAAGGCTGCATAGGTGACGCGGGAAGAAGCAGCATAGGGTCATCGCTGAGCACGAGTGACTGAGTTAAGGGTGGCATGGTGCATGGGAGCGGGAGGAACGTGAAGCATGGTCTAAGGAGAAAGATGTGCCAAAGGTGCCTTTGGTGGGACATGATTGGTCTTTGGAAAGTCCATGCTCAAAGGCCAGAGGAGATGACTCGGGCCCAAAGCTCTTACAGCCACAAGTGTGGAGGCAGAGCTTTAAGCAGGAGTGAATTTGCTGAAGGGCTGAGCGAGCCCAAACCAGTGTTTTCTGCATGCTACAGGGGAGAAAGTAGGTCACTTGGTAAGTGAAAGGGATGGAAATGGTGGGCTGAACCAAGTGCTGAATGCATGTTTAAAGCTCGAGTTTCCAGGGAAAAAAAGACAAAAAACCCAAACAAACAGCCGGTGATCAAAAGCAGGTACGTGAACAGCTGGGAAGCTCAGCTTTGTGGGTCTGGAGGCGCACGCACACATTGCCTGAGTCATCGGCAGTTTTAGCATGCTTGAAATTCACGGCTGACACTGCAGGTACCAGGACACGTGTTCTGCTGGTCTTTGCTGATGACCCTGGTAACAACTGTCCCCTAAACTGGTAATCCTCGGGAAAGTGTGGCTGCCATAACCACCTGGATGGCCAAGGAGAAACAGGCAGGGCTTGCTATGGGGAGTAACAGGATGGATTCAGCACCTCAGGTTAGCGAAGGATTTGATGCAGCTCCTGGCTCGCCAGCCCGCGTGTACGTGCTGCGTCTCTGCCTGGAAAACAGCTGCTGGCTCATCCTCACGTCAGTGCAGCACCCGCGGGCAGGCCGAGCCCATAGCCAGACCCTTGTGGTACCGTGGAGTCCGTGATCCCTACGGGAAACGAGTAGGCGGTTCTGAATACGGCTCAGGGACTGTCTCTCCTGCCAGCAAGTTTGCCATTTGTGCTCCGCTCCTTTTTGAAGCCTTAAAAATAGAGACCGAGGCCGGGAAGCGGGAGGGTTTTTCTAGGGCTCGTTGTGGAAGCAGCCCAGGCTGGGCTGCCCCTCGCCCTTCCCGGCCCCCGGGAGAGGCATGGGAAGCTGGCGTCCAAACGCCTCCCCTGGATGTGGAGCTTCACTCGTCGGCTCGTTCGTCCGTGGCAGTTCCCCGCGTCTCCTCTCGGGATGCAGGCAGCTGGAGGCAGCCGGTTCAAAGGCCAGGCTGGTCAGGAAAAAGCGAGGGAAGTGTGGGAAGTTGCTGCGTGTCATGTAGGAAAACAAGCCCCAGCGAGGGATGAGGGATCGTGGTGCGGGGCTGGGCAGGAGGTGCCGGCCCTGGCATTGCTAACGGTGCACCGGGCCTCCCTACCCGGAAAAGGCGTTGGCTTTGCTCGGTGCCACCAAAGGCACAATCGGCTCAGGAATCTCGGTGGCACCATGCAGGTGTTGGCCATGGCTCCATCCCCGCTCCAAGGGCGCGTGACAGGCTGGCTGGGGCAGGCAGGAGGTGATGCTGGGGGCCCGTCCCTCCAGGCTGGCTTTGGAGAAGCCCCCCAGCAAACCTGGCTCGGCTGCAGGAAGCCAGGCCCTCGGGGCAAGACAAAGCGCGGCCCGGCCGCTTTGTGGTCACCAAGGGGTCCGTGACACCAGCAGTCTGGGCTGCTTCCTGGTCACCGGCCAGCTCCCTGCAGTTCCTCCGCTCACGCGCTCCCGGCGCTGCAGCTGGCCCCGGGCTCGCTGTGCTCATTGTCTGCTGTGGGTGATGGCAGCTATTCAGCGGCTGCCAGGTTTCAGGGAATGGGAGAGATGAGCCACTCCTCCGCCCACGTTCTGGGAAAGCCTCTGGGACGAAGCCCTGCCGATGCACACGTTCGCTCCTCCATGGGGAGAGTGTGGTGTGGAGCCCGCATCCCCCCTCCGCCTGCATCCCACGTTGTCGTCCCCCCCCGCCATCCTTATCAGCAGGCGTGATGCCGGGGAGCAGAGCTTGGAAGCAGCCCAGGCTGCTGCCCCGTCCTGCACAATAGCGGAGCCTGCTGCTCCCCGTCTCCTTGCCTGTTTGCCTTCCAGAGCCAGGCAGAGTCTCGCCGTCACTATTATTTTGCTTTGTGTCAATATTATGACAGCTCAAAGCAGGAGAACTGCATCCACATGATAAGCGGCCAGAAGCTCTGGGCTGGGCGTGGATCAGGTTTGAGTTTGGCAGGGGAGAGGAGCGCCTGGCAGCCCCTGCCCACCGGCTGGCTGGGCCGGGAGCCCCGGGAGGCGAGGGGCAGCGGCAGAGCAGTGGGCGATTCCTGCCCCTGCGCCTCTTCTTGCCGTTCAGTGCTCACTGCCCTTTTCCCGGGAGAGATGAAACACGATAGGTGTGCAGAGTACACTTGGTCCTCTGGTGGAAAAGTAACCTCTGTCTTTTTCCTGGGGAAGGGGGCTGCTCCGCTCCCACTGGGAGAGTGCCGTTCCTCCCAGGGCTGCCATACCCCACCCCTCTCACCCCATGTGGACCTGGGGTGTTTCATCTCTGCCGGTGGTGGAGGGTTGCGCACACACTGCTGCACCAGTCTGTCCTGGTCGCAGCCCGTTTGGGCTTTCCCAAGTGCAGCACTCTGCAGCTGCCAGAGAGAAATTCCCTCAGGCTTTCTGGGATTTGGGGGGCTCTGCTCCCACCCAGGGCTTCAGGAGAGGAGCTCGGGCAGAGCGGGATGAGCCGTGCTGTGGGTGCTGTGTCTCTGCTTCCTGCTCTGGGCTCTCAGCACCTTGTGTGTGAGGGGCTGTTTTGGTGCAGTAACCGCACGCCCTGCGGAGGCTGCTGATGCAACGCTTACCTGTAGGCACCCACGTATTCTTGGGGCTGCGGTTGGGCTCTCCGGTGCCTCACCCTGTTCCAGGGCTCTGCTCTCCTCCAAAAACCCGTGGCCCGGCCAGTCCCTCCCATGCGGGGCTGCTCGGCCGGCCGGCCACCGAGCGCTGTGTCTGGCACTATGTGCTCTCCGTCACCTCCCTGCCGGGCACAGCTGACTGATGGCAGGGCTGGGAGACGACTGGTTGTCATTAACCCTCCCATCTGCTGCTGGCATCGCTTTGCCACCTGCCCTCAGCTTTGCCCTGGTGGGAAGGTGACTCTGTCCCCTGCCCCAGGCTCAGCCTCAGTACTAAACTACGCCTGCACTGAAGTTCGAAGCGTTAAGCCGAGCGGCACTGGGTTTGCCACCCACCGACCTGTTCCTGGAGCACTGGCTGAGGGCCATGGCTTCCCAGAGCTTCGGTCTGGTGGCCTCAGGGACCCCCTCTTCGGTGGCATCATCCCTTCCCCCATGGGGGATTTAAGCCGTGTGTGGGATAAGCAGCCAGGCTTGCCGTGGGTTCCCCTCGCCCGGGTCTCCTGCCTTGAGCATCCCTGGTGCCCGTCCTGCGCCCCTCTGAAATTTGTGACTGACCTGGGCCAGCCCCGGTGCCTGTGACCCATGGGGGGTAGACCCTGCTCTCCCCAGGCACAGGACTGTGCCATCAAGTGCCTGCAGTTTTGGTCGTGGGTCCCTGGGGAGGCCAACCCCCCCTACCCGAGGAACCAAAACAAACAGCAGAGTTCCTGCCACGTGCAGCCGGGGCTGACTAAGGCCGGACGCTTCCGCCTGCCACGGGCAGCAGCGGCCGGGGCCGTGAGCCACCTCCATCGGGGTGCACGGCACGGCCCATTTCCCCCTATTGTCAGGCTCCCCCTCAGCAAACACATCCCCCTGCGCACCTGGGCTGGGAGGAGGCACTGACCCCACAGCCGCCAGGAGCCAGGGATGTGCTGCCGGCGGCGTCGCTCGGAGTCAGAGCCGCCACGGCACGGCTCTGGGTGCTCAGGCAGGTTGTTTGCAGGTTGTTTGCTTGAGGAGCAATGCTGATCATCCAGGGGTCACCGGTGCATCCCTGCTTGCCTGCAAGGGCACAGGAGAGCCCCGTGTTTCCTGGAAGAAAGCGGCAATCTCCTGGTGGAGAGGCCTGGGTTACCCCATGCAGAGGGGCTGGTGCCGGGGAAGCCCCTGCCAGACCATGCCCATCCCCATTGCCACTCTCACATGTGGGTACACGCAGCTCCAACCGGCCAGTCCCCAGCCCTCTGCCTTTTCCCTTCCATCCCCACTGTGGAGACACAACCTGCAGAAGATTGAGCTGGTTTATCTCAACTTTGGCTATGAATTGAGCTGTCCGCGCTCACTGACAGGGGAGCTTAGGAGAGCCTAAGAGCCAGATCACGGGGCCAGGGAAAGCAATCGAACAGAACACTGAGGGTGAAACATGGGCACTCTGGGATGAAGAGCGGACGCAAGGAGCCCAGTGCCTTACGTCTTCGTGCTGCTTTCACCTTGGGAGTCCTGTCACTGCGCAGGACATAGGTTGCTGCTGTGGGGATTCTTGCCCGCTGGGAGAGGCGGCAGCAGCAGCCTGAGGAGGTGGCTGTGACACTGGAGCATGGGAGAATTGGCACTTCCCCGGCAGAAGCCTCCAGCCCTGACCGGACTGGCTCTGGTGTCCTAAATAGCAGCAGCACAAAAATAATGCCCTGAGGACATCAGGGGTGTTCTCCAAGGGCTTAGCGGGTGATGCGGGAGGTCCTGGGTACAGTCGGTGACGAGTTTTGTTGGGCTCTTTTCATCTGAGATGCTGAAGGTAGGATTTTGCCAGGGAGAAGACACCTGTGAGGGGATTTTGATGCTCAAATGGAGCTGTTTTATGAAAAAGAGGACTTAGAGGGCACTTACCAGCGGTGAGCAGTGTGAGGTTTCGCAAGGGAGAGTGGCTGCCTGCGCTGGGCTCCTCCAGTGCTCGCAGGCAGTCTGCACCCCCACTGTTGCCCCTCGCCCAGAAGGTGTAAGAGGCACAGAGGTGAGCCCATTCCCCGGCAGGGCTGCGCTGCAGTGTGCTTGCAGCCGGGTGCTGGGGCTGCCCATCTCTGCCGGACTGCCAGGGATCAGCCACAACGGGGATGCACCATCATATCCCACTCGCCTCCCACCCAGCGCTGCGGGCAGGGCAGGGAGGTGGCACGGGCAGGCGGTGGCATATTTGAGGCGATGCTCTCAGCCATCAGCCGCTTACCGCAGGGGAGGCATCTGCCCTTTAAGGAAATGTCTCTATTTGCCTTATGTCCCTGGCTGGTCCCTTGAGCCTCCCTCTGTCCCTTGTTGCCAAAGTGCGTAGCTCTGCTCCCCAGAGCCCGGTGGGAGGCGATGCGAGGGACATGCTGGTGCATTTATAGCATCGACCTTCCAGCCCTGTCCTGCAGCTGGGGAAGGGTAGGCTCGGCCCCTGGGGAAGGAGCGCGGCAGAGGGGAAAGCGAGTGGCCACAGCCCCAGCCAGCTGGATGTTTCTTCCATTTGCAGGAGGATGTTGCTGGTCCCAGATTACCGGTGTCCAAATATTATTTCTCTGCTCCCGTCTCTGCTCCGTGCCGCCTAGAAAGGGGATGCTCATCCCAGGAATGTAAACTCTGCCCAAGGCCTCTGTGGAAATAGCTTCAGACCAGGAACAGGATTGCACTCGGCAATTAAGGGCTGGTCTCCCCAGCCACACGGCTTCTGCGGGAGAGCCCTTTGCTCCAGCGCCAGAGGCTGGCCTTGTGTCTGAGAGGTGGCCCCGAGGGACCTTCCTGCAAGGACAGGCGTGAGGCCCTGTGTGGTCACGGTCTTTGCAATAACAGGATTCTGTCTGTCCAGCGAGTTGGCAGCAGCTGCTCCTCGGGGCAGCCTCTGGTCTGGGCTCTCGGAGGGGACGGGGGGGAGGAAATGATCCCTTAGCCCCCCATCTCAAACCCATCCCTGGGGAGGTGGGGGTGGTCCCCTTGGCCCAGGAGGGTCTGTGGGGTGGCAGAGGGAGAGCACAGGCATGCTCCAGACATTGCAGTGGGGACATTACCTGCTCCTTGCTGCCCAGTCAGGAGCAAGAGTGTGAACAGGCACCAAATGCCGCCGTGGCAGCCCCCGGCAGCTGCCGTGCTGTGCCGCTGAGTGATGAACTGCAGCGTACCCAGCCCCCCCCGGCGGGGCTGGGATTTCTGTGTGCTTATCTCTGGAGCATCTCCCTGCTAATTGCCAGGCCCCGCTCCAGCAGCTTTCTCACACACTCAGCGGTACCAAAGCTGGGGAAACTCCAGCCAGAGCCCAGCTCCTGCTGACGCCTGAGCTGCTGCCACCTGCATGGCCTGGTGGGGCTGGGGACAGGCGGCTGGCGCGTCCCACATCCCCTGGGGACAGACCCCACAGGGCTGGCGACAGACCCTATGGGGCTGGGGACAGGCCACCGGCATCCTCATGCCACAGGAACGGACCTCACACAGAGATGGGCAGGGAAGCCCTGGAGCAGCTTCCCCGCTCTCCCAGGAGGACAGAAACGTGAATCCTGGCAGGGACACAGAGCCCGTTATTTCCCTGGGACCTGCGGCCCATGGGGTATCATGTTGCCTGCTGACATCTCTTCCCTTCCTACCTCCCATAGCTCCAGCTTCCCTGGCCGCTGGGGCTTAAAAATAGAACAGAAAAGGCCACAGAGCTCCTCTGGGGTTGCCCTCGGCAGCTGGGTTTGGCCCCAGACCTTCTCCAGGGAACCGCTGTGCCACCTTCACTCCCAAACTGGAGGGACCCCCCATGGCAGACAGGATGGGGATGGTGTCCCTGGGGCTGAGGGGGCTGCAACCCCCCCACCAGGGCTCTGACGGCAGGGGCTGGCTGGGCAGGCACGGGGTGGCCTGGGGGGGGAATGGGATGGGTGGGTGGGCATGGGGTGCC